>OY728166.1:452263272-453513272 GCA_963277665.1 Viscum album | reverse complement strand
AGGTCGGTGGGATGCTGGTAACACTGTGGGATGCAGTATAAAGATCCTCTTGTGGAACTCAGGAGTCACTAGTGTAGGTGGGAACTTGTAAACTCTAGTGGGAGTCTAGAGTGGAGCACTGTGGGACTCAGTGTTGATGGGAATGAGACTTTCCCTAGTTGTAACCATCTACATATAGTAAAAAATCTGTAACCATGGGTAATTACTGATTGTAGTGAGGATATAGGTCTTAGTACCAAACCTTGTAAAAATATCGTGTGTTGTGTTTTCATTTACATTCTGCATTACATATAGGATCCACTCATCCTAACAGGTGACATAGGTTTGAAGGGGTTTAAGAAAAGAAAAGAATTCAGTAAAAACAAGTCACACTTGATTCACCCCCCCCCCCCTCTTAATATGACTCCATGATCCTTGGAAACTTCAAAGTTCACTGAATCACTAAATTCGAGCCAACCGAGTCTTGTGGATGAGGATACTGAGCTCGAGTTGATTTAACTGGATAAAATGAACCAAGGATGCGATCTAGAAGATTATGACTGATTGATTCTGAGAATCAACCTAATCTGAGTGGATGACAATCAAAAAGAGGCTTTCTGAAAAACATGTTGAACTCAAACTAATGATGTTCTGAGTCATTGAACCAAGAAATAATCCACTCGATCTTGAGAATTGGTCCATTTAAAACATTTTTGACAACATCAAGGCTGTATGGATGCACTGAATGATAAAGATAGAGAAAATTTAATGATATTAGCATCGATTAATCTAATATTTGATTAATTATAGACGATAGGTGACTATCTGCGAAGCAATCCTAGCCCTCTATAAACTTAAATAAGCTGAAGTCGGCCTCTGATCGAAGTCATGTCGGTCTAAAGAATGTCGATTTTGGATTATTTGATGGATACTTTCTCTATTTCATTTTTTATTCAAGGAAAAGGATAAGTCATTTGATGGAGATATGAAGATGACTGAATCTTATCTTATCTCATGTTTGAAGAACTCAATCTTTCTTTCTAAGGAATATAATTAGATTTGTAGTAAAAAAAGATGAGTTTGGGTTAAAATGTTGAAGTGAATAAAGCTTTTGCGGTTAAAATTTTATTTATGTCGGCTGGTGTTGTTTTTCTATGTGTAGGGTTGCAATTATGAAGATGAAAGGGCCTCTAATCCTCCCAATGTTGTAGTTTCAAGATCGAAGTAAGCGCAATATAGGTGCTCAATTAAATGACAATGAGAAATCTGTGTTTGATCTGTGATGCAGCTTGAAAACTTTAGTAAAATTCTGAAGTTGAGCAACCTCTAAATTGAGGACCTAAAATTTTCTCAGAATGGCTCAGATCTTAAAGAAAAATAGAAATGATTATAAGCTAGGTTTGGAATCATATATTCCACTGATCTTGAAAAAAATACATCATAATTAAAATTATTTCAGTCCAAAAACATGAAAATCTAACCTAAGTTTGACTATAAGGATTCTGAAAACACAATGAAAAATATGAGCCATATTGAGTCCAAAACAATATCTATTTTCTTATCTAACATTGTTGTTGTAGGATGTGGATAATCATTTTTTAAGAAATGGACAATGAAATCTAGGCCCAAGTGTGATCTTGGGCCAAAACCAACTGCAATGAGGCCCAAAAAAATTTATAAAAAGCATAAGGGGCTCATGGGGAGTGAGGTTTACTTTCTAAAATTGAGTAGATTGCCTCAAGGTCAACTTTTCTCCTTTTCTCTTTGACTACCTGAATCAGGAAAATTTTTTCAAGCATAGGTGATCGTGGTAACTGAATTGGGGAAGAAAATATTTGAGTACACCCCTCATGATATTAATCCTAGCCAATGAACTTTCCTCATGCAGATCATCTACAAATGAGATCATGGTCACTGCTGGTGCGGATTTTCAAGGAGAGTACATTTGGTTATGGGAGCTTGGATAGCGTCACCAGAAGGGATGATTTTATACAGTCAAAGTTCCATGTGGGGGATATGGATAATTTTTTGGTGTTGTAGAATTTTACTGAGAGTATAGTATCAGCGTGCATTATGTTGTTTATAGTGGATAAGAATCTGGAGCTAAAAAAGGAGAGATATGAGAGTATAGAGGCTAGAAAAACACAAAATAGAAGCATTAATAATAGATACACTAGAGGATATTCTAAAGGGAAGATCATGAAAGGATCTAGTAGAAAAACACCAGCGAGGATGGGGAGGAGTTGGAGCTCTCCTGCTAGGAACTTCTTTTCTCTCCTTGTTTCTTTATTTTCCTTTGTTACAATTTTTGTTTTGGACTTATTAAAATATTATAATAATCTAAGAAAGATACTTTTCTAAAAATTAAGCAGGGGAATTAGATTGTGTTGGTTAGTAATATAATTTCATTCATATGCAGCATATTGTTGGAAACTTTCCTCCTCTTCATTCTTCGAGTAGTGAACATTTTTGAAATATCAAGAACTAGTGAGAACTATTCCTGGGTGAATTCTGGTATCATCATTGTATGGATTAGTGGATGTTGTATTTGAGTGACTATAGGATCTATTCACACATAGGTTGGTTATTCAAGAGAAAGGGTCAGCCTCTTTTCACCAGATCTAGTAATATTTATTCATGAATGAAGAAAAAAATCCAAAAAATTAATAAAATGAAAACCATTCAATCAAATTCTCCTACTTCACTTTTGGATTGTTATATGTTTCTCTATGATTTGTGCTCTCTTTCTTGTGTTTTTGCTTGTTAATCTACTGATTTCTAATTGTTTTCTCTCACCGCCATCATTTTCTTCCATACTTCACTACTGATTTTTTTGTTATTTTTTTCTTAAGAGCCTTTTTTTTCTACTTGGTCACACACACTTTTTGAAAGTCCTTCCTAGTAGATAAACCTCTATTCATTACATTACTGGTTTTTAATAGGGTTTATAAATAATTAATTTTCCTCAAAATAAGTTAATGACCTTGGGACCTGGTCAAGTTTTTGTATTGGTACTTAGGTATATTAGATCTAATCTTCTAGATATAGCACAGTGTCTAACCTCTAGGTCGCTCTCAAGGAAGCAGTGTTGAATGCCCTGATGGTCTTCTTGAAACTCTTTTTATGTTTTTTTATATTTGAAGGTAGTAAATAGAACATGTAAACATGATGATTAAAATCACATAGTTAGCGTGAGTGGAACAAAAACATTGAAAATTAACTAAAAATAGAAAAAATGTTATAACAAAAAAGAAAAATAAGTTAGCAAGAACGGGCCCAGGTCCAGGTTGATCCACTCATTAACTGTCTATCATAGATCTCATATGGATTAGATAATTTCCCAACAAAACTTAGTTCATACTCGATATCTCGATTCACACACCACTCTCACCCAAAATGATGAACACTCAAACACATAACCTCTTTTGGTACATGAAAGTTCTCCCAAAAGTGAAGGAATCACCAGGCCAGACCACTCAAGTTAAGAATAACTTCCTGGTTGAAGTGGTATTCATGATATCATCAATCACACAGCCACTCCCAAATACATTCTCAAGTGATCTAAGAGAATATGGGGGAAAATATAAAGGTTAAATAGTGAATAACTCTTACCTTGGGAGGTTTCACTCTCGCTTCACCACTTACACAGTCGCTATCTACCAAGAGAAAGGAAGAAGGATGATGATCAACATGGTGTGTGGATCTCTAGGTAGCATCGAGTTTTAATTCCTGGAACTGGACTTGAAAATTAGCCCTCCATTGCTGAAGTTGTGAGATCACAACACTTCAAGGAGAAAGAATTGAAAAACATAGTATTTACAAAAAGGGAAAAGAGTTACAAAATGAGAGAAACTGGGAAGAGAAGTAGAAATATTGTTTGGTCCCATGAATCGCTAAACCAAGCAAGAAGTTATCCAAGATTGAGAATCAGTCCATTTTGAACCTTGTGGGAAATGTCGAGGCCACATAGATAAGCCAAATAATGAATAAAAAGAAAATTTGAGGATCCCATCATTGATTAACCTAATATTTAATGAACTGTAGACAAATGATGATCCACGGAGTAAGCCTAGCCCTCACTGAACTTGAAGAAGTAAACACCAGACTCAGATCAATGTTGTATCGGTATGAAAAAGGTTTATCCAAGATTATTTGATAGATATTTTATCAATTTAATTTTTTTATTCAAGGAAAAGGATAATCCATTTGAAAAAGTTGTGAAGATGACTAAACCTAATATCAGACCATGTTTAAAGAACTCGAGCTTACTTATGAGGAAAAAAATTTGAGTTATAGTAAAAAAATGAATCGGGGTCGAAATGTTAAAGTGGATGAAGATGTTGTAGTTGAAATTTTATTTTTGTCAGTTGGTTTTTTTTTGTCTACATGATATATTTCAATTGAAAAGAAGAAGGGGCCTCCAATCCTCACAATGTTGTGCCTGCAAGATCAGAACTAAGTTCACTATAGGTGCTCGATTAAATTCTAATGAGAAATACTTGTTTGATCCGTGTTGTAGATTGTAGACTTGAGTATAGTGCTAAAGTCGATCCACCTTCAAATTGATGAAGACCATGAATCTGATCAAGATGGCTCAGAGATTGAAGGAAAATAGAAATGATTTTAAGCTAGTCTTGGAATTAGATATGTCACTGAGATTGAAAAAATGACATTATGATTGAAATTATTTCAGTCTAAGAACATAAAAAACAAGATGGAGTTTGACAATGAGAATTCCAAAATCACAATGAAAAATATTATCAATATTAAGTTTGACAAAATATACATTTTCTAGTCCGATGTTGTTGTAGTAGGATGAGGATGATCAAAAAAATTGAAGAAATAAACAATGACTTCTTGGCCCAAGTGCAAGACTAGTCACAAACCAACTACAAGGAGGCCCGATAAATTTTATCAAAAGAATCGAGGGTCTGTGAGGAGTAAGGTTTACTATCCCAAATTGAGTACATCACCTCAAGGTAAAATTTTCTCCATTTATCTTTTCCATCCTTAATCGATAAAATTTGTGCAAACACAGGCAGTCATGGTAACTGAATGGGGGAGGAAAATATTTGAGCACACCCCTCGTGTTGTTAATCCTAGACATTAAACTTTCCACATGGTGTTCATCAGTAAACAATATCGTGTTTGTTCCTAGAATATAATTTCAAGGATAATTAATTCAACAATGGGATCTTGGATAGAATCATTTGAAGAGGGGATTTTATATAGTCAAAGTGTCACATGGAGGCCATGGAGATTTTTTGGTTCTATGACAGTTTACTGGGAGTGGAGTATTAGTGCACGTTCTGTTATTAATAGTGGATAACAATCTATAGCTAAAAAATGAGAGATACAAGACTCTAGAGGAAAAAAATACCGAACAAAAGAATCAATCATAGATACACGAGAGGTGATTCTAAAGGGAAGATTATTGGAGGAGTAGCCAGCAGACCACCAACAAAGTTGGGGAGGAGTTGGAAATCTCCTATTGGGAACTTCTTTTCAGTCCCTATTTCTTTATTTTTCTTTGTTACAATGTCTATTTTGAAATTATTAAAATATTTTTATAATATAAGCATTATTTTTGGCTAAAATTGAAATAAGGGAATGATATTGTGTTGGTTTGTAATATAATTTCATTCATATGAAATATAATGTTGGAACTTACCCTCCTCTTCATTCTTTGATTAGTGAACATTTTTGAAATTTTAGGAACGAGTGAGAACTGTTCCTGACTACATTTTTGTAATTAATTGATCATTTGAGATTCCATATGAGAAGGGGATAGCTCAACTAGGGTGGCATATTAAGATTAACTAAGAAGTTGATCTTGTTGTAAAACCAGTATCATCATTGTGTGGATTAGTGGATACTACAGTTGAGAGACTACAAGATCCATTCATCTATAAGTTGGTCATTCAAGATAATGGGTCTGCCTATTTTCACTAGATCCAATAATATTTATGCATGAATGAAGATAAAAATCTAAAATAAATAAATAAAATAAAAACCATCCAATCAAATTTCCCAGATTCAATTATAGATTATTCCCCGTTGCTCTATGATTTGTGCTATATTTCTTATGTCATTGCTAGTTAATCTTATGGTTTCTAATTGTTTCCACCCACCACCATCATTTTATTCCATCACTTCACTACTTCTTTTGTTGTGTTGCTATTTTCTTGAGATTTTTTTGTCTCCTTGGTCACACACACATTTTAGAAATACATACTTATGGATCAACCCTTATTCACTAATTTACTAGTTTTTAATAGGTTTTATAAATAATTAATTTGTCTCGAACATAATTAAAGGCCTAGGGACTCGATCAAATCTTAGCATCGTTGTTGGGGAAGCAATGTTTGTCTTAGTGATTTTTTCACTTTTTCTTAAATTGTACTACTATAAAAAACAAAAATAGCAATAACAACAAATAGTGATGGAAACTACCAATTTTAATTTATTATCACTATTTGATCTAGTTTAAGGACACGAGGAGGTTGTGACAACATTTCAATGTTGGTTTCAAGTACAAAAAGATCAATAGATTACTAATGATGAAATGGATTACTATCATCAAATCATGAAAATGTTTCAACAAGATATGGAAAAGATAAAAAAGAACAAAAAAGATAAGGAAGAACTCCAATAACCTATTGGAAAACTTTCTGGGAAAAAACTAATAAGAAAAAAAGAAACGAAGCATAAAAAGAGAAAAGAAGTTGGAGTTGTCAATATTCGAGTCTAAAATACCCCTAGATTCAAGGATGGAGGTGCGAGATTCTCATACTGGGGATTGTTTTAAAGTCTTGAAAAAAATGCTACATGAAGAAATTAAAGAACTTGGATAACTTTTTGAGAATCGTTTTAATTACAATACTATTTTTTTGTTCTACTTTGTCTAATGATTTTTCAATGTTTGAACAGATTCAACCTACACAAGACATCCAATAATTTTCCTTAGAAGTCACCACAACACAAATGGTCTATTTTGAATAGAGGATTTAGGAGGTTGACTAACTCACTCCTTCCCCAGAAAAACTCCCGGGATCAATGTTACATCATAAAGAAGAATAATCTACACTGATTCAGGAAGTTGAAATTTTCATTAAAGAAGTATTATTTTTATTTGATTTTGATTTTATTAATTATAATCTTGATTATATTACTTCCCTTGTAGTTATTGAGGAGGTAAATAATTTTTTTTATTTCATAGATATTCAAGAGGAACTTGAGGTTTCACCTACTGAGGAATTTTTGGATCTCCCAATGTTCATTGAAAATTCATGTTTGGGAGCTACTGAAGTAGAAGAGGGACTCTCATTCTATGATTATTAATTCATTTGGAATTTTGAGATTCCATCTCTTATGACTACATCCTAGAGAGATAGAGAGTCTCCATCTGAGCTATCGATCTAAGATCATATTTTTGGATTAAAGGGATGAGATAGTGGTGATCTTCATGACATTGAAGGAATTGTCAGAGATCGGTGCTAGCACCCATAATTAGATGGTCGGTATCCATGTTAATTCTTGAAGCATGTGGATGATATAGAGAGGTTCAAGATTGGATACTTCAAGTAATGATTTTTGGTGACAAGTTGTAGTTTTACATGCCTCCGATTCGAATGAGGTTAACATCCATTTAAATTTTGTGTTTAATAAAATTATGTGAGATCCTCAGACCCCTACTAGGGATTAGATCTCCAGAGATGATGAAGTTAAGTCACTTTGGTGATGAAAAAATTTTAATCCTCATTCCACCAACTTCCTCTAAATACCCAGGTACTAATAATTGGTATTAGAGAAATTGTGTGAATTTTTTGAGCTAAGAAAATTAAATTAGCCATAAATTTAATTAGAGGGCTTCATTTTGGTCATAACAGATCTGACCACACATCGATCTGATCTTGGGAGGGCAAGTTATGGTCATCCAAAAAATATTATGGATCATTTATAGTTTTGAATGTCATTAAAATTCAAAACATATGTTTTTAATATGTGTTAAAATTTATCATATTCCAGTCTCTGGTGGTCCTGGACGCATTTGGCCCTCCCGGTAACCCCTTGTTGCAAACCCCCCTTGGCCTGATCAGGCTTCCCAACAACCTCTCATGGGTCCTAACTAACCCGAACCACCTAGTAATTGGCCAAGGTGGGTCTGCCTGACCTGGATCTGCCCCGCATGGGGTCTGCCCGACCTACAATGGCCCTGGGTGGGTTCTGCCTAGCCCAGAATGGACCAACATGGGTTCGGTTCGACCTAAAATGGACCTAGGCGGGGTTCTGGGGTCTTGGAAAATTTTAATATGATCATAAATTAATTTATTAATTTTTGGATTAAAAAATAATACTAATTTTATTATTTGAAATATTAATTTAATTTTGGTATAAAATTAAATTAATTAATTAATTTAATTTTAGGGGGAAAATAAATTAATTCATAGATCAAGCAAATTAAATTATTTGAATTGAAAATAATTCATTTAATTTATTAAATTCCCTCGAACTTAAATTTTTTATATTTTAATTTTATCACACATTTAATTTTCTCGTCGACTGGTCTTGAGTAGTGACCGAACATTTGTATTTTTGGGTTATTTTATTTAAATAATTATTACAACTATGTGTGGTTTCTATAACATTTATTTATTTATTAAAATTCGGTGCATCTTCATTTTATTCAATATGTATAAGAGTCTTCATGTCCATCATTATATGTATGTATATTGTTCTTCCAAAGACCCCCTCGCCTGCGAGTGAGTATATTTGTACTATTGAAGATGATGATGTAAGATGTGGACCATGCCAAGATGAAGTGGTATCCCATAAAAAAGTGAAAACACTGGGCAGGGGTCGAGTTGCGATACAAGTCAATATCTGACTCAAGTATTATACCCCTAGGTCATGGTTAATCCATTAAGTTTAAATGGATTGACAATATATTTGATGTTCAAGACCATTCTAGTAGTTTATTTCCTTTATACAATGTTTATTATTTTATGTATGTGCATGTTTACTGTGGGAGCATATAAAATAATAAACAAAAAAAATCATAAAGATGTGATGAATGTTTTTTCTATTAATGCTTGTTCAGTTGTGAGTGTGACAACATAGTATGAACATATTTAATATAAATGGATTACATTCATTGAAAATGCTAAAAACCCCTCAATGAAATATTAAGTCATGAACACATTCCATCACTCAAAATTGAACAAAACGGGTTGTACGTGGTGCTCGTCAGCGAAAGTTGAGGGTGTATCCTACTACTAGAAAATTCTTATGAGAGTGGTGGGCTGACTTAACTAAATTTGGTAGAAAAGAAGTATCCAAATCTAGCTTGATACCACTTTAGAGTCAAATCATTGAGTAAATAAGTTTTATGATTTTAGAAGTTGGGATTTTACTCTATAGATCAAGGAGCCGTGAGTTAATGTGGTTGGCCAGTTAAATGTCTACCTTGAAACTCTCTAAGTAGTAGAATATCCAAAGCTTGTAGGCTGTGAGGATAGGTTTCAAGTATCCTTTCCACTTTAAGACTCAATTGAAAAAGTATTATGAGTCGAGTAGTGAGGACTTCTAGTGTTTGATAAAATAACGAGATACATTTAATGATTAAATTAATTGGTAATGTATAATCAGTAATCAAGATAAAAGTACAAATATTCTAGATTTATTTTGTAGAAAATGGCATGTAATACCACAAGAATGCTATAATTGATATTGTACAAACTCAATTTTCTTATCAGCATGAGTATCCAAGAGTAGTGTAGGTTCTTGCGCACAATACTACGATATAATAAATTTAAGGTATTGGAGTCCCTAATACATATTGATCCACCTCAGGAAGTGAGGGCGTGAAAAATGATTACAGGAGACTCATGTATGACACATTTGGGGTCTACGTTATAATTTTATAATAAATGTTTATTGAGATCTTTGGATAAAACATTAGGACATGGATGATATCACATGTTGTCTCGTCTCTAATAATTTTGCGAGGAGAAAGAGAAGAAAGATATGAATGGGTAAATGATTACACTGGATATGTGTAAATTAAAATGTGGATCACGATATTTCAATAAAACCCATTCTTATATCTTTATCACCAACTTTCTCCATTTTTTAAGATCATAGAATGGATATTATGGATAAAATCATTCATTTCCTTTTGAGTAATGTTCTCCAAGAAAATAAGAACTTAAAATAAGGTTTAATCTTTAGTTCTTATGATGAACAAGATGAAAGGAAAGGTAAAAAATCCAATGGAAAGTGTGAATTAAAAGGCACCTTCGTAATCTCCTTCAAAGAAAATAGGTATTAAACATGAGGTTGTTTGTTGCACATGTCATTAAATAAGTCTTTGAAAGTTTAAATGTAATGAACTAAATCAAAGAATCAAATATTTTCTTCTTCTTCAAGTATATTCATCAATTGTAAGTAATGTTTCTATTTTACTTCTTGGGTATTGAATAAAATATTCCCATCACATATGTGTACTTGAATACAGTAACCAAATAATTATATAATTGTTATAATAAGTAAGGTGAATTCTCTAAGTGACTGAGAAAGTGTGATTCCTAGGTCAGTGGAGAGAAATACACTACTTATCACCGCCATGATTAATGGTTCTAGTTGAACTTTTGTTAAGTATTACCAAAACATTAATCTCACGTGTTCAATGGACATAATGAGACATTATTATAGTTTTATAATGAATGTTTTTTGTGGTGTTTAATACTCAACCAATAGTTCTGTAATGTCTGAATCATTGGAAATACCTGATGAATATAAAATGTAAGACTAATTTATACCCAGTTGTGTAAATATTAGTCTTTTTATATAGAAACCAAGTAGTTTTAAAGGATATACCCATTATGGTTTTAAACTATTTAGATTTAAAGGACTTGGTTAATATAGACACACTTATATTCTTAGTTTTGGATAAAGAACCCTTTAGAAATAAAGGCAACTCACAAAGATTTTAGAATTAGTTAAGCTAGAGAGTGTGAACTATTCCAAGGTTAATCTAGTGGTAAATATACTTCATAATATTATTTTAAGTGTTTATTAAGGAATGTGAAAATTAAGTGTGGTATATATGTGGTCAGAAGATATGAGTTTCTCCAAGCCTATGTGTCAAAGAATATCTTGACCAAGCATTCATCAATCATTATATTATAGCGTGGAGTAATTCTTAAATACACATTACCTTATACACATCAAAAAAATAATGATAATAAGAAGGATATGATTAGTATTACATGTTAACATTGATTAATAAAATTTATAGTGGACTGATTCCTAAACACACATTTCCTTATACACATCAGAGTCACATTGAAAGTAATAGGAGCATCGATGTTAAAACTAATATACATTGCAGATACTTCTATTATTTTCAAGACATTATTCGCAAATAACAGTGTTATCCCATAATAATATGCCAACTATTATGACAAATGTATATCATATGAGTAACAGTATGATATAAATCCATTATGTCATAAGAACATGTGTTTAGAAGAAAAGATTTTGTTTGAATATAAACAAACTTGCATCAAGAGAAACACAATGTGCATCTTGAGTAGTTATCCTAAAGTTTTCTAAGGATATTACTTAAATTTCTAAGATAGAAAAGAGATGGTCAAGTTATAGACTGTATTTATATAAAAGGGTGAATATATCTATTTGATATAGTTAGAGAAAGATTGAATTGGGTTTAGTCAATGTCAGAGATGCATAAATAGTTGACATAGGAACTAATTCCATGAGAGTCTGTGGAAAAAGGATTGTTTTAGAGACACATACTATGTAGGAAGGATTAAAGCATGGTAATGGTTTTATATTCACCATGTTCAGTGATACTTTATTCATTGAGAGTAATAAATACTACAATTAAGTAGTATTTATAAATTATCTATGATTGAAAAGTGTTAGATCGTAAGAGTTTTCGATGGATCTAAAAGTGGGTTAATTGTAGTTAAAAATTTAAACTAATACAAAACAAAAAAAAACCTCTTAAGAAAAAAAGATCAGAATCAAAATTCATTTGATGATCAGAGTATTTAAAATGGATCCAGAAACTATTCGATATATTAGAGTTTTTATTAGTCTCATAGAAAATCTGATAAAACAATTATTTGAAAGATATGTATAAACTAACTTTATAATGTAAATGAACAGGGGGGGATTAAAATGTTAGAAACAAGTAAAACAAAATCTTATAATAGTAATAATGAATTATAATATAAATAAAAAGTAATTTTACTCTTTAACCTTAAGAGTTAAGGAAGTAAAAAATCCTAGCTTAAGATATCCATAGTTTCAATACCTACAGTAAAGGTTTGTCTTTCCACAAAAGAAAATCCCTCGATATGATGATTGAAATGTCTCTATATTCCAAAAACCTAGAATCCCTAGATCCTATAGATTAGTATCAGCTCTGTCTTTATTAAAAAAGAAATCTCTTGATACAATGATTGGTGTGTATCTATCTTCCTAGCCCTAGAATCTCTCGATCTGATGTATCAGATTCACCCATCTTCCTATCCCTGGAAGCTCTCGATCAATACCATGATTAGACATAGTGAATAAAAAAGAAAAAAATTCTAAGAAATTTGAAATCCTCACACAAATTCCTTATAAATACAGCGCTCTAATAAATTAAAAAGAATTAGAATGAGATATTCAGGCATAGAAAAATCACAAATGTGTTGAGTTGCAAATGCATTAGCTCCCAGCTCTTTAAATGACCTCCTATTTATAGGAAAACATTCAACATTAATAATTATGAGTTGGTTTCAATAACCTCATATATATTTCACTTAATAGATCATAATGATCTGGATATTTTTCTTGATAGCTAAGCATGAACTGTACTTTATAGTCTGATGTTGTTTTTTGGTAGCACCATCACACTACTATTATAGATTTTGTCTGATATATATAATTTTAATTACTCTAATTATAAAATTTGGATAGTCTGATGGGAAATTATATTGTTTTTAAATCCAATAAACTGAATAAAGGTTAATCTGATGGATCAAAACTATTGTCAATCTAATGGTTACAACTTTGTCTAGTCTAATAGACAAGACACTAGTCTAACCACTAGTCAAAACACTAGCTAGTACAATGTATCAGATTCACTATTTGTCCGATGAATCGAGTTGAATAATAAAAGATTATATTTTTTTATATTATAACCATTTCTATGTTTGGTATAAAAATATTTTTTCTTCAAAAACATACTAAAACAATTGGGATATATAAATTTAGTAAAATAGAGTTTTAAGAAAGTGTTTGTGATTTCCAAAACTAATGAAAGGAAAAGTAGAAACTAATACTTTCTACACAACAATCTCCCCCATTTTGGAAATTAAAAAAACAACACTTAAAATGAAAAAAATATTAACTTTTAAATACATACAACCCTTTTTTCTTTTTAATAACTTCAACGATATAATTCATAAGAAATTTCCTTTACCCATCATAACCCCCCTGGGTTAATAACTTTTTATCATTATTGAACTGATAAAAATTATTATTACTTCATATTATATCCCTTAATAAAAAGTATTCCTTAAATAGTTTCCTCCCTCTTAAATTATTTCTCCCATATATAGATTTATTCCTTTAGATAAAATCTCCCCCTTAAAAAATCTCCCAAAATTCTCCCCCTTTGTGATTTACAAAAAGGTATAGGGAAAGAATTGTAATCTCCTGAAAAGTTAGAAATAAAATGATGTGAAACAACTGTGTCTAAATTAACTATTCATCCCAGATATAAATGAAATAATATAGATCCAAGAATAATTGAAAGAAATTCAGAAAAAAAATATTTGGATAAAAATTCATTCAGCTTAAACATTCGTTAAAAAAGTTTCAAATTACATCAAGATTTTAGTTAAAAATAAATCATTATTTCTTATATAACTTATTGAAAATTGCCTTTAACTTCTTGAAATCATTATGATCAATATCTTCTTTCAAATCTGAGTATTCAATCTTCAACAACTTTTCCTCCATGATTGATAGTTTCTGATTCTTTTCCTCCAAATTTTCAACTTTTTCACTTATTTTCTTATTCTCTTCCTGTAACATCCCATTATTGCCTTTTAGGTATTCAACTTATCCTTGATCGTTTTCCTCTTTGAGTGGGTGCATCTTGGGACTCTTGAGGATGGAGAGAATTTTTTGGGGGAAATAACCTAAAGTTTGGGGATGTATATTTTTTGAAATTAATGGAGTCTTAGTATAAATGAGTTAATGGGGTTGCGGGGTTCTTCCCAAGTACGGGGAACACCTGAGTTGGTTTGGGGTTTTTGTGTAAGGATCTAGGATTTCTGCTATTTACTCAGAGATTACATGATGTGTACTTGGTCACTAGACACGAGTTGTGAACTTGGTGCATAGCTTGAAAGTAATACACGTCGTGTAGGAGTTACATGTCATGTAAGTTTTAAAGATTAGTTTTTAATAAAAAGGTGATGGGTTTTCAATGTACTTGAGCATTGAGGATTACACGATGTGTGAAGGGGTTTCACATCATGTAACTATCGGGAGGTCAGTTTTTAGGGTGCCGATCGAGTGATATTTTATTTCATTCTTCCACATCCCTCCTTTCTCTCAACCTAGAAGGGTTCTCTAGTGGTTTTGGGAGTCTTCATTCATTCCGAAATGATTTTTTCGGCATTGGATCACCAGTTTGGTTAGATCGCATATCTTTGGGTGAGTAAGCCTTTTTATTCTTAATTTTTTTGATCATGGTAGCACTGTTGTGTTGTATTATCGGATACATTGATCTATAGTGATGTTCCCTTTTGTTTCTCTCTAGATCCATTATGTGATCTTGTTCCAAGGGACAATTCTTGTTAGTGAATCTCATTGTGGTCATGTGAGACCTGAGTTTTGAGTTAGTTGGTTCTATCTCTAGCTTGTATTAGATTAAATGTATTGCTCCTATTTTTATAAATTTATTTATAAATAAAATTTTAATGATTGTTTTGTGTGTGTAAATGGATTCATGGTTCCAGGTTGTTTTTCCCTGTTTTTTTATAAATAGGAAAAGGGGTGTTTTCAAAGCATTGAAAATGAGTTATAAAATGTAACACATGGGAAACATTGGGCACATAGTTGGAAGGTTTAGATTAGGTATATTATACATATTACTATCCATAGGTTTGCTCATAGGATTTTCCTCTACTCCCTAAGCCCGTTGTTCTAGGGACATGATCTTGAAATCGTCAGGGGGTTCACTCATGGGGTGTTCCTCTACTCCTTAGGACCATATTATAAGGACTTATTGTGCACTATTCATTTTTTATGGTATGAGTAATCTATTATCATGTCCTGTTGAGTTCTTTTTCATGATTTACCTATGCTTGGATTTTTACTATTTTGGTTGTGATATGCATTCTTTGGATTCTGATAAATGATAATGGAAATTATGCTTGAAATTTATATACTTGCCTTTGTTTTGGAATTTTTGGAAAAGGGAAATATTTACCATGCTTTTGATAAAACTACTTTATTTCTTATTATACCATATTTTATTTAAAATAATAATACTTGAGTTGTTTGTACAAAGACTTATTATGGAACACATGAGTGAGACCCTATTGAGCCTCTTAGCTCACACCCTACGTACCCCTTCGGTGGTGCATAGACCATTGTATATCTTTCAATGCAGGTAAATTCAAGGCACCACAATGAGTCGATGATGTTTATGGCCAGCTGAGTCTGGGTAGTTGGTGGTGAGATGGTGGGGGTTTTCCCACTCTATCACATGGAGTAGCAGTTCTAGTTTTGTTGTCCTTTGATGTTTGGACTTGTACTTAGAGATTATAGTTGCTTTGAGTTGTTTGGTTTCTACTATTTCTTTCAATTATGGAATATATATATATATACATATATACATATATATATATCTTCCATGGCTGTCTCTTTTGTTTATATATGTGCCATGTTGTTGCTTTAGGTTGGGTGAAATCATTCCCTTTGGTTGTTGTGTGATTCATGGATGCTAGTCACCAACCCATGGGGATCAGGAATGCCCTTCGGGTATGTGATGGGTTGGGTTGAGTACCAGTTTGAGAGGATATTTAGGTTGGTTCATTATAGTTTGGTATTATATGTGGTTTATCCTCAAGAATCCTTATCTCATGACATTTGTTAGACTGGAGATAGGATTTTTGGGACTTGATAGGTATATTGCAGTGAGTGTCTGGCCAACTCTTGACATGATGAGACTCAAGTTACTATAGGATGTCAGGATGTGCATCGCATGTTTTGAGTTTTGATGTTAATCTTAGTTTTTATATGATTTTTCTAGTTTTAATTGAGTTTTTTATTTCATCTGATCATTTATTATGTTTCAGTGTATAATGGTATGCCTCTGAGACGTGTTTTGTGAGTTCCTCAGGAGGGTTCAATTGATGTTCCTCAAGGAAATCATCTGATAGATCAGAATATTATTGAGACTATCATGCAAGAAGTTCATGTTGTTGATCAAAATATACCACAAGTTCAGACACAATCATTGAGGTACAACTAGGAGCTGGAGGAGACAGGGATAGATCACAAAAGTTCTTGTATGATAATCCACCATACTTTAAGGGTATGAATGAACCTCAAGAGGTGGAGGACTATCTGGACAAGATCGATCAGATATTATACTTACTAGATACACCTGAAAGTATTAAGGTGAAGTGTGTGGAATTTAGACTCAAGGTTACAAGCAAGAGGTGGTGGGATTCTATGGTACATGCTGATAAGCATGTGGGCTTGGACTAGAAGGGTTTCAAGACTCTCTTCTTTCAGAAGTTTTTTCCAAAGTCACTGATGATGGAAAAGTCTCTAGAGTTCCTCTCTTTATAGTATGGAGAGTTTTTGGTGTCGTTATACACCAATTGTTTTGCTGGACTACTTTGTTTTTCCCTAGAGGTGGTGAAGATTGGCCAGCTAAAGGCTCAGAAGTGCCTGTAGGGTTTATGATCATATATCAAATCATGGGTACTTATGTTGAAGATTTTAACCTATGTGGAGATAGTGTATAAGACTATGATGGAATAAATTAATATGGTTGGAAAGGTAGGATCTTATACCTATTCTCTTACCTAAATGCATCTTCAGTGACATGCCAAGGAAAAAGAGAAAGAGGAAGGATCATCATAAGAGTTGTGGAGGTGGTTCTTGGTAGTATTCCTCTTCATCACCTCCGGTTACAATTAGTGGTGTGCCTCTAACTTTCTATTAGTTTGGTAAGTTCATATACACATGAAGTTTTTGTTCTACACCAGCAAAGTGGTGTAATAGTTGTGGTCGCTATGGTCATCTACAGATCTTCTATCAGGCCATGTCTACTCCTCGATATGGTCAAGGATCATTGGCTCTAAAGGATACTACAGTGCAGTCAGATTATTCAAAGACTAAATGGCTCTATCCACAGGCCTCAGGAGTGAAGCTTCTTCATGCAGTAGATGAATCTTTAGTGGAGGTATACGGGGGTCCAATGATAGTGAGAGGTACTATCTTTATTGCACCCTCGATAGTGATTTATTTGTTTGATACTGGTGCTTCCTGCTCATTTATATCTATCCATTTTGTTGATATGATTAAACTTCTTATGCAACTCATGTCCTTTGTTATGGATTCAGTGGCACCTCTAGGGAAGAGGAAAGAGAAGGGGTTTCGATGTCCTTGTGTGCTATCAATAGTTGATACAAAGCTAGTATAGGATTTTCTTATTCTCGATCTAGATTTTTTTTGACATCATCATCGAGATTGATTGTCTTGTTTCTCATTGAGCTGGGGTTGATCTTTATCATCAGCGTGTTTCATTTCTTATGGTCAATAGGATCTCACAGATGTTTTCAGGAGAGTGGGATCTGAGGTCTAGTTGTGCATTACTATCCTACCCAGAGCTCAGGTTTTTGTTGTTTGTTATTATAGTTGAGCCCGATGACATTTATTCTATCATTGATCTTCTCATTGTTGTTTGGGGTTTTCCTGATGTTTTCCCAGAATATTTATTTAAGATTTCTTTAGAGAGAGAGAGAGAGTTTGTAATTGACCTGGTTCTAGGTACGCAACTGATTTTGATACCATATTATCATATGAACCCAACAGAGCTAAAAGAGCTCAAGATTAGATTAAATTATCTAGTGAAAAGGGGTTTTGTTCACCCTAGTGTTTCACCTTGGGCAACCTCAGGGCTCTTTGCCAAGAAGGTAGATGGTTTGCTCCAATTTTGTGTGGACTATCTTAAGTTGAACCAGGTAACAGTTAAGAACAAGTATCTCTTTCCTCATGTGGATAATTTATTTGATCAATTAAATGGGGGAAATTAGTTTTCAAAGATTTATATTTGATCAAGTTATCATCAGTTTCAGATTCAGGAGTGTGATACATCAAGGATATTTTTTAGGAGAAGGTGTGGCCATTACAAATATTTTGTTATGTTGTTAAGTCTAATGAATACTCCTGAAGTTTTTATGGATTTGATGAATCATATATTCCATCAGTATCTCAACTCTTTTGTGGTGGTGTTCGTAGATGACATTTTGGTTTACTCGAGATCCGAGTGTGACCACAAGCACCATCTAGAAGCTCAGAAGGATGTTTCAGGCATAGTTTTGACTAGTGTTCAATTATATTCATCTCTCCTTGAGTCTATTCTATAGAGTCATCAATAGGATGTCGATTTTAAAGGAATTTTAGAAAACCTATATGGTGGGGAGACCATTTCAGGTTAGTCTATTTCTTCATATGGTATACTCCATTTTTGGGATTGGTTTTTTGTCCCAGCATTAATGAGGAGCTTGGTTTTTCTTGATGGTCATAGTTTTTCATGGGTCATTAATTCGGGCACTAAGAATATGTATTATGACATGAGACGGTGATTACAGTGTCCAGGTTTGAAGCATGACACTGCTAACTATGTGTCCCATTGTTACACCTACCAGTAGATAAAGGCAGAGTATCTGAAACCTTCTAGGTTGTTTCATCCTCTTTCGATGCATGTTTGGAAATGAGATAAGGTATCCATGGACTTATTTTTGGATTAAAATGGACTCCATAAGGGAGGAATGGTATTTTGATGGTGATTGATTAGTTGACAAAGTCATCTCATTTTTTTCTGATCAAAGACGCCACAAAAGTTAAAGATCTTGGTAAGCTATATGTGCATGAAGTTGTGAGTTTACATGGGTTTTATTCTACCTTTTTTTCAGATAGGGATCTTAGGTTTACTTCAGGGTTATTTAGGAGTCTCTAGGAGGTGATGGGGACTTAATTCAGATTGAGAACAACTTACCATCCACATACATATGGTCAATCAAAGCATACTATTCAGGTTCTGGAGGATATGCTTCATTCATGTGTCTTGGATTTTAGTGGATCTTAAGACAACCATCTGGGAATGATTGAGTTTTTTATAACAATGGTTAATATTCTTCAATCATAATGGATCCTTTTGAGGCTTTGTATGGTCGCCCATACAGCTCACCTCTTTTTTGGGTAGAGGTGGCTGAAACTTCTTTGGTGGGACCGAGTTTGGTTCAGGAGATGTCTGTGAGGATTTAGGATATATGTTGGCATCTAGTTACAGTGTATAGTTGGCAGAAATCTTATTTAGATCAATTATGTCATCCTTTGTATTTTTCTACAAGTGATCGGGTTTTCTTGAAATTTTCTCCTTGGTTGGGTCACCATCAGCTTGGAAGAAATGGAAAGTTGGCTCTAAGATATGTTAGATATTTTGAGGTTATTGAGCCACTTGGGAAGGTTTCTTATCAGTTGGAATTTCTGACTTAGTTGATCTGAATTCATGATTTTTTTCACACATCACAACTCAATAAGTATTATCATGATCCCTCGCATGTTCTGAGTTGGGAAGATATTGAGTTAGATCCAAATGTTTCTATTGTTAAATAGTCTGTTGAGATTGTTGACTCTCAATTGAAACTCTTGCATGGGAAGTATATTCTATTGGTCAGAGTTTTATGGTAGCACAAATCATATTATCATGAGACTTGGGTGCACGAGTCATTGATGAGGAAGAAATGGACTCACCTATTTATCGGACTTCATTCTTCCACATGAATCCTTAGAGATGGAAATTATTATGGTAGAGAGTTTGTAACATCTCATTACCATATTTTAGGTATTTCCCATCTCCTTGATAGTTTTTATCTTTGAGTGGGTGCATCTTGGAACTCCCGATGATGGAGAGCATTTGTTGGGGAAAATGACCTAAAGTCTGGGGATGTATGTTTTTTTGAATTAACAGAGTCTGGGAATGAATGGGTTAATGGTGTTGTGGGGTTCTTCCCGAGTACGGGTAACACCCAAGTTGATTTGGGGTTTTTTGTAAGAATATAGGTTTTTTGTTGTGTAATGGTAGATTACATGACGTGTAAAGGGTTTACATGATGTGTACTTGGTCGCTAGACATAAGTCGCGAACTTGGTGCATAACATGAAAGAAATAAACACTGTGTAGGAGTTAAACATCATGTAAGAATTAAATATTGGTTTTTAATAAATAGGCAACATGTTTTTCATCATACTTGAGCATCGTAGATTACATGACGTGTAAAGGGGTTACACGTCATGTAACTATTAGGAGGTCGGATTTTAGGGTGCCACTCGAGTGATATTTTATTTCATTCTTCCAAAAACTTCCTTGATCTCTATCTAGAAGGGTTCTCCAGCAATTTCGAGAGTCTCCATTCATTTTTTATTGATTCATTTAGTGTTGTATCACCATTTTGGTTGGATAGAATCTCTTCGGGTGATTAAGCCTTTCTTCTTCTTCATTTCTTTGATCATGGTAGAATTATTGCATTATGTTATCAAATCTGTTGATCCATAGTGATGTTTCCTTTTATTTATCTCTAGATCTATTGTATGATCTTATTATGGGGTCCAATTCTTGTTAGTGGATCCCATTATAAGCATGTGTAACCCGATTTTTAAGGTAGGTGGTTCCATCACTAGTCTGTGTTGGATTAACTGTATTTCTCCTATTTTTATAAATTGTTTTATAAATAAATTTGGGATGATTTTTTGTGTGTGTTTAAATGTATTCATGGTAAAAGGTAGTTTTTCCCTAGTTTTTGGTAAATGATAAATGGTGAATTTTCAAAGAATTGAAATGATTCATGAAATGAATCATATGGGAAGCCTTGGGTATATTGGTGGAAGGTTTAGTTTAGGGACATTGTCCATATTACTATCAGGAGGTTTACTCATGGGGATTTACTCTTCTCCCTAGGTCTGTTGTTATAGGTACATGATCTTGACATTATCAGGGGGTTCACTCATGGGGTGATCCTTTGCTCCTTAGGACAGTGTTCTAAGGAATTTTTGTGCACTAGTCATTTGTTGTGGTATGAGTAGTCTGCTAGCCTGGCTTGTTGAGTTCCTTGGCATGATTTACATGTTCTTGGATTTGTATTGTTTTGTATATGATATTCATGATTTGGATTTTTATAAATGGTAATGGAAATTATTCTTGAAATTGATATACCTTCCTTTGTTTTGGAATTGTTGTAAAAAAGGGAAATATTTACCATGATTTTGATAAAAATGTATTATTGTGTTTCATGCCATGTTTTATTTAAAATGAGTATACCTTAGTTATTTGTATAGAGACTCTACTGATCCTATTATCTCACACCATGCATACCCCTTTATCAATGTGTATACCTCTGTATATATTTCGATGTAGGGAAAGGAAAGGTGTCATAGTGAGGCGGCAAGGTTTCTAATCAGCTGAGTTTGGGTAGATGGTGGTGAGATGGTGGGGGTTTGCCTATGCTGTCACACGGAGTAGTAGTTCTAGTTTTGTTGTCCTTTAATGTTTGGGCTTGTACTTAGAGATTGTAGATACATTTATTTGTTTAGTTTCTGCTATTTGTTTTAGTTATGGAATATATATATATATATATATATATATATATATATATCTTCCACAGTTATCTCTTTTGTCTATATATGTGCCATGTTTTTGCTTCAGATTGGGTGAAATTGTTCCCTATAGTTTTTTTGTGATGCTCAGGTTCTAGTTGAAAGCCTGTGGGGATCGGGAACACCCTTTGAGTAAGTTATGGGTCGATTCGGGTACCAATTTGAGTGGGTATTCGGGTCGGTTCGTTACACTTCCTTTAAATTGAGCAACTCATTTTCAAAAGACCAGAGCCTGTTATTTTCTTCTTCCAGCTTATGAAACATTTCTTTCAATGCTTTAAATTCCTCATTCCAATAATTTTTCATGAATTTTAATTGTTTAACAAACTTTACTCTATCTAATACATCTGTTAATAACTTATCGATCAAGTTAGCAAGGTCAATAGAAACTTTCTTCATTTCTATAATCTAATCATCATGAACCTTCATATCATAATCAACTTACCTAGACCATTTTACATCTGATTAAACCTTCTCTTGTGTGTCTTTGATTTATCTTTGAATTTCTTTATTTTAGTCTCATTTTGGATCATAGATTCTTTCAACATATTCAGTGATTCTGATTTTTTATTCAGAGAGTTTTGAATTTACTTACATCTTTCTTATATGTTATGAAGATATGCTATTGAATCAACAAGTTGTTTCAAATTATTACACATTTAATCAAAACCTCTTTGTGATTTTTTTAGAAGATTATAAATGCTATAATGAGGCATTCAAAAGACAAGGTTGTGAAGGTCCAACATCTGACTTCTTTATTTCTTCAAATTTTCCTTGTTTATAAACTTTTTAAATATCAGCATCTTTATCTAACTCGACCTTGTATGATAATTTTGTACATAAATTTTGATCTTATTCTTCTTC
This sequence comes from Viscum album, assembly GCA_963277665.1. NCBI lineage: Eukaryota > Viridiplantae > Streptophyta > Magnoliopsida > Santalales > Viscaceae > Viscum > Viscum album. Next base: position 453,490,449 of record OY728166.1, on the reverse strand, counting down.
TTTTGATGATGATTTTTCTTCCACTGAAACATCTCACTCAAGATTTTTATCAGATTGAGTGGTAATAGAGTTGATGTTGAGAATGACTTTAAAGAACTTTCATCTTCCTTAGTTTCTTCCTCTGTTTCTATTTCTTATTCTTCTTCAAATTCTTCTTATTATTTTTCTAATTCCATTTCCAACTACCATACAGTTTTCAACACTCCTTTTCCAACCTTCTTAGATTACTTATGATTTTTCATTCCAAACTTCTTAAATGATGTAGAGATTAATTCTTGAACTGATTTTTCAACATTAGTTTCCACTTGAGATTGAGCAAAAACTTATTCTAAAACATCTTTTCATTTTCATTTATTTACAAATATTGGGACTACTAGTGGAATTACTAATGGAAGTATAGAGGTTTCGACAAACTCTAAACCGTCATCTAGAAAAGTCAGTTTGACATGAGGAATAATTACGGACCCTTAGGCTGGTTGTATAACTAATAAGGGAGAAACTAACAAAGGAGGAACTTAAGATTTTTCAACTCCCTTAATTAACCTTCTACCATTATTTCCTTTACAAACCTTTTCTTTTGTTTCTTTTTCTTTTTAGATTCCTTCAATTCATCAGTGGTTTGGATTTTTAGAGTCAAGGCCTAAAATAGGATCACCTAGTTTCTTTTGGGCCTTATAAGCCATGGGACTCTTGAATTATTCATATGTCATCATTTTATATTTCTTTTTAATTTTTTGGGGGTGAAGAATCATCTTTTATGTAACACCCCAAGATTTCATAGTACGTTATTTCTTCAAAGTAATTCAATAACTTGAACTACACGTAACACTGAGTTCAAGCGCACCACGACTTACCAAACTAGTCGTTCAAAAGCGGTTATGAATAGTATTAACTGAATTTTGAACTTTATATAATCCTTATAATTTTAGAATCCATATTATGAGTTTCTTATACATAATGTAAGAACAAATACATTTTTTCAGATAAAAGAAGTATTTTTCAAAAAAATGCAATTTTACCGCCTTTTAATGGCGAACCATTTTTAAATCCAATATTTGAAACTTTTACAAAATAAACTTCTTCTTTATAATTGAGACATAATAATTTAGTTTCAATAACTTTTTGGTGTTTCTGATAACTTTTATATTTGGGTGAATAGTGAAAAATACTATATTTTAACTGAAAAAAAAAATTTTAATCAAAATAATTTATAGTGTTAAATTATACATTTTAATGGTTTGGAAGTATAAATAGATTATATTTTTACCATTTAATCCAATTTTGGTCATTGTGAGTAATTTTACTTTGAAATTGGACATAAACAAGTGTCAATCTTTTGATAGTTATTATTTCTTAAAAATACGCCTTTTGGTTTTGACAACGGGAATTAATTTTAAATTAATAAATGCAACTTCTATGTTTTGAATTTGGTAAAATAGAAATCATTTTTGGATTCAGAATATCGAAATTAGCCTAGGGTGAATTTTTGGAATTTTTCTGAAAACTTTTAATTTTTGATGAATAGTGAAAACACTGAGTTATAGTTTAAAACTGAATTTTTATTTAAATAATTATTTATTTTATTTAAATTTATTTTAGGTAAAAATAGATATATAATACCTATATAAGTTCAATGCAATTTCTTGGAGTCAGTTTATAATAATTTTAGATATATAAAAATTTTATTGAACTTTTCTCAGTCTTTTACCCACCTCTTAGGAGAATTTGTAAATTCACATAAAACTTAATTTTACCGCTTCTGTGAGTTGAATTTAGAAAATCCGAGAGACGCTGTTAATATCAAGGAGTAAAATGTGGTTCAATAAGATAAAAATAATTTTTTTTGAATAGTAACTTTTTACTTTTATTTACCACGGTTAAAAGTAAATAGGGTAATTAAGGGTAAAAATGATATTATTATTACGCTAACACATGTCCTAATTCTATTGGATAAGTGTAATTAGACCAAAAACAACCTTAGGACTAAAATATGACCCTTTAGGTCCACTTGGATTAGCTTAAGACATTTATTATTATATAATTTAAAGAAGAGTTAAAAGAGTTAAAATCAAAGTTTAATAACTAAACCATTTACAATATAGGGTTATACATAAGATAAATTCGACTATAAATATTAATTAGAAATATAAATAGATTTCCTACATAATAGTATTTTATTTATAATTTTCAGAGATTAAATAATTAAATTTATTAATGACACAATGATGATGCAGTAATTACCTTATTAATGAAAGAATCAAATAAATGGTATTATAAATATTAAAACAAATATAATTTCAAAGTTTTTATGACATCCACGAATTTTATATGTGACTATGAAATGTTAGGGCTGATTAAATGTATCTTTTTTGAATTAATAAAGTTGTGATGGCTTTCACAAAAACAAAATACCAAATAATGTCAAAATTGCCATAAATTAATATTTAAAACAAATACTATATTATTGGTTGAAATAATATTCCTAAAAATGTAAGGTTCGGCCAAAGTAATTAAATAATATTATATATTTAATTAATGATCCACTTGATGTTCTCTTGTAAGTTTAGAGTAATTTTATTAACCATATAGAGTAAGAATACAAGAAGACACGATAAAAGTTAAACTATTTAACTAAGAGTTAAATCTAAAATATAAGGTTAACATGGTAACCTAAACTTGTATAAAACCTATTGGTTGATAGGATTTCAACCCATAACCACCTAAGGCTCTAAATAAATTCATTTGGAACCATTATAAACCTAATATGATTGTATAATAAATTAATACTTTAATCTTTTCCTAAAGTGACCCTCACCCCTCTTATAAAAGGGCACTTCCCCTTCTCTCAAATTAACACCTCCAAAACCATTTGGCTCGGACAACCCCTACCCAAATATCCTCCCAACTATCCTACATTCATCCTAGAGGCCATCATTTGGTCATAAAGCCAACATAAGGAGCCCTTTTGATCAAATCAAAAGGAAGAACCCAAAGAAAAGGTAATGATTTCACCACCCTCTTTCAAGTTCTCTTATTCTTCCACTTAATCTTTATTTGTTGTTTCCATTCTAAAATAATAACTCTGGTATCTTCTATATACTGTGATGTTATTATAAATATGGCACAACTATATTCATTATTCTATCCATCTTATGAATGATAATGTCACCATGCGTGCGTGCGTACGGCTTACCGTCTCCACGTCGGGGTGTAATTTGTTATTCAACACTATGTTATTTGGATGGATATAATGATGAGTAATATGTATATAAATAATGAAAATAACATGCTAATGTCTCTGAAAAATTAATATACCATCCAATTCCACACCTTTAAGGAAATGATATTGTCGCTCGTACATACATACGGATTACCGTCTCCACGACGCAATGAGATTCATTTCCACAATCACCATTCATCGACGATTATAAAAATATATATATTACTAATAAGTATGTAATATATGAAATAATAATTCTACTAGAGATATATATATATATATATATATATGTACTTACATATATCTTATTTACTTAGTTCCGTTCAATACGATATGAAAACGGAAACTACGTTTATGCGTACGTACGGACTACCGTCTCCATAAACAATGTTTTTTATTTCATATATATGTCTATTATACCTATTTATATTCTAGATATATATTATATATAAATCATGTTTTATAGTATGGAATTATTTAAATCTTGGTCTAAGTGATACAATCAAGAGTAACAAGTTAAAACACATACGATAAAGAAAGTGATTATTACCCGAAATGTTAATTTAACATGGAAATTATTATAAATTAATCATGTATGATATCATAAATATTAATATGGTTCTGTTATAATTTAATAACATACTACGATATTCATAAAGGATGTTAAACGTACCCTGGACTAAAGGAAAGTGCAAGGTAAGGGTTAATTTCACAATCTCTTTATTATCTGAGATTGTTTTTACGTAAGTATCTAATGGGACATATTTATTATCCATATCCATGTTTCATAAAATATTTTTCAAAGGGATTATTTTAAGGTACTTTTTACTAAAACATCATTTTAAATGTTTTAAATATTTATTCTTCTAAACCATTCTCATTAATGTCCATGTTTTCAAAATGGTTTTAAGGATTTATTTAAATGGACATGAATATTTTAAAATGTTAATTACTTTCAAAATTTTCAAAGTGGTATGGGACACTTTGATTCAAAAAATGTATTTAAATTTCTTCCTTTCTAAATTGTGTAACTTTTAAATGTTTTCATGAAAAAGGTATATTTCTCTCAAAGAGTTTTACAAATCATTTTCAACTACGTCAAAACCCTTTAATGGATTTTAAACTTGTTTGAAGTTGATTTATTATGATATAAATCTTCCATATTGTATTGAAGGTTTTGTGATATGTTTAATAGTGGATGTGTTATTTTTATACTATTCATGGTTTATGGGAAAAGTATTGACATTTCGTATGCCAGTTTTAATACGAATGTTTATGTTATGTTTAAACTTTTTCATATGAGGAATGCATTGGACTTAGTAAGTGACGGGTGGAGCCCGCTATAGCTCCTCGATGCATCGGTAGGTCTCATGAGATAAACTAGTGTCTTGGAACAAGGCCTTGACAAAATCTAATTTGTAGTATTGGCACAAGGTCTTGACTATGTGGTTATGATAGTCTAACATTATGCATTCCATCATTATGAAAGTGGCTATTGATATTGCTTGTGATTATTCGACTAGTAGAATATCCATGTGAATAAGTAAATGGCATTATTTTATTGTGTATTTTCCATATTATGCTGAAGTTTAAGTTTAAAAAGGCTTTTGATTTAGTCTTATACATTGCCTTAAATGTTTATGCTTATTTATGAAAGTTTCCGCTATATTGTTATCCTTGCTGAGCATCTAGGCCCACCCCTTTCTATGTTTTAATTTTCTCAGGATTCCAAGAAGTGTGTTATGATTGATAAACAGGGTTAATATAGGGGATTAATGGCGTTATCAAAGGATCATTTGTGTTGTGTTTTATTTTCTAAAGTGTAATGTAACTTCCATGTATGTAATCTATTTTCTAAGACTGCTAAACTGATCGGTATTTCGGGACTTGATTCCTTGTAATCATGCAAATGTATTAAAATAATGCACCGACTCTGGGTAACTGGGGTCGGGGCATTACAGTTGGTATCAGAGGAAGTTTAGAAATAACCTTGGAAACTAGATTTAGATAAACTCTGATTAGAACACATATCCCTAAGATAGACTTAGAGGATTAGTATAGAAGAACTTCCTATAATTTTGGTAATGTAGAGATTTTGTGAGTTTTCCAAGGAAATACATCTCTGTCTAGATACGAGCAGGTAGAGGTGGCTCTGACACACATGTACCTAGGGGTAAAATCTGAAAACACCACTTTGAGCTAGACTCGAATGGGAACTGATGCACGACAACGGGCCTTACTGCACTCTTGGTTACGACACTCCTAGGGGATATACTTAAGATAATTCTCATTTTCTTTACAAACCACTATGAAGGGTTTATGAGAATATACATCCTCAAAGAAAACAATTTTATGATTATGGATTATATCCATAAACTGTTCAATTTACGTTAGGTATTTTACATGTTTGGAATTATGAATTGAGATTCATAAACTGACCTAGTGTATGCCATTGTATAGAAATGGTGCCCAATAGGAGGAATTTGAACTCCAGCAATACGTATGATCCAAAGAGTAATAAGGATCATATCTTTTATATTATTAAGCCAACATTTAGAAGGGAAATAGTCTCCCATGTATTCTCAACATATGAAGAAATAGTATCATGTGTTAATAAGATAAGTAAAGATTTCTTTGGGTCCTATGGCTTTGACGGGAAGTAAGAAAAGAAAAGGATGATAGAGAGAAAGATGGATAAATAGAAGAGGGGAAAGAATGATTTTCCCATATGTGATAGATGTGGAAAGAATCACCTTGGTAAATACTTGAAAGGAATTAGAGTTTTTTATAAGTGTGGAGAAAAAGGACACCAATTACGTGATTGCAAGGGTAAGAAAAATGTTCTGAATGTAAAATGCTTCATCTACAAGGCATTGGGACAGTACACGAATCAATGTCGCAGTCATAAGAGTATACCGCAAATGATGATATTGATAATAATCAAGTTATGATAATACCTCATATGAAGAGGAATAACTAGTGTTCTTATGTTGTTATTATAGAATTATTTCATTTGAGTGTTGTATCAACAATATACCGGTTACATGAATTATGGAGATAAATAAGGATTGTACTACAGTACTATTTTATTGAGGATTTGAGATTATATGGTTCTAAGAAAAGTGACTTAATAGTAAGCTACACTTTTTGGAAAATACTTGGTTGAAGTAAAGGTAATCCTTAATATGGTCCTGATAACGAGGTAGTGATTTTGGAATAAGATATGGTTGATTTTGGTAATTCAGGATGTTATGTTGTTGTAAAAGAATACATGATGAAGGTGTTCACATGTTATTACCTGGAAAAAAGGATCCTCATTATGTTTAACTTCCTTATAAATTTTGGACTGAGAGTTTGGATATAAGTATTTTGGATAATTCTAAAGGTTGGAATGGATTAAGTTTAAAATTGGATACTATTGTTAAGGTTATTTTTGGATTGTTATAAAAAGGACAACCTAGAGGTCGGGCGAAAACTAGTCGCATCTGGCAAGGTCGCGAGACTTGAACCCGCAACCAAAGAGTGACAAAGGTGAATCACCTACGACTGGACTACGTGATGTGCTGGTTTGTATAATTTAGTTTTTTTAATAGTCTGACAAATGAATTATAAATTCATTATTTTTGGAACCTTATACGATTTGGATAAATAGGATTTTTTTTGAAATCATTTGAAGTGAAAGATGAGTTTTTGGTAGGAATTAGTAGAAGGATGAAACTCTACTTGACAAGTATATATATATATATATAATTTTTTCCTCTTATTAAGACTAAATTTTATTAACTCAATTTCCGATGTGGGTTTTCCCACAAAGGTATTTTCTATTTTCAACCTTTTATTTTTGAAGAACAATTTCAAATTACGAGGATGAAATTTATTGAAGAAGGGAAGAATGTAACACCCCAAGATTTCATAGTACGTTATTTCTTTAAAGTAATTCAATAACTTGAACTACACGCAACACTGAGTTCAAGCGCACCACGACTTACCAAACTAGTCGTTCGAAAGCGGTTATGAATAGTATTAACTGAATTTTTAACTTTATATAATCCTTATAATTTTAGAATCCATATTATGAGTTTCTTAGACATAATGTAAGAACAAATACATTTTTTCAGATAAAAGAAGTATTTTTCAAAAAATGCAATTTTACCGCCTTTTAATGGAAAACCCCTTTTAAATCCAATATTTGAAACTTTTACAAAATAAACTTCTTCTTTAGAATTGGTACATAATAATTTAGTTTCAATAAATTTTTGGTGTCTTTCTGATAACTTTAATATTTGGGTGAATAGTGAAAAATACTATATTTTAACTGAAAACAACTTTTTTAATAAATATAATTTAGTGTTAAATTATACATTTTAATGGTTTGGAAGTATAAATAGATTATATTTTTACCATTTAATACAATTCTGGTAATTGTAAGTAATTTTACTTTGAAATTGGACATAAACAAGTGTCAATCTTTTGATAGTTATTATTTCTTAAAAATACGCCTTTTGGTTTTGAAAACGGGAATTAATTTTAAATTAATAAATGAAACTTATATGTTTTGAATTTGGTAAAATAGAAATCATTTTTGGATTCAGAATATCGAAATTAGCCTAGGGTGAATTTTTGGAATTTTTTTGAAAACTTTTATTTTTTGATGAATAGTGAAAAACACTGAGTTATTGTTTAAAACCGAATTTTTATTTAAATAATTATTTATTTTATTTAAATTTATTTTAGGTCAAAATAGATACATAATGCCCATATAAGTTCAATGTAATTAATTAGATTCAGTTTATAATAATTTTAGATATATGAAAATTTTATTGAACTTTTCACCGTCTTTTACCCACCTCCTAGGAGAATTTGTAAATTCACATAAAACTTAATTTTACCGCTTCTGTGAGTTGAATTTCGAAAATTCAAGAGACACGGTTAATATCAAGAAGTAAAATGTGGTCCAATAAGATAAAAATAATATTTTTTGAATAGTAACTTTTTACTTTTATTTACCACGATTAAAAGTAAATAGTGTAATTAAGGGTAAAAATGATATTATTATTACGCTAACACATGTTCTAATTCTATTGTATAAGTGTAGTTCGACCAAAAATAACTTTAGGACTAAAATATGACCCTTTAGGTCCAGTTGGATTAGCTTAATACATTTATTATTATTTAATTTAAAGAAGAGTTAAAAGAGTTAAAATCAAAGTTTAATAACTAAACCATTTACAATATAGGGTTATAAATAAGATAAATTTGACTATAAATATTCATTAGAAAGCTAAAAAGATTTACTACATAATTTTATTTTATTTATAATTTTTAGAGATTAAATAATTAAATTTATTAATGACACAATGATGATGCAGTAATTATCTTATTAATGAAAGAATCAAATAAATGGTATTATAAATATTAAAACAAATATAATTTCAAAGTTTTTATGACATCCAAGAATTTTATAGGTTACTATGAAATGTTAGGGCTGATTAAATGTATCTTTTTATAAGTAATCAAGTTGTGATGACTTTCAAAAAAACAAAATACCAAATAGTGTCAAAATTGACATAAATTAATATTTAAAAAAAATACTATATTATTGGTTGACATAATATTCCTAAAAATGTAAGGTTCGGAAAAAGTGATTAAATAATATTATATATGTCATTAATGAGCCACTTGAGGTTCTCTTGGAAGTTTAGAGTAATTTTATTAACCATATAGAGTAAGAATACAAGAAGACGCGGTAAAAGTTAAACTATTTAACTAAGAGTTAAATCTAAAAGATAAGGTTAAAATGGTAACCTAAACTTGTCTAAAACCTATTGGTTGAGAGGATTTCAACCCATAACCACCTAAGGCTCAAAATAAATTCATTATGAACCATTATAAACCGAATATGATTGTATAATAAATTAATACTTTAATCTTTTCCTAAAGTGACCCTCACCCCTCTTATAAAAGGGAACTTCCCCTTCTCTCAAATTCACACCTCCAAATCCATTTGTCTCGGCCAAACCCTGACCAAATATCCTCCCAACTATCCTACCTTCATTCTAGAGTCCATCCTTTGGTCATAAAGCCAATATAAGGAGCCCTTTTGATCAAATCAAAAGGAAGAACCCAAAGAAAAGGTAATGATTTCACCACCCTCTTTCAAGTTCTCTTATTCTTCCACTTACTCTTTCTTTGTTGTTTCCATTCTAAAATAATAACTCTAGTATCTTCTATATACTTTTATGTTATTATAAATATGGCACAACTATATTCATTATTCTATCCATCTTATGAATGATAATGTCACCATGCGTGCGTCCGTACGGCTTACCGTCTCCACGTCGTGGTGTAATTTGCACTACTGGAAATACTGTTTTTCCCAACGGGTGTTTACCAACGGTTTTCTAAAACCATTGGGCCTGAAGGATTAAGAAAGCCTTTCCCAACGTTTCATTGAAACCGTTGGGAAAAGCCACCCCTTTGCCAATGGTTTGAGGAAACCGTTGGTAAAGGGGTGTGTTAATCACCTTTTGCCAACGGTTCTCTTGAACCGTTGGGAAAGGGTCACCCCTTTGCCAACGATTTCCTCAAACCGTTGGTAAAGGGGTCCTCATCATCTCTTTCCCAACGGCTCTTAAAAACCGTTGGGAATTATTTCCCCCAAATCCAGCCGCGGGGCTGCTCTCCCCCATTCGCATAGAAACCTAATTTCATCCGCTCCACCGCTCTCCTCTCGCGAAATCCCCTATCCGAAGAGGTGAAAACCATCTGAAATCAGGTATCTTTTCATTTATACACATATACTTCCTTATTTTTATTGTTATTGCTTTAGTATTTTAGTTTAAAGTTATCAATCCACCTCCAGCTCTCTGCTACTCTCCAAATCCCCCATCCGAATAGGTGAAAACCCATTTGAATCATCTCAAATCAAGTAATTTTTTCTTTATACACATATGGTGCCTTGTTTTTATTGTTATTGATCTAATATTTTAGTTTTAAGTTTGGATTTTGATTTGATTTCACCGTGTAAAATAGGGAAATGAATAAATATTTTGTTAATTAATTAGTTTCCCCTGGAATATCAGTTGTGTTATAATGTCCATGCTAAATAAAGGGGTAATGTAATAAAAGAACTTGAATAAATAAATTGTGGAAGTTGGGGTATGTTGCCTATATGAGAGGTTTTTTGTTGTGTTTCATTGTATGTTGTAGGCTGTTTTATGGGGATTGAGGTGACCAGTTGGGATTTGTGATATGTGGGGTTGTAATGTGATGGTTAGTGGGCATGGATGTGTCATGTGAAGTTGTATGATAGTGATGATGTGTGGTGGTGTTGTGTCGTGTAGAGGTGTTGTGTGATGAAGTTGTGGTGTATAATGTGGTGAGGTGGTTTTGGTTGTGCGTTGGTTTGTGATGTGCAATATTTTTATTGTGATATGTGGTTGTTTTGGTGAGATGGTTGGTCGATGTAACATGGTGTCGATGGTTATTGTGAGATGGTGAGTTGTTATGTGGTGGTTTTATTAGTTTCCTAGTTATCTATGGAATAAATTATGCTGTTAAAACAAAAAAACAAGATATTAAATAAATGAGATGGAATAGAAATGGATGTGTGGTAAATGGATTTAATTAATTTAACATTAAATGAATGGAGAATGTAAGTGTGAATGAAGTGGCTTATAAATGAATGTGAGAAATGCTATGCGTCTTGTGTGGTGGTGGTGTGGTTTATGTGTTTTATGGTAGTAGTGAAGTGTGTGATTATGTAGTTAATGTGAACCCATAGGTTGAGTATTTTGTGCTATCTATATATCATGTATTTTTATGTTATTTCTACACATTCCAGGGGGTGGTATGTCTAGGTGGTGGTGGTGGGGTTGTAGGGGAGGGGGTGTGGGCTATTTGGGAGGGTGGGCGGGGCTATCCAGGGGGGGTACGGGGTGTCCAGGGGGGTACGGGGGTGGGCGGGTTGTCCACAAGGGTGGACGGGCTGTCCACGGGGGTGGTCGGGCTGTCAAGGAGGGGTGGGCGGGCTGTCCATGGGGGGTGGGTGGGCTAGCCACGGGGGGTAGGGGTGTCCAGGGGGGTGGGCGGGCTATCCAAGGGGGTGGGGGGCTGTCCATAGGGAGAAGGGGTGTCGAGGGGGGTGGGTGGGCTGTCCACGGGGGTGGTTGGTCTGTCTAGGGGGTAGGGGGTGTCCACGGGGGTGGGCGGGGCTGTCCAGGGGGTGTGGGATGTCCTGGGGGTCTGGGTGGGATGTCCTGGTGTAGGAGGGGTGTGTGGGGTGTCCAGGTGGGGTGGTATGTCTAGGTGGTGGTGGTGGGGTTGCAGGGAAGGGGGGTGTGGGCTATTTGGGAGGGTGGGTGGGGCTATCCAGGGGGGGTACGGGGTGTCTAGGGGGGTACGGGGGTGGGCGGGCTGTCCACAGGGGTGGACGGGCTGTCCACAGGGGTGGACGGGCTGTCCACGGGGGTGGTCGGGCTGTCAAGGAGGGGTGGGCGGGCTGTCCAGGGGGGGTGGGTGGGCTGGCCACAGGTGGTAGGGGTGTCCAGGGGGGTGGGCGGGCTAACCAAGGGGGTGGGGGATGTCCATAGGGAGAAGGGGTGTCGAGGGGGGTGGGTGGGCTGTCCACAGGGGTGGTTGGGCTGTCTAGGGGGTAGGGGGCATCCACAGGGGTGGGTGGGTTGTCCACGGGGGTGGGCGGGGCTGTCCACGGGGGTGAGAAAGGCTGTCCACGGGGGTGGGCGGGGCTGTCCAGGGGGTGTGGGCTATCCTGGGGGTCTGGGTGGGGTGTCCTGGTGGGGGAGGGGTGTGTGGGGTGTCCAGGGGGGTTGGTATGTCTAGGTGGTGGTGGTGGGGTTGCAGGGGAGGGGGGTGTGGGCTATTTGGGAGGGTGGGCGGGGCTATCCTGGGGGGGTACGGGGTGTCCAGGGGGTACGGGGGTGGGCGGGCTGTCCACAAGGGTGGACGGGCTGTCCACGGGGGTGGTCGAGCTGTCAAGGAGGGGTGGGCGGGCTGTCCAGGGGGGGGTGGGCTGGCCACAGGGGGTAGGGGTGTCCAGGGGGGTGGGCGGGCTATCCAAGGGGGTGGGGGGCTGTCCATAGGGAGAAGGGGTGTCGAGGGGGGTGGGTGGGCTGTACATGGGGGTGGTTGGACTGTCTAGGGGGTAGGGGGTGTCCACGGGGGTGGGTGGGTGGTTCACGCCCAAATTTACCCAAGAGAAGAAGGGTAGAACGGTCCTTGTAGTGTAGCTTGGGTTGTCGATTCCACAGAGACCTAAGAAGATACCTAAGATACACAACCTAAGGGATGGATTTTTGGCTATGAAGTGGCCAACTTGGATTGATTTTGGATGGGTTTTTAAGATATCTAAAATATTTAAGTGGATTCAATTTAAAAGAATGAGTTGATCCTAGGTTATCACTCGGGGTGGATTGGACGTATTTTCTTTTTAATGATTTCAATTTCTTAAATTTGAGATGGGTTCATTTAAGGAGATAAAACAACATCATCATTTACTGGTTTAATGCCTACAACATCTAATACTAATCACCTATACACTTGAAGGATCAAAGTTTTGAGCACTTCAAGGTAAAGGATCGTATTAGTACTTGGAGTGTGTGGCCTTAAATTCAACAAGGACGATGGAGTTTAAAAATCATCAAATAAAAATCCCAATTAAAGAAGTGATTATACATTAATTAGGTGATAAATAACATCCAATCCAGCCCCTTTCTACTCCCTTGGATCAACCCATAAGTGGGTTAGCCCTCCATTGATCCCATGGTTTCAATGGAAGCGGAAAGTAGACTCATAAGGGAGGAAATGGAGAAGTAAAGAAAACAACAAAAATAAAATGATCACTCCACCGTTGTGTGAATAATTTCACAAGGGTTGGTGTGAATAAATTCACACCTTGATACAACGGTATCAAAGTGATATTAAGAACAACAAAATAAGAGTAGAAGAAGAACTTTTATTAAGAACTAAAGTGAATTGAACAACTTACATGTGAAAGACAAAATTGAGGCGACAAAAATGCAGCATAACATTACAATTAAACAAAGCATCCAAGATCTTCAACTCCTTCACCACCACTGCCTTAAATAGGCATTTTGGGAGCCTTGGGTCGAGCCTTCAACAGTACAAGTCATCCCACTTGAGTATGGTAGGCCTAGGGCGGTGGAAAGTTTGTGGAATTTGGAATTTTCCACATTTGACCCGAGGTGGCAGCCAGATTTCATCCACCGAACAGACGCGTTTGGATGACCTTCTATATGGCCGACTCAGGGTGTTCCATAGAAGAAGAAAATGGATATCCGGATGTCTGCTAACCGCCTGTAAAATTTGGGCCCATTTGGAGTTGTGTATTCCGAGATATGATCAAAATGGTGTACTGTTTTTCTGGGCCGCAGAATCTGGCCCAGAATTTTATCTCTAACTTGGGCCGCCTAAATGACCAACATGGAGGCCGAATTAGCATTAACTCCTGAAGAGTGATTTGTTCCTGTACATGTCTTCTATCATCCCACGAAATTTGGGATTAATTGGGACTGTATGTTGGGCCCCACAGTCTCATCAGTGGGCTGGTGTCCAATCTGCCTTCTCCAGAATTGCTTCCTTTCATTGCCAAATATCTCCATCATCCTCCATGAATTCTCCATTAATCCCTGAATCAAACATGTTAATATTTAAGTGTAGATCAATTTCCAAAAATATCAAATTAAAATATGTAAAATTAAATTCCTTAAAATCAGATGAATCATTGGGTACTTTAAATGATGTTCAAAAATGTACCACATAATAGTGCATTTTAAGAAGGTATTACAATCATAATGTGAAATGGTGTTCAAAGTGTAAAATGCACTAAAATGGTGTTTATGAATAACAAAGAACATGAAAATTAAGTATATTAACAATGAATATTAGCCTCATTTAGTGGCTAATCACACCCCCCAACTTGAGTTTTGCTAGTCCCGAGCAAAATATATCTCATCAAAAATGAAATTCGAATTCCCTTTTCCAAAAACATTTTAATACAAAATGATCACCAAAAAACCTTATACCAAACAATAATGAAACCCATCAAAATATTTTAATACGAGATAGTTTCATAAGCAGATCCCAATCCCAATCTCATTCCTTTGATCAAATCCATCATCATACTTCATCCAACTCAATTAGGTGTAATGATGTGTTGTGAATCACAATAGATATGGGGTTCATTTTCATTCAAGGGGGAAATCATGGAAGCGCTAGGTGGAATCACATTTAATTCTAATATGAGCATTCTTCATCCCTATTTTTTTTTTTTTGATTTTTTTTTTGCAATATTTCTATAGTAATTGAGATTGGAATTAATCAAATTAACCCATGTAGCAAGACTTTGCCGATGACTCCCAGACTCAAAGGCCTTAGGGCACCAAGTGAAGCCCACATACTCGGGCATCGTCTCGAGTTAACTTAATCAAAAACAAAGTCATATTACCATAAATAGAGATAGATTGAAAAACTCAGGGCTAGACAACTCTGGAGTCACGATCCCCAAGTGCCGAAAGCCTCGCATTTTATCAATCCATTGCTCTACACGCAAATTTTTATTTTTATTTTTTATTTTTTATTTTTTAATAATTTTTTTTTTTAATATTTTTTTTTTTTTGAGTACTCATATTATTCATAAAAATAAAACCATCCTATGCTATTTATTATGGGACCCCAAAAATTCAAATTAGTACCCCACAGTCTAGAGGATGTGCATTGTGGCATTTTTTTTATTTGGATGAAAATATAAATGATGACATATCACATGGGACAGCCACACTTTCCAAAATCTATGCTCATGAAATTATACAAGGATTAAAATCAGAATCAGGGCATGCTAAATTATTTGATATTCAGTTTCAAAGTGTGCAATGTGTATTACCATGTTCGAAGTTAAAGGAATTTTTCCTTCCATTTACTTTTTTTTCAAATCATTCAATTTTTGTTTTTGACACAAAAGCATTTTTTTTATCTCCCCCCCAACTTAAAACAACACTGTCCCCAGTGTTTAAAGAAAAGAAAATTTATAAGGGGGTAGAGGTAGAGAATTAAAGTTCAAAAATGAAATTGAAAATGAGGGTTATGGAATGAAGTCACCTGGTGGTTGAAGTTGGAAGTTCTTGCAGCTTGAATTTGTTCCTTTGATATCCATGTCGCTTGCAAAGTTCCCTAGTGGAAAAAGGAAAAAAAACAAAACAAACAAAACAAACAATATATATGTATATATTTATATAATAAAGGAAGTAAAATATAAGAATATATATAAAAATTATAGAATAAGGTAGCACAAGAAGCCGCAGGTCAGTGGTAAGCGCGCGCCCCTGTCTCCCTTCGGTCCCGGGTTCGAGTCCCCGCGGCTTCGCCGGTTGTGACGGGGTTTGCCCCATGGCCTATGGCGTGGACTTTTTTTTTTGTATTATTATATATTTTTTTTTAACCCATTGAATAATAAAAACAAAATAAACTGGTGATACATTGTCTTCTTTTTAAATTTCTGGGTAAGGTATTACTCAAGGATCACACCACGTGACACGGATGAATATGGTGATCCTCTTTCGTACCCATCCATACTCATAATAGAAGAACAGGTCAAAAGTCTATTTTTTTTTATTTTTAAATATAAAAATGATTAAGTAATCTTATTTGAAAAATAAAGATGATTCAGAAATATTAGAAACATAAAAACCACAGGTTGCCTCCCGTGCAGCACTTTGTTTAACGTCGTTAGCTCGACTTAAACCCCTTATTGATTAATTGTTGTTTTTTTTTCATCAAAGGTAGGTTCACTCAGGTCTTCATCAACTTCATGTTTTTGGAATGGTTCTATGAATGGTTTGACTCTATGACCATTAACTTTAAATATTTGACCATTGGTGGGATCTTGAATTTCAACAGCCCCATGGGGGTACACCTTATGCACTATGTATGGACCGGACCATCTAGACCTCAACTTTCCCGGGTGCAAATGAAGTTTAGAACTATACAAAAGCACAGGTTTCCCTGGTTCAATGTGTTTAGTTTTAAGATTCCTAGACTGGTAGGCTTGAACTCTAGCTTTATTGATCCTTGAATTTTCATAAGCCTCCATCCTAAGTTCCTCAAGCTCGTTTAGATCCAATTTCCTCTTTATTCCGGCCAAAGAAATGTCAAAGTTCATTTTTTTGATTGCCCAAAAGGCCTTATGCTCAATCTCCACTGGCAAATGGCATGCTTTACCATAAACCAACCTATATGGGGACATTCCTAGGATAGTTTTAAATGCTGTTCGATATGCCCAAAGAGCATCTAAGAGTTTGCTCGACCAATCTTTCCTAGATGGATTAACAGTTTTCTCAAGAATTTGTTTGATTTCTCGATTGGCTAACTCATCTTGACCATTGGTTTGTGGGTGGTAAGCGGTGGACACTTTGTGAGAAATTCCATACTTCTCCATGAGCGATGAGAATGGGCGATTGCAGAAATGAGTTCCACGATCACTAATGATAGCCCTAGGAATCCCAAATCTAGAGAAGATGTTTTCTTTAAGGAATCTAATCACAGTTTGATGGTCATTGGATTTTGTAGGAATGGCCTCAACCCATTTTGAGACATAATCGACAGCCAAGAGAATGTAAAGATATCCCCTAGAGTTTGGGAAGGGACCCATGAAATCAATTCCCCAACAGTCAAAGATTTCAACCACTAATATTGGAGTGAGAGGCATTTGATTCCTTTTTGTGATGGACCCTACTTGTTGACACCAAGGACAGCTTTGACAAAATGTGTAGGAGTCCCTTGAGAGGGTGGGCCAAAAGAGACCACATTGAAGAATCTTGGCAGAAGTTTTCTTAGAGGAAAAGTGACCTCCACAAGCCTCACTATGACAGAACATTAGGATGGACTCTTGTTCGGATTCTGGCACACACCTCCTAATAACTTGGTCAGGACAGAACTTATATAGGTATGGATCATCAAACACATAATGCTTGACATCAGAAAGAAATTTTCTTCTAGCTTGGGTCCCTAAGAATTTTGGAATGACCCCTGAAACTAAGAAGTTGGCTATGTCAGCATACCAAGGGCAATCACTCACAGAATAGAGGTTCTCATCAGGAAATGAATCAGACACAGAAAGGTGATGTGATTTGTCCTTGAATTCCAACCTAGAGAGGTGATCAGCTACAACATTCTCGACACCTTTTTTATCCTTAATGGTTAAATCGAAATCTTGAAGAAGAAGGACCCACCTAATCAATCTAGCCTTTGCATCTTGTTTTTGGAAGAGATATTTTAGAGCTGAATGGTCGGTGAATACAATGATGGGTGATCCTAAGAGGTAGGACCTGAATTTCTCTAAGGCAAAAACAACAGCAAGTAACTCCTTTTCAGTGGTGGTGTAATTGATTTGGGCATCATTTAAGGATTTGCTTGCATAAGAAATGACATATGGAGTTTTATCACACCGTTGTCCTAACACAGCTCCTACAGCAAAGTCACTGGAATCACACATGAGTTCGAAAGGAAGGTCCCAGTTTGGAGATTTCATAATGGGAGGAGAGGTGAGAGCAGATTTAAGGGTTGAAAATGAACCCTCACAGCTTTCTGTCCAAACAAATGGAGCATCCTTTACTAGGAGAGCACAAAGAGGGCGAGAGATTGAACTAAAGTCCTTAATGAATCTTCTATAGAAACCAGCATGTCCTAAGAAGGACCTCACTTCCTTAACAGTTCTGGGTGATGGAAGGTGACGAATGATGTCAACCTTTGCTTTATCAACTTCAATCCCCCTACTCGAGACCAGATGGCCTAGAACAAGTCCCTCTTTAACCATGAAATGGCATTTTTCCCAGTTTAGGACCAGATTTTTTTCTTCACATCTTGACAAGACTCTCTCCACATTCTGCAGACATCCCTCAAAGGTATCCCCAAACACAGAGAAGTCATCCATGAAGACCTCAAGAAAATCCCCTACCATGTCTGAGAAGATTCCCATCATGCACCGCTGGAAGGTTCCAGGGGCATTGCATAACCCGAACGGCATGCGTTTAAAGGCAAAGGTACCGAAAGGACATGTGAATGTAGTCTTCCCTTGATCCTCTAGGGAGACCTCAATTTGATTGTAACCTGAGTACCCATCTAGGAAGCAATAGAATTGATGACCCGCCACTCGCTCGAGGACTTGATCAATAAAGGGCAAGGGAAAATGGTCCTTCTTGGTACAAGAGTTGAGCTTCCTATAGTCAATACAGACTCTCCAGCCACTACTCACCCTAGTTGGAAGAATTTCCCCATCCTTATTAGTGATCACAGTGATTCCAGCTTTCTTTGGGACAACTTGAATTGGGCTTACCCACTCACTCTCAGCTATGGGGTAGATGATACCAGCTTTCAACAACTTAAGAAGTTCTTTCCTTACCACATCCATAAGATTTGGATTGAGTCTCCTCTGAGGTTGACGACATGGTTTGGATTCAGATTCAAGAGTAATCCTATGAGTTCCAATAAGTGGGCTAATCCCAGGAATATCAGACAGGGTCCAACCAATGGATTTCTTGTGTTTCCTAAGGACATCTAGAAGCATCCCCTCCTGATTGGCTTCAAGAGAAGAAGATATGACTATAGGATGTGTTTGATTTTCCCCTAGGAAGGCATACTTGAGGGAAGTAGTAAGTTCCTTCAATTCAAGATCTGGTTGGTTCAGAATTTCAGCAGAATATTGGGGCATTGGATCAAGATCAAATTTGTTTCCTAGATTTTCAGATTGAATTGATTCCCCATGTGTATAAGTTTCAGCCACAAGATTGTATTGACCTGGGTTAGGGAAGGGAGTTTGAGTTGTCTCCATGAATGTGTTTTCCTGAAAGGTTTCACTGATTGTTGGTCCTAAGACATCATTATAGGAGCAATTTGAAAATGATTCGAGCCAAGGAGATAAACTTCCTTCATGTGAACAAAGGAAATCAATCTCATTCTGACTTAAACATTCATCAAATATTCCTTGATGTTCCATGGATTCATTATCAATGCTTCCTATCATGTTTACTTCATGAATATCCTCGTCATCCCCTATTTGTGAGCTTGCATTATAGATGTTCAAGTCTAGACTCATGTTCCCAAAGGTGATGGTCATGTTCCCATTTCGGACTCGGATAACAGAGTTGATTGTTGCAAGGAAAGGATGACCAAGGATGATTGGGGTTTGTTCCTTATTTCCTAAATTTGGATGGTTGTCAAGTACAATGAAATCAGCAGGGTAGATGAAGTTTTCAACCTTTACCAGAACGTCCTTTAAAATACCCTTGGGAACCCTAATGCTACGATCAGCAAGCTGAAGTGTGACAGATGTGGGTTGGAGCTCTTCTAGGCCTAACTGGCAGTACACAGCATATGGGATGAGATTGACACTAGCACCTAGGTCACACAAGGCCTTGACAACTTTGCTTTCTCCTAGTTCAACATTGATGTAAGGGCAACCTGGGTCTTTCAACTTAGGAGGAATGGTCCCTTGAATGGTGTTACTCACATTAGCAGCCAAAAGGACTTGGTTTTTATGTGAAAATTTTCTTTTAAAAGTGCACAAGTCCTTAAGGTACTTTGAGTAGGAAGGTATGGTTTGGATTGCATCGAGAAGAGGAATGTTCAACTTGACTTGTGAGAATATTTCCCTCAATGTTTCACTCAGTTCAGGCTTGGATTTCCCCCTCATGCGTTGGGGAAATGGTGCAGGTTGTGGGGTTGTTTGTTGAAGAGTTGTTTCTTTCACATTGTTATCAGTTTCCTCAGTTTGATCTTGTGGTTCACTTGAATTCTCATCCAAGTTTGAATCTTCAGGTGGGTTCTGAATTAGTTGTTCAGGTTTCTCAATTGATTTCCCACTTCTTAAAACAGTCACAGCCTTTAGTTGTTCATGAGTTGTTTGAGCACAACTTGACTCTCCCCTTGAAGTTGAGGATGGCACCGCCTGAGTAGGCATGGGTGCCTTTCCTGTTTTGATGGTTTGAAGTTCTTGTTTTAGGGAAGATACCTCCGAGTTCATCCTCTCCATTTGTTTGCACAGTTGTTCTAGTAGGCTTTGTGGAACAGTTTGGGTGGGTGCTTGAGTAGGTTGGTTTATCCCAGGGGGATATTTTGGAGGTGGGATGGTTTGTTGAAAATGGACCGGTGGTTGTTGGTATTGGATAGGTTGGGTTTGGAACTGGTTATGGTTTTGGTAGTTCTAATGGGGGTAAGGATTTTGTCCCTGTGGTTGGCTAGGTTGTTGGTTATCTTTCCAGCGGAAGCCTGGGTGGTCATTGTACCTTGGATTGAAGGTGTTTTGGTATTGGGGCTTTTGAAAGTTTAGGGAATTGACTTCCTCTGGGGGTCCTCCTAGAAGAACATCCTTGATGGATGGAATGGTTGGGCAGTTGTCTGTTTTATGGTCATGTTTGTCACAAATTGTGCAAACAAGGTCTACATTTTGGATTTCATGGACTTTCCTAAGGTCTATCTCTTCAACCTTCCTAGAGAGTGCTGCGAGTTTAGCCCTAAGGATTTCCTCTTCTCTAAGTGTATGAATTCCAGTGGTTCTTTGTGGATTTTCAGAATAAGGTGAAGTTCCCCAAGTTTGGTTTTGTTCAGCCAGACTTTCCAGATACTCGTAAGCATCATTTGGGGCCTTGTTTTTAAAAGTTCCATTACACATCATGTCAATGAATTGTTTATTACCCGGACCCAACCCTTCATAGAAAATTCTCACTTGTTCAGGTATAGAAAAACCATGGTGTGGAACCATGTTTAGGGTGTCTTTGAACCTCTCCCATGTTTCATAGAATGACTCTCCCTCTTTTTCAAAAAAGTTTTGGATGCTCTTTTTAAGTGCAATTGTTTTGTGATGAGGGAAGTATTTTTTGTAGAATTCTCTTTGCAGTTGGTCCCAAGAGTGGATTGATGCTGGTCTCAAGTTGTTTAGCCAATTTTTAGCTCGATCCTTTAATGAAAAAGGAAATAGCCTCATCTTAGCGGATTCTAGTTGATGTGGGGGACACATGGTTTCAACAATGTCATTGAACTCTTTGACATGAAGGTATGGCATTTCTGACTCCATCCCATGAAAGGTTGGAAGGTGGTTTAGGACATGGGGTTTGAATATGTAGTTGGTGTCTCCTATGGAATTGTGTCTAATGCATGAGGGGGCATTGGTCCAAGCTGGAGTGAGGTAGTCGTTCATGGTTTGATCAACTACATTCCCTAAGTTTGGAGCTTCTTGGTTTTGGTTTCCCATTTGATTCCCCCCAGGGTTTACAATTTGATTTTGTGGATGACCCTCCATTGGACTTGTTTCAAGTTCTGACTTTGGGATTTCAAGAATATTTGAATCTGATTTAAAAAATCCCTTAGGTGCACTTGACTCCCCTATCCTAGGACTTTCCACCCTAACTAGTCTGTTTGAGAAATCGCGGGTGTAGGCGGACATGCGCCAAAAAAAAAAGCAAGAAAGGGACAAGATAAGAGATCTTGGGTGAGAGTAGAAGAATGGAGGTGAGGAAAGAAGGTTTTTTTTTTGGATCTAAGGTACTTACTTGGTCCCCGGCAACGGCGCCAAAATTTGGTTCACGCCCAAATTTACCCAAGAGAAGAAGGGTAGAACGGTCCTTGTAGTGTAGCTTGGGTTGTCGATTCCACAGAGACCTAAGAAGATACCTAAGATACACAACCTAAGGGATGGATTTTTGGCTATGAAGTGGCCAACTTGGATTGATTTTGGATGGGTTTTTAAGATATCTAAAATATTTAAGTGGAATCAATTTAAAAGAATGAGTTGATCCTAGGTTATCACTCGGGGTGGATTGGACGTATTTTCTTTTTAATGATTTCAATTTCTTAAATTTGAGATGGGTTCATTTAAGGAGATAAAACAACATCATCACTTACTGGTTTAATGCCTAAAACCTCTAATACTAATCACCTATACACTTGAAGGATCAAAGTTTTGAGCACTTCAAGGTAAAGGATCGTATTAGTACTTGGAGTGTGTGGCCTTAAATTCAACAAGGACGATGGAGTTTAAAAATCATCAAATAAAAATCCCAATTAAAGAAGTGATTATACATTAATTAGGTGATAAATAAAATCCAATCCAGCCCCTTGATACTCCCTTGGATCAACCCATAAGTGGGTTAGCCCTCCATTGATCCCATGGTTTCAATGGAAGCGGAAAGTAGACTCATAAGGGAGGAAATGGAGAAGTAAAGAAAACAACAAAAATAAAATGATCACTCCACCGTTGTGTGAATAATTTCACAAGGGTTGGTGTGAATAAATTCACACCTTGATACAACGGTATCAAAGTGATATTAAGAACAACAAAATAAGAGTAGAAGAAGAACTTTTATTAAGAACTAAAGTGAATTGAACAACTTACATGTGAAAGACAAAATTGAGGCGACAAAAATGCAGCATAACATTACAATTAAACAAAGCATCCAAGATCTTCAACTCCTTCACCACCACTACCTTAAATAGGCATTTTGGGAGCCTTGGGTCGAGCATTCAACAGTACAAGTCATCCCACTTGAGTATGGTAGGCCTAGGGTGGTGGAAAGTTTGTGGAATTTGGAATTTTCCACATTTGACCCGAGGTGGCAGCCAGATTTCATCCACCGAACAGACGCGTTTGGATGACCTTCTAGATGGCCGAATCAGGGTGGGCCATAGAAGAAGAAAATAGAGCTCCGGATGTCTGATAACCGCCTGTAAAATTTGGACCCATTTGGAGTTGTGTATTCCGAGATATGATCAAAATGGTGTACTATTTTTCTGGGCCGCAGAATCTGGCCCAGAATTTTATCTCTAACTTGGGCCGCCTAAATGACCAACATGGAGGCCGAATTAGCATTAACTCCTGAAGAGTGATTTGTTCCTGTACATGTCCTCTATCATCCCACGAAATTTGGGATTAATTGGGACTGTATGTTGGGCCCCACAGTCTCATCAGTGGGCTGGTGTCCAATCTGCCTTCTCCAGAATTGCTTCCTTTCATTGCCAAATATCTCCATCATCCTCCATGAATTCTCCATTGATCCCTGAATCAAACATGTTCATATTTAAGTGTAGATCAATTTCCAAAAATATCAAATTAAAATATGTAAAATTAAATTCCTTAAAATCAGATGAATCATTGGGTACTTTAAATGATGTTCAAAAATGTACCACATAATAGTGCATTTTAAGAAGGTATTACAATCATAATGTGAAATGGTGTTCAAAGTGTAAAATGCACTAAAATGGTGTTTATGAATAACAAAGAACATGAAAATTAAGTATATTAACAATGAATATTAGCCTCATTTAGTGGCTAATCAGTGGGTTGTCCACAGGGGTGGGCGGGGCTGTCCACGAGGGTACCCTACTAATATGGTTATGGGATGAGGCTTGCTCTGATGTGATAACACATTAAGTTCTTGTTGGTTTTACATTTTTTCAATAACACATTAGTATGTTTTTTTCACATGTGTAGTTGATACCATGATTATTTTCTTCCTTTATCGTTTACTTAAATGTATTTTCTATTAAAGTTCAATCCTATTAAATTGTTTATGAAAAAATGACTTATATGAATTTTTTTACAGAATGGACAGAAGTTGGATGTATGAAACTGATCGTATCTCAAGAGATTTTCAAAACAATTTGGAGAGCTTTATAGATTTTTCATTTCACAATGCTTCAGATAGTGGTCGCATACACTGCCCATGTTCCAATTGTGTTGGTAGACCTTGGTTGAGTCGTGAAGAAGTCAGCTAACACATAACCAAAAATGGTTTTCAAGCAAACTACTTTGTGTGGTATCACAATGGGGAGAAAATGAAATCTCAAATTGGTGATGATCGAAATGAAAGGACTGGAATGGAGAATTTGTTAGATGATCAGTTTCCGTTTATTCGTCATCATGAAAAAGAAAGGATTTCGACTCAAGAAGACATCGATATGAGGACAACTGATGCATCTAGTGAAAATGATGATATTGATAGGGTGAAAAAATTGAATGATGCTGCCACGACTCCAGTATATCGACAATGCGATAAAATGAAAAAGCTGGAATTTTTAATCCGATTGTTTCATGGAAAAACTATGTATGGGATTTCTAATACAACAATCGATTACATTCTTACCCTCTTGAAGGATTTACTTCCAGATGATGCAGATATTCCCTCAAACCACTATATGGCATGGAAGTTAGTTGAAGAACTTGGATTTTCCAGAAACAAAATTCATGCTTGCCTGAAAGATTGCAGTTTATTCTGGGAAGAAACCGCTGAACGAAATGAATGTATAAAATGTGGCACATCCCGCTGGAAGTCAAAATCTGACGTAACACCATCCCGCGTTCCACAGAAAGTAATGTGGCACTTTCCATTGATCCCCAGAATCCAGAATCTTTTTATGTCTGATGACATATCAATAAAAATGAGATGTCATGATACCGAGATAAAGAAGACTAATGATGAGTTGGTTCATCCTGCAGATGGATTTGCATGGCAGAGATTTGATGCTCGACATCCTGATTTTGCAGCTGACGTGCGTAATGTGAGGCTGGGTCTTTCATGCAATGGTTTTAATCCGTTTGGGCAGATGCTTACTTCGCACAGCACATGGCCAGTTTTTATACAAATTTATAATCTTCCCCCATGGTTGTGTATGAAAAAATCTTTCACTTTCATGAGTATACTCATATCTGGTCCTTCTGATCCCGGCATTGATATTGATGTATACATGAAACCTTTAATAAAAGAGTTGAAACTTCTTTGGGATGTGGGTGTGCGCACATACGATGCATGTTCTAAAGACATATTTCAGATGCGTGTTGCGCTTATGTGGACGATCAATGATTTTCCGGCTTATGCAATGATGTCTGGATGGAGCACGAAGGGAAAACTGTCATGTCCAGTTTGTATGAAGAATACACGATCCAGAAGACGGAAACATCGTTGTAGTTTCAGTTTTATGGGACATCGACGATTTTTGCCAAAGGATCATCCATATAGAATGAATCGTCGAAGATTTGATAATACTATAGAGACCGATGATCCACCTCAGCGTATGTCTGGAACTGATGTGCTTAATGAATTGAAAGATTTCAGTTTTTCGTTCGGGAAGGGTCAAATGAAATCTGGAAAGAGAAAGAATGTTTCCACAGAAACCTGTTACAATTGGAGGAAGAGGAGTATCTTTTTTGATTTGCCTTATTGGTCAACCAATTTGCTACGTCATTGCTTAAACGTGATGCATATTGAAAATAATATATGTGAAATGTTGCTTTCAGTTCTTCTAAATGTCAAAGGGAAGACAAAAGATGATTTACGATCTCGACGTGACTTGGTGGATTGGGGAATCAGACCAGAATTGCATCCTGTACGTATCAGTGAAAATAAATGGCAACTTCCATGTGCTTCTTATGTGATGACACCTACTGAAAAAAAACAATTTTTGGAAGTATTAGAGACTATTAGAGTTCCTGATGGCTATTCAAGCAACATATCTAAACGGGTCAACAGAAGAGAGTTGAAGCTAAAATCTTTGAAGACTCATGATTATCACGTTCTACTGCATGAGTTGCTTCCAATAGCAATCCGTCATCTTTTGTCCAATAATGTAAGGGTGGGTGTTATTCGTTTATTCCATTTGTTTAGAGATCTTTGTGCTAAGAAGTTGTCCAAGTCTTTCTTGCAAAAAATGTTGACAGATGCCCCATTAATTTTGTGTGAGTTGGAGAAAATATTTCCCCCATCATTTTTCACATGCATGTTGCATCTGACTGTCCATATTCCAACTGAAATACTTCTCGGAGGACCTGTTTCTTTTCGTTGGATGTATCCAACTGAAATAAATATGTTCACATTAAAGTCTTATGTTTGAAATAAGAATCATCCCGAAGGTTCTATCGTGAACGGTTACTTAGCTCAAGAATGTATGAATTTCTGTTCAATGTATTTGTTTGATCTTACTATAAGAATGAACAGACCAATGAGAAATGAAGAAGAACAATATGAGAAAATTGAACCCAGTTTTCCATCACTTCCTCAAACAGGAGGAATTCCTGGATCATATACATTGAAGACATTAAGCCATGAAGAGCGGGAGATGGAACATCGCACAGTTATGTTCAACTGTGATTTGTTCGATGACTATATTAGGTAAAAAAATTGAATATGTATATCTTACATATATATCTGTTAAACTATTCATATTTTTTTATCTACAGGGAACATAAAACAATGATAAATAGGAAGCATCGTTCTTTATCTTTGAGAAGGAGAGAGACTTTGCATAGCAAAGAGTTTTCTGCTTGGTTAAAATTGAAGGTAAAAATATTACTGTTTAAATTAATTATTTCAATATTTAATTAAGTTTAACTTTCATTTATATTGCAGGTATTGAGTTTGTCTACTGACTCTGTCTCTGAGGAAATAAGAGCTTTGGCTTTTGGTCCTAATACCGTGGTTCGTGACTGAAAATCAATTGTTATCAATGGGTAAAGATTTATTGTCACTGAACGAGCAAAAAACATGAGAACACAACATGATGGTATTATGGTTACTTCCACAACAGATTGTTATGCCAGTGCATCAGATAGTAGACCGCGACTTGAAAATGTGGGTTATTATGGAGTCGTTGAGAAAATAATAATATTGGATTATTACTCTCATGGACGAGTCACAATGATGAAATGCCATTGGTTTGATTCGATGACGAGACATGGCACATTTATTTATGATTGTGGATTTCGAGTAATTAATATGACCCGCACTCTTGAAACCGAAGAACCATATGTGTTGGAATCAATGGCTAAACAAGTTTTTTATGTCAAAGATCAACTTCAACCTGAATTTGGTGTCATAGTTGAAGTAATTCCAAGACATATTTTTGATGATGCTGATGATGGAATTGACACTGTCCCTATTGCCATTGGAACCAATCCATTTATTTCTTTTGATGACTCCAATAGCTCAATTGTCAGAGTTGATTGTGAACCTGAAGTTGTGGTTGGAAATATATAGAATCATTCATCCATGTTCTCAATTCTTTTGGTTTACCTCAAGTTGGGTTGTTAAGGTTGGTAATATTCATATTTATTTAGTATTGATCACAAATATGTTTTAGCTGACTTGACCGTTATGTGAATTTTCAATGTTTATTGGTTGCTGTTTTATTTGAATTGCATTTTCTAATTTGGAATTGAACTGTATTCAAACCAAATCAAATAATATTTCTAACTTGGTGAACATTACAACTTGTATGTTTTATTAAATTCCTTCAAGCTCTTCTAAAACAATTGATAGCTAAATTACCAATGAATCCCCTCATTCCCTCATATATTTAGTTTTTTGGTTTACACATTAATTTTCTTTTTCTAATTAATTACATTTTTTTTTTCAAATGCAGGAAATGCAGCCAATTGAAGAGAGACGAAGAAAAAAAATGGCGGAGAACAATCGTCGGATGGAGGAGATGGGAATTCCACCATTAGTGCCTACAGTGAGTACTTTATTTCAAATATATATATATATATATATATATATATATATATATATATTTACAGAATATATAATGTCATGTGATTAATTTTTTTTGTAAACTTTTTTGTAGGATCCACCATTACGTTGACAGTTATTCGACGAGGAGCCTAGTACTGGTCCTAGTACTCAGGCCGGTGGTACGAGGAGGGTTCGTACCAGAGGTGGACGTAGAGCTGCGCGTGCCCGACTAGACCCTGCCCCTCCCACTGACATTTCAGCCTTCCCACATTCTGATCCCGGTGTGTCGTTAGGGACACATGGGGTATTTAGGCCTCCCATGTTTTTGCTACCTTCTGCATCTTCTGCCCCATCATTTTCACATCCCATGATGATTCCCACTCCCCAGTCAGCATCAGGTCATACAGCTGTTCCATCTTCTTTTCCTTCTACTTCTGTCTCTCCGAGCTTTTATATTCCATCATCTTCGACTCTTGTTCCACCAGAGGGTGTTCCATCAGGTTCTGTGGATCCGGCGCCACTCATTGATCAGACTAGCGCAGGTATATTTATAAAACCCTAACAAATTTTTATAGCAATATTTATTTTCATTATAACATGTTTTGATAAAATATTTGTTTTTCTTTCATGACAGATACATTTACTGACAGGAGGTGGGGGCGGGGCCGTACACGCATGCGTTCGGTGTGGAACCGTCACACACAGGTTATGGTGGAATATAATGAAGACAATCAGATGGTTGAGAAAACAGGGCAGCAATGTCGGAGTTTTCTGGCGACGCTTTCCAAATACTCCGACATCATTCCCGTCAGCCCGCTGTCGTGGAGACATTTGCCACATGAGGTCAAAGATAGAGGTTGGGCAGAGATGGGTAAAAAAATCTGTTGTATTTAATACCATGAATTATTTTTGTATTTATATGAATTAATATTTTGATTTCAGCTTCGATTTAATTTTCCTGATGGTGAGGGTGCACGACTGGAACGTCTAAAGGATTTAGGCGAGATTTGGAGAGCCTACAAGCATGAGCTGTATATTGGCTGGCATGCTAGAGTTGGCACTGAGTTAGAGGTGGTACCAGTCGTGGATGATTGTCCTATAGAGCAGTATCGTCACATGATTACTCATTGGACGAGTACCCAGTTTAAGGTATGAATTACATTTGAGGTATTTAAATAATAACTTTCAAGTTTTGCATTAATATTATCCTTTGCATTATCGAATTTTATTTAGGAATCATCTGGAAAAAATAAAAAAAACATTGATGCAAAAAAATACCTCCATACACTAGGACGCACGACGATGCCAGATCATGAGAGGCAGTAGGTATGACAATTGTTTATAAGTTTTCTTTACGACTTACATTTTCTTTTGTTTCCTCAATTATTTAATCATTTGCTAAAGTTTTTATATAACTTTTGTTTTCAATGTCATTGTAGAGGCACGTACAAAATATTGAAGGACGTGTGCCTCGAGCAAAACTGTTTTGATCGAGTAGACGAAAAAAGGATGGAAGTGCTGTCAACGAAGCGACTCAGCAGCAGATTGTAAGTTTTAATCTGTTGATTTTATATTTTAATATCTATTTTGTAACTTAATAATATATTTATATTTGTAACAGGATGCTTTAGAGGCCCTCGATGCCCAAGAAGCAGACAATTTTGGGCCATCTGATCACTTACATCAGGTGTTGGGAGAGGATCATTCTGGCAGAGTACGCTGCCAACCTAGGATAGCCCCGACGAGGTATTGGCCTGCCTCAGGTACGAGTTGTAGTGCCACCGAGCTGCAGCAAGTTAGGGTACAGGCAGAACAGGCTGAGAAAAGGGCCATAGAGACGGCAGAACAGTCTGCTAGGGCAAACAGTGCATTTATGAAATTTATTGAAGTTCTACATCCAACACTTCCAGCAGAGGCCAGCCCAGCGATTGATGAATACATGTCGTCGATAAATTCTATATATGGTGCACCAGGTGGCAGTTCCAATGGTGGTCAGGCCGATGTCCAGCTTGAAGATGATGATGGCGAGGAGTCTGATGCGGAAGAGGAGGGAGATGAGGAGGGCGAGGAGGAGGGCGAAGGCGAGGAGGAAGGCGCTGTGGAGGGTGAGGACGATGAGGAGGACGATGACGAGGGTGATGATGATGATGATGATGGTGATGGTGATGCTGATGTGGGACATATTGATCCGTTACATTTTTGACTTATATTACTGAGATTTGATGTTTAATCTATTCTAGTTGTTGGTTTTATCTAGACTCGTAGTATAGTATTGGAGTTGAGTTATTTTTATATATTGTCTATTTTTATGGATGTTGTTGTCTTTTAGTGGTTGTGTGTTTGTGAACTCCCTGGACAACCCCCCTCATTCTTGGACCCTAGACAACCCCCCCTCCCCCTTGGACCCCGAACACCCCCCAAACACCCCTCGAACAGCCCCGCGGACAGCCCCCCGTACAGCCCCCAACCCTCCACCCTGGACCCCGGATAGCCCCCCCGGATAGCCCCTCGGACAACCCCCCCCCCCCCACCCTCCCCCTTGGACCCCAGACAACCCCCCAAACACCCCCCGGACAGCCCCCTGAACAACCCCGGACAACCCCCTGAACAACCCCTGAACAACCCCTGAACAACCCCCTGAACAACCCCCAGACAGCCCCCTGAACAACCTCGGACAACCCCCTGAACAACCTCCAAACACCCCCCGGACAGACCCCGCACAGCCCCCCCACCCTCCTCCTTGGTCCCCGGACAGCCCCCCGGACACCCACCGGACAGCCCCCCCGGACAGCCCCCGCGGATAGCCCCCTGGACAGCCTCCCGTACAGCCCCCAACCCTCCACCCTGGACCCCGGATAGCCCCCCGGACATCCCCCCGGACAACCCCCCACCCTCCCCCTTAGACCCCAGACAACCCCCAAAACACCCCCCGGACAGCCCCCTGAACAACCCCGGACAACCCCCTGAACAACCCCTGAACAACCCCTGAACAACCCCTGAACAACCCCTGAACAACCCCCTGAACAACCCCCGGACAGCCCCCTGAACAACCCCGGACAACCCCCTGAACAACCCCCAAACACCCCCCGGACAGACCCCGCACAGCCCCCCCACCCTCCTCCTTGGTCCCCAGACAGAGCCCCCCGGACACCCACCGGACAGCCCCCCCGGACATCCCCCCGGACAGCCCCTCCACCTTCCTTAATTTCATTAGCTCTGAAATGTTTCATAGCACGATCAACTAAAATCTAATCCATACTAAATATGATATAAAAATATTCTATATGAATTTCCATAAGATTTTAAGTGAAAACAAAAAGTGACATACGAAAAATTGACCAAACGCATTCGAAATGTGTTGATACTTTAGGACAACGATTCATGGGTCATATGTGACGTGTACGAATCAACCCCGCCTCAATCCGAGGCGCGGTGCGGTCGGAACAACTCAAAGTGTATGTCTTTTGTTTCAAAAGGACATCATTTTAAGTGAAAAACATCAACTCGCATATGGAAAACCGGTCAAACGCATTCGGATTGTGTTGATACTTTAAGACAACGATCCATGGGTCATTTGAGAAGTGTACGAGTCAACCCCGCCTAAATCCGAGATGCGGTGTGGTCAGGACCACTCTAAGTGACTTTCTTTTGTTTAAAATGGACAGTATTTTAAGTACATACGGAAAACCGACCAAATGCATTCGGTTTCTGTTGAAACTTTAGGAGAACGATCCATGGGTCATATGTGACGTGTACGAGTCAACGCCACCTCAATCCGAGGTGCGGTGTGGCCGACACCACTCAAAGTGTCTCTATTTTATTTAAAATGGACTTTATTTTTAGTGAAAACAAAAAATGACATACGAAAAACCGACCAAACGCATTCGGTTTCTGTTGAAACTTTAGGAGAACGATCCATGGGTCATATGTGACGTGTACGAGTTGGACGCCCGTTTTGGCCGTTTATGACACCAGAAATGTGTTTTCAGTCACCACGGGCACACGGCACGTCCGATTGACGTGCCGTCTACTCAAACACTTCAGAAATCATTGTCCCGTATTTGTCGTCTGATTTCAGGCCATTCTAACTTCGTTCGGCCCGTTTGGACCCCCCTCAAGCGCGTTTACGAAGCGCGCGCATCACTTAAAACACGAATATTGAGCCGTACCGCGCAAACCGCACGTCCGATTGGCGTGCCGTCTACGCGTACACGTCACGAATAATAATTAGAATGTTTCACGGTGGTTTCAGGTCAATCCGAGGTCGTCCGCTATGAATTTGACCGTTGGACGCCCGTTTTGGCCGTTTATGACACCAGAACTGCGTTGTCGGTCACCGCGGGCACACGACACGTCCGATTGACGTTCCCTCTGCTCGACCACTTCAAAAATCATTGTCCCATATTTGTCGTCTGATTTCAGGCCATTCCGACTTCGTTCGGCCCGTTTGGACCCCCCTCACGCGCGTTTACGAAGCGCGCGCATCACTTAAAGCACGAATATTGAGCCGTACCGCGCAAACCGCAAGTCCGATTGATGTGACGTCTGCGCGTACACGTCACGAATAATAATTAGAATGTTGCACGGTGGTTTCAGGTCAATCTGAGGTCGTCCTCTATGAATTTGACCATTGGACGCCCGTTTTGGCCGTTTATGACACCAGAACTGCGTTGTCGGTCACCACGGGCCCACGGCACGTCCGATTGACATGCCGTCTACTCAACCACTTCATAAATCACTCACCCGTATTTGTCGTCTGATTTCAGGCCATTCCGAAATTGTTCGGCCCGTTTGGACCACCCTCACGCGCGTTTACGAAGCGCGCGCATCACTTAAAACACGAATATTGAGCCGTACCGCGCAAACCGCACGTCCGATTGATGTGCCGTCTACGCTTACACATCATGAATAATAATTAGAATGTTGCACGGTGGTTTCAGCTCAATCTGAGGTCGTCCTCTATGAATTTAACCGTTGGACGCCCGTTTTGGCCGTTTATGACACCAGAACTGCGTTGTCGGTCACCGCGGGCACACGACACGTCCGATTGATGTTCCGTCTACTCAACCACTTCAGAAATCACTGTCCCGTATTTTTCGCCTGATTTCAGGCCATTCCGACTTCGTTCGGCCCATTTGTACCCCCCTCACGCGCGTTTACGAAGCGCGCGCATCACTTAAAACACGAATATTGAGCTGTACCGCGCAAACCGCACATCCGATTGACGTGCCGTCTGCGCGTACACATCACGAATAATAATTAGAATGTTGCACGGTGGTTTCAGGTCAATCAAAGGTCGTCCTCTATGAATTTGACCGTTGGACGCCCGTTTTGGCCGTTTATGACACTAGAACTGCGTTGTCGGTCACCGCGGGCACACGACACGTCCGATTGACGTGCCGTCTGCTCGACCACTTCATAAATCACTCACCCGTATTTTTCGTCTGATTTCAGGCCATTCCAAAATTGTTCGGCCCGTTTGGACCACCCTCACGCGCGTTTACGAAGCGCGCGCATCACTTAAAACACGAATATTGAGCCGTACCGCGCAAACCGCTCGTCCGATTGACGTGTCGTCTCCGCGTACACGTAAAGAATAATAATTAGAATGTTTCACGGTGGTTTCAGCTCAATCTGAGGTCGTCCGCTATGAATTTGACCGTTGGACGCCCGTTTTGGCCGTTTATGACACCAGAACTGCATTGTCGGTCACCGCGGGCACACGGCACGTCCGATTGACGTGCAGTCTGTTCGAACACTTCAGAAATCATTGTCTCGTCTTTGTCGTCTGATTTCAGGCCATTCCGACTTCGTTCGGCCCGTTTGGACCCCCCTCACGCGCGTTTACGAAGCGCGCGCATCACTTAAAACACGAATATTGAGCCGTACCGCGCAAACCGCACGTCCGATTGGCATGCCGTCTGCGCGTACACGTCGCGAATAATAATTATAATGTTGCACGGTGGTTTCAGGTCAATCCGAGGTCGTCCGCTATGAATTTGACCGTTGGACGCCCGTTTTGGCCGTTTATGACACCAGAACTGCGTTGTTGGTCACCGCGGGCACACGGCACGTCCTATTGACGTGCCGTCTGCTCGAACACTTCATAAATCACTGTCCCGTATTTGTCGTCTGATTTCAGGCCATTCCGATTTCGTTCGGCCCGTTTGGAC
This sequence comes from Viscum album, assembly GCA_963277665.1. Classification (NCBI taxonomy): domain Eukaryota; kingdom Viridiplantae; phylum Streptophyta; class Magnoliopsida; order Santalales; family Viscaceae; genus Viscum; species Viscum album. The sequence goes on along the minus strand of OY728166.1, from coordinate 453,456,526 downwards.
CCCCCTCACGCGCGTTTACGAAGCGCGCGCATCACTTAAAACACGAATATTGAGCCGTACCGCGCAAACCGCACGTCCGATTGACGTGTCGTCTGCGCGTACACGTCACGAATAATAATTATAATGTTTCACGGTGGTTTTAGGTCAATCCGAGGTCGTCCGCTATGAATTTGACCGTTGGACGCCCGTTTTGGCCGTTTATGACACCAGAACTGCGTTGTCGGTCACCGCGGGCACACGGAACGTCCGATTGACGTGTCGTCTGCTCGACCACTTCATAAATCACTCACCCGTATTTTTCGTCTGATTTCAGGCCATTCTGAAATCGTTCGGCCCGTTTGGACTACCCTCACGCGCGTTTACGAAGCGCGTGCATCACTTAAAACACAAATATTGAGCCGTACCGCGCAAACCGCACGTCCGATTGACGTGCCGTCTATGCGTACACATCAAGAATAATAATTAGAATGTTGCACGGTGGTTTCAGCTCAATCTGAGGTCATCCACTATGAATTTAACCGTTGGACGCCCGTATTGGCCGTTTATGACACCAGAACTGCGTTGTCGGTCACCGCGGGCACACGGCATGTCCGATTGATGTGACGTCTGCTCGACCACTTCAGAAATCACTGTCCCGTATTTTTCGTTTGATTTCAGGCCATTCCGACTTCGTTCGGCCCGTTTGGACCCCCCTCACGCGCGTTTACGAAGCGCGCGCATCACTTAAAACACGAATATTGAGCCGTACCGTGTAAACCGCACGTCCGATTGACGTTCCGTATGCGCGTACACATCACGAATAATAATTATAATGTTGCACGGTGGTTTGAGGTCAATCCGAGGTCGTCCGCTATGAATTTGACCGTTGGACGCCCGTTTTGGCCGTTTATGACACCAGAACTGCGTTGTCGGTCACCGCGGGCACACGGCACGTCCGATTGACGTGACCTCTGCTCGACCACTTCATAAATCACTCACCCGTATTTTTCGTCTGATTTCAGGCCATTCCGAAATCGTTCGGCCCGTTTGGACCACCCTCACGCGCGTTTACGAAGCGTGTGCATCACTTAAAACACGAATATTGAGTCGTACCGCGCAAACCGCACGTCCGATTGACGTGCCGTCTGCGCGTACACGTCACGAATAATAATTAGAATGTTTCACGGTGGTTTGAGCTCAATATGAGGTCATCCTCTATGAATTTGACCGTTGGATGCCCGTTTTGGCCGTTTATGACACCAGAACTGCGTTGTCGGTCACCGCGGGCACACGGCACGTCCGATTGACGTGCCGTCTGCTCTACCACTTCAGAAATCATTGTCCCGTATTTTTTCGTCTGATTTCAGGCCATTACGACTTCGTTCGGCCCGTTTGGACCCCCCTCACGCGCGTTTACGAAGCGCGCGCATCACTTAAAACACGAATATTGAGTCGTACCGCGCAAACCGCACGTCCGATTGGCATGCCGTCTGCGCGTACACATCAAGAATAATAATTAGAATGTTGCATGGTGGTTTCAGGTCAATCCTAGGTCGTCCGCTATGAATTTGACCGTTGGACGCCCGTTTTGGCCGTTTATGACACCAGAACTGCGTTGTCGGTCACCGCGGGCACACGACACGTCCGATTGACGTGTCGTCTGCTCGACCACTTCATAAATCACTCACCCGTATTTTTCGTCTGATTTCAGGCCATTCCGAAATCGTTCGTCCCATTTGGACCACCCTCACGCGCATTTACGAAGCGCGTGCATCACTTAAAACACGAATATTGAGCCGTATCGCGCAAACCACACGTCCGATTGACGTTCCGTCTATTCATACACATCAAGAATAATAATTAGAATGTTTCACGGTGGTTTCAGCTCAATCCGAGGTTGTCCTCTATGAATTTGACTGTTTGACGCCCGTTTTGGCCGTTTATGACACCAGAACTGCGTTGTCGGTCACAGCGGGCACAGGGCACGTCCAATTGACGTGCCGTCTGCTCGACCACTTCAAAAATCATTCACCCGTATTTGTCGTCTGATTTCAGGTCATTCCGACTTCGTTCGGCCTGTTTGGACCCCCCTCACGCGCGTTTACGAAGCGCGTGCATCACTTAAAATACGAATATTGAGTCGTACCACGCAAACCGCACGTCCGATTGACGTGCTGTCTGCACGTACACGTCACGAATAATAATTAGAATGTTTCACGGTGGTTTCAGCTCAATCTGAGGTCGTCCGCTATGAATTTGACCGTTGGACGCCCGTTTTGGCCGTTTATGACACCAGAACTGCGTTGTCGGTCACCGCGGGCACATGACATGTCCAATTGACGTGACGTCTACTCGACCACTTCAGAAATCACTCACCCGTATTTTTTGTCTGATTTCAGGTCATTCCGACTTCATTCGGCCTGTTTGGACCTCCCCCACGCGCGTTTACGAAGCGCGTGCATCACTTAAAATACGAATATTGAGCCGTACCGCGCAAACCGCACGTCCTATTGACGTGCCGTTTGCGCGTACACGTCACGAATAATAATTAGAATGTTTCACGGTGGTTTCAGCTCAATATGAGGTCGTCCGCTATGAATTTGACCGTTGGACGCCCGTTTTGGCCGTTTATGACACCAGAACTGCGTTGTCGGTCACCGCGGGCACACGGCACGTCCGATTGATGTGCCGTCTGCTCGACCACTTCAAAAATCACTCACCCGTATTTTTTGTCTGATTTCAGGCCATTCCGACTTCATTCGGCCCGTTTGGACCCCCCTCACGCGCGTTTACGAAGCGCGCGCATCACTTAAAACACGAATATTGAGTCGTACCGTGCAAAACGCACGTCCGATTGGCATGCCGTCTACGCGTACACGTCACGAATAATAATTAGAATGTTTCACGGTGTTTTCAGATCAATCCGAGGTCGTCCGCTATGAATTTGACCGTTTGACGCCCGTTTTGGCCGTTTATGACACCAGAACTGCGTTGTCGGTCACCGCGGGCACACGGCATGTCCGATTGACATTCCGTCTTCTCGACCACTTCATAAATCACTCACCCGTATTTTTCGTCTGATTTCAGGCCATTCCGAAATCGTTCGGCCCGTTTGGACCACCCTCACGCGCGTTTACAAAGCGCGCGCATCACTTAAAACACGAATATTGAGCCGTATCGCGCAAACCGCACGTCCGATTGACGTGATGTCTGCGCGTACACGTCAAGAATAATAATGAGAATGTTTCACGGTGGTTTCAGCTCAATCCGAGGTCGTCCGCTATGAATTTAACCGTTTGACGCCTGTTTTGGCCGTTTATGACACTAGAACTGCGTTGTCGGTCACCGCGTGCACAGGGCACTTCAAATTGACGTGCCGTCTGCTCGACCACTTCATAAATCACTCACCCGTATTTGTCGTCTTATTTCAGGCCATTCCGACTTCGTTCGGCCCATTTGGACCCCCCTCACGCGCGTTTACGAAGCGCGCGCATCACTTAAAATACGAATATTGAGTCGTACCGCACAAACCGCATGTCCGATTGATGTACCGTCTGTGCGTACACATCACAAATAATAATTAGAATGTTTCACGGTGGTTTCAGCTCAATCTGAGGTCGTCCACTATGAATTTGACCGTTGGACGCCCGTTTTGGTCGTTTATGACACCAGAACTGCGTTGTCGGTCACCGCGGGCACACGGCACGTCCGATTGATGTGTCGTCTGCTCGACCACTTAATAAATCACTCTCCCGTATTTGTCGTCTGATTTCAGGCCATTCAGACTTCGTTCGGCCCGTTTGGACCCCCCTCACGCGCGTTTACGAAGCGCGCGCATCACTTAAAACACGAATATTGAGTCGTACCGCGCAAACCGCACGTCCGATTGACGTGCCGTCTGCGCGTACATGTCACGAATAATAATTAGAATGTTGCACGGTGGTTTAAGCTCAATCCGGAGACGTGGTGTGGCCGACACCACTCAAAGTGTCCGTCTTTTGTTTCAAAAGGACGTCATTTTAAGTGAAAAGCATCAACTGACATACGGAAAACCGACCAAACGCATTCCGAATCTGTTGATAATTTATCCCAACAATTCATGGGTCATATGTGACGTGTACGAGCCAACCCAGGATGAATCTGAGTCGCGGTGTGGCCAGGATAAGTCTAAGTGACTCTCTTTTGTTTAAAATGGACACCATTTTAAGTACATACGGAAAAACGACCAAACGGATTCGGTTTCCGTTGAAACTTTAGGAGAACGATCCATGGATCATATGTGATGTGTACGAATCATCCCCGCTTCAATCCGACATGCGGTGCGGCTGACACCACTCAAAGTGTCCGTCTTTTGTTTCAAAAGGACGTCATTTTAAGTGAAAGGCATCAACTGACATACGGAAGAATGACCAAACGCATTCAGATTCTATCGATACTTTAGCACAACAATCCATGAGTCATATGTGACGTGTACAAGTCAACCCCGTCTTAATCCGAGACGCGGTGTGGCCGACACCGCTCTAACTCTGTCTCTTTTGTTTAAAATGGACATGATTATAAATGAAAAGAACAACTGGCATACGCAAAACCGACCAAACGCATTCGTAATCTTTTGATAATTTATCACAACGATCCATGGGTCATATGTGACATGTACGAGCCAACCCGGGATGAATCTGAGTCGCGGTGTGGTCAGGATTAGTCTAAGTGTCACTCTTTTGTTTAAAATGGACAACATTTTAAGTACATATGGAAAACCGACCAAACACATTCGGTTTCCATTTAAACTTTAGGAGAACGATCCATGGGTCATATGTGACGTGTACGAATCAACCCCGCCTCAATTGGTGATGCGGTGTGGTCGGCACCACTCATAGTGTCCGTCTTTTGTTTCAAAAGGACGTCATTTTAAGTGAAAAACATCAACTGGCATACGGAAAACCGACCAAACGTATTCGGATTGTGTCGATACTTTATCACAACGATACATGGGTAAAATGTGACGTGTACGAGTCAACCCCGCCTCAATCTGAGGTGCGGTGTGTCTGGTATCACTTCAGGTGTATGTATTTTGTTTAAAATGGACATCATTTTAAATTCATACGGAAAACCAACCAAACGCATTCTGATTGTGTTTATATTTTAGCACAACAATCCATGGGTCATTTGTGATGTGTACGAGTTAACCCCACCTCAATACGAGGCGCGGTGTGGCCGACACCATTCAAAGTGTCTCTCTTTTATTTAAAAAACACTTCATTTTAAGTGAAAACAACAACTGACATACGGAAAACCGACAAACGATTTCGGAATATGTTGATACTTTAGGACAATGATCAATGAGTCATTTGTGACGTGTACGAGTTAACCTCGCCTCAATCCGAGGCACGGTGTGACCGGTATCATTCCAGATGTATGTATTTTGTTTAAAATGAATATCATTTCTATTAAAAATATATGGTATATGAAAAACCAATCAAATTATGAATTGAATTCCGGATTCCACATATGATTGTCATCTAAATTTTAAAATGAATTCTAAATGAATTATGTATGTTTATAATTATGTTATGAATTCTACTTTAATTATGGATGTGTATATTTTCAGGATGCATTATATGTGTTGGTTGGTCGGTTTTCATTATTTGTATGTGTTGGTTTGTTCTCTATATGTATGCATTATATGTGTTACAGGTACAATAATTGGATTAAAAAATGAATTGAAAACGAGGGAATAATTGGATTGAAAATTGAATTGAAACCAAGGGTGAATGCCCAAAAAACCAGACCTGCTGTGCAAATTGCAGGCTGCTGTGCAATTTTGCACAGCAAAGCCTATGCCAACGGTTTTCAAACCGTTGGCATAGGCTCTATGTAGCTGTTTATTACCAACGGTTCAAGGAACCGTTGGTTAAAAAAAACCCTATCCCAACGGTTTGAAACCATTGGGATACCCTGTTGCATGGTTGTTTTTACCAAAGGTTCATGAAACCGTTGGTAAAAACCTTTCCCAACGGTTTGTAAACCGTTGGTAAAAACCTTTCCCAACAGTTTGTAAACCGTTGGGAAAGAAAATTGTCTGTTGATTTCCCAACGGGCCAAACCGTTGGGAAAGGCCTTTCCCAACGGTTTGGCAGAACCGTTGGGATAGGTTGATTTTTTCTAACCTATCCCAACGGTTCTGTGTAAACCGTTGGGAAAAGCCTTTCCCAACGGCTTACTTCCCCACAGTTTGCAGAACCATTGGTATAAACATATACCAACGGTTCTGCAGCCTTTCCCAACCGTTCTAAACCGTTGGGAAATGCTGGATTTCCAGTAGTGTTGTCATTCAACACTATGTTATTTGGATGGATATAATGATGAGTAATATGTATATAAATAATGAAAATAACATGCTAATGTCTCTGCAAAATTAATATACCATCCAATTCCACACCTTTAAGGAAATGATATTGTCGCTCTTACGTACATACGGATTACCGTCTCCACGACGCGATGAGATTCATTTCCAAAATAACCATTCATTGACGATTATAAAAATATATATATTACTAATAAGTATGTAATATATGAAATAATAATACTACTAGAGATATATATATTTATATATATATATTTACTTACATATATCTTATTTACTTAGTTTCGTTCAATACGATATGAAAACGGAAACTACGTTTATGCGTATGTACGGACTACCCATCTCCATAAACGGTGTTTTTCATTTCATATATATGGTCTATTAATACCTATTTATATTCTAAATATATGTGATATATAAATAATTTTTTATATTCTGGAATTATTTAAATCTTGGTCTAAAGTGATACAATCAAGAGTAACAAGTTAAAACACATACGATAAAGAAAGTGATTATTACCCAAAATGTTAATTTAACATGGAAATTATTATAAATGAATCATGTATGATATCATAAATATTAATATGGTTCTGGTATAATTTAATAACATACTATGATATTCATAAAGGAGGTTAAACGTACCCTTGACTAAAGGAAAGTGCAAGGTAAGGGTTAATTTCACAATCTCTTTATTATCTGAGGTTGTTTTTATGTAAGTATCTACTGGGAAATATTTATTATCCATGTCCATGTTTCATAAAATATTTTTCAAAGAGATTATTTTAAGGTAATTTTTATTAAAACATCATTTTAGATGTTTTAAATATTTATTATTCTAAACCATTCTCATTAATGTTCATGTTTTCAAAATGGTTTTAAGGATTTATTTAAATGGACATGAATGTTTTAAAATGTTAATTACTTTCAAAAGTTTCAAAGTGGTATGGGACATTTTGATTCAAAAAATGTATTTAAATTTATTCCTTTCTAAATTGTGTGACTTTTAAATGTTTTCATGAAAAGGGGATATTTCTCTCAAAGAGTTTTACAAATCATTTTCATCTATGTCAAAATCCTTTAATGGATTTTAAACTTATTTGAAGTTGATTTATTATGATACAAATCTTCCATATTGTATTGAAGGTTTTGTGATATGTTTAACTCTGTATGTGTTATTTTTATACCATTCATGGTTTATGGTTAAAGTATTGACATTTCTTATGCCAATTTTAATATGAATGTTTATGTTATGTTTAAACCTTTTCATATGAGGAATGCATTGGACTTAGTAAGTGACGGGTGGAGCCCGCTATAGCTCCTCGATGCATCGGTAGGTCTCATGAGACAAACTAGTGTCTTGGAACAAGGCCTTGAAAAAATCTTATTTGTAGTCTTGGCACAAGGTCTTGACTTTGTGGTTATGATAGTCTCACATTATGCATTCCATCATTATGAAAGTGGCTATTGATATTGAATGTGATTATTCGACTAGTTGAATTTCCATGTGAATAAGTAAATGGCATTATTTTATTGTATATTTTCCATATTATGCTGAAGTTTAAGTTTAAAAAGGCTTTTGTTTTAGTCTTATACATTGACTTAAATGTTTATGCTTATTTATGAAAGTTTCCGATATATTGTTATCCTTACTGAGCATCTGATATCACCCCTTTCTATGTTTTAATTTTCTCAGGATTCCAAGAAGTGTATTGTGATTGATAAACAGGGTTAAGCTAGGGGATTAATGGTGTTCTCAAAGGATCATTTATGTTGTGTTTTATTTTCTAAAGTGTAATGTAACGTCCATGTATGTAATCTATTTTCCAAGACTGCTAAACTGATCGGTCTTTCGGGACTTGATTCCTTGTAATCATGTCAATGTATTAAAATAATGCACCGAATCTGGGTAACTGGGGTCGGGGCATTACAGTTGGTATCAGAGGAATTTTAGTAATAACCTTGGAAACTAGATTTAGATAAACTCTGATTAGAACACATAGACCTAAGATAGACTTATAGGATTAGTATAGAAGAACTTCCTATAATTTTGGTAATGTGGAGATTTTGTGAGTTTTCCAAGCAAATACATCCCTATCTAGGTACGAGCAGGTAGAGGCAGCTCTGGCAGAGATGTACCAAGGGGTAAAACCTGAAAACACCGCTTTGAGCTAGACTCGAACGGGAACTGATGCACGAAAACGGGCCTTGTTGCACTCTTGGTTACGACACTCCCAGGGGATATACTTAAGATAATTCTCATTTTATTTACAAACCACTATGAAGGGTTTATGAGTATATACCTCCTCAAAGAAAACAATTTTGTGATTATGGATTATATCCATATACTATTCAATTTACGTTAGGTATTTTACATGTTTGGAATTAAGAATTGAGATTCATAAACTGACCTAGTGTATGCCATTGTATAGAAATGGTGCCCAATAGAAGTAATTTGAACTCCAGTAATACGTATGATCCAAAGAGTAATAAGGATCATATCTTTTATAGTATTAAGCCAACATTTAGAATGGAAATATTCTCCCATGTATTCTCAACATATGAAGAAATAATATCATGTGTTAATAAGATAAGTAAAGAATTCTTTGGGTCCTATGGCTTTGACGGGAAGTAAGAAAAGAAAAGGATGATATAGAGAAAGATGGAAAAAGAGAAGAGGGGAAAGAAGGATTTTCCCATATGTGATAGATGTGGAAAGAATCACCTTGGTAAATGCTTGAAAGGAATGAGAGTTTGTTATAAGTGTGGAGAAAAAGGACACCAATTACGTGATTGCAAGGGTAAGAAAAATGTTATGAATGTAAAATGCTTCATCTACAAGGTGTTGGGACACTACAGGGATCAATGTCCCAGTCATAAGAGTATACCACAAATGATGATATTGATAATAATCAAGTTATGATAATACCTCATATGAAGAGGAATAACTAGTGTTCTTACGTTGTTATTATAGAATTATTTCATTTGAGTGTTGTATCAACAATATACCGGTTACATGAATTATGGAGATAAATAAGGATTGTACTGCAGTACTATTTTATTGAGGATTTGAGATTATATGGTTCTAAGAAAAGTGACTTAATAGTAAGCTACACTTTTTAAAAAATACATGGTTGAAGGAAAGGTAATCCTTAATATGGTCCTGATAATGAGGTAGTGATTTTGGAATAAGAGATGGTTTATTTTGGTAATTCAGGATGTTGGGTTGTTGTAAAAGAATACATGATGAAGTCGTTCACATGTTATTACCTGGAAAAAAGGATCCTCATTATGTTTAACTTCCTTATAAATTTTGGACTGAGAGTTTGGATATAAGTATTTTGGATAATTCTAAAGGTTGGAATGGATTAAGTTTAAAATTGGATACTATTGTTAAGGTTATTTTTGGATTGTTATAAAAAGGACAACCTAGAGGTCGGGCGAAAACTATTCGCATCTGGCAAGGCCGCGAGACTTGAACCCACAACCAAAGAGTGACAAAGGTGCATCACCTACGACTGGACTACGTGATGTGCTGGTTTGTATAATTTTGTTTTTTTTATAGTCTGAAAAATGAATTATAAATTCATTATTTTTGGAACCTTATATGATTTGGATAAATAGGATTTTTTTTAAATCATTTGGAGTGAAAGATGAGTTTGTGGTAGGAATTAGTTGAAGGATGAAACTCTACTTGACAAGTATATATATATATATATATATAATTTTTTTCCTCTTATTAGGACTAAATTTTATTAACTCAATTTCCGATGTGGGTTTTCCCACAAAGGTATTTTCTATTTCCAACCTTTTATTTTTGAAGAACAATTTCAAATTGCGAGGATTAAATTTATTGAAGGAGGGAAGAATGTAACACCCCAAGATTTCATAGTACGTTATTTCTTCAAAGTAATTCAATAACTTGAACTACACGCAACATTGAGTTCAAGCGCACCATGACTTACCAAACTAGTCGTTCGAAAGCGGTTATGAGTAGTATTAACTGAATTTTTAACTTTATATAATCCTTATAATTTTAGAATCCATATTATGAGTTTCTTAGACATAATGTAAGAACAAATACATTTTTTCAGATAAAAGAATTATTTTTCAAAAAATGCAATTTTACCGCCTTTTAATGGCAAACCATTTTTAAATCCAATATTTGAAACTTTTACAAAATAAACTTCTTCTTTAGAATTGGGACATAATAATTTAGTATCAATAAATTTTTGGTGTCTTTCTGATAACTTTCATATTTGGGTGAATAATGAAAATACTATATTTTAACTGAAAACAACTTTTTTAATAAAAAAACTTTATAGTGTTAAATTATAAATTTTAATGGTTTGGAAGTATAAATAGATTATATTTTTACCATTTAATCCAATTCTGGTCATTGTAAGTAATTTTACATTGAAATTCGACATAAACAAGTGTCAATCATTTGATTGTTATTATTTCTTAAAAATACGCCTTTTGGTTTTGAAAACGGGAATTAATTTTAAATTAATAAATGAAACTTCTATGTTTTGAATTTGGTAAAATAGAAATCATTTTTGGATTCAGAATATCGAAACTATCCTAGGGTGATTTTTTGGAATTTTTCTGAAAACTTTTAATTTTTGGTGAATAGTGAAAAACACTGAGTTATAGTTTAAAACCGAATTTTTATTTAAATAATTATTTATTTTATTTAAATTTATTTTAGGTCAAAATAGATACATAATACCTATATAATTTCAACGTAATTAATTAGAGTCAGTTTATAATAATTTTAGATATATGAAAATTTTATTGAACTTTTCACCGTCTTTTACCCACCTCCTAGGAAAATTTATAAATTCACATAAAACTTAATTTTACCGCTTCTGTGAGTTGAATTTCGAAAATATGAGAGACACGGTTAATATCAACGAGTAAAATTTGGTTCAATAAGATAAAAATAATTTTTGGTGAATAGTAACTTTTTACTTTTATTTACCACGGTTAAAAGTAAATAAGGTAATTAAGGGTAAAAATGATATTATTATTACGCTAACACATGTCATAATTCTATTGGATAAGTGTAATTCGACCAAAAACAACCTTAGGACTAAAATATGACCCTTTAGGTCTACTTGGATTGGCTTAAGACATTTATTATTATTTAATTTAAAGAAGTGTTAAAAGAGTTAAAATCAAAGTTTAATAACTAAACCATTTACAATATAGGGTTATACATAAGATAAATTCGACTATAAATATTCATTAGAAAGATAAAAGGATATCCTACATAATGGTATTTTATTTATAATTTTTAGAGATTAAATAATTAAATTTATTAATGACACAATGATGATACAGTAATTACCTTATTAATGAAAGAATCAAATAAATGGTATTATAAATATTAAAACAAATATAATTTCAAAGTTTTTATGACATACATGAATTTTATAAGTGACTATGAAGTGTTATGGATTATTCAATGTATCTTTTTCTAAGTAATCAAGTTTTGATGACTTTCACAAAAACAAAATACCAAATAGTTTCAAAATTGACATAAATTAATATTTAAAACAAATACTATATTATTGGTTGACATAATATTCCTAAAAATGTAAGGTTAGGAAAAAGTGCTTAAATAATATTATATATGTCATTAATGATCCACTTTAGGTTCTCTTGGAAGTTTAGAGTAAGTTTGTTAACCATATAGAGTAAGAATACAAGAAGACGCGGTAAAAGTTAAACTATTTAACTAAGAGTTAAATCTAAAAAATAAGGTTAAAATGGTAACCTAAACTTGTCTAAAACCTATTGGTTGAGAGTATTTCAACCCATAACCACCTAAGGCTCGAAATAAATTCATTTGGAACCATTATAGACCGAATATTATTTTATAATAAATTAATACTTTAATCTTTTCCTAAAGTGACCCTCACCCCTCTTATAAAAGGGCACTTCCCCTTCTCTCAAATTCACACCACCAAAGCCATTTGGCTCGGCCAACCCCTGCCCAAATATCCTCCCAAATATCCTACCTTCATCCTAGAGGCAATCCTTTGGTCATAAAGCCAACATAAGGAGCCCTTTTGATCAAATTAAAAGGAAGAACCCAAAGAAAAGGTAATGATTTCACCACCCTCTTTCAAGTTCTCTTATTCTTCCACTTACTCTTTCTTTGTTGTTTCCATTATAAAATAATAAGTCTGGTATCTTCTATATACTGTGATGTTATTATAAATATGGCACAACTATATTCATTTTTTTATCCATCTTATGAATGATAATGTCACCATGTGTGCGTACGTATGGCTTACCGTCTCCACGTCGTGGTGTAATTTTTTATTCAACACTATGTTATTTGGATGGATATAATGATGAGTAATATGTATATAAATATTGAAAATAACATGCTAATGTCTATGCAAAATTAATATACCATCCAATTTCACACCTTTAAGGAAGTGATATTGTCGCTCGTACGTACATACGGATTACCGTCTCCACGACGCGATGAGATTCATTTCCAAAATCACCATTCATCAGCGATTATAAAAATATATATATTACTAATAAGTATGTAATATATGAAATAATAATTCTACTAGAGATATATATATTTATATATATATATATACTTACATATATCTTATTTACTTAGTTCCGTTCAATACGATATGAAAACGGAAACTATGTTTATGCGTACGTACGGACTACCGTCTCCATAAACGGTGTTTTTCATTTCATATATATGTCTATTATACCTATTTATATTCTAATTATATATGATATATAAGTCATGTTTTATATTCTGGAATTATTTAAATCTTGGTCTAAGTGATACAATCAAGAGTAACAACTTAAAACACATACGATAAAGAAAGTGATTATTACCTGAAATGTTAATTTAACATGGAAATTATTATAAATGAATCATGTATGATATCATAAATATTAATATGGTTCTGGTATAATTTAATAACATACTACGATATTCATAAATGAGGTTAAACGTACCCTAGACTAAAGGAAAGTGCAAGGTAAGGGTTAATTTCATAATCTCTTTATTATCTGAGGTTGTTTTTACGTAAGTATCTACTGAGAAATATTTATTATCCATGTACATGTTTCATAAAATATTTTTCAAAGGGATTATTGTGACAACCGGGTCCCGGTTACAGCACAACCACCCCGCTTTAACATGGTCGTCGGGTCCTGGCCCACCAAGTACCACCAGTTGCCCCGCAGACACGTGGGGCCCACCCCAGGGTCCACCCACGTGCCTGAACGGGTCATCTGACTAATGATTTTCCCCACAGGCCAACACATGTCCTTTACAGTGTGCTTTGTCCTCACTCACACACACCCTGGGGCCCACCCCAGGGTCCACCCACGTGCCCGAACGGGTCATCTGACTAATGATTTTTTCCCACAGGACAACACATGTCCTTTTATATTCTAAAAGGAAACTATGTTTATGCGTACGTACGGACTACCGTCTCCATAAACGGTGTTTTTCCCACAGGCCAATACGATATGAAAACGGAAACTATGTTTATGCGTACGTACGGACTACCGTCTCCATAAACGGTGTTTTTCATTTCATATATATGTCTATTATACCTATTTATATTCTAAATATATATGATATATAAGTCATGTTTTATATTCTGGAATTATTTAAATCTTGGTCTAAGTGATACAATCAAGAGTAACAACTTAAAACACATACGATAAAGAAAGTGATTATTACCTGAAATGTTAATTTAACATGGAAATTATTATAAATGAATCATGTATGATATCATAAATATTAATATGGTTCTGGTATAATTTAATAACATACTACGATATTCATAAATGAGGTTAAACGTACCCTAGACTAAAGGAAAGTGCAAGGTAAGGGTTAATTTCATAATCTCTTTATTATCTGAGGTTGTTTTTACGTAAGTATCTACTGAGAAATATTTATTATCCATGTACATGTTTCATAAAATATTTTTCAAAGGGATTATTGTGACAACCGGGTCCCGGTTACAGCACAACCACCCCGCTTTAACATGGTCGTCGGGTCCTGGCCCACCAAGTACCACCAGTTGCCCCGCAGACACGTGGGGCCCACCCCAGGGTCCACCCACGTGCCTGAACGGGTCATCTGACTAATGATTTTCCCCACAGGCCAACACATGTCCTTTACAGTGTGCTTTGTCCTCACTCACACACACCCTGGGGCCCACCCCAGGGTCCACCCACGTGCCCGAACGGGTCATCTGACTAATGATTTTTTCCCACAGGCCAACACATGTCCTTTTCAGTGTGTTTTGTCCTTTCCAGTATACTTTGTCCTCACTTCCCAGAAGGTCACCCATCCTGATCACTACTCCAGGCCAAGCACGCTTAACTGTGGAGTTATAATCAGACAGGCTCCCGAAAAGGAAGGTGCACCTTGTTGACATGAGTCATATCATTTAGTCATTTAACCCTTTATCATTTGGGGATGTTACAATCACCCCCCCTTTAGAGCACAATGCCCTCGTTGTGGGCCCTACATCTCAACTCAGGCAGTGCACCGCACTTAAGGCTGGGTTCCTGCTCTGATACCAAATGTGACAATCGGGTCCCGGTGACAGCACGACCACCCCGCCTTAACATGGTCGTCGGGTCCTGGCCCACCAAGTACCACCAATTGCCCCGCCGACACGTGGGGCCCACCCCAGGGTCCACCCACGTGCCCGAACGAGTCATCTGACTAATGATTTTCCCCACAGGCCAACACATGTCCTTTCCAGTGTGCTTTATCCTCACTCACACACACCCTGAGAAACTTCTCATAAGGTCACCCATCCTGATCACTACTTTAGGCCAAGCACGCTTAATTGTGGAGTTCTAATCAGATAGGCTCCCGAAAAGAAAGGTTCACCTTGTTGACATGAGTCATATCATTTAGTCATTTAACCCTTTATCATTCGGAGATGTTACAATTATTTTAAGGGACTTTTTACTAAAACATCATTTTAAATGTTTTAAATATTTATTCTTCTAAACCATTCTCATTAATGTTCATGTTTTCAAAATGGTTTTAAGGATTTATTTAAATGGACATGAATGTTTTAAAATGTTAATTACTTTCAAAAGTTTCAAAGTGGTATGGGACACTTTGATTCAAAAAATGTATTTAAATTTCTTCCTTTCTAAATTGTGTGACTTTTAAATGTTTTCATGAAAAAGGGATATTTCTCTCAAAGAGTTTTACAAATCATTTTCATCTATGTCAAAATCCTTTAATGGATTTTAAACTTGTTTGAAGTTGATTTATTATGATACAGATCTTCCATATTGTATTGAAGTTTTTGTGATATGTTTAACTCTGGATGTGTTATTTTTATACCATTCATGGTTTATGGGTAAAGTATTGACATTTCTTATGCCAGTTTTAATACGAATGTTTATGTTATGTTTAAACCTTTTCATATGAGGAATGCAGTGGACTTAGTAAGTGACGGGTGGAGCCCGCTATAGCTCCTCGATGCATCGGTAGGTCTCATGAGACAAACTAGTGTCTTGGAACAAGGCCTTGAAAAAATCTTATTTGTAGTCTTGGCACAAGGTCTTGACTATGTGGTTATGATAGTCTGACATTATGCATTCCATCATTATGAAAGTGGCTATTGATATTGCATGTGATTATTCGACTAGTAGAATATCCATGTGAATAAGTAAATGGCATTATTTTATTGTATATTTTCCATATTATGCTGAAGTTTAAGTTTAAAAAGGTTTTTGTTTTAGTCTTATACATTGCCTTAAATGTTTATACTTATTTATGAAAGTTTCCTCTATATTGTTATCCTTACTGAGCATCTGATCTCACCCCTTTCTATGTTTTAATTTTCTCAGGATTCCAAGAAGTGTATTATGATTGATAAACATGGTTAAGCTAGGGGATTAATGGTGTTCTAAAAGGATCATTTATGTTGTGTTTTATTTTTTAAAGTGTAATGTAACGTCCATGTATGTAATCTATTTTCCAAAACTGCCAAACTGGTCGGTCTTTCGGGACTTGATTCCTTGTAATCATGCCAGTGTATTAAAATAATGCACCGAATCTAGGTAACTGGGGTCTGGGCATTACAGTTGGTATCAGAGGAAGTTTAGTAATAACCTTGGAAACTAGATTTATATAAACTTTGATAAGAACACATAGCCCTAAGATAAACTTATATGATTAGTATAGAATAACTTCCTATAATTTTGGTAATGTAGAGATTTTGTGAGTTTTCCAAGAAAATACATCCCTGTCTAGATACGAGCAGGTAGAAGTGGCTCTGGAACAGATGTACCTAGGGGTAAAACCTGAAAACACCGCTTTGAGTTAGACTCGAACGGGAACTGATGCACGAAAATGGGCCTTGCTGCACTCTTGGTTACGACACTCCTAGGGGATATACTTAAGATAATTCTCATTTTCTTTACAAACCACTATGAAGGGTTTATGAGTATATACCTCCTCAAAGAAAACAATTTTGTGATTATGTATTATATCCATAAACTGTTCAATTTACGTTAGGTATTTTACATGTTTGGAATTATGAATTGAGATTCATAAACTGACCTAGTGTATGCCATTGTATAGAAATGGTGCCCAATAGAAGGAATTTGAACTCCAGCAATACGTATGATCCAAAGAGTAATAAGGATCATATCTTTTATAGTATTAAGCCAACATTTAGAAGGGAAATAGTCTCCCATGTATTGTCAACATATGAAGAAATAATATCATGTGTTAATAAGATAAGTAAAGAATTATTTGGGTCCTATGGCTTTGACGGGAAGTAAGAAAAGAAAAGGATGATAGAGAGAAAGATGGATAAAGAGAAGAGGGGAAAGAAGGATTTTCCCATATGTGATAGATGTGGAAAGAATCACCTTGGTAAATACTTGAAAGGAATGAGAGTTTTTTATAAGTGTGGAGAAAAAGGACACCAATTACGTGATAGCAAGGGTAAGAAAAATGTTCTGAATGTAAAATGCTTCATCTACAAGGCGTTGGGACACTACAGGAATCAATGTCCCAATCATCAGAGTATACCTCAAATGATGATATTGATAATAATCAAGTTATGATAATACCTCATATGAAGAGGAATAACTAGTGTTCTTACGTTGTTATTATAGAATTATTTCATTTGAGTGTTGTATCAACAATATACCGGTTATATGAATTATGCAGATAAATAAGGATTATACTACAGTACTATTTTATTGAGGATTTGAGATTATATGGTTCTAAGAAAAGTGACTTAATAGTAAGCTACACTTTTTGGAAAATACATGGTTGAAGGAAAGGTAATCCTTAATGTGGTCCTGATAACGAGGTAGTGATTTTGGAATAAGAGATGGTTGGTTTTGGTAATTCAGGATGTTGCGTTGTTGTAAAAGAATACATGATGAAGGCATTCACATGTTATTACCGGGCAAAAAGGATCCTCATTATGTTTAACTTCCTTATAAATTTTGGAATAAGAGTTTGGATATAAGTATTTTGGATAATTCTAAAGGTTGGAATGGATTAAGTTTAAAATTGGATACTATTGTTAAGGTTATTTTTGGATTGTTATAAAAAGGACAACCTAGAGGTCGGGCAAAAACTAGTCGCATCTGGCAAGGCCGCGAGACTTGAACCCACAACCAAAGAGTGACAAAGGTGCATCACCTACGACTGGACTATGTGATGTGCTGGTTTGTATAATTTAGTTTTTTTTTAATAGTCTGACAAATGAATTATAAATTCATTATTTTTGGAACCTTATACGATTTGGATAAATAGGATTTTTTTTTGAAATCATTTGGAGTGAAAGATGAGTTTGTGGTAGGAATTAGTTCAAGGATGAAACTCTACTTGTCAAGTATATATATATATATATAATTCTTTTTCCTCATATTAAGACTAAATTTTATTAACCCAATTTCCGATGTGGGTTTTCCCACAAAGGTATTTTCTATTTTCAACCTTTTATTTTTGAAGAACAATTTCAAATTGCAAGGATAAAATTTATTGAAGGAGGGAAGAATGTAACACCCCAATATTTCACAGTATGTTATTTCTTCAAAGTAATTCAATAAATTAAACTACACGCAACACTGAGTTCAAGCGCACCACGACTTACTAAACTAACCGTTCGAAAGCAGTTATGAATAGTAGTAACTGAATTTTGAACTTTATATAATCCTTATAATTTTAGAATCCATATTATGAGTTTCTTATACATAATGTAAGAAAAAATACATTTTTTCAGATAAAAGAAGGATTTTTCAAAAAATGCAATTTTACCGCCTTTTAATGGAAAACCCTTTTTAAATACAATATTTGAAACTTTTACAAAATAAAATTCTTCTTTAGAATTGGGACATAATAATTTAGTTTCAATAGATTTTTGGTGTCTTTCTGATAACTTTCATATTTGGGTGAATAGTGAAAAATACTATATTTTAACTAAAAAAAACTTTTTTAATCAAAATAATTTATGGTGTTAAATTATAAATTTTAATGGTTTGGAAGTATAAATAGATTATATTTTTACCATTTAATCCAATTCTGGTCATTGTAAGTAATTTTACTTTGAAATTGGACATAAACAAGTGTCAATCTTTTGATAGTTATTATTTCTTAAAAATACGCCTTTTGGTTTTGAAAACGGGAATTAATTTTAAATTAATTAATGAAACTTCTATGTTTTGAATTTAGTAAAATAGAAATCATTTTTGGATTCAGAATATCGAAATTATCCTAGGGTGAATTTTTGGAATTTTTCTAAAAACTTTTAATTTTTGATGAATAGTGAAAAACACTGAGTTATAGTTTAAAACCGAATTTTTATTTAAATAATTATTTATTTTATTTAAATTTATTTTAGGTAAAAATAGATACATAATACCTATATAAGTTCAATGTAATTAATTATAGTTAGTTTATAACAATTTTAGATATATGAGAATTTTATTAAACTTTTCATCGTCTTTTACCCACCTCCTAGGAGAATTTGTAAATTCACATAAAACTTAATTTTACTGCTTTTGTGAGTTGAATTTTGAAAATCCGAGAGACATGGTTAATATCAAGGAGTAAAATTTGGTTCAATAAGATAAAAATAATTTTTGGTGAATAGTAACTTTTTACTTTTATTTACCACGGTTAAAAGTAAATAGGGTAATTAAGGGTAAAAATGATATTATTATTATGCTAACACATGTCCTAATTCTATTGGATAAGTGTAATTTGACCAAAAACAACCTTAGGACTAAAATATGACCCTTTAGGTCCACTTGGATTAGCTTAAGACATTTATTATTATTTAATTTAAAGACGAGTTAAAAGAGTTAAAATCAAAGTTTAATAACCAAACCATTTACAATATAGGGTTATACATAAGATAAATTCGACTATAAATATTCATTAGAAAGCTAAAAAGATTTAATACATAATGGTATTTTATTTATAATTTTTAGAGGTTAAATAATTAAATTTATTAATGACACGATGATGATGCAGTAATTACCTTATTAATGAAAGAATCAAATAAATGGTATTATAAATATTAAAACAAATATAATTTCAAAGTTTTTATGACATACACGAATTTTCTAGGTGACTATTAGGGCTGATTCAATGTATCTTTTTATAAGTAATCAAGTTGTGATGACTTTAACAAAAACAAAATACCAAATAGTGTCAAAATTGACATAAATTAATATTTAAAACAAATACTATATTATTGGTTGACATAATATTCCTAAAAATGTAAGGTTCGTCCAGAGTGCTTAAATAATATTATATATGTCATTAATGAGACACTTTATGTTCTCTTGTAAGTTTAGAGTAAGTTTATTAACCATATAGAGTAAGAATACAAGAAGACACGGTAAAAGTTAAACTATTTTACTAAGAGTTAAATCTAAAAGATAAGGTTAAAATGGTAACCTAAACTTGTCTAAAACCTATTGGTTGAGATTATTTCAACCCATAACCACCTAATTCTCGAAATAAATTCATTTGGAACCATTATAAACCGAATATGATTGTATAATAAATTAATACTTTAATCTTTTCCTAAAGTGACCCTCACCCCTCTTATAAAAGGGCACTTCCCCTTCTCTCAAATTAACACCTCCAAAGCCATTTGGATCAGCCAACCCCTCCACAAATATCCTCCCAACTATCCTACCTTCATCCTAGATGCCATCCTTTGGTGATAAAGCCAACATAAGGATCCCTTTTGATCAAATCAAACGGAAGAACCCAAAGAAAAGGTAATGATTTCACCACCCTCTTTCAAGTTCTCTTATTCTTCCACTTAATCTTTCTTTGTTGTTTCCATTATAAAATAATAACTCCAGTATCTTCTATATACTGTGATGTTATTATAAATATTTCACAACTATATTCATTATTCTATCCATCTTAGGAATGATAATGTCACCATGCGTGCGTGCGTACGGCTTACCGTCTCCACGCCGTGGTGTAATTTGTTATTCAACACTATGTTATTTAGATGGATATAATGAGGAGTAATATGTATATAAATAATGAAAATAACATGCTAATGTCTCTGTAAAATTAATATACCATCCAATTCCACACCTTTAAGGAAATGATATTGTGGCTCGTACGTACATACGGATTACCGTCTCCACGACGCAATGAGATTCATTTCCACAATCACCATTCATCGACGATTATAAATATATATATATTACTAATAAGTATGTAATATATGAAATAATAATTCTACTGGAGATATATATATTTATATATATATATATATGTACTTACATATATCTTATTTACTTAGTTCCGTTCAATAAGATATGAAAACGGAAACTAGGTTTATGCGTACGTACGGACTACCGTCTCCATAAACGGTGTTTTTCATTTCATATATATGTCTATTATACCTATTTATATTATAAATATATATGATATATAAATCATGTTTTATATTCTGGAATTATTTAAATCTTGGTCTAAGTGATACAATCAAGAGTAACAAGTTAAAACACATACGATAAAGAAAGTGATTATTACCCGAAATGTTAATTTAACATGGAAATTATTATAAATGAATCATGTATGATATCATAAATATTAATATGGTTATGGTATAATTTAATAACATACTAAGATATTCATAAAGGATGTTAAACGTACCCTCGACTAAAGTAAAGTGCAAGGTAAGGGTTAATTTCACAATCTCTTTATTATCTGAGGTTGTTTTTACGTAAGTATCTACTGGGACATATTTATTATCCATGTCCATGTTTCATAAAATATTTTTCAAAGGGATTATTTTAAGGTAATTTTTACTAAAACATAATTTTAAATGTTTTAAATATTTATTCTTCTAAACCATTATCATTAATGTCCATGTTTTCAAAATGGTTTTAAGGATTTATTTAAATGGACATGAATGTTTTAAAATGTTAATTACTTTCAAAAGTTTCAAAGTGGTATGGGACACTTTGATTCAAAAAAATGTATTTAAATTTCTTCCTTTTTAAATTGTGTGACTTTTAAAAGTTTTCATTAAAAAGGTATATTTCTCTCAAAGGGTTTTACAAATCATTTTCATCTATGTCAAAATCCTTTAATGGATTTTAAACTTGTTTGAAGTTGATTTATTATGATACAAATCTTCCATATTGTATTGAAGGTTTTGTGATATGTTTAACTGTGGATGTGTTATTTTTATACCATTCATGGTTTATGGGTAAAGTATTGACATTTCTTATGCTAGTTTTAATACGAATGTTTATGTTATGTTTAAACCTTTTCATATGAGGAATGCATTGGACTTAGTAAGTGATGGGTGGAGCCTGCTATAGCTCCTCGATGCATCAGTAGTTCTCATGAGACAAACTAGTGTCTTGGAACAAGGCCTTGACAAAATCTTATTTGTAGTCTTGGCACAAGGTCTTGACTATGTGGTTATGATAGTCTGACATTATGCATTCCATCATTATGAAAGTGGCTATTGATATTGCATGTGATTATTTGACTAGTAGAATATCCATGTGAATAAGTAAATGGCATTATTTTATTGTATATTTTCCATATTATGCTAAAGTTTAAGTTTAAAAAGGCTTTTGTTTTAGCCTTATACATTGCCTTAAATGTTTATTCTTATTTATGAAAGTTTCCGCTATATTGTTATCCTTACTGAGCATCTGAGCTCACCCCTTTCTATGTTTTAATTTTCTCAGGATTCCAAGAAGTGTATTATGGTTGATAAATAGGGTTAAGCTAGGAGATTAATGGCGTTATAAAAGGATCATTTATGTTGTGTTTTATTTTCTAAAGTGTAATGTAACGTCCATGTATGTAATCTATTTTCCAAGACTGCTAAACTGATCGGTCTTTCAGGACTTGATTCCTTGTAATCATGCCAGTGTATTAAAATAATGCACCGACTCTGGGTAACTGGGGTCAGGGAGTTACATTTTATCTTTTCTTTAAGTGCTTCTTTTTCTTTTACTAGTTGAGCATCAAACGCATCTCTATCCATTTTATCCAAAAACTTTTTCAAATAATAATTGAAAACAATATTCATCTAGGCTATAGTCACTTCACCAATAACAAAAATCTTTTCCCTCATGACATAATTTTGATTATTGATATGGAAAACATCTGTGAAATTCACTATAATTTTGTTTATAAAAAAGGGAAACATGAGTGTCTTTGACTTAATTTATGCCTTCTTAATTGATTCAACTGATATAAAGACAAACTTGACCAAGTTGATCTGCTTCATATTAATCATAAAGTCTAATATAAAAATGTCAAGTACTTTAAGGGTATCTCTATCACCCTTCCTTGGTATTAAGTAACCCTACATCCATAAGGTTAACACCCTTGCATCTGATGTAAGATGTGAAACTTTTCTTACTTTTTCAAAATATGTAAATAAGGATGCTTATGCCTTTGACTTGAAAAAACTTCCAAGATTCTCTAGATGCTTGTGAGAAGGTAGATAGGATTCTCCTTCTAAGGTAATGTAAAGACCCGTAAATTTCAAAGGATTTTTTTTTAATTCTTTGGAATTTTACGAGTACGTAGTTTCTGACGGCACCTGATTCTGAGGCCCGGTGTGCCCGGAATAATTTTCTGAGGTTTTGTTAAGCTTAAATTAACGCGTGTAAGGATTTTTCCTAAAAAAGTGTAATAACACTTAAACGGTTACTCGGATCAGAAATCTGAGGACATCGTTGTGCTCAGAATGGCGGGTTTACCCTAGGCATGACTTAAGTTTAGTCGGTGCAGGACTCTTGTGAGAAAACCCGAAAATGGAATAACCGTAAATAAAATAATTAAATAAGTTATTTTATTTTTCAAATGCTTATAACTCACAAACGGTAACTCGGATTAAAAATCGGAGACCACCGCTAAACTCGTGAGGGTATGATTCCTTTCAGCAGATACTAACTTTGGCTGGTGCAAGCCACCTGAGAAAGTTAGTTTTTTGCCGTAAATAAAATAATTAAGTGACAATTATTTTATTGTAAAATTCATAACTTCTAAATGGTAACTCTAATTGAAAATATGAGAGTACCGTTGAGTTCGTTGGGGCGTGTTTCTCCTAGGCAGAGCCTAACCTTGACCACAGTGGGTCGAGGGTGATTGATAATAATTTTCCGAACTTTTTTTCGGGTACGTTTAGTAAACGTACGAGCGGCGTTTTATAACTTTTGAACCGGTGCTCGGAATCGAATTCTGAGGGCACCGTTGAACTTACAGTGCTGATCTTTGATTAAGAAGACTTTCACCTCAACGGCAGATGATCGGGTATGAAAGTTAGTTTTTGGGGTTTTACATGGGTTAATAAAATAAAATAAGTGAATAATTTATTTTATTTTGTTAAAAACATGCAGTGCGGATAAAGTGGTTAGAAACTCCACTTGGGAGTTGGTAGTGGAACCGCCACAACCTAATCCCTCATTTTATGGGGAGGGAGAGGAAACCTCTCAAACCCCCCATCAATTAATTTTATATGCCGACGTAAAATTAATTGCACTCAATTAATTTTATGGGTTGACGTAAAATTAATTGTTGTCAGTTAATTTTATGTGTCGACGTAAAATTAATTGCTCTCATTTAATTTTATGAGTTGACGTAAAATTAATTGTTGTGAGTTAATTTTAAGGGTCGACGTAAAAATTAATTGCTGTGATTTAATTTTATGTGTCAACATTAAATTAATTACTGTCAATTAATATTATGTGTCAACCTAAAATTGATTCATGTCATATGTTTTGACGTAGGCTATGTGGGGGAAACTTCTTGGCATCCTCCACTCTTAAGTAGTGCCAACGCACCTCTTAAATTGCGCCAACGCAATTTAATTCGCCTGAACCCCTTTTTAAATTAAGTAACTGCATCGTTGGAATTTAGGAAGGTTTCAAATAAATGAACCGTCATAAATTCCACGATGGTTACATACCTCTCCCCCTCTCCTATATATAGGGAGCTTGGGAGAAGGTTTTGGGATGGCTTCACCAAGCGACGAAGCGCTGGTAAAGTATTGCGACGCCCAACACTTGGGGAAATCATATCCTCTCCAACGAAGAACGTGAAGAACGCCAACGACGATCTTCCACGTGATTCTTCTTCGACCTTCCTTCCCCAGAAACCTATCCTCCGCAACATCGTCAATGAACCGACGCAGCTCGGAATTGGGGACGTGTGGCGGACGCGACGAACAACGGTCTTCATCGTATTCCTTCTGCGACTCCGCCAATGAGCGACGAGAAAGAGGTAGGGGTTTGATTTTATGTTCGTGAATATTTTGGCGTTCATCGTTAATCTTTTAGCCGCTTGCTATCGATTAACGGGAGGGGGGCAGACCGGACAAACACGGCCGACCCTCCTCCCTTTTTACTGTTGTCCTTCGTTATGGATTGGAACGGAGATGGCACGGTGCCATCGCACCACGCAGAAACGATGGAACCGCGGTGAAGGAGCGCGACGCCGTTGCACCGCGCCGTTAAGGCCGAAAGAGGCCGCGGCTGGAGCAGGGGCCGCGGCGGAGGGGCGCGGCGCTGACGCGCCGCGGCGGTCACCAACAGGGGGTGGCCAGACTCCCCGACTACCGGAGCATCAAGAGTCGCGGCCCTTTGGCCGCAGCGGAAGACATGGAGGCGGTTAGATAAACCGGCCGTCGGCGCTTGGGAGGTGGGACCGCGGGGTCCCGCAGCGGCGGCACCGGGCGGCCAACCGGGTTGGCCGTTCAGAATTCTGGGGGTCGTAACCCCCGGTGGTGGACAGGTGGTCCCCCCACGCGGGGCCTCCATTACAAGGCGAGGGGGCAGTGCCCCCCCCTCCCGCCGCTCGGTCGCAGACCGAGCACCCCGTCGAGCCGGTCTGCTCGCGTTGGGCCAGGGCGCCCAGTCGCGGGGCCAGTCCACCTGCTGGGTTGAGCCACGCCCACTGGGCCGGGCCACGCCGCTGGGCCGGGCCGCGCCCAAGTGGGCTGGACCCGGACCCAGGTCGGGTCGACCCGGTTTGGGCCGACCCAGGGGGTCTTGGGCCGGGTCGGTCCGAGCGCAAACCCCCCTAAAATCGGGCAGATTAGTTCAAATGCCCGTAACTTGGGCTATGGAACTCCGATTGGTGCACCGTCAGTTGAGAAGATATCCTTGGATCGAGACGGTCGTTTCAGTATATTAAACTCAAGGTTTCAGAGAACTTTGGGTACGACCGGGTTGGTTCGAACCCAAAACCAACCGGGCCCTCGGAGCGGAAACACTTATAGCTTGAGTTACGGACGTCCAAATGACGTGTCGTAGACTTGTTGGATTCCTTTAGGTGAGAAGGATCTTTTGGTATACATCACCTGAGGTTTGGACATAGTTGGAGTATGGACGGGTTGGATTGTACCCGAAATCCAACCGGGCCCCTGAACGGAAAAGCCGATAACTTTCAGACCTGACGTCTGTTTGACGAACCGTCAGCGGCGTTGGTGATCACATTGAGAAACAGTCCCTATGAGTATACCCTATGTGAGTTCAGGGTACAGTTGAGATACGGTCGGGTTGGTTCGTACACGAAACCAACCGGGTCCCTAGGATGAAAAGGCTAATAACTCATAGATCGGGCGTCCGATTGACGCGTCGTCTGCTGCGTTGAGACCCCTATGATGAGGTGGTCCTTTGAGATACTTCTTCATGGGACTTTGTGATACTTGGAGTATCGACCTGTAGCTCGTGGAGTGGACCCTCCTGGAGATGAGCGTACGGAGTACGGAGATCGTGTAGCTGGCTGAGACCTGATGACTGCTTGTCCGATTTGATTCGGAGTGACTTGCATAGCCCAGTGGGGAGCACTACTTTGTGAGGTGGAAGACCCATGGCGGAGGAGCACTACTTTGTGAGGTGGCAGACCCATGGCCGAGGAGCACTACTTTTTGAGGTGGCTGACCCGCGGTACTCGACGGGAGGAGTACCTTAGTAGTCTTAGGTTAGTGAGCAGTACCTCGGAGTCGTGATAGGATCACTGTACTCGTCAGAGATGGAGCTATTCAGCAGTTATGGTTTCGATAATGAAAATCCTGGTTTGAGCTGAGTCATTGACCTTTGTGTTTTCCTCATGATTGAGATGGGTTACTATATAACTTAAGTATATGTATGGGCATATACCTAAGTAGTGGTTATCCGTCGACTTCATATCTGTGTGATACCTCGTGGCTGAGATGGGTTACTTGGTAACTTAGGTATAAGTATGGGCTTATACCTAAGTAAAGGTTATCTGTTGAGAACTTTCTTTGTGATTATCCTTGTTGTATTTAGTGAGACCTTGAGGGTCTCGGGGTCCCTAGTGAGTATCGTATACTCACCCCTGCACAGGCTTTGCCCGCACCTCATTGTGTTGGTTGCAGAAGATGGACATCACTGATTCGTGGTTGAGGCTTGTAGAGCTGGACGGTACCTGAAGGTGGATCTCACGACGATTCGGTACCCGTAGATGTATCTCACGACGAGTCGATACCCGGAGGTGGATCTCACGACGAGTCGGTACCCGGAGGAGACGGACAGACGTGGAGTGCTGAGGAGGACATCTATACCTACCCTTCAGGTAGGAACCCGGAGGACGATCCAGGAGATACTTGTCACCTTTCAGTTATTGTCCTTTGAGTTGTACTTTACTTTCAGTTGTAGCTATATCTTTCTTTTGGGCTTGTATTTCCGTCCCCTCGTACTTTTAGCACGTTTGTTCTACTGCTTTACTTAGTGTAGCTTCTGTTTGTACTCTGTTTGTGTGTGCTTTCGTTTCGTAAAGGCAATGCCTTCCCTTTTTTGGGGGATTTACGACTTTGGTGCTAGTCGCCAGCCCCTGGCCTATAGAAGGCGGGCTTGGGGTACTCACGACACGGGCCCTGAGGATGGGTCGTGACAAATTGGTATCAGAGGAGTCAGTTCTACTGCAGAACTTATCACTCTGATATTTCTTTCCTATGAAGCAATAGTGTTAAGAGTACCGAGTGTGGTATTTAGTTCAGGGAGTCGAGTGATGGTGCGGGTGGCCGACGTATCCATACACCAGGACCCTGACCTCTGATTTCCGACTTAGTGTACGAAAACACTAATTGCATGTGTGTATTCAAATGTTTTCCCCTTAAGACAGCTCAAACCAGGTCAGCTCGCCAGGTATAATAGTTTGACCGTGTCACGTATGTTTCTTTCAGGATGTCTTTCCACAGATGACACTAGTGCAGAAAACCTTTTTTACGTCGGTTATTTTTCATTTTTTACGTCGATTTCTAGCCGACGTTAATACGTGCGACGTTATAAATAAGGTTTTTGACATCAGTTATTTAAAAACCGACGTCAAAAACATAAAATCGCGATGTTTATCACGTCGGTTATTTTAGAACCGACGTGATAAAGAAAATGGGAAGGGTTTATCACGTCGGTTATTTAACAACCGACGTGATAAAAGGCCTGGAAAATGGTTTATCACGTCGGTTATTAAACAACCGACATGATAAACAGGGGCGAGGGGGGTTTATCACGTCGGTTCATATAGAACCGACGTGATAAACCGGGGTGAGGGGGGTTTATCACGTCGGTTCTATAGGAACCGACGTGATAAACCGGGGTGAGCGTGGTTTATCACGTCGGTTATTAAATAACTGATGTGATAAACCATTCTCCAGGCCTTTTATCACGTCGGTTATTAAATAACTGATGTGATAAACCATTCTCCAGGCCTTTTATCACGTCGGTTATTAAATAACCGACGTGATAAACTATTTTCCAGGCATTTTATCACATCGGTTATTAAATAACCGACGTGATAAACTATTTTCCAGGCATTTTATAACATCGGTTATTTAATAACCGACGTGATAAACCCAATTTTTTTTAAAAAAAGAATGCAGTCATCTTCTCTCCACCAGAATCAACCAGAAAACAAATCAAGAAATCATACCACAAAAATAGAAGTAGATCAAAATTAAGCATGTACATAGATAACATATATAACTTACCCCCTAGATAGCCCCCATCCTCATTTATACCCCATTGACAGCCCTCCCCCACCCCGTTGGAGCCCTCACCCTCATGTATACCCCCTGGACAGCCCTCCCCCACCCCATTGGAGCTCCCACCCTCATGTATACCCCTTGGACAACCCTCCCACACCCCATTGGAGCCCCCACCACACTCCTGGACTGCCCCCCAACCCCCAGACACCCCCAAACACCCCTCAACAACCCCCCACCCGCCTGAACAGACCCCCTCACCCCCTCACCCCACTTGACAGCCCCCACCACATCCCTGGACAGCCCCAAACACCCCTGTACAACCCCCCCCCCCCACCCCTGGACAGCACTCCCACACCCCTGGACCGCCTTCCTACACCCCTGGACATCCCTGACACCCCCCAGGACTGTCCCCCTACCCCACCAGACATCCCTCCCAGACCGCTGGACACCCCCCAACCCCACTGAACACACCCCCACACCCTTGGAACCCCTCCCCCATAGACCCAAATCCATACCAGAAAAACCATCAAAAGTAGACCAAAACAAGAAGTAGAGAAAAATTAAACATTCACTTATATAACATTCAAAACTTACACTGTCAACTTCAAAAAAAACTAAATCCAACCTAAAAAACTACCAAATACACAATTAAAATGACAATATTCAAAATTACATTTTACATTACAAACAATTAAAATTCAATCAAACCTGTAAAATAATTTGACCACTCCACTTGTACGTGTTTGATGTCTTCAGCAGTATAGGTTTGAGGGTCATCAAAAAGCTACAAATGAAAAAGAAGATAGTTAATGTGTATAATGAATAAATCAAATTGAAATATTATGACAAAGTTTAAGAGGAAATCGTACCAGGTCAAAATTCACAACTGTCCCAGTTGTTATTATTTCATACATAAATCTTAACATATAATATCATCATTCGATGACGCCTTGTTGTTCATGACAATTCTGTTTGAATGAGTGTAAATTCAATATATTATTTTTATGTAATAAATCAAAAAGTACAAATTATAAATGGAAATTTACCTTCGCATTTACATATTTGATCTTTGAATTTCTTTTCTTTGTTTTTTTCGAAAGTATACCCATGCACTGTTAGAAAATAATACGAATGGGGTAAATTTAAAATTCATTATAATATATAAAACTATTGAGAAATTGAAACTTACTTTTCCAATATATTCTTAAAACTTTCCCGCACATCACCATGAACAGAGCATATCCAATAAAGAGCTTTCTCCCTTGGGCAAAAAATCCCTAACATCCAATGATCACTGATAAAAGGAAATTTAATGTTAGTGGTTTTTTATGTTAAAAGATAATTAACTCTTTGAGAGAAATGTGTTTCATACCTCTCACAAAAAGGCATCATCCAACATTGTGTGATTATATTCTTTTCAAATCTTTCAGTAATATAAACCATTCTTTGTTCCTCATTCAATGCACATGCTTCAGGGGAAATCAATTGCGGGTCCATGAATCCATATACTTCTGTCAGCTCATTCCTCTCACAAATTTTATAAAGATACCTAATAAAAAACATGCATAAGTATACATTTTTAATAAATATAACACGGGGAAAAGGTGTTAAGACTTACATGGAAAAAAATTTCACCACGTTGATGCCCAACTTATCTCCAGTAACAAGATCTATGATATCAGTTTTTGTAATCCCCACACTTATTTCACGTCCACAACACATGAGATTCCATTGGAAACTCATAAAAACCCAACAACAAATGTGAATATCTTGACAATCTGTCAAGACCACTAGAATCTGTATCTGATGTCATAGTCTGTTGTCTTTGTTGTTGTCTATACAGTATTTCTTTACCTTTGAAGTATTCCTGTGAAAAAAAATTGAAAAATATAGTAGTTTTCAAATGATAAAACAACTTTAATAAAAAAATAAAATAAAAGATATAACATTCATACCTCTATGGTAATGAGTCGAAGAAGTCTGGATGGCCAAACTAAAAAATGGTCGATACTCTATCCAACTGTCGCCACCTCATCTGTAGGTATTGGTACCCTAGCTGATCTATCTATAATATCCTGTACAGTGACCCTCTGATTCTCTACCTCTAATTGTTGATGATGAACTGTATCTCCTATACAATATACCAACCTGTATGCTACTATATGATGTTGAGAATCATCAACATACAACTCGCAATATGTAGGAAGCTGCGGCGGAGGCGTAGGATAAAAAATGGGGTCCGCAGGCTGAGGTGGGGGAGTGGGAGCTACTGGCGGAGGTGGAGGATAAATAATGGGGTCTGCAGGGGGAGGTGGAGGAGTGGGAGCTGCAGTCTGAAATTGTCTTTGCATTTCTGCAAACATAGACTGCACCGACTCTCTAATCTTGTCCTCCATCATCGCATTAATATTTTTAACTTCAGCCTCCAAGGATTCTATTTTTTTTATAAACCCCCTCAATGTTAGAAGTTGAAGAACGTGGAAACACTTTTCTTACCGATACACCTGCCGGATATCCTCTTACACGACCAGGATGTTCGGGCCTTCCCAATGCTGAAAATAAAATATCTTCCCTCCCAATAGCTATAAATGTCCCCTCTGAACTCTGCTCCTCAAGAGAGTCATGTATTAATTAATTGAACATTTCTGTAATGATTGAAACTTATATGAAGAAAAAAGTTAACTTAAATAAATTAAATAGATATCTTACAATCCTCTCAGCTACGATTCTCGATTCTTCCGAAAGATATTGCCCTTTTTTTCCCTTCCGAGCTCTCTTCCATTTTTCATGTCTAGATGGAGGGGATGGAGGGGCCACCTCTCCAGAGCTTGAAGACTCAACTCTTAGTTGTTGAAATTTTTTCGCCATCATTTGTTCTTCCAATAATGCATACCCTCCCTGAGATAAACTATGAGGGTATACATTTTTAGATTGGATCTCCTGATGAGATTTCCTTGTTTGTTGTAATTTAAGAATAAGAAATCATTAACAAAACATTAATAAAATAATTTATATAAGAAAGTTTATAAAAGTTTACATTTCCCTTACCAGAAATGACTCTTTTTTCTACTTTCAAAAAACCGTCTCCATGTGTCTTCATCTATAAAAGGATATATACGACATAGATTGTCGTGACTCCTATGACCATAAATGAAATCAGATGAGAGGGTTGATTTGAAATCCCTCCATCTCCTGGAAGCCAACGATAAGCATTTCTTCCTGACTCCTCCAGTGTCAGGAATATCAAATGTCATCTGATAAAAAAGAGGTTAAACATATTATATATACTAGAAACATTAAAATAATGGTCAAACAATGACAAAAGATCTTACCAAAACCGTCTCCCACAACTGAGAGATAATCGCTTTATCCACACCTCTCCAATCATCATGTAGAATGCTTACTTTGGTCTTAGCCTGAGTTGCAACAAAACTCTTAAAATCTTTGGCATTCGGACCTCTAGGAATATCATCATCATCAAACTCAACGACTATCCTCTGATCCTGCGTACGGGAAAGTGATATTTTTTGGTAAACGTGTGCACCCACGTTTACCAACCTTTGAACTCTTTGTCGTAATAGGAGCATGTGAATGTTCATCCCCAGAGGTATGACCAGCAATATGCTCCTCTTCAGAATCATGTGGTTGATCATCTGAATGATCTATCATTATCCTTTAAATCAAAAAAACAAACGTCAGTTCACAAATATACAAATTAAAATATTTTAATACTACTGTAATCAGAAAATAGAAAAGTGTACTAAGTTACATAATAGTAAACATTGGTAATATGGTAAGCATGTTAAACAATGGTAAAGATAGCAAAGATGGTCAAGATGGTCAAGATGGTAAAAATGTAAAAATGGTAAACCTGGTAAACATTGTAAACATGGTAAAGTAATTGTCAGTGAACAAAAATAAGCATTTTAAAATTCATGTAATGGTTATAAACATGATAAATTAAACTAAACAAACTTAAAACAAACAAAAACATATACTTATTTTATTTTAAAACATGTTTTAATAAATAAAAAACTTGCAATATCTAACATTTATGGAAAAAATAAATGTAAACAAGAAATAAACATATGTTACCTATAATTTTAGGAATGTACAAATGGATTGTTTTCCCAAATTCCTTCGTCGTGATCGTTCCTTATGGCAAAAACTATGTCTTCAACATGATCATCATTATGTTCTGTTAATATTTCCATAGAAGTAGGGATCTCACATAAATCAGCATATTCATCAAGTTCATCCTCACCAACATATTGTTTTTTCCCTTGTAAAACAACAGCCCACTACATATCTGATTGATCTACTACATAGAAAATTTGTTTTGCATGTGTTTCCATTATAAAAGAATCAGTTGTGTCTTCCAATCTATTCAGATTAACAAGTGTCATTCCAAATTCATCGTGTCTGACACTGTTGTTACCGTTAAACCATTTACAGTTAAAAACAGGAACTTTAATTTTAAAGTAATCAACCTCACATATGTCTTCAATCACTCCATAATATGCAGTTGATGCAGAAATTGGGTTTTTGTCCTTAGCACTCGAAAAATTCATTACTTCTGCAAACACCAATACACCACTATTCTGAACTGCACTTCTGTTGTCCTGAGCTTTTGTATGAAATGTATAACCATTAATGGAATAACTGGACCATGTTATCACATTTAAACATGGACCACCCACTATCCATTTTAATGTCTCTGATACATCTGATCTACCAAGCAAAGTCTTTTTAATCCATGACAAAAAAGTTTTGTTGTGCTCATTCAAAATCCACATTTCTTTCTTCTTTGGATAACATTGTTTCAACTCATTAATATGCAATGTGATATACGGTTGAGCATCAGCTATGTTATTCAAGATGTATGATTCTAACTTCTTCATCTGTTCAGCTGACAATGATTTGACTTTCAAGCCGTGAATCCCCTTTCCCTCATTATTAACTCGTTCATGGCGAGATGGAGGCAAACATATGTGTTGTGCCGCAGCCAAGTAACTCGTACAAAAATCTGCTACCTCCTCAGAAATATACTTTTCAATAATGGAGGCTCCAGGTAGATATAGATTTTTAACATACCCCTTTAATATTTTCATATACCTTTCAAAAGGATACATCCAACGAAGATATACAGGTCCACAAAGCTTTATTTCTCGAACCAGATGAATCATTAAATGAACCATTATATCAAAAAAAAGTTGGAGGAAAATACATTTCCAATTGACAAAGTATAAAAATTGCATCCTTTTCCAAAATGTTCAAAGCATTCACATCAATCGCCTTGTTACAAATTGAATTGAAAAAATAACACAACTTCATTATAGTCTTTCTAACACGAATGGGCAATATTCCATGCAATGAAACTAGTAGAATTTGTTGCATCATGACGTGACAATAATGTGATTTCATACCTATCAACTTCAAGTCCTTCAATGAGACAAAATTTTTTACATTAGAAGAATAACCTTGAGGCACTTTGGTATCATGAAGACACTGACAGAAGCTAATTTTCTCCCTCTTAGATAATGTATGACAAGCCGAGGGAAGAAATGTTTGTCTTCCTTTAGGAGTGGGAGCTAACTCCAAACGTATTCCCATTGATAGTAAGTATAATCTTGCATTCAACCCATCTTTAGTATTTCCTTTAATATCTAACAATGTTCCAATCAAATAATCACAGATATTCTTCTCCACGTGCATGACATCAATATTATGTTTAACTTCATGATACCTCCAATATGGTAGCTCAAAAAAAATTGACTTTTTCTTCCAAATATGTCTATTATTACCAGATTTCTGTGTCTTTCCCAATGTCACGTCAAGGTTTTTCACCCTCTCAAAATACAGATCAGGGGATAAAGGTTTTGGAGTAGTATCAAATTCTTGTGATCCATTGAATGCCTTTTTTAGTCTTCTATAATGATGTTCCATAGGCAAAAACTTTCGATGACCCATGTACACTGTTTTCCTCCCATGATGCAATTGACAATATGACGTCTGTTGTTCGCAAATTGGACATGATTTATGCCCTTTAACACTGTATCTAGACAAATTTCCATACGCTGGGAAGTCATTTATAGTGAACAGAAGCACTGCATGCAGTTGAAAATATTCCATTTTATAAGAATCATACACCCTAATACCATCATCCCATAACAGTTTCAAATCATCAATCAACGGTGACAAGTAAACATCAATATCATTATTGGGTTGCTTTGGACCAGAGATCATTGTACTCAACATGACATATTTGCGCTTCATACAAACTTTAGGAGAGAGGTTGTAAATTACCAATAAAACAGGCCATGAACTATGTGTGCTACTGAGTGTTCGGTATGGATTCATTCCATCTGTGCACAACCCTAGTCTGAGATTTCTAATTTCATTTCCAAATGTAGAATACTGCGCATCAATTTTCTTCCATTGTGGAAAATCAGCTGGATGACGTATTTTTCCATCACATACTTGCTCTTCAACATGTCATCTTAACCTTTTTGCATCATGTGAATTAGCAAATAAACGTTTGAAACGATTAATTATAGGAAGATACCAAAATACCTTTGAAGGGAGCTTTGTAATCTTTACATCAGCCTGTGATTTTTCTTTCACCTTATACCATGATGTCCCACATTTAGAACACTCTGACAGAAATTCATATTCCTTCCTATATATAATGCAGTCATTCGGACATGCATGTATTTTCTTATATCCCAATCCCATCGGGCATAATATTTTCTTGGCTTTGTAATGTGAATCTGGAAGATCGTTATCTTTTGGAAGAATGTCTTTCATCAATTGTAGCAGCTCTGTAAAACTTCTGTCACTCCATCCATGCTTCGCCTTCAGGTTAATCAATCTTAACACCGCCGACAAAACCGTAAAATCTGTACAACTAGGATATAATGGTTTTTTAGCATCACCATATAGACGCACAACTGTCGGTTCTATCTCAATTTGTTCTGCTACAATATCGCGAATCATTTCTTCAATTCCATCAGAGTTACCATCTTGCGAATCATCATCATCAGTGACATTCCATCCAGTTTCACCATGCCAAATCCAAGGGTTGTAACTCGGATTAAAACCATGACAAATCATATGATCTTTTATCGCTCTACTTTTCAACTTCTTCATATTCAAACATTTCAGGCATGGACAGAAAAAAATGTCACTACTTGGAACATTTCGTTTTGCAAATTCCAAAAAGGCATCAACACCTTCCTCAAATTCATTTCTCATTCGATGTGCTGTAATCCAACTTTGACTCATTATTACCTATAACAAATATCAACAAAAAATATATATTTTTAAGATAAGACAAATATATGTTTATATGAAAAAAATCATAATTTGAATGTAAAAAAATTTAAAATATAAAACAAATCTATATGTATTTAAAAAAATATGCTTGAATATTATTTTTAAAACAAAATATAGTTAGATATAAAAGTTTTAAATTTCATTGAATCAAAGAAAACCATGACGCCTACATAGTTTAATATTGATTGCGGTTTTGATTTTTTAATATATTAGATAAACTACCTATTTAACATGTTATTAATGGTTTCTGTAGACCCTAAATCCATTTGGTAAATATTTTCACACAATTATAAAAATCAATGGAAGTGTTTTTGGGAGGAATATGTTCAATAATTTGATTTTGATGTCCCATATTCTATAACAAAAGGCAATGTGGATACCAAAGCCCTTAGTTTGGTTTTTTATTCTCAAAGGGTTTGTGATGAAAAAGAAGAGTATAAGTTGATGTATATGATAAATAAAATACAACTATATTTTATTTATGGTTATGATAGAATGAATTCATACCATATCATTTAGGATCTTCTCCCACCAAAAGTAACCCTCCTCAGTTCGAAATGAATAAATTTAGATAATTATGCATGAATTCATACATGTATTGTTGTACATAAACCAAAAAGAAGATTATTAGTACTAAAATTAAAACTAGGAAGAAAAAATAAACTATATATACTCATGAAAGCTACTCCACAACACTTCCATGATACTAACATCTATAAAAAACTACAAATTGCTTTTAAAAACCAAAAAAATTGTTTATATTTATGTATGGTGGGCATAAAATGTATACATAGTAAGATCCTCCCTAAAACATCTCATGAAAATGTTGAGGAAGCACACTAAATCCCTATGAAAAAAGGAATCTAAATCATCACCTAAACAAGGAAAAATAGTTTCATATACTCACTATGGATCACTCACAAAATAATTCATATAAATAAACCTTTTTTGTATAAAAAATTATATATATATATATATATATATATTAAAATTAAGGTTCTCGGATACCACTTCTCCACTAGTTTTCCTCACACACCCCAATGCGCTACTCCACAACACTTCCATGCTACTAACATCTATAAAAAACTACAAATTTCTTTTAAAAACCAAAAAAATTGTTTATATTTATGTATGGTGGGCATAACATGTATACATAGTAAGATCCTCCATAAAACATCTCGTGAAAATGTTGAGGAAGCACACTAAAGCCCTATGAAAAAAGGAAATCATCACCTAAACAAGGAAAAATAGTTTCATATACTCACTATGGATCACTCACAAAATAATTCATATAAATAAACCTTTTCGTATAAAAAATTATATATAAATATATATATATATATATATTAAAATTAAGGTTCTCGGATACCACTTCTCCACTAGTTTTCCTCTCACGCCCCAATGCGCTACTCCACAACACTTCCATGCTACTAACATCTATAAAAAACTACAAATTGCTTTTAAAAACCCAAAAAATTGTTTATATTTATGTATGGTGGGCATAACATGTATACATAGTAAGATCCTCCCTAAAACATTTCATGAAAATGTTGAGGAAGCACACTAAAGCCCTATGAAAAAATGAATCTAAATCATCACCTAAACAAGGAAAAATAGTTTCATATACTCACTATGGATCACTCACAAAATAATTCATATAAATAAACATTTTCGTATAAAAATTTATATATATATATATATATATATTAAAATTAAGGTTCTCGGATACCACTTCTCCACTAGTTTTCCTCTCACACCCCAATGCTAATGTCATGGTCTCACCCCGCCCATAAATCATCCTACACCATGTGAAATTGTATCACTTCCATCAATGAATCATATGTATCTTAGATTATCTCATCACCATCTTATCAAAATAGTAATGAGGTGCATACTTGGAAACCACTACATCTTGTTTACATTAAATGTACAAAAATCGCAAAACATAATTATAGAATATCCGTGAAAAAAAAAACGAACGAAATAAATTCGTGGAAGGCTTACTTGAATGTTGCAAGTTGAGATGATAGATCCGAGAGGAGTGAAGAAGATAAACAATGAAGCCAAAATGAGTTTAACACAGGTCGATCGATGAGCCGATTAGGGTTTACCGTGCGAGAGAGACGAGCCAGCGGACTGTCAATCGAAAAATCGTAAATGACAGTCCACGGGGCTTTAATTTCTTTAAAAGTTTTATAACGTCGTTTATTTTAAAACCGACATTATAAACTATTTTTTAAATTTATAACGTCGTTTATTTTAAAACCGACATAAAAAAGCATTTGCGCTTTGGTTTTTTACGTCGTTTATTTTATAACCGACGTAAAAAACGAGATATCTATGGGTTTTTTACGTCGGTTATTTTATAACTGACGTAAAAAACCCCCCCGTTCTTTGGTTTTTTACGTCGGTTATTTTATAACCGATGTAAAAAACGCGTAGATATCTCGTTTTTTATGTCGGTTATAAGATAACCGACGTAAAAAACCAATGCGCGGGGGGTTTTTTACGTCGGTTATTTGGAAACCGACGTAAAAACCCCGATATCTACGCGTTTTTTACATCGATTATCAAATAACCGACGTAAAAAACCAAAGTACGGGGGGGTGGGGGGTTTACGTCGGTTATAAAATAACCGACGTAAAAAACCCGTAGACATCTCATTTTTTACGTCGGTTATTTTATAACCGACGTCAAAAACCCCGTGCTTTGGTTTTTTACATCGGTTATTTGATAACCGACGTAAAAAACACGTAGATATCGGGTTTTTTACGTCGGTTTCAAAATAACCGACGTAAAAAACCCCCCGCGCATTGGTTTTTTACGTTGGTTATAAGATAACTGACGTAAAAACCGAACAGGCGTAATTTGTAACATCGGTTATTAAAATAACTGACGTTAAAAATCTACTCGCCGCATTTTTACGTCGGTTATATATAACCGACGTAAAAAATGGTGACGTAAAAAACGTTTTCTGCACTAGTGTGACCAGCTAGAGCCCAGAGGGATGTACGTACTGACAGCCTTTCGATCGATGAGGCCTCGGTACAGGGCCCTCTTACAGTTGAGGCACCAACGGAGGCACCATCGATACTACCATACGTTGGGCCACCGATGCCACCAGCCCCAGCAGCAGGCGATGCACGCCGCTTGAGCGCACTGCACAAATTCCAGCGCCAGAGGACACCTAGGTTTCGAGGAGAGACGGACCCACAGGCGGCTGATGATTGGATGGAGGCTGTGGTGGGAGTTTTCAGGATAGTGGGTACACCAGCGGACTTCATGGTGATCTTTGCTGCCAGCCTCCTTCATGCAGCAGCAGGCAGATGGTGGAGTCAGATGCTCTAGTTTTGTGATGAGATGACCTTCACATGGGGAGACTTCGAGACCTTCTTCAGGGTGGAGTTCATACCAGTGACTCTACACTTTGATCATGCTCAGGAGCTGCTACCTTTGTCGTAGGATTTTCTATCAGTAGCTGAGTCATCTGTAGGCAGTAGACAGATGATGCAGGGGTCCAAGAAGACCAGACAAGCAGGTGGGAGACCTCAGGATACAGGTTTGGTTGTGCGAGGCACACGAAACAGAGCCAGCCATACGAGGAGAAGGAAGTGTTATGAATGCGGCAGGAATGGTCACTTGGCACGTGACTGTCCGACCCCCCGCGCAGTTGATCCGTAGGCATTGGAGGAGCCACCAAGACAGAAGCAGCGGCGGGTGCTTGAGCAACATCCGAGCAGTGGACAAGGCAGTAGAGCTCCAGAAGCAGGTGGACAGGAGCGGAACTAGTGGATTCCTTTTTGTCCCTTGTACTTCTAGTTCCATGTTGTTGTTGTATTTGTGTCTTTGTACTTCGAGCTAAAGTAATAAAAGACACTTATCTTTGTGATGTTTGCTTTCCTATCCATCTGTTTAGTTGATACTGAGAGGTCTCGGTTAAAAACTGTTGGCTTGACCCTCAATTTTGAGATACCTACTGGAGGAGACCCAGTGACCACACACTGATGCCAACAGTGTGACTCAACCCTTGGAGGCGAGAGTAACGGTTGGATCTCTTGGTAGTAGCGTCGAGGCCTTACGACGTCATCCTTGGTATGGATTAGTATCATCCATGTCGAGATTGACTGTATTAGGCAAAGAACATGGTTCATCTAGGGGATGAGACCAGATTTCTCTTATCGGCAAAGAAGAAATCTTAGCAGCTCTTATAGGACCAGAGAAGGTTCAGGACATCCAAGAGGTGGAGACCACTAGACTTCGAGGATGGCGACCACGTTTTCTTATGGCTCTCACCTCGACGTGGATTACAGAGTTTTGGTCGGGGAAGCAAGTTATCTCCGTGCTTCATCGGACCCTTCTAGGTCCTCAACAGGGTAGGCGAGGTGGTTTACCGCTTTACCCATCCACCTTAGTTGCACCAGGTGCACGACGTTTTTTACGTATCTCAACTGAGGAGATACGTGTATGACCCGACGCATATCATCGACCGTGGGGAGCTGAACATCGATGACGGGAAGACTTTTCTGGAGGTCCAGATGGAGATCGAGGATCGACAGGAGCGGGTCCTACATGGACGGTCAATTCCTCTAGTGCGTATCAGATGGCAGCACGAGAACCTCCAAGAGAGCACATGGGAGCGGGAGGCTCAGATGCGTGCACAGTACCCCCTTTTTGTTTCCCTAGTTTTTTATGTAGCTTTACGAGGACATAAAGCCCTGAGGTGGGAGTAATGTAAAGACCCGTAAAATTCAAAGATTTTTTTTTTTAATTCTTTGGAATTTTACGAGTACACAGTTTCTGGCGGCACCTGATTCTGAGGCCCGGTGTGCCCGGAATAATTTTCTGAAGTTTTGTTAAGCTTAAATTAACACGCGTAAGCAGTTTTCCTGAAAAAGTAGAATAACACTTAAACGGATACTCGGATCAGAAATATGAGGACATTGTTGTGCTCAGAATGGCGGGTTTACCCTAGGCGTGACTTAAGTTTAGTCGGTGCAGGCCTCCTGTGAGAAAACCCGAAAATGGAATAACCGTAAATAAAATAATTAAATAAGTTATTTTATTTTTCAAATGCTTATAACTCACAAACGGTAACTCGGATTAAAAATCTGAGACCACCGCTCAACTCATGAGGGTATTCTTCCTTTAAGGAGATACTAACTTTGGTCGGCGCAAGCCACCTGAGAAAGTTAGTTTTTGGTCGTAAATAAAATAATTAAGTGACAATTATTTTATTGTAAAATTCATAACTTATAAACGGTAACTCAAATTGAAAATCTGAGAGTACCGTTGAGTTCGTTGGGGTGTGTTTCTCCTAGGCAGAGCCTAACCTTGACCGCAGTGGGTCGAGGGTGACTGATAATAATTTTCTGAACTTTTTTTCGGGTACATTCAGTAAACGTACGAGCGGCGTTTTATAACTTTTGAACCGGTGCTCGGAATCGAATTCTGAGGGCACCGTTGAACTCACAGTGCCGATATTCGCTTAAGAAGACTTTCACCTCAACGACAGATGATCGGGTATGAAAGTTAGTTTTTGGGGTTTTACATGGGTTAAGAAAATAAAATAAGTGAATAATTTATTTTATTTTGTTAAACACATACAGTGCAGATAAAGTGGTTAGAAGCTCCACTTGGGAGTTGGTGGTGGAACTGCCACACCCTAATCCCCCATTTAATGGGGAGGGAGAAAAAACCTCTCAAACCCCCCATCAATTAATTTTATATGTCGACGTAAAATTAATTTCACTCAATTAATTTTATGGGTCGACATAAAATTAATTGTTGTTAGTTAATTTTATGTGTTGATGTAAAATTAATTGCTCTCAATTAATTTTATTAGTTGACGTAAAATTAATTGGCGTTATTTAATTTTATGGGTCGACGTAAAAATTAATTGCTTTGATTTAATTTTATGTGTCGACGTGAAATTAATTGCTGTCAATTAATTTTATGTGTCAACATAAAATTGATTCGTGTCATATGTTTTGACGCAGGCTATGTGGGGGAAACTTCTTGGCATCCTCCACTCTTAAGTAGTGCCAACACACCTCTTAAATTGCGCCAACGCAATTTAATTCGCCCCGACCCCCTTTTTAAATTAAGTAACTGCATCGTTGGAATTTAGGAAGGTTCCAAATAAATGAACCGTCATAAATTCTACGATGGTTACATACCTCTCCCCCTCTCTTATATATAGGGAGCTTGGAAGAAGGTTTTGGGACGGCTTCACCAAGCGACAAAGCACTGGTAAAGTATTGCGACGCCCAACACTTGGGGAAATCATATCTTCTCCAACGAAGAACGTGAAGAACGCCAACGACGATCTTCCACGCGATTCTTCTTCGACCTTCCTTCCCCAGAAACCTATCCTCTGCAACATCATCAACGAACCGACGCAACTCGGAATTGGGGACGTGTGGCGGATGAGACAAACGACGGTCTTCATCATCTTCATTTTGCGACTCCGCCAATGAGCGACGAGCAAGAGGTAGGGGTTTGATTTTATGTTCGTGAATATTTGGACGTTCATCGTTAATCTTTTAGCTGCTTTCTATCGATTAACGGGAGGGGGCCAGACTGCACAAACACGGTCGATCTTCCTCCCTTTTTATTGTTGTCCTTCGTTGTGGATTGGAATGGAGATGGCACGGTGCTGTCGCACCGTGCTGAAACGAGGGAACCACGGTGAAGGAGCACGGCGCCGTTGCGCTACGCCGTTAAGGCCGAAAGAGGCCACGGCCGGAGCAGGGGCCGCGGCCGGAGCAGGGGCCGCGGCGGAGGGGCGCGACGCCATCACGTGGCGCCGAAGCATCTTGAAGGGCCGCGGCCGGGGCGGGCCGCGGTGGAGGGGCGCGGCGCCGATGCGCCGCAGCGGTCACCGACAGGGGGCGGTCGGACTCCTCGGCCGCCGGAGCATCAAGAGTCGTGGCCCTTTGGCCGCGGCGGAAGCCATGGAGGTGGCTGGATAAACCGACCACCGGCGCTTGGGGGGTGGGATCGCGGGGTCCCGTGGCGGCGGCACCGGCCGGCCAACCGGGCCGGCCGTTCAGAATTCCGAGGTTCGTAACCCCCGGTGGTGGACAGGCGGTCCCCCCATGTGGGGCCACCGTTACAAGGCGAGGGGGCAACGCCCCCCCCCCCCCCCCCCTTGCACCGCTCGGTCGCAGACCGAGCACCCCACCGAGCCGGGCCGCTCACGCTGGGCCAGGGCACCCAGCCGCTAGGCCGGGCCGCCTGCTGGGCCGCGCCCAAGTGAGCCAGACCCGGACCCGGGTTGGGTCGACCCGGTTCGGGCCGACCCAGAGGGTCTTGGGCCGGGTCGGTCCGGGCCCAAACCCCCCTAAAAGCGAGCAGATTCGTTCAAACGCCCATAACTTGGGCTATGGACCTCCGATTGGCACACCGTCAGTTGTGACGAGATCCTTGGATCGAGACGGTAGTTTCGGTATATTACACTCAAGGTTTTGGAGAACTTTGGATACAGACGGGTTGGTTCGAACCCGAAACTAACCGGGCCCTCGGAGCGGAAACGCTTATAGCTTGAGTTCCGGACGTCCGAATGACATGTCGTCGACTTGTTGGATTCCTTTCGGTGAGACAGATCTTTTGGTATACATCTCCTGAGGTTTGAATGCAGTTGGAGTATGGTCGGGTTGAATTGTACCCGAAATCCAACCGGGCCCCTGGAACGGAAAAGCCGATAACTTTCAGACCGGACGTCCGTTTGATGAACCATCAGCGGCATTGGTGATCACGTTGAGAAACGGTCCCTATGAGTATACCCTATGTGAGTTCGGGGTACAGTTGAGATACGGTTGGCTTGGTTCGTACACGAAACCAACCAGGCCTTTGGGATGAAAAGACTAATAACTCACAGACCGGGCATCTGATTGATGCGTCGTCTACTACGTTGAGACCCCTATGAAGAGGCGGTCCTTTGAGATACTTCTTAATGGGACTTTTTAATACTTGGAGTATCGACCTATAGCTCATGGAGCGGACCCTCCCGGAGATGAGCGTACGGAGTACGGAGACCGTGTAGCTGGCTGAGACC
The DNA here is from genome assembly GCA_963277665.1 of Viscum album. Lineage (NCBI taxonomy): Eukaryota > Viridiplantae > Streptophyta > Magnoliopsida > Santalales > Viscaceae > Viscum > Viscum album. Next base: position 453,412,275 of record OY728166.1, on the reverse strand, counting down.
TGGTGACTGCTTGTCCGATTTGATTTGGAGTGACTTGCATAGACCAGTGGGGAGAAATACTTTGTGAGGTGGAAGACCCATGGAATAGGAGCACTACTTTGTGAGGTGGAAGACCCACGGTACTCGACAGGAGGAATACCTCTGTAGGCTATGAGGGGGAGCACTACTGTGTGAGGTGGCAGACCCATGGCGGAGGAGCACTACTTTGTGAGGTGGCTGACCCGCGGTACTCGACAGGAGGAGTACCTCAGCAGTCTTAGGTTAGTGAGCAGTACCTCGAAGTCGTGACAAGATCATTGTACTCTTCAGAGACGGAGCTCTTCAGCAGTTACGGTTTCGATAATGAAAATCCTAGTTTGAGGTGAGTCATTGACCTTTGTGTTTTCCTCATGATTGAGATGGGTTAATAGATAACTTATGTATATGTATGGGCATATACCTAAGTAGTGGTTATCCGTCGACTTCATATCTATGTGATACCTCGTGGCTGAGATAGGTTACTTGGTAACTTAGGTATAAGTATGGGCTTATACCTAAGTAAGGGTTATCTGTTGAGAACTTTCTTTGTGATTATCCTTGTTGGATTTAGTGAGACCTTGAGGGTCTCGGGGTCCCTACTGAGTATCGTATACTCACCCCTACACGGGATTTTCCCGCACCTCATTGTGTTGGTTGTTGACGACGGACATCACTGATCGTGGTTGAGGCTTGCAGAGCTGGACGGTACCCGGAGGTGGATCTCACGACGAGTCGGTACCCGGAGGTGGTTCTCACGACGAGTCAGTACCCGGAGGTGGATCTCACGACGAGTCGGTACCCGGAGGAGACAGACAGACGTGGAGTGCTGAGGATGACATCTGTACCTACCCTTTAGGTAGGAACCCGGAGGACGATCCAGGAGTTGCTTGTCGCCTTTCAGCTGTTGTCCTTTGAGTTGTACTTTACTTTCAGTTGTAGCTGTATCTTTATTTTGGACTTGTATTTCCGGCCCCTCTTACTTTCAGAACGTTTGTTCTACTGCTTTACTTAGTGTAGATTCTGCTTGTACTCTGTTTGTGTGTGATTTCATTTCGTAAAGGCAATGCCTTCCCTTTTTTTTGGGATTTACGCCTTTGGTGCTAGTCGCCAGCCCCTGGCCTATGGAAGGCGTGCTTGGGTTAGTCACGGCACGGGCCCCGAGGACGGGTTGTGACAGGTAACTTCAACAGGATCAACAACTTACTAATAATAAAGTTTACAACTTTCACTAAACAAAGTAAAAAAACAATCTCTTCCTTATCCTATTCTGAATTAAACTCTATTGATGCATAAAAATCTCTTTCAATCTTAGGATGATGTTTTTCAAAATCCTCTTTTTCAACACGTGTTTTTTCCCATCCTTTAAAAGTAATAACATTATTATGAAGAGAAACATATTTATCATATTATACCCTTTCAATGAGTCTTTCTGTAATGAATTATCTATTAGGAAAGTCTTTTATAGTGGCCATCATATTGAATCTAGTGGCGGTATTCATACTGTAGATCCTAATTGGATGAATGGAAAAGAATCATACTGAGAAATAAATCAGGTGGCGAGAGTTAGGGATGAATCCTTGGAAAACCAATGTGGTATGTAGGATGACCCACCCTTATATAGGTATGGAGTCGATGGTTTAAATTCAAGAAAATCCAACGGTTGATATTGAAATTTTTTTTCTGATCTCATGATTGATATTTAATCTATGAATGATTTAAAAATAATTCTGAACTCTTAATTTTTTTTAAGAAAACTATTCATATAATTATTTTATTGTTCAACTATATATTATTTTAAAAAAATTAAAACAAATTGAATAATTGTAAAACTTAAAATAAAATATAAAACAACATTGATAAACTTAAGTAATGAATAAGTACAAAAACTAAAATAATTATAAGGGTACCTTTTGGAGAAATGTTTTCTCGGTATGAGTAGCATGTTCTTCTTGGTTTTTTTAATATAAATTTATTATAATAAATTTTATAATAGAAGTATTGTCTGAAACAATTTTGTAACAATTTTCAAGTCCATAAAAATTTTGAATCTAAAAAAATTATATAACATTGATTATGTAATGTTTATTAAAAAATTGAATTAAAAAACTTTATAAAATTTTTGAATCTGATAAAATTAATATACAAAAAAAAATTCCATAAAACTAAAAAAATAAAAAGAAAGAAATTTTTAGGAAAACAAAAGATTTTATAAGAATAAAAGTATTATAAAACTAAAATATATGTACTCCCCCTTTGAAAATGAGTTCATTCATGTAAGGATGTTGTTAAAAAAATAAGTGGATATGATTAATCATTTTATATTGATCATTTCTAGCTTCTGTTCAATATATTCAAATCTATCAGAACTAAGAGGCTTAGTAAAAATATCAACAAATTTTTCTTGTGTCCTGATGAATTGTAAAATAATATCTCATTTTTATGTGTGATCCTGAAGGAAATGGTTTCATATATCTATGTTCTTAGTATGTGAGTGATGTGATGGGTTTTACTTAATGTAATGGAACTTGTGTTATCACACAATATTTGAGTTTTATTAAAACTCATACCATAGTCAGTGAGTGTTTGATGCATCAATAACACTTGAGAAAAACAATTTATAACTAACACATATTCAACTTTGGTAGTGGAAAGTGATACTGAGTGTTATTTCTTACAATACTAAGAAACTAAAGCATCACCTAAGAAATGAAAAGTTTCAGATGTATTTTTCCTATCCATTCTACATCCACCAAAGTCAGCATCTAAAAATATTTTTAACTCAAAATCATTTCAAGAAGAGTAAAATAAACCTAAATTCACAGTTCCCTTAAGGTAATGAAAAAATCATTTAACTACTTTCAAGTGGGACTCTTTCAGATTGGATTGATATCTAGTTCATAAGCATACTGAGAACATTAAATCCATATGACTAGTTGTTAAGTAAAGTAAACTTCAAATCATTCCTCTAAAAGTCTTTTGATTAACTGGTTTCCTAGATTCATCAATATCTAAAGTGTTTGAGGTTCCAATGGGAGTATTAATACTTTTAGTGTTGTCATAACTAAATTTATTAAGAAGATATTTTATATACTTATGTTAATATATAAAAATTTCCTTCGAGTTTTTGTGAAATTTAAAAACCTAGAAAGTATGTTAACTCACCCATCATACTCATTTCAAACTCAAACTTCATAAGATCTGCAAAGGAATATGTTAAAGACTTTTGAGTTAATCCGAATATAATTTCATTAACATAGATTTGTAGAATCATAATATTTTTATTAACTTATTTTATAAAAAGAGTTGGATCTACAGCTCCATTAACAAAATTGTTTTGTAACAAAAATCCATTTAACCTATCATACAAGGCTCTAGAGGCTTGTTTTAAGTCCATAAAGTGCCTTAGTAAGTTTAAAACATGTTCTGGATGTTTTTTATTTTCAAAACTAGGTGATTGTTCAACATAAACTTCCTCATGAACATAACCATTATGGAAATCATACTTCATATCCTTTTGAAATAGTTCAAAATTTAAGAATGTTTCATATTCTAGTAGTATATGAATAGCCTCAAGTCTAGTTATTTAAGCAAAGGTTTCTTCATAATCTATGTTTTCTTATTGATTATAACCCTTAGAAAAAAATTCTTTCTTTATTTATAACTATTATTCCATTTTCATCACATTTATTCTGAAAGACCCATTTTACTTCAATTATAGAAGTACCTTTAGAAAATTCCACTAAATTTCGGACTTGATTCATTTCAAATTCATTGAGTTTATCTTGCATTTATTTTATCCAATCCTCATCACCTAAAGCCTCATCAGGATTTTTAGGTTCAAATTGAGATAAAAATATTAAATACTCAATTTCATTTCTCAAATAACTTCTAGTCCTAAATGGTTGATCTACATAACCAATGATATTATCACTAGGATGATTCCCAAGAAACAATTGATTTCTTGGGTTTATATAACTATGTACTTTAATGTAATGTTGAAAATATTCTTGAGGAACAACTTCAAAAATATATTCTTCAGTTGTTTTCTCATGGGAAGAACTTTCTAACATAGGTTGAAAATTAGTTTTTGAAATAACATCTAAATATGTGGGTTTAGTTTGTTTGAAAATAGAAGGGTTAGTTTCATCAAATTTAACATGTATTGTTTCCTCAACAGTACTTTTATTTTTATTAAAATCTATATAATCCTTGCTAGTTGTAGAATAACCTAAAAATATTCATTCATTGGATTTTGGAGAAAATTTATGTAATTTATCTTTGGTATTCATAATGAATACATTGAATCCAAAAACATTGAAGTAATAAAGTTTTGGTTTTATTCTGGTCCACAACTCATAAGGAGTTTTATTATAAAAGATATTATTAAAACTTGATTTATAGTATAGTAGACAATATTAACCGCTTCATCCCAAAAATGTTTAGCAAATGAGAATTCACTCAGTATGGTTCTAGTAATCTCCTAAAGAATTTTATTTCTTCTTTAAACTACACCATTTTTTTTGGAATTTTAGGTGTCAAAAATTAATGTATAATACATTTTTTAATACAAAATGCTTCAAAATCATAATTTACAAATTCTCCACCATGATCATTATGAATATTTATCAAGGAGAGGTTTTTCTCATTTTTAATTTTGGCTACAAATTTTTTAAAACAACTAAAGTCTTTGGATTTCTTTTCTAGAAAATAGACTCATGTATATTTAGTGTAGTCATCAACTAAAACATATACATACTATTTTCCACCAATACTTCTAGTTTATGTAGGACCAAATAAGTCTATGTTCACTAACTATAAAATATCATAAGTTGAGACATCACTAATAAATTTAAATCTTGAATTATTTTGCTTTCCATATTGACAAGGATCATAGACTTTTGAAGTATCAAACCTCAGTTTCGGTAGATCCTTTACTAGTCCTTTCTTAGACAACATAGATAAAGTTATAAGATTACAATGTCTCAATCTTCTATCGTATAACCAATATTGATCTTTCATTGCACTAAATCAAGGTAGATCTTGGCTCCTAAGGTCTTCTAATTTTAAAGTGTAAACATTCTCATGTTGATTGGCAGAAAGAAAAAAATATATTTTAAACTATGAACAATACATTTATCATTCCTAAAGTTCACAGGATAACCCTCATCACATAATTGTCTTGTGCTAATAAAGTTATTCTTAAGTCCTAAAATAAATAAAACATTTTAAATTAAAGATTTTCCAAGAATAAAAATGTTACCTATACCGATAATTTCTCCTTATGCATTATCTTTGGAATTGAATTTTCCACCATTCATCTATATGATCTTCTTAAAGAAAAATTTGTTTCCAGACATATGTCTATAACAACCACTATACATGTACCAAATTTTCTTATTGTTAGTACATTCTTTATTTTCCTAAAAATAAAAACATTAGTGCTTTGGAACCCAAACCTTATTGGGTTAGGTATTATCAGAAAATAAAATGTTAGGTAGCCACATTTGTCCAACTTTATAATTTTGAGCAAATGTCATTTTTTAGAGAAATAGGTTTTATGAAAACCTAAAGACTGGAATTTATTTAAAGATCATTTATTCTTATAATGTCCACCAATTTTACATTTAGTTAAAAATGGATCACTTTTCAGAACAAAGTATTATTACTAAAAAAATGTTTTTATTAGTAAAACCCATTTCGAAAATATATTTATGAGGTATAATTTGATTATACATTTTATTGAAGTTTTTCTTTCTTAAGGTAAACTTGGACAAAATATTTTTCAGAATAGAAATTTCATATTTTAGTTTTACAACTATTTTTTTATCCTTAGTAGTATTAGTATTCAAACTAAGCTTTACAAAATCACTCTGTAAACTAGTTTTTTCAAAAATAAACTTTTCAAGGTCATTTAAAAGACTATATTTTCCAAAATTATATTTATCATGATCTTTCAAAAAAGATCTGATATCTCGGTAGTAAGAGTAGTAATTCTTGAGTTTTTATTTACAAGTTTTGCTTGGTATTATCAAGTTTTTTATAAATTTTACAATTTTCATTCTCAAGTAATTTAGAAAGTCTAGATACTTCTTTGAAACTTGCTAAAATATTATCCTCTTTAGCTTAGGAAGATTATTCATTTGAAGATGTATAATTATTCTCATCATTTTTATTGTTTTAATTCACATTCAAAGTAAGATTAGTAAGAGATTCAGCAGTTGTTACCTTATCCATGAGACATTTATTCACCTTAGGTATTTTTGTATAAAAAACAATATTCTTATGTCCTAAGATTTCATTGACTAAAGAATTTTCAGAAGAACTATCTCATCCACTATCACTCCATGTGTTTGAAGCTTTTAGACTCTTCTTTATCTTTTGCTTGCAATAATTTTTAGAATTCCTATCATAATTCCTTTCTTTCTTATCCTTTATTTTTAGTTTAAGATAATCTAGTCTTCTATGTACTATTTTCTTACACTCATAACATATAACCTCAGAAGAATAATTCTTATCACATTTTTCTCTATGAATCTTATTATATCTATACTAAAAGTCTTTCTTTCCAAAAATCTTGTTCATCATACTTGCAAGATTAGCCAATTAAATCTCATAATTTTTTGATGAACAACTATCAGACTGAATAACAAATTTATTCTTTCTAGAATACTTAACAACTTTCTTAGAAGATTGAACTTTTATAAGAACATTAGATGTAGTTTAAAAAAAACTCCTCTATTTTTATTTTTCATCTTCTCTGCATCCCTTTTCAGACTTCCTTCATACTACATAAGGGTTCAAATAAGATCATCTAAAGTGGGATTTTTAATCCTTATAGTATCATCCAAAGTTGTTTTTTTTATTCCTATTCATTTGGAATTATCTCAATAATTTTCTAAACTAAAATATTATCTTCGAGATATTTCTCTCCAATAGATTGTAAAATTTTTATAATAGTCATGAACCTTTTGTGCATATTAGAAACTGACTCTCCAGGTAGAAAATCAAAGACTTGATAATTGTAATGAAGCATAGTTCTTCTTATTTCAATAACTTTAGAAGTTCCAAAATGTGTTACTTATAGCTTCTTCCAAATACTGCTAGAATATTCACATGAAGAAATATGACTATATATATTTCTGGTCATATAACATAAAATAGTGTTCCTCACTATATAATTTAGTTTATATTCCAACTTTTATTGATTTTTAAAGGTAGTAACATACTTATCTAGAATCTTATAATTACCGGTACTCATCACAAAATTATCCACACAAGTATTGATAACAAAAGTATTCATACGATCTCTCCATTATTCATAATCAGCACCATTAAAAATAGGTGGTTTACTGAGATTCATATTTTTAAGGGTTCCACCATTTAACCTTGTCATCTTATCAAAAATATAAACCCTTTTCTACAAAACATGTTAGTGTAAAAGCAGTTTTATAAACAATTAGTTTATAACAAAACTTAATAAACTTTCAATATATAACAAAAGTAAAAACATCGCAAGTATAGCAGTAGAACCTACTCTAATACCAATTGTTGGATCATAAGAGTTTACGATGGCTATAATAGGGGGTGAATTACAGTTAAAAAAATTAAACTAAGATAAAACACAAAACTTGATAAGTTAAAGAGATCAGACTTAGAATTCATTCAATGGTCATAGTATTTAAATCATATCTAGAAACCATCCAATATATTAGAGTTATTATCGGTCTCACAGACATTCCGATAAAAGTATTATTAGAAATATATGTATAAACTAACTTTTTAATGTAAATTCACAACAAAAAAATAGACTTATATAAATAAGTAAAAAATATTATAAAAGTAAGAATAACTTACAAGCTTTATAAAAAGTAATTTTAGTCTTTAACATTAAGAGTTAAGGAAGTAAGAAATCTTAGATTAAGATATCCACAGTTTCAATACCTACTGTAAAGGTTTGTCTTTCCATAGAAGGAAATCCCTCGATACGATGATTGAAATGTCTTCATCATCTAAAACCCTATAATCCCTCGATCTTACAAATTAGAATCAGCTTTGTCTTTCTTAAATAAAAAATCCCTCAATACGATGATCGGTGTGTCTTCATATTCCTAGCCTCAGAATCCATCAATTTGATGGATCAGACTCATCCATCTTCCTATCCCCAGAATCCCTTGATCAATACCATGATCAAACATAGTGAATATAAAAGAAAAACCTTCTAAGAAATTTACAATCCTTGTATAGATTCCTTAGAACTAAAACTCTTTAAAAAATTATAAAGTGTTAGAATGAGATGTTTAGGTAGAGAAAAATCTAAAACATGTTGAGTTTAAAATGCATCAACTCCCATATCTTCAAATGACCTCCTGTTTATAGGAAAACCTTCAACGGTCATATTTTTGAGTTGGTTGTAATAACCTCAGATAGCTTTCACTTGACATATCATAATGACTTGGATCTTTGTCTTGATAGCTAATCATGAATTGTACTTCATAGTTCGATGTTGTTTTTTGGTATCACCATCACACTGTTATTATAGATTATATCTGATAGATATAATTCTAATTAATCAGATTATAAATTTTGGACAGATCGATGGAATATACTATTTTTTTTAAATCTAATAAGATGAGAAAAGGTTAATTTGATGAATCAGAACTATTGTCAGCCCTATGGTTATGAATTTGGTCAGTTAGATAGACAGCACAATAGTCTAACCACTAGACAGAACACTAGTCAATAGGATGTACCAGATGCACCATCGATTTGATGAATCTGATTGAATAATAAAAGTTTATATTCATTTTATATTACCAACATTTCTATGTTCAGTATAAAAATATGTTTTCTAAAAAAACATGCTAAAAATTTGGGATATATAAAGTTACTAAAATAGAATTTTAAGAAAGTGTTTGTGATTTCCAAAACTAAGGAAAGGAAAAGTCGAAAGTAAGAATTTCAACTCAACAACAAGATCAATTGAAAATCAATAGTTTATTCTATTTATCAAAGAATATAGGCTTATTATTTTGTATACTATGGTGGGTATTCAAGTGAAAATGTATATGAATGGTATAATCATGGTACTGATAAGGCTTGATTAGAAACACCAAGTCATTATGCCTAAATCTATTAGAATTTTAATTATCATATCTACTTTATATGATCATTTTGTTAAACATTGGATGTCAAGACCACCAATAATATAAGGTATCTATATGAATCATCTATAAATGTTAGTTAGAAAGTCGGATCATGTGAGTATACTAACAAGGTTAGTTAACAAGTTGGATCTAGTTTAAGTGCGAGTGTTGTAATAGTGGGTGGCTCATACCCAAATTTATTAGTACTTTTTGATTACCATATCATATATACAGTAAGTTATGCATGATGTACACTTACTATAATAGTGTTGATATTTCTACATCCACTAGTTATATGGTAATTTCCATAGATTAATTGTCATATAAAAAGGTTATATCATTTCCTAGGCTAGAATGAGAACCTTGAGATATAATGAAATCAATTTTAAACATATGTCTTATGGTTTATATACATCATAATGAATAGACACATTTGATGTCTGGCTATCATTTGTTGGGTGCTCATCAGCATTGAGGCTTATTCTCACGAAGTTTGCACTTGGTGAACTCCAGTAGGATAGATCATGAGGATAAACCCACCAATAGAAACACTACATGTTTAAGTGTTATTGGTAGTTCTTATTTTCAAACATGTGTAATGGTATCCTAACGTGAGATTATTATCTGTGTATAATATTTGATCGTATACTTTGATGCAAGTCAAAAACTTTGGAAATGAATTCATAGTGAGGTGGATTTCATTAGGTGTGTCATTAGTATAATGACATTGATTGAATAATTAAGAATGAATTTTTCACTTCTGATGGGAAGAGATATCTCAGGCCCAGTTGATCAGGATGGTGGTACCTTTACTAAATCCATGACCATGGTAGAAGAAGTTAAGTCTATCTAGTATGGTGAATGAATAATAAAGTAATAGAGGATGATGACACAAAGTGTGCATCCTACTTTATGTGATATCATGAGACAGAGAGATTATATTACAAGACATGTGTTTATAGGAAGTTCATCATTGCTATGATTATTCTCTGTCTCTTTATGATCTTTTATGGGTTGCTAGACTCCACTCCTGATATGTGAATAGTTATTTGCTACTATAGAGATAAGGACATAGAGGGTTACACATAATATAATATTCAAGATTCTTCCATATTCTGATGAATATGAACATAGGACATGGTCGGCCCCACCACGGGGTCTAAGAGTTTTCCAAGTAATCGATCGTTGATGAATAAATAAATTCATTATTATTCAAGTGTAGAATAATTAGGTTGAATTTATTTATTAAAAGTATTCATAATGTATTAAGTGAATACATGGAAAAATAATATACGAACAAATATTATTTTAATATTCAAGGTTTTTTAATATAAGGGAAATTACGATTCGAGTTAATGACTCAGTTTTATCATGTAAAATATTTATTATATGTTACAAGTATATGATAAAATATAAATGATGTTTATGTCATAGTTAGTTTGTCATAATGATTCATTTATCGCTTATTTAGTGGGTGTTGGGTATATGGGGGCTGAGAAACTCTTTCAGGGTATTTTACCTACCACTATATAAGCAGAAGAGATACTCTCATTCCATGACTATCCATTCATTTGGAATTGAGATATTCTCTCTCTTCTTCTATAATCCTAGAGAGAGAGAGAGGATATGTCTGAGCTATCGATCCAAGAATGTCTTCGCGGATTAAAGGGATGAGATCATGGTGATCATCGTGACATCGAAGGAATTGTCAGAGCTCCGCGCTAGCACCCATAATTTGACAATCGGTGTCCACATAGATTCTTGGAGTATGTATGGATGATCTAGATATGTTTGATCTCGAATACTTCAAGAAAAAATCACCAATGACAAGCTGCAGTCGTATGCCCTGCTGATTCAAATAAGGTAAATGTTTGTTTAAATTTTTTTCTTAATAAATTCGTGTGATATCCTCAGACCTCTACCAGGGATCAGATCACCAGAGATGATGAAGTTACATCGCTCTGATGATGAAAAAATTTTAATCTTTAGCTCACCATCTTCCTCTAAATGCCTCAGTACCAATAGGGGAGGATCAAATAATAGGTGCTAGCACACCCATCACTCTTTAATTTGTCCACCTGACAATGCCTGCAAGGCCTCACTGCACTGTCAACTTAATTCTCCACATCATATGACTGAAATACTATAGAAAACCACATGTTTGGTTACCCATCTATCCCTCATTGGTAATAAGACAAATGGATGAATGATGGATGTCATCACACGCATCCCTCTTTCGAGGTCGCCCACCCAGCGATGCTTGTATGGACTGATGTACTGCCTACCAAATGCATTGAGTCATTTAGCTAGTTTTGTCATGTCACTTGCAACCCTGAAATATGACCCAAAGGCCTAGTGTCCTGAATGCCCAAGGAAATTAACATGTCCCAATGGTAGCCCAGAGGTCCAAGGGTTTTATAAACCCTAATTTGACCACTATAGTAAGCCCTAATCATCACATCCCTCCCAGAAAACCTACTGCACTAAAGCAATGTCATTGTCGTCGCCCGAAGCCACATCGTACAAGGGCACAGATGTCATTGCCTTGTCGCCTTCCAGCACTGAGGCTAGTCGTCGTCGTCACCAGAAGCCATAAATGTCACTTCTCTCCCACCTTGATGTCCTCCTGCACCGAGGCCACATCATCATCATCGCCTGACGCTACACCATTGTCGATGCCCGAAGCCATAGACGTCGTTGTCTTCTCTATCACCCTTTGTCACTGAAACCCTACCACCACTTCCACTTGAAGCCACATACGCCACTACCCCCCTCCTACACTGATGCCATGATGTCGTCATCATCGTCATCAATGTGTGACATCGCATAATGAAGAACACCCAACCATATGGTCAGAATCATTAGATTTAGAACAAATATGAGCATGATGCATCGTAAGTGTTAGGACCAAGATAATAAAAAAGATGATTAGAAACATCATCTCAATAAAGTGTTGTATTCTGTTATCAAAGAAGTTTAAGAAGAAAAGAAATCACATCGCTTTGTAATAGAGGTTGATTTTACTGAACAACGTATTCAGAATATTAGACTCATGGTTCTTAAGAAAGTCCATCAGATTAGGAAGATGTTTTTTGAAAGAAAAGGCTCATCGGACTCACCATGGGTCCAGAATGAGGTTCTGATCATAATAAGAAAGAGAATTGGATTCTGTATGGATTCGATGAATACCTAACAATGCTTTACTGATCTTGGAGTTCTCATAAATCATAAGTATTCGAAAAACTTATGATACAAGCTTTATTAAAGAAATGGGGAGTGCTTCCAATCATATTCGGGGTTGGAAAGAAAGATGTTGTTGTAAAGGATGGGAAGTCACAAATAATTCCCAATGTAAGTTAGAAGATGTTGAAGCTGACCTTCAATGTATTCAAATTCATGAGGAATTCATAATACAAGATGAATTATGGAAGATAAGAAAGTTTGTGAGGCTGGAGATTTTTTGTCTCAGTTCATCGATATGTGAACATTGGTTGCAGAAATGTTTATTGGCTGAGAAGGTTGATCGAAACATGAACATGTGAAGATGCTAGTTTTTATTTAGACCAATAATCCACAAGATAAAAATATTTAGAGTAAGATCTTGAATTCTGAAATTTCATTAGTATCATATTCAGAGAAGGATAGAAGTTTTTGAAGTCAAAGGTGTTGAAACCAGTCCATCAGACACGGTGTTCCACCGATCCATCATAATGGATTCTAACACAGATTCATTTTATTGGGATCTTTTGAATATAATATGCAGATTTTATCGGAGGCATGATTGTTTTGTGGAAGAATTTTTTGGGACCAATAAAAAAGGAAAGAGATTGGGATTTGTTGGAACCAATAAAGTCAAAAGAAGAAGATAAGTTTGTGGTGGCCAATACGAAGAAGAAATTCATAGATCAATCAACAATGCATTCAACCACTTATCATCAAGATGAATTTTTGATTGTTTTATGGAAACTTTGTTTTCCTTATCAAGTTGGTCAAGAGAAAATAAATGTTCTGATTTTTTTTCAATTGGGTCAAGAGGAAGAAGAAATCTGATATATGTTTAACAATTGGGTTAATACTATCGGACTAGAGCTAACATTGATAACTTCATCAAAAACAAGATCATCGGTATGAAGAAATAAAGATAAAAAGAATTACTTGAAGTGGTCGAAGAAGTTTTCAGAATGGTTTTCATATGTTTCGTTTGGTGTGGAGAAACTTAATGAAGAAATCAGAATGAGTAGTTGGTTCCAAGGATCATAATGAGAATAATTTTGTTTTTCATATGTTTTATTATTTTTTTGGTACGAAGATTTTCAATTGGTGTAGAGTTTTGATGCAGAGCAATATATTGAAGAATCATTTGTCTTCATCATAATAAAGAAATCAGAATGGGAAGATTAGTTCTTTTATTTGGTACGAAGAATCATAATGAGAAAATCAGAATAAAGAATTGGAATTGAACTGAATAATGTAAGAAAGTATGAAGTGAGATGAAGTTATGAGAAGATTTTAGAAGAATGGAGAAGAGTTGAGAAGTGTTGAAGAAGTCAAAGATGTATCTGAAATTGAAGGAAAATTGAAGTTTTGGGAAATTTGGTCGAGGAGGAAAACTTTTCATAATCCTGCCCAAACTGAATTTAGCTCACCTATAAAATGATAAAGTGATTTGTACTTTCCTGGCATGACTACTGTTCAGAAATAAGATAGAGAAGCTCTGAATTTCTAGGGAGAAGAAGTTTCTAGATCAAGCTTACTTGAGGAAGTTTTTCAGATATAAGAAGAAAGGATAATAGAGAAGATCATAATCAGGGTTTCTGAACCGGATTGAGAAATCAGATTGGGATTTCCAAACTAGGGAAAAAGTAGTTCAATATTGTCTCAATCGTATTCTAACAAAGTGACATTTTCATATTGAGCAATCAAACTTGGGAATCAGATGGGTAAATTGGACTGAGTTTCATTACAAATTTTAGAATAAGTTCTTTCCTGTTGCTGGGTAAGAAAGTGAAGATTTTTTTTTGAAGAACATGTTTGTGAAAGTTGATAAGGCAATACAGTAACATGTTTTTTAACTTGTTATAAAAACTTTGTATTACATCATTTGTTCTAGAAGGAGCACATGCACTATTTTATTGAACATAGTGCTACATGAGTGTAAGGGGATATCATACTCATTGTATTCTACACAAAGTATTGTTTTATAGTGGATTTTATGGTATCAAATTGTTTCCATACCATACTAAGGATGTAGATACTCTTGTTGAGTAGTGAACCTTGTAAATACTGGTGTTCTTATGAATGTGTGTTTGGTTTTGTTTTCAGAAAGGTAACAAATCTTTAATAGGAGGCGAAGGTTGTTTCAAAATAAATGAAACTTAAAAGGAAAAGTTATCAATGATTCACCCCCTCTCCCTCTTAGTGATACATTGATCTTGCTGGGAATTCTCAATTAGTATCAGAGCTAGGTTCCCTTCGTTTACTCTTAGCTGGAAGTTTTGAAGAAGAAGTTGTGATGGAGAATCTCAATTGTGTGAATAGTAAGTGGATTTTGGACTTCAATGGTAAGAACTATCATATATGGAAAGATAAAATGTTGACTTATCTTATGTCTATTGGATATAATGTTCTTGAAGCTGCAACATATGGATTTTCTCCTATTGATGATAAAGTTCATCTTAAATCTATTGACAAGAATAATCTTGAGAATTATGGAAGGGCCAATAATGCTTTACTCTCATCACTTTCTGAAAGTGAATTTTTAAGAGTGAAGGGTGTTTCCATTGCTAAAGGTATATGGGATAAGTTTAAAAACATATACGAAGGCAATATAAAAGTAAAAAAGGCAAAGTTACAAATTTGGAGGCTAAAGTATGAAGATCTAAAGATGGGTGAATACAAATCTATTGGTGACTTCTTTACCAGGGTGAATGACATTTCCAACACTATTAGATGTCTTGTTGAAAAGTTAGAAGATTCTATCGTTATTGAAAATATCTTGAGGATCCTTCTTGATAAGTTTGATGTTAAATTTTCCTCATTGTAAGATAGAGATCCAAAAACATTATCTATAGATGATTTTTATAGAACTATCATTACTTATGAAATAAGAAGGTAAAAGGTTATGTAAGGCAAAGAAAAAGCTAATAGAGAAATGTCCTTCAAGGCTACTAAGAAAGAAAATTTGAAGAAGATTCTTATTGAAGAAGAATTCGGTGATTCTGATTTCAAAAATGAGGTATGTAAAAATCATGATTAATTTTTATCCTTGTTTTATAAAAATGTTAAAATAGGTACAGGTAAATAAAAAGTCAAACTTCTCTTTAAATGTTTTGAATGTGGATTCGTTGGGCATTTTGTGTCTAATTTTCCTTGAAGAATTAAAGAGTAGGATAGTGAAGAAGATGATAAAAGGAAGAGAATATCATGGAAGAAACAAGATGATAAGTCTAAATATTATTTTGAAGGAAAAGATAGAAAATTATCCAAATACAAAAGGATAAGTTTCTTATCTAAAGATAATGATGAAGAAGATAGTGAGGATGAATCCAAAAATTCTATTGAGAAGGCTAAAAATAATTTTATTTCAATAGTTAACAATGAAGAGTTTAGAATCAGCGGTTCTGAAGAAGAATAAACTCAATTATAAGATCATCTGAAAGAATAATTGAAGAATGTTTGAGGAAGATTGGAAGAATTGAAAAATAAATGAGGAATCTGAAAATTAAAGAATATTAAACAAAAAATAAATAAGGGTTTCCTAATCATAAAGTTAAGTTACTGAAATATAATTATGATTTAAAGAAATCTCTTGAGAAAGAAAAAAATCATAATGAACATCTAGAAGTGAAGTTGAAGGAAAAAAGAATAAGTGTTGGAACTTGTCCAACAAAAACTTTCTAAAGCTGAATAGAGGGCTACAAGTTTCAATAATTTTATCTCTAATGTTGGTGAAATCCCTAGAAAGGGTAAACCTGAGAAGGATAAAAAAATTCCTTCAAAGGTTGATAAGAAAGTTGAAATTGTTCCTAAGAAGAATAAAGATGGGAAAGTTATGTATGTGGACAAAACTAATAAAGTCGGGAAGTTATAAGTTTCTAAAAATCCTAATTCTAAAAAAACCTATTACTTCTAGTTCTGATAAGGTTAAAAAGAAAATTGACCTGAAGAATAAGATTCTGGTTGATAATAGAAAGGTTGGTGGTCAAAAAAGTTCTGATGAGAAGGTTTCTGAGACACATGCTCAAAAATCTAGTCAGTATGGAAGTTTCAGAGGTAAATATTCTTTTTATGGATATTGCTGGTATTGTGGTCGATTCAGGAACACAGAAAATATGTGTTGGTTTAACCAAAAACATTACTACTATTCCAAAAATTACAGAATGAAAAGTTCAAGGGGGAGTCAATCCTCTCAAAGGAATAAGTCTGGGAAGGATGTTTTGAAGAAATGTGAGAATCTTGTTGTAAAAATTGAAAATAGGTTCCAACCTTTGGAAACTATTTGTAAAAGATGTGAACAACCTAGACACCTTACAAAAGGATGTATTTTTTTGTTACTGGAATAATAAAAGTTTGTTAACAATTATCAGATGTCAGAAGTTAAGAAAGATAAAGGGAAGGGAAAAGCTCTTGTTGTTGAGACTGATCTCAAAGAAACAAAAGAAGAAAAACCTTAGATTTTGGATATTGGGTGTTCTTCTCATATGAAAAGAGATTTGAAATTTTTCAATAATTTGAAATACTTAAAATAAGGAACAATAAAATTTGGAAATGATGAATAATTTAGAATCAAAGGTGTTGGATCAACCATTATTAAGGAAGAAAAGCTGAAATCCAAAAAGTCTTTACATGTTGATGGGCTGAAACACAACTTGATAAGTATTTCATAACTTTGTGATGAAGGTAACAAAGTTATTTTTAGTAAATATTGGTTTGTTTTGAAAAGTGAGGAAGATGTAAAGATAGTTACAAGAGGATAACATACAGAAGTAAACTTATTCCAAGTTGGCGAGGCTCAAATATATTGTTACTTGAGTATGGTATAAGAGAATAAATTGTGGCATAAAAGTCTAGGGCACATGTGTCATAGAAACACGATCAAGTTATCAAAGTGAGATAGTGTCTGGGGAATTCTTGATATGTCAAGAAAAAGTTATTGGTTTTACAAGATCTTTTAGAAGGGAAAGATAACAATTTTTTTGCATAAAAATGTTGACATTTGTTCAAAATGACCCCTAGAACTTATTCATTCTAATATCTACGGGATAATGAGAAAACAATCGAATCATGAAGATGAGTAATTCATCACTTTCATTGATGATTTTACTCGCATTACTTTTGTTATGTATATGAAACATAAGTCATGTGCTCTGAAAATGTTTAAAAGTTTCAGGAGGAAAACTAAGAAGTAATATGAGTATTCAATGAAGAAGTTGAGAACTGACAATGGTGGTGAATACAAAAATGAAAAATTTGAATGTTATCTTGAGAAGTATGGAATTTGGCATGAGTTCAGTACACCATACACTCCTCAACAAAATGGTGTTGCTGAAAGGAAGAATAAAAGTCTGGTTGAAATGGGAAGAACTATGTTACTTGAACATGGTCTCTCTTATTACTTTTAGAGGCAATCCATGAGCAATGTTGTATATATTAAAACTGATGTTTCTATAGACCAAGTTCAAATATGACCCCATATGAAATGTTTTATGGAAAAAAATTAAGTTTGAAACACTTAAGTGTTTTTGGGAGTCCATGCATCATAAAAAATAAAGGTGGAAACCTTGGAAAGTTTGATCAGATAGGTGAAGATGGAATTTTTCTTGGATATGATCTAGATGTAAGAGGTTATAGATGTTTCAAAAAAGAATCAAGAATATTAGTTGACTGTGTTGATGTAAAAGTTTTTGAAAAATATGTGGAAGATAAACAAAATCTTGTGGATAAGGAAGAGAGAGTGTCTTGAGACAATTTTGATAAGGACACCGACAACAGTAATCCTACTCAAGAAGAATAATTGTACTCATCTATTTATAGTGATGAGGAAAAATCTTGTAAATATCATCCTAGGCTAAGGAAGTAAGTGGAATCTCAAAACATTATTGGTGATAAACATTAAAAAGTTCAAATAAGAAGAACATCAAATAGTAAAGAATAATACTTGGGAACTCATACCTAAACCAAATGAAAAAAATGTTATTGGTACAAAGTGGGTTTTCAGAACAAGATGAACGAGAATGGTGAAATGATAAGGAAAAAAGAAATATTAGTTTGAAAAGGTTACTCGTAGATTGAAGGCATATATTTTGATGAGAATTTTTCTCTAGTGAAAAGATTAGGAATAATCAGAATCTTTCTTGCTATTATTATACAACAAAGTTACAAAAAAATAGATGGATGTGAAATCAACATTTTTGAATGGTGATCTTGATAAGGAAGTTTATATTGATCAACCATGTGTATTTTTTGTTGGGAAAATTAAATTTATGTTTGAAATTTGAAGAAATCCTTATATGGGATAAAATAAGATATGAGGGCATGATATTCCAAATTGGTTACTTGTTTGGAGAAGATAAGTTTTAAGAAATAAAGAGTTGATAGTAATTTGTACATCAAAGAAAATCAGGAGTTTTCCCTCATCGTAATTTTTTATGTTGATGACATTATCTTTATTGGGAATGATGAAAAAACTTGTGAAAGATTTTCTAAGAGATGAAAGAGTTGTTTGAAATGTCCATGTTGGGAGAAATGAAATACTTCATTGGGTTGAAAATTTTACAAAATAAGAAACACATTTTTCTTTCCCAAGAAAAGTATGCTAAGGAACTTATTAAGAAGTTCCTCATGGAAAATTCAAAATATGTTTCCACACTTATTTCAATGGGATCCAAGTTGAAAAAAGATGGAGAAGGTAAGGAAGTTAATCAAAAAAGAGTTTTGGTAGCTGGTCAGAAGTTTGTTGTTTGACTTTCTCAAGACCCGACATTTTTTATGTTGTCACCTTATGTGCAAGATTTCAGAGTGATCCAAAAGAATTACATTTTTTTTCTGGAAAAAGAATTCTCATATATATCAAAGACGTATCAAAATTTTGGAATCAGGTATGATAGATTAGAAAGAATTGACTTGTTTGGATATCCAGATGCTGATTGGGCAAGAAATGTTGATGATAGAAGATCCATATCTAGTGTAATTTTATTTATGTGTAAAATTTGTGTTTGTTGGCATACAAAGAAACAGAATTTAGTAACTCTTAGCATGACTAAATCTAAGTATATTTTTTCCACTCAAGATGTTACTCAACTTATGTGGATAAAGACTCAATTGGAAGATTTACTTTTTAAAGTGAAGTTACCCTTTCTCTTGGGTTATGATAATCAAAGTGAAACCAACCTTACCATAAATCCAGTACAACATTCTCGTTCGGAACATATTGATATCAAATATCATTTCATCAAAGAGCATGTGGAAAAGAATGAATTGAAGATGGAGTATATTTCTACATTGGAACAAGTTGCTGACATTTTCACAAAACATTTACTGAAGGAACTTTTTTAAAATTGAGGTTGAACACGGGTGTCCAACCTCCTTCTCATCAAGGTTGAGGTATGTGATTGTGTTCCCTCTCTTGTCTTGTCTTTGGATAGTGTTGTCAAAGGTGGATAATGTTTCATAAATCTATCCATTGTTATGTGCTGAACCTTTTAAGGAAGCATGTAAAAAGGGGGAGTTGTGGGTAAGCTGTGAATTCAGTATTGTGAATGTGTGAACTATTATAATTGTTTGTTGGAGTGGTTGTAGGAAACTTTTGTTATAAGAAATTGGAAGAAGAAAAAGAAAGAGGCGAAGAAAGTTGTGAAGAAAAGATGGGGAGGTTTTCATGGGTCACGACTTTTGGACAACATGGTTTTGCTATCAATAATTCATGTTTCCTACAATGAGCTAACTCACGTAGGATTAGAACTGTTGATAAGTAATCCTTTGCATAAGGTTACAAAGTTTAGTGATTTATGAACCTTGGTTGACAAAAAAACCAAAGGGGCGATTGTTAGGACTAAGTTGATAAGGAAGATGATCATACTCATCATCATAATCAGGTGTTGTCTTTTGCTGTCAAGGAAGTTTAAGAAGAAAAGAAATCACCTCACTTTGTAAAAGAGGGTGATCAGACTGACCATCATATTCAGAATATCAGAATCACAATTCTTAAGAAATTCCGTTGGATTGGGAAGATGTTCTTTGGAAGAAAAGGCTCATCAAACTCACCTTAGGTCCGGAATGAGGTTATGATCATAATAAGTAATAGAATCGAATTCTGCATGGATCCGATGAATACCTGATGATGCTTTACTGATCTTGGAGTTCTCATAAATCATAAATTCTTGAAAAACTTGTGATACAAGCTTTGTAAAATAAAGGGGGGTATTGTTAATCGTATTCAAGGTTAGAAAGAAAGATGTTTCTAGAAAGGATGGTAAGTCACAAATACTTACCAATGTAAGTCAGACGATACTGAAGTTGATCTTTGACATATTCAAGGTCACAAGGAAGTCACGATACAAGATCAAGTTTGGAAGAGAAGAAAGTTTGTGAAGTTGAAGATTTCCAGTTTCAATTCATCGGTATGAGAACATCGGACGCATAAATGTTTGTTACCTGAGAAGGTTGATCAGAACGTGAACATGTGAAGATGTTGGTTTTCAATCAGACCAATAAGACACAAGATACAAATATTCAGAGTAATATGTTGAGTTCTAAAAGTTCATTAGTATTGTATTCAGATAAGGAAAGAAGTTGCTGAAGTTGAAGCTTCTAGAACTGGTCCATTAGACGTGGTGTGTCACCGATCCATCGTAATGGATTCTAACACCAATTCATTTTATTGGGATCTTTTGAATATTGGATACAGAGTCTATCAAAGGTATAATTGTTTTGAGGAATAATTTGTTAGGACCAGTAAAAAGGAAAGAGTTTGGGAGTTGCTGGAACCAATAAAGTCATAAGAAGAAGATAATGTTGTGGCGACCAATACGAAGAAGAAATTCAGAGATCAATCAACAATGTAGTCAACCACTTCTCATCAAGATGAATTGTTGATTGTTTTACGAAAACCTTTTTTTCCTTATCAAGTGGGTCAAGAGAAAATAAATGCTTTGATGTTTTTTAATTGGGTCAAGAGGAAGAAGATCTTTGATATATGTTTAACAATTGGGTCAAGACTATCAGACTGGAGATGACACCGATAACTTCATCGGACACGGGATCATCAGTATGAAGAAATGAAGAGATGAAGAATTACTTGAAGTGGTTAGAGAAGTTTGCATAATGGTTTTTATATGTTTCATTTGGTGCGGAGCAACGTAATGAAGAAATCGGAATGAGCAGTCGGTTCCGAGGATCGTAACGAGAAGACTTTTGTATTTCATATGTTTTTTTGTTTGTCTAGTACAAAGCTTTTCAATTGGTGCAGAGTTTTGGTGCGGAGCAACATATTGAAGAATCATTTGTCTTCATCGTAACGAAGAAATCGGAATGGGCAGATTTGTTCTTCTATTTGGTACGGAGCATCGTAATGAGAAAATCAGAATGGGGAATTGGAATTGTGGTGAAGAATGTAAGAAAGTATGAAGCGAGCTGGAGTTGCGAGAAGATTTGAGAAGAATCGAGAAAAGTTGAGAAGCATTGAAGAAGTCAGAGATGTATCTGAAATTCAAGGAAAATTAATGTTTTGGGAGATTTGGTTGAGCGGGAAAACTTTTCAAAATTCTGCCCAAACCAGATTCGGTTCACCTATAAAAGGAGGAAGTACTTTGTACTTTCCTGACACAAGTACTATTCAAAAAAAGAGAGAGAAGCTCTGATGTTCTAGGGAGAAGAAGTTTTCAGGCCGAGCTTACCTGAGGAAGTTTGTTGGACATAAGAAGAAAGGAGAAGAGACAAGGTCGTAATAAGGGTTTCCAGACCGGACTGAGAAATCGGATTGGGATTTTCAGACTGAGGCAGAAGTAGTTCGATATTGTCTCAACCATATTCTAACAAAGTGACATTTTTATATTGAGTAATTGGACTTGGGAATCAGACCGAGTGTCATTACGAAGTCTAGAAGAAGTTCTTGTCTACTACTGGGTAAGAAATTGAAGAATTGTTTTTGAAGAACATGTTTGTGAAAGTTGACAAGGCAGCACAATAACATGTTTCTTAACTTGCTACAGAAATTTTGTATTATATCATTCGTGCTAGAAGGAGCACACACATTGTTGTATTGAACACAATGTTACATGAGTGTAAGAGCATATCCTACTCATTGTATTCCACACAAAATGATTGTTTTATAGTGGATTGTGTGGTATCATATTGTTTTCATATCATACCAATGACGTACCTACTCTTGTTGAATAGTGAACTTTGTAAGTATTTGCGTTCATGTTGATGTGTGTTTGGTTTTGTTTTCAGCGAGATAACAACTCTTTAGCAGGAGGCGAAAGTTGTTTCAAAATAAATGAAACTTAAAAGAAAAAATTATCACTGGTTCACCTCCTCCCCTCTCAAGGATACATTGATCCTGCTAGGCATTCTCAGTAAGCTGGTGAGAAAACAGGGATCGTCCAGTCCAGAAGCAGGAACAACAAACCCCGAGCGCCACTAGACGATGACTTGGGTGGGAGGAGGAGCGAAAGCCTGAAGGACAAGAGCACCATCGTCGTCGTCAATATGGGATTCTTGAAGAAGCCCTAGAGACCAAGGGAGTGTGGCACCATTCCCCATCCTTCATGTATTTAATAACTTCATTATTTTTTATTTATACTATAATATGTTAATTATATTATTAATTACTCATTATTTAAATCATGTTGTTAATTAATTAATTTTAATCTTCAATTATAGTTTATTTTAATTGTTCTAATGAATTAAATATGCATTATTACTAATTATATTAATTTTTATTTATTGTATTAATTATTTTATTAACTAATACACACACACATAACAAAACATAAGAAAAATATAAAAACAAAGAGGCGTGAAAGCATGAAACCCGTTTACACCTCTTTGTGCAAGCTGCAAGCAAGCGACGTGAATGCAGTTAATGCCTCATGCTCGAGTGATGGAGGGGGCATGAACTTCGTTCATGCTTCCTGGGCGAAGCATTAGCGTGAACGAGTTTACGAATCCTGAGACCCATTTTGAATAACCGCCCCACCCATTCCTCTATGATTTGATTTAATTTGATTTTAAGCTTTTTTTAATGCATGAATTGTTCATATAAAAAAAAGTATTAACCACCGTCCTTCAACGCCGCTTTGGGCGAGTGGAGCTCAAGCGAAAGTTCATTTTCCTTTTTTACATCCGTTCAGGTCTTTCTCCTGCATTGTTCATGGATTAAGATTAAAATCCCTTCCCTGCTTCTTGGATATTATGTTTGGTGAAATTTTAGTAAAACAAACTAAATGATTTGACAATTTATGATAGAAAAAAAAGAAAATAAATGATCATGATTTATGTATTTATGTTTGCATCAATAATTGAGTAAAATAAAATAAATGATCACTATTTGTCATATTATTGTTAAGTTATTATTTTTTTAAAATAAAACAAAATAAACTATTATACGAGGGATAGGTTGCGGGGTCAAATATGTTTACTGCAATTTATTTCTTTGTGTTGCTGCGGTGACAGATGTCATGGATCATATATATATATATATATATATATATATATATATATTAGGTAATTTTAGAGATTTAAAAATTTAATTAATTTCCATCATCATTTCACTTTAAATTATCTTATTTTTTAGATTATTTAAAACCCTATAATGAAAGATCAATCTATTTGGCCTTATTGCTCCGCGTTCAATTTCTCTCCGTTTTTATTATCATTTATCCTCTTCCCCAACGATCCCTGCCGAACGACCTGGAAGTCGACTCTGTTTCTGTAGAGAAGTGGAATTCAGCGGTGCAAAGCTCCCCCCTTCTTATACCCGTGAGCCTCCACCACTTATTGGTTCCCAGCATCATCGTCAAACTGTTCGTCCCTCTTTTCCCTACCACTCGTCCCTCCTGCCATTTTTCACCGTCCGGTAATTGTTAGGTGGTTCGATTCCTGGCAACGAAGGTGATGTCCCTGTGATTGACCTCAAAGAACACGGAGAGAAAGATTGGTCATTTCTAGAGCGTGACGATTCGTCTTCTCTGGAACATTATGATAGAATTATCTCAGCGGGAGTGATTAGGGCGCGTTCCAGGGTGCTGGTGTCGATTTGTTCAGAAGCAGTGGATCGCTTAGTCCATCTCTCTACGAGCAGTCTTTTGGTAGTCGTTCATAAGTCGCTTCTGGTTTTGGCCACATTAAAAGAGAAGCACGACGACGTCAAGTGCTGGCAAGGAGAGGTAATTAATGTACCAGAGAAGTGGGCGCCTTTCAATGTTGTGCTCCTCTACTTCCTTCCTGCTCTTCCCTTTCACCTTATTCAGGTTTTGGATTCACTTTCCAAATGCTGTTCCACAGGTAGTGTCTATTTTCCCTTTATATATATATATATCTTCCCTTTTGTATAGAGCTGAGACCGGAATACCATGGGAATCAGCTGTATAGGGTATATTGCTATTCAGTTAACCCCTCTATGCTCATTCAGTTCCACTTTTATAGTGGTCGAGGAGAATAGGATTGTGTGACATTTGGTTGGGTATTTATTTTGTTCGAGTATTTAAATATTTAAGATATGTGTATTGAACAGGTCTATTCTATCATCTGTTTCTCTTGTTTGAATGTCGTATTTACTATCTATCTTGAGCTCTGTACCATCTCATCCTTCCCATTCTCGTTTAAGAATAACCGTTTATGGGTCTTCTCTTTCTACATGCTATCAGGGCCCTAGTAAAACCTAGAGTCTTTCTTTTCTCTCTTTCCAGCGCCGAGGCCCTGTGCCTGGAGTATGCTCCATGCTCTAGCTTGAGGGGGCGTGTTATGGTATTCAGATTTAAAGGCATGGGTACTGACTGCAAATTATTGTCTCCAGTTCAGTTTTTTAACCGGACTATCCAGTCCACTGGATATTCCAGTAAAACACCTGAACTGGAGACGATTCTAATCCTTTACTTGTCACTATAGATAAAGTGCTTCGTCCTCGTTTAAGAGGAGCGGTTTCCGGGCCTACTATTTTTACACTGTTAAAAGAACTACTGTTTTTTTTTTAATTGTTAGTTGCCGTGTTGCAAGAATTGTTGGCTATTCATTCAGGTTCAGAGATTGTTATTAGCCATGATCAGGGAAGGCTGGCGTTGGAGCAGCAACAAAAGCAATACCCCCTGATGTTATTGTCTCTGACTTGCCTGATGGAAACACTCTTCGAAGCCTAGCTGCTGATTATTCTTTCGAGGTTGTTGAATTCATCGATGAACCTAATTTTTACCTTGCTGTTCTGAAGCATCAGCAATCTGGAGCCCCTGAAGGAACCTAGGTAATTTGTGTTCCAGTTTAAAGTTTTTTGTGCCATTAAATGATCTGATTTAGTTTATTTTTATAGTAGTTCGGGTTAACGAGATCTTATATCTGCTGCCTTCACTTCCCGAACTCCCCGATAAGTGAATTCTTCTATCAAATGACTTTTTATGGGATTCACAACCCTTGTACAAACAACAATTAATGTCTTTTTTTTTTTCAATATTAGAGACACAACCTAAACATAAACTAGATGCCCTTAAATCACTAAAACTTTTACGCAAAATGGAGGCACAACCAAGAACAAATGGCATTTCTTTTCAAGGGAAAAACATAACTTCAAACTAAAAATAAAAATAAACAATGCAAAACAATGAAATTGATAAATATAGCAGACACAAATAAACAATTTAAACCCGAAGTTCTTTTGAAGTCTGTATGCGAGAGTAGCTCTCCGCACACCCTCTATTTATTAGCTCACAGTCAAACAAACTCAGTTATAACAACGATTGAATTAGTTAAAAATTTCTTGAAAATCTGTTAAACAACAAGCATTGTTTCTTTCAACACTGTCACAGCCCAAACATAAACTTATGCCCTTTGTTAAACCCTCTTTTGTATTATTATGGGTATTTCCGAGTCCCACATCGGAATACTCCCTTGTACATTCCGCATTTTCATTCTATAAAAGAAGAGCCCCACCTCACCTTGAAGGTAAGTGGGTTTCCTCATTCTACATGGTATCAGAGGGGTTTTTATCCCGAACCCTCCCTTTGCGGATTCCCGGCGTCCTCCCGGCCCCGCCTCTCTCCCTACTGCCCTAGCCATTCCCGGCGGGCCTCCCCTCCTGTCCCGGCGCAGCCCTCTCGCCCAGCTCCTCTCCGGCCTGCCCATTCCCGGCGGCTCTCCCTCCCAGGGCGCTCCCTCCCAGCGGCTCCCCGCGGCTCCCGACGCCCTCACCCGCGCGGCCCCCGTCCCGGCGACCCATTCCCGGCGGCTCTCTCCCCGGCGGCCCTCTCTCTCCCCGCCGCGGCCCGCACCTCCTCTGTCGCGGCCCTCCCTGCTCCTGCGCGACGACCGCCGACGGGCCCTCCTCCACGACGGCTCACGCCGCGCCTCCTCCCGGCAGACTTCCTCTCCGACGGCGCGGCTCCTCCCGCTCGGGACTCTTCCGCCCGCGGCTCCTCCTGCGACCAACCCTCCGACGCGGCTCCCTTCCCAGCAACGACTCCCTTCCCAGCGGCGCTCCCGGACAGCCCCACCGTGTGCGCGCCCAGCCCCTGCGGCTCACCTCCCGGCGGCCCTCCATCCTCCCGGCGCGGTTCTTCCCGTCGGCGTCCAAGCCCCGACGGCCTCCCGCGCCTCCCGCTGCTCCCGGCGCCTCCCGCTGCCTCCCGCGCCTCCCGCTGCTCTCCGGCGTCTCCGGCTCCCCGGCTCCCGGCGCCTCGCCCCGGTGCCTCGCTGCGGCGCATCCCGCCCAGGCGCCTCACCCTCGGCGACTCGCCCCGGCGCCCCGCCCTCGACGTCCCGCTCTCCACGGCTCGACCCGCTTCGCCCCGGCACCCTCACCCTCGCCTGGCGCGCTCTCGGCCACCCTCGCCCGGCGCCTCCCGCAGCTCCAGCGCCTCCCGCTGCCCCGGCGCCTCCCGCAGCTCCCGCGCCTCCAGCGCCTCCCGCTGCCCCGCGCCTCCCGAGCGCCCCCCGCTCCCCTCGTTCCGGCGACCCTTCTAGCACGCGCACGTCCTGCGCCCGATCATCTCGCCGGCCCGCTGCCTCAGCTCCCGACGCTTCCATGGCGGACTCCTCGGGACGTGGTCGTGCTTCACGTCGTCCACGTCCCTTCTGTCACCATTGTGGCAAGTTTGGCCACCTGATCGCCCGATGTTGGGTCCTGCATAGCCGACCATCTCCGCACCTGCGGCAGGGACAACCCGCGGTCCGGGACGTGTCCTCGACGATCGCCTCTCTTTTCCCGTCTCTGGCCCTGTCTATGCCCGACCTCAGGCGGCCTCATGATCCCCCGACCTCTGTCCGCCCCGCTCCCTCCTCGGCTTCTCTGGCCCGTACTGTTTGCCCCACTGCCTTGGTCAGCCATTGCTCCCCTGCATGGCTGCTGGACTCAGGTGCCTCCGACCACCTCACCGGTGATGCTGGTATGTTGACGTCTTACTGCCCATATGCCGGTTCTTCAGCCATCACCGTCGCTGATGGCTCCACTATCCCCATAGCGGGCTTCGGCGCCTGCTCCCTGACTCCTTCGATACACCTACCCTCTGTGGCACATGTGCCCCGCAATCCCTTTAATCTGCTTTCCATCAGTAAACTGACTAAGGATTATAACTGTGCTGCCATATTTACCTCTTCTGGTGTTGTGTTTCAGGAGCAGACTACGAACCGAGAACTTGGTCGAGGCCGGCTTCGAGACGGGGTCTACATGTTCGAGGGGCCCGCACCCATTGCTTGCACGTCTACCTCTTCTCGGGCACTTGATCTTCATTCCCGATTAGGGCACCCGCCTGCATCCACCATTCATCAGATGTTTCCGGACTTCAGTAGGACTTCTACTTTTCATTGTGAGTCATGCTCTTTTGCAAAACATCATCGCTCTTCCTACATTCCTCGCACGGATACACGGGCCTCCCACCCCTTTGCTCTGGTTCATTCCGATGTTTGGGGCCCGTGTACCGTTCCGAGTCATTTGGGCTATAAATACTATATATCCTTCATTGACGACTATTCGCGAATGACGTGGCTTTACCTTCTTCGGGAACGCTCCGAAGTGTTTTCCACCTTCCAAACCTTTTTTAATGAAATTAAGAATCGTTTTTCTATCTCGGTCAAATGTCTCCGCTCGGATAATGGGCGCGAGTATCTCTCCACTTCTTTTCGGCAGTTTCTCCGGACGAATGACATCCTTCATCAGACCTCCTGTCCTGATACACCCCAGCAGAACGACGTGGCCGAGCGGAAACACAGACATATTCTAGAGACTGCCCGTGCCCTCATCTTCCACCGACAGGTGCCTCTGCTCTTTTGGGGCGATGCCATTCTCACTGCTACCTACCTACTCAATCGCCTTCCTTCTTCTATCCTTAAGGGGGAGACTCCCTTTCGGACTCTTTTCCCCACTCTCCCTCTTCATTCCCTACCTCTTCGAGTGTTTGGCTGCTTGTGTTATGTTCGTGACACTCGCCCTGGCCGCACCAAACTCTCTCCCAAATCTCTCCGCTGCATATTCCTCGGTTATTCCCGCACTCAGCGCGGATACCGCTGCTTCTCCCCGGACCTTCGCCGGTATGTCATCTCCGCAGATGTCTCCTTTGTGGAAAGTTCTCCATTCTCCTTTCCCTCTCCTCCTCCTGACTCTGCCATTGATGACTGTCTTCCCCTCATCATCCAGCCTCTTCCGGATTTGCCTCCTCCTTCCTCTCCTCCTCCTGACCCTGTCCTCGATGCTTGTCCTCCTCTCCTCATCCATCCTCCACCGGCGTCAACCCCTGTTGACACCCATTTTGGTCAGGTCTACTCCCGCCGTCCTTCGACTGTATTCCCCGTTCCGGCCAGTGACACTGATGCTCCCGCTTCGTCCGCTGCTCCTGCTCCACCACCCGCGGACTTGCCCATTGCCCTACTGAAAGGTACTCGCTCCTGCCAGAGTACTCCTCTTTTTGCATCTTCTTACAGGGGTTTGTCCGCTCTGGAGACGGTTTCTATACCTCGCACAGTTGGTGAGGCCAAATCTCACCCCGGGTGGCTCGCAGCCATGTGGGATGAATTGCAGGCTCTGGAGGACAACCATACTTGGGATCTTGTCCCCCTTCCAGCAGGCAAACAGGCAGTGGGCAGCAAATGAATTTGCACGGTCAGGCTGAATCCCGATGGTACTCTCCATCGCCTCAAAGCTCGCCTTGTGGCCAAAGGCTTTGCTCAGACATACGGAGTTGACTACTTTGATACCTTCTCCCCGGTTGCCAAGATGGCCTCTGTCCGGCTATTCATCTCTCTCGCCGCCCATCATCGGTGGCCTCTTCATCAATTGGATGTCAAGAATGCATTCCTCCATGGCTTCCTTGAGGAAGAAATCTATCTACAACAGCCCCTCGGATTTTGTGCCGCCGGCGCTGAATCTCGTGTCTGCCGTCTCCGCCGCTCTCTTTATGGTCTCAAGCAGTCTCCCCGTGCTTGGTTTGGCCGCTTTAGCACGGTCGTCAGCGACTTTGGGCTTTCCCGCAGTATGAAAGACCACACTGTCTTCTACAGGACGACTCCACATGGCTGCATCTTATTGGTCGTCTATGTGGATGATATCGTCATCACCGGCAGCGACTCTGTGGGTATCACCCATCTCAAGGCCCATCTTCACCAGCACTTCCACACTAAGGATCTTGGTCCTCTCACATACTTCCTCGGCATCGAGGTTTCCTACTCCTCTGTCACCATCTCCCTCTGCCAACGGAAGTATGCATTGGATATATTGCAGGATGCTGGGCTGACTCAGGCCACTGCGGTCGATACTCCTCTGGAGCCTGGCGAACGGTCTCTTTATGCCTCCTCGGCCCTATACCCACATCCCGAGCGGTACCGTCGATTGGTGGACAAACTCAATTATCTCACCATGACTCGACCCGACATTTCATGTGCGGTAGCCAAAGTGAGTCAATTTATGGAGCATCCGACCACATCTCAGTGGGATGCTGTCATCCGCATCGCCAAGTACATCAAACGGGATCCTGCCCGTGGTCTTCACTACTCCCAGCATCCTCATCAGCATATTGAGGCCTTTTGTGATGCTGATTACGCTGGCTGCCTTGCCACTCGGAAATCTACCTCTGGGTTCGCCATTTTCTTGGCAGACAACCTCATTTCTTGGCGCAACAAGAAACAAACGGTCGTCTCTCGCTCCAGTGCCGAGTCTGAGTACCGTGCCATGACCACTGTCACTACCGAGATCCTTTGGCTTCGGCAACTCCTCCAGGAGCTTGGCTTTCCTCAGCAGACTTCTGCTCACATATGGTGTGACAATCAGACAGCCACTAAAATTGCTTCGAATCCCGTCTTCCATGAACGCACGAAGCATATTGAGGTGGACTGTCACTTTCTTTGCCACCACCTGGAGCACAACCATGTCAGCTTTAGCCACATTCCGACGACCGACCAGCTTGCTGACATCTTCATCAAAGGCCTCCCTGGTGCTCGCCTTGCCTCGCTCAGTTCCAAGTTGGGGATCCACCACATCTGACACCCAGCTTGAGGGGGAGTAGTTATGGGTCTTGTGTGGTGTCATCTTATTCTTTTTTGTGGGACTCGTTGTCCAAGCTGGGTCTGTCCAGCTTGAGGGGGAGTGTTAAACCCTCTTTTGTATTATTATGGGTATTTCCGAGTCCCACATCGGAATACTCCCTTGTACATTCCGCATTTTCATTCTATAAAAGAAGAGTCCCACCTCACCTTGAAGGTAAGTGGTTTCCTCATTCTACACCCTTTAACCACTAAAACATTTACCCAAACTGCCTTTTACTGGAGGCATAGCCAAGAACAAACGACATTGCTTTTCAAGGGAAAAACATGACCCAAGAAGAAACAACAATGCAAAACAATGAAATTTATAAACACAGCGGAATCAAATTAACAATTTAAATCCGAAGTTCTTTCTAAGTTTGTATGTGAGAGTAGTTTTTGAATAACAAATAGTAAATCCTTCTTTCTTCTTCATATCTTCCAGCTCTGATTCTCCTTTATTCTTTGTTTTTCTATCTCCTTTATGACTGCACATCCTCTATTTATAAGCTCACGGTCAAACAAACTCAGTTAAAACAGCGATTGAATTAGTTAAAAATTTCTTGAAAATCCATTGAACAACAATTATTGTTTTTTCGACACTAGAGGCACAACTCAAACATAAACTTGGTGCCCTCTAATCACTAAAATATTTACACACACAGTCTTTTACTTGGAGCCACAACCAAAAACAACCGACATTGCTTTTCAAGGGAAAAACATGACCCAAAAAGAAACAGCAATGGGAAACAATGAAATTGGTAAACATAGTAGAAACGAATTAACCATTTAAACCCAAAGTTCTTTCGAAGTCTGTATGTGAGAGTATCTCTTAAATAAAAAATAGAGAATCCTCTTTCTTCACTGCATATCTCCCAGCTTTGATTCACCTTTATAAGCTCAAGACCAAACAAACCCAGTCACAACAATGATTAAAAAAAAAAGTTGGATACAATTGCCAACAGCTCACGCACACTACAAAGAAACCGCAAATAAAGCTATCACGACCCCCTCCCCACAAAGTTTACCCCTCCCGGGCCGGCAATTTGAGAAGGGAGATAATGACCCCCGAGTCCTGCCTCCAGTAAGCCCCGGGTTGACGACTAGCACCGAGGGTATAGCGAACACACAAATGGGAGGCATTACCCTCTAAGAGAACACATGCGGAAAAGAGAGATAAGATAGACACCAACCAACTCCAACTCAACCAGTAAGATAAAAGAAATCCCAAGTACACATATGAAATGTCATGCAAAACTACTACAACTAAAAGGGGAAAAATCGTAAGTACCCAAAAAAAAGTAAAACAACAGCAACCACAAGCCTGAACAGCTCCTGTAACCGCAAGCTAGTAGTAATCAGCCTGATCTCCAACCTGCTCCAAGTGACCTGAAAAGCAGTTTATATATACATAGGGTGAGTATAGCAGTAAACTCAGTAGGATTCTCCCCGAAGCCTCTCGTGCAAAAGTAAAGAAAGCATGCTAAAACACAGTGAACAACAAGTGAAACTAACTCGTCACCTAAACAGGTATACTATGTTCCCAGCCTCACCATGGCTACTCTCACCAAGTAACGCATACAAGAGTATATAGTATAATAAAGAATATCAAGGGTACCCTGCTACTACTTCCCCACCGGTTTGTCGCTTTGCCCCAACGTCGCACGTCCTAAGCATCTCTCTCCAAAAAGGCTTGCCCGCAGACACCTGAGCGAAACACCACAACATGCACCTCGTGCAACAAAACCATCACGTCCACGTAAGTAAAGTAACCAGGTAGTTTCTGGAAGCCACCACAGCTCGCATAACGTGTATCATACATCGGGTATTATACCTCAAGCCATTACAACCCATACACCGAGTAAGGATCCTCAAGCCATCACAACCTATACACGTTACACCTATAGTAGTCCATAGAAAACTATATCCAGAATATATGTGTGTGAATAAACACAAGCCATTACAACCCTCTACACACATATATGGGGAAAACTAACCAATGTGCCTGCCAACACAAGTAACTACCAAGAGAAGAGAGCGGGGCCAAAGGGGGTAGTCAGCCATCCATCCTCCCACCAGAATGTTGGGGAAAACACCCCCCAGGGCTCAGAATCCCCGGGGTGTCAGTTGCCCTTACTGACAGGGTGGAGCAGCATATAGAAATATAAAAAGTACAGAATATACTATAGCTCAGGACCACACTATGGGCATAACCTAGTCTTAGACTCAACTGCAGCTAACGTCTCTCGGATTCCGGGCTGCTACTTCTAAGACTAGGTATCCTATAAGCACAAAACCATTTAAAGAGCTTTAATACATTACTTCATTCCCTTTTTATCAGTTGAACTTTAAGTTAATTAATTCTTTAAACATTAATCAACCAATAACGATTTCACATTAAATTTCATTAGCATCACATCCAAAGTACACTGTTCCTTCAAATCACAACCTCAGCATTGCGCCCCGTCAAGCTCCAAACCCCATGGATTAACATCATTTATTCAATTATTTATTTACAGCATTACTTTCCCATATTCCCAGACATTCTAAAAAAACAATCTATGCTTCTAAACACAAGGGGCTCAACACGACGAGTGGATGAACTACCCGTCTAGTCTTTGTCGCCAATAGCAAAGAGAAGCTAAACACGGAAAGCACGTGGCATACCCCGCCCGTCTTCGCCCCTTTCAAAAGAAGGGTAAGCAAGACCAGCAGCCTTGAGAAGTGGGGAAAGTAAAGCAGATAAACAACCAAAAAGAATTAGCAGAAAACCAAACATTCACATCCAACCCATTTCATCATCCCTGGTGTCTTCTCTGACACCCACATGCATAAACCAATGCATCTCGCCACTCTAGGAGTCAACTGCTACAACAACCAGTAGGCCTCCATGCCCCCACATATCACAAAAGCCATCCGGGTTGACATCACAACACAAGCAGCAGGAAAATAACAATCATATCGGTTGGGCTCTTGGCCCTTGAACAAACAAGATGGTAACTCAGAACCCTTCAAGGAATTATCAAACAATCAGTTCTTTAATCCGTCTTGAATTAACCGATTTATTATTCGTAGGTTCCATATTTCGGGAAACCTAAACAGTAAGCTATCACAAATAAATCAAACATGCTTACTGCACCAATTTGACTAACATAAAAAACAACAACAATAAGAACCAGATTCATTTACATGCCTTTTTATCTTTAGCCAAACAATTATCAATTAATTCCGATTTACGTTCTTTACCAATTTCCATCAAGAACGAACAGCTAAACAAAGCAAGCATAGATATCACACTATCTAGAAAAAACAAGAGGCAATACCATACGATTGATATCAATTTATTTATCCGGTTCAAATATTTATTATGTCAATTCCATTGTGATCCAGTGGCTAAAAATGCCAACTCTACAGTTGCACGTAAAAATAAAAGAGAAGCAATGAATCCCCTACCTTAAAAAGGTTCTTAAGGATCTTTATACGAGAACGATCCACACAACGGATCACGATCGCCTCCTCCCGTGACAACTGCATCCACCCAAGGATGTCGCGGCACGACCGCACCAACCGAAACTCAAGAAACTCCATTAGAAGCATGGAGATCACATGCCATAATATGGCAAGGAGAAACAGGAGAAGGTGAACCCAAAATAACGATGATAAATCATACCTTATATCGAAGATTGATGGATACTGCTTGGTTGCACCAAAACAGGGGGTGCACTTGCAGCAAGAAGAACGTCGAGGGAAACCAATCCACCAGGAAAAGTTTGTTTTCACGGTTCCTATAGGAAGGAAAGGTTCGAGCGTCTCGTACCAGAGAACATGGAGGAAGAACAAGGGAGGAAGATATCTTGTCCCTTTAGAAGATTTAAAGGAGCAGCGGTTTAAGATACAGTGGATTTTCCATTAAAATCGGATCGCATTAAACCACGCGGCTTGACCAAGTAAATGCATCCCGGGCCTTAAGAAAATTAATATAGGAGTTATGGGATTTGATTCGGCCTTAAATCCCTTAAAACAAGGCCATAAATGCGTTTTACGTCAAAGAAAACGTTAAATTGGCGAAACTGAAAAAATATGGAAATTTGGCAAAGAAAATATGAAACAGTTCTGGAAACACTGTTCATGAGCTGTGACACCGTATCTGACTCACCGTTTGTGTCTCACCGTTTGTGTCTCACCGTTTCTGTCTCACCGTTTCTGACTCACCGTTTCTGACTCACCGTTTCTGACTCACCGTTTCTGACTCACCGTTTCCGTCTCACCGTTTCTGTCTCACCGTTTCTGTCTCACCGTTTCTGACTCACCGTTTCGGACTCACCGTTTCGGACTCACCGTTTCTGTGACACCGTTTCTGCCTCACCGTTTTTGACTCATCGTGACACTGTTCATAAAACTGGAAACACTGTTCACAGAACTGGAAATTTGGCCAAAGTGTTGGGGACGAGTCACCTTGAACTCCCAGAACACCTCAACCACCAAATTTCACCAAAGGGATGGACCAGAGAGGTCCCGACCATTACATCAGATACCTCTCAAAACATTCTCGTCCTCGAGAATCCAAAACCAACCCAAAAGGAAACTGAAAAGGGGTCCGAACAACCACTTCTCAAGATACCTCTTAAAAGAGAGCAAGCGATAAGTAGCAACAAAAGAAATTCATCTTATAAAAACGAAAGGTCTGTAACCACACAGGAGACACTGTTACATGAAAAGAGTTTAAACATCAAACAACTCTGGGTACTGAGCACGTATCTGCGACTCACGTTCCTAGGTACTCTCCTCCATGCCACCGTGTTGCTACAAGACACGAACCAAGGGAATAGAACGCCCGCACAACACCTTCTCTTTGGGGTCTTGGATCTCTACTGGTCGCTCCTCGAAGGTCGCATCATCATCAACATCGATCTCTCCCCAATCAATGACGTGAGAGTCATCATGAAGATAATGACGAAGCTGTGACACATGAAAAACATCGTGTATCCGGCTCATCTGCGGGGGGAGCGCTATCTTATACGCCACATCTTCAACACTAGCCAAAACCTTGAAAGGACCAACAAACCGGGGAGAAAGCTTACTCCCACGACCAAACCTTCGCTGCCCACGACGGGGAGTCACCTTCAGAAACACGTGATCCCCAACATCAAACTCCAAAGGTCTCCTCCGTTGATCGACATATGATTTCTGACGATCCTGCGTTGTCTTCATCCTCTCACGAATCACCTGAACCATCTCCGTTGTATTCTGCACTCGTTCTGGTCTGAGAATTGCTGACTCTTCGACCGCAGTCCAGCACAATGGAGAACGACAAGGCCGACCATACAGGGCTTCAAATGGCGCTATACCGATGGTGGAGTGAAAACTATTATTGTAAGCGAACTCCACCAAGGGTAGGTGCCTCATCCACGAATCTCCAAAATCAAGAACACAAGAGCGTAACATGTCTTCAAGAGTCTGGATGGTTCGCTCCGTTTGACCATCCGTTTGAGGATGAAAAACAGTGCTAAAGCATAGCTGAGAATCGAAAGCATGCTGGAGACCTCTCAACACCCTAAAAATAAAGCGGGGATCTCGATCAGAAATGATCGTCCTTGGGACTCCCTAAAGTCTCACCACCTCCTCCAGATACTGCCTCGACAAAACTTCCACTGAGCTCGACTCATTGATCGCTATGAAGTGAGCCGATTTTGTTAAACGATCAACTACCACCCAAATAGCATCATGTCCTCCTGGAGCTCGAGGTAAACCAGTAACAAAGTCCATTGAGATGTCTTCCCACTTCCACTGAGGAACATCTAACGGCTGAAGCAAACCACCGGGGACACGGTGCTCAGCCTTGACTTTCTAGCAGACTAAACATCGAGACACAAACTCTGCAACCGCACGCTTCAGTCCAGGCCACCAAAACCGAATCCTCAAGGCTCAGTACATCTTTGTCACGCCAGGATGCACCGCTAAAGGTGAACTATGGAACTCTCTGAGAACTGTCTCGCGCATCGCCAAAGGAACAAAAAGCTTTCCATGATACAACACTCGGTGTTGTTCATCCTCAGTCCAACCAGGGGCCTCACCTCAAACAACTCGGTCTCTCCAGACCTCCACCTCAAGATCCCCCAACAGGGACTCTTCCACCTGCTGCAACAGAGATGATTGCACCGTCATCTGGAAAAGACAACCTCTGCCCCCAACTTCTCCCATATCAAGATGTAATGCTGACAGTTCTTCCATTACTCTCCAGGAATCACCGGATTCACGCACATCATCACTACGTGACTTTCGACTCAGCGCATCAGCTACAACATTCCCCTTTCCAGGTGTATACGATATTTTGAAGTCGTATTCCTGTAAGAACTCCATCTACCGACGCTGTCGTAAGTTCAAGTCACGCTGGGAGAAAACATACCTCAAACTCTTGTGATCGGTGAAAACCACAAAACGTTCTCTAATGAGGTGATATCTCCACAACTTCAGAGCAAACACCACGGCTGCCAACTCAAGATCATGGATGACATAGTTACGTTCATGAGGACGCAACTGCCGAGACCCATAAAAAACAACTGATCTTTGCTGCATCAGAACACAACCTAACCCCAGATGCGAAGCATCTCAGAAAACATCAAACTGAACTCCCTCTGGAGGGAGACAAAGAACTGGAGCACTTACTAACTTCTTCTTTAGATACTCGAAAGCTGCCTGACACTGATCAGTCTATATGAACGCCTGATCCTTCCTGGTCAAAACTGTCAGAGGAGTCGCAACTCGAGAGAAATCGGCTACGAACCTCCTGTAGTAGCCTGCGAGACCAAGGAAACTTCGCACATCTGACACTGTCTTGGGGGCTACCCAAGACACAACTGCTTCTATCTTCGATGGATCCATAGCTACCCCCTGCTGGGACACAACATGCCCCAAGAAATGGACTTCTCGAGCCCAAAACTCACACTTCGACAACTTCTCAAACAACTGATGTTGACGAAGAACTCCCAAAACGGCGTGTAGATGCTCTGCATGCCCCTCCTCAGACGTAGAGTACACAAGGATGTCGCCGATGAAAACCACCACAAACTTGTCCAGGAACTTACGGAACACAACGTTGATCAATCCCATGAACACAGCTGGAGCATTCCTCACACCGAACGACATTACGACAAACTCATAATGCCCATGACGACAACGGAAAGCAATCTTCGGGATATCCTCATCCTTCACACGCATTTGATGATATCCTAGCCGCAAATCGATCTTTGAGAACCAACTTGCACCCTTCAGTTGATCGAATAAATCATCAATCCGTGGAAA
Organism: Viscum album; assembly: GCA_963277665.1. Classification (NCBI taxonomy): domain Eukaryota; kingdom Viridiplantae; phylum Streptophyta; class Magnoliopsida; order Santalales; family Viscaceae; genus Viscum; species Viscum album. The sequence continues at coordinate 453,374,098 of OY728166.1, read as the reverse complement.
AGTATAACGATTCTTTACTGTCACTTTGTTTAAGCGATGCTAATCATCACACAACCGCAAGCTGTCGTCAGCCTTCTTCACGAACAAAACTGGTGCACCCCACAGTGACACACTCGCCGAACAAAACCGCACTGTAACAGACCATCAAGCTGTATACGTAACTCTCGCAACTCAGAAGGGGTCATCCTATATGGGGACATAGAGATAGGAGACGCTCCTGGTTGTAGCTCGATCCCAAACTCAATCTCTCGTTGAGGGGGTAATGCTACAACCTCTTCGGGAAAGACATCAGGGTACTCTTCTACGACCCTAGGAAACGCCAACTGCTGAACCTCTGAAGAACTCAGCATCGTCTCAGCCATCATGGATGATAAGGATGAAACACACCTATGACCCATCCGAGGGTCTCACTCGCTAACGAATACCACCAGCTCTCCATCCGCAGCGAAGAACACAACCTGCCTCCTGAAGCAATCCACGATAGCCTGCACCGAATACAACCAATCCATGCCGTGGATGACATCATATGGTTGTATTCGTAAACATAGGAAATCTCCCAAAGAGCGGTGCTGCCCCAACACTAGCTCACAATTTCTACATACTTCAAACAAGTCAGTTTGACCTCCAACTGGCGTAGTCAACGCCAAGGGCACTGGAAGCCTCTCTACCTGAAGTCCCAAAGCATGGACAAGGATAGGTGATATGAAGGAGTGTGTCGCTCCTGAATCAAACAAGGCATACACCAAGGTAGAAAACAAGCAAATGGTACCTCGAACGACGTCTGGCTCGCCTGGTGCTGACAACGCTAAAGCATGAAGCTGACCACGACCTCCTCTACGACCTCTCTGACCCTGATGACGACCACCACCACGGCCGCGCTCTGCTCTCTGAGGACGGGGAGCGTCACGGGGCTGTCCTCTGCCTGCCCCATCTACCCTCTGCTGATCTAAAGCTGGTGCAACCTGCTGCCGCCGCCTCGGCTGGAACTGCCTCAACGGAGGAACCTGGAGCGGAAAACCTGGTGCAAGATGACTGCTCTGAAAGGTCGGGCACTCTCGCTGCTGATGACCTCGACCACCACAAGAAAAACAAGCGCCTGATCCCTTTGCATAGGTTTGAGAGATGTTGCCCCCGGAGAAACGAGATGCTGAGGGCTGGGACCTACCTCCGGCCGAACGAAAACTCTTCTGCCCTGAAAACCGAGAACCCCAGACCACAGCTCTGCTTCGTGAGGAATCATGACGACTTCCCTCTCGTGATGATCCGGTTCTGGACAAAGTCCTCTCGACGACCTCTGCCCTTGCCAGCACCTCATGATATGTCTTCAGCATAAATGGGGTGACCTGGCGCTGGATCTCTGGATGCAAAGCCTCCTCGAAATGCCTCGCCCTGGCCTCCTCATCTGGCAACAGCTCCGAAGCACATCGCAAAAGGTTTCTGAAACGGATTCCAAACTCTCGCACACTGGAGCTCCCCTGTCGAAGGGTAAGAAGCTCCTGGCGACTGGACGCCTTCGCGGTCGAAGAAAGAAACTCGACTCTAAACTTGTCTCAGAACTCCTCCCATGAGATGACTGACTGCTCGCGATCTCCGAGGGTCAAGAATCGCCACTGCCTCGCTGCTCCACGCAGCATCGTCACAACCAAGGACACCCAATGCTCCTTCCGAGCACGGATCGAATTGAAGCCTATCTCGACCTCCTCCAACCAGTCTTCTATGACTGAATCTGAAACGGAGCCCTCGTACTTCTGCAGACTCTGGCGCTGAAACTCTCGGAATGTCCTCCTCCAAGTGTTATCATCGTCGACCTCTACCCGACGACGATCTGCTGGCACAGCCTGCTGGACATCTTCTATGCGATCCTGACGAGGACGTTGACCTGGAGCTATACCTGTAAAATAACAAACAATTTGAGCTCCTAAACCTGGAATATGAGAGACTCATCATTAATTAATTATTTAATTGTTTTCTTTTATTCATTTTAGGTTAACCTATCCCAAGGTCTACCCAATTAAACACAGACACAAAGAATAATGATGCATGATCCTTTCCCAGGTCTTTACCCTGCAACTAGTATCACCTTGTTTAGTAGCCATTGTAAACTTAAAGGTCTGTACATCAGATCATAGGGGGCCCTAAACACCTATGTCTCAGTCGGTCTCCAGTGTTTACATCACTTGCTAAACATGAATGACACCGTTGCCCTACCAACCCATGCAACCTCACCTGTGCTTAACTCCAAACTCCATCCTATATCTCAACCTGAGCCTCTGATACCACTCTATCACAACTCCCTCCCCACAAAGTGTACCCCTCCTGGGCCGACAATGTGAGAAGGGAGATAATGACCCCCGAGTTCGGCCTCTAGTAGGCCCCGGGTTGGCGACTAGCACCGGGGGTATAGCGAACACACAAATGGGAGACATTACCCTCTAAGAAAACACATGCGGAAGAGAGAGATAAGATAGACACCAACCAACTCCAACTCAACCAGTAAGATAAAAGAAATCCCAAGTACACATATGAAATGTCATGCAAAACTACTACAACTGAAAGGGGAAAACGGAAGTACCCAAAAAAAAGTAAAACAACAGCAACCACAAGCCCGAACAGCCTCTGCAACTGCAAGTTAGTAGTAACCAGCCTGATCTTCAACCTGCTCCAAGTGACCTGAAAAGCAGTTTATATATACATAGGGTGAGTATAACAGTAAACTCAGTAGGATCCTCCCCAAAGCCTCTCGTGCAAAAGTAAAGAAAGCATGCTAAAGCACAGTGAACAACAAGTGAAACTAACTCGTCACCTAAACAGATATACTGTGTTCCAGCCTCACCATGACTACTCTCACCAAGTAATGAATACAAGAGTATATAATATAATAAAAAATATCAAGGGTACCCCGCTACTACTTTCTATTGGTTTGCCGCTTTGCTCCAACGTCGCACGTCCTAAGTATCTCTCTCCAAAAAGGCTTGCCCGCAGACACCCGAGCAAACCATCACAACATGCAGCTCGTGCAACAAAACCACCACGTCCACGTAAGTAAAGTAACCATGTAGTTTCTGGGAGCCACCACAGCTCGCATAACGCGTATCATACATCGGGTATTATACCTCAAGCCATTACAGCCCATACACCGAGTAAGGATCCTCAAGCCATCACAGCCTATACACGTTACACCTATAGTAGTTCATAGAAAACTATATTCAGAATATATGTGTGTGAATAACCACAAGTCATTACAGCCCTCTAAACACATATATGGGGAAAAAACTAACCAATGTGCCTGCCAGCACAAGTAACTACCAAGAGAAGAGAGCGGGGCCAAATGGGGTAGTCAGCCATCCATCCTCCCACCAGAATGTTGGGGAAAACACCCCCCCAGGGCTCAGAATCCCCGGGGTGTCAGTTGCCCTTACTGACAGGGTGGAGCAGCGCATAGAAAGATAAAAAGTACATAATATACTATAGCTCAGGACCACACTATGGGCATAACCTAGTCTTAGACTCAACTGCAGCTAATGTCTCTCGGATTCCGGGCTGCTATTTCTAAGACTAGGTATCCTATAAGCACACAACCATTTAAAGAGTTTTAATACATTACTTCATTCCCTTTTTATCACTTGAACTTTACGTTAATTAATTCTTTAAACATTAATTAACCAATAACAATTCCACATTAAATTTCATTAGCATCACACCCAAAGTACACTGTTCCTTCAAATCACAACCTCAGCATTGCGCCCTGACAAGCTCCAAACCCCATGGGTTAACATCATTTATTCAATTATTTATTTACAGCATTGCTTTCCCATATTCCCAGGCATTCTAGAAAAACAATCTATGCTTCTAAACACAAGGGGCTCAACACGGCGAGTAGATGAACTGCCCGTTGAGGCTTTGTCGCCAATAGCAAGAGCGTAAACCCATCATCCCTTGAGAAGCTAAACACGGAAAGCAAGTGACATACCCCGCGCGTCTTCGCCCCTTTCAGAAGAAGGGTAAACAAAACCAGCTGCCTTGAGAAGTGGGGAAAGTAAAGCAGATAAACAACCAAGAAGAATCAGCAGAAAACCAAACATTCACATCCAACCCATTTAATCATCCTTGGTGTCCTCCCTGACACCCACATGCATAAACCGATGCATCTCGCCACTCTAGGCGTCAACTGGTGTAGGCCTCCATGCCCCCACATATCACAACAGCCATCCGGGCTGACATCACAACACAAGCAGCAGGAAAACAACAATCATATCGGTTGGACTCTTGGGCCTTGAACAAGCAAGAGGGTAACTCAGAACCTTTCAAGGAATTATCAAACAAGCAGTTCTTTAATCCGTCTTGAATTAACCGGTTTATTATTCGTAGGTTATATATTCGGAAAACCTAAACAATAAGCTATCACAAATAAATTAAACATGCTTACTGCACCAATTTGTCTAACATAAAAAAAACAACAATAAGAACCAGATTCATTTACATGCCTCTTTATCTTTAGTCAAACAATTATGAATTAATTCCGTTTTACGTTTTTTACCAATTTCCATCAAGAACGAACAACTAAACAAAACAAGCATAGATATCACACTATCTAGAAAAAACAAGAGGTAATACCATACGATTGATATCAATTTATTTATCCGGTTCAAATATTTATTATGTCAATTCCATTGTGATCCAGTGGCTAAAACATGCTAACTCTACAGTTGCACGTAAAAATAAAAGGGAAGCAACGAATCCCCTACCTTAAAAAGGTTCTTAAGGATCTTTATACGAGAACGATCCACACAACGGATCACGATCGCCTCCTCCCGTGACAACTGCATCCACCCGAGGATGTTGCGGCACGACCGCACCAACTGAAACCCAAGAAACTCCATTAGAAGCATGGAGATCACATGCCATAATATGGCAAGGAGAAACATGAGAAGGTGAACCCAAAAGAACGATGATAAATCATACCTTATATCGAAGATTGATGGATACTGGTTGGTTGCACCAAAACAGGGGGTGCACTTGCAGCAATAAGAACGTTGAGGGAAACCAATCCATTGGGAAAAGTTTAATCTCACGATTCCTACAGGAAGGAAAGGTTCGAGCGTCTCGCACCAGAGAACATGGAGAAAGAACAAGGGAGGAAGATATCTTGTCCCTTTAGAAGATTTAACAGAGCAACGGTTTAAGATACAGTGAATTTTCCATTAAAATCGGATCGCATTAAACCACGCGGTTTGACAAAGTAAATGCATCCCGGGCCTTAAGAAAATTAATATAGGAGTTATGAGATTTGATTCGGCCTTAAATCCCTTAAAACAAGGCCATAAATGCGTTTTACCTCAAAGAAAACGTTAAATTGGCGAAACTGGAAAAATCTGGAAATTTGGCAAAGAAAATATGAAACAGTTCTGGAAACACTGTTCATGAGCTGTGATACCCTATCTGACTCACCGTTTCTGTCTCACCGTTTCTGACTCACCGTTTCTGACTCACCGTTTCTGACTCACCGTTTCCGACTCACCGTTTCCGACTCACCGTTTCCGACTCACCGTTTCCGACTCACCGTTTCCGACTCACCGTTTCCGACTCACCGTTTCTGTCTCACCGTTTCTGTGACACCGTTTCTGTCTCACCGTTTCTGTCTCACCCTTTCTATGACACTGTTTCTGACTCATCGTTTTTGACTCACCGTTTCTGTCTCATCGTTTTTGACTCACCGTGACTGTTCATAAAACTGGAAACACTGTTTCTGACTCACCGTTTCTGTCTCACCGTTTCTGACTCACCGTTTCCGTCTCACCGTTTCCGTCTCACCGTTTCTGTCTCACCGTTTCTGTGACACCGTTTCTAACTCACCGTTTCTGTCTCACCATTTCTGTGACACCGTTTCTGATTCACCGTTTCTATCTCACCGTTTCTATCTCACCGTTTTTGACTCACCGTGACACTGTTCATAAAACTGGAAATACTGTTCACAGAACTGGAAATTTGGCCAAGTGTTGGGGATGAGTCACCTTGAACTCTCAGAACACCTAAAACACCAGATTTTACCGAAGGGATGGACCAGAGAGGTCCCGACCATTACATCAGATACCTCTCAAAACATTCTCGTCCTCGAGAATCCAAAACCAACCCAAAAGGAAACTGAAAAGGGGTCCGAACAACCACTCCTTAAGATACCTCTCAAAAGAGAGCAAGCCATAAGTAGCAACAAAAGAAATTCATCTTATAAAAACGAAAGGTCTATAACCACAAAGGGGACACCGTTACATGAAAAGAGTTTAAACATCAAACAACTCTGGGTACTGAGCACGTATCTGTGACTCACGTTCCCAGGTACTCTCCTCCATGTCACCGTGTTGCTACAAGACACGAACCAAGGGAACAGAACGCCCGCGCAACACCTTCTCTTTGCGGTCTTGGATCTCTACCGGTCGCTCCTTGAAGGTCGCATCATCATCAACATCGATCTCTCCCCAATCAATGACGTGAGAGTCATCCTGAAGATAACGACGGAGCTGTGACACATGAAAAACATCGTGTATCCGACTCATCTGCGGGGGAAGCGCTATCTTATACGCCACATCTCCAACACGAGCCAAAACCTTGAAAGGACCAACAAATCGAGGAGAAAGCTTACTCCCAGGACTAAACCTTCGCTGCCCACGACGGGGAGTCACCTTTAGAAACACGTGATCCCCAACATCAAACTCCAAAGGTCTCCTCCGTTGATCGGCATATGATTTCTGATGATCCTGCGCTGTCTTCATCCTCTCACAAATCACCTGAACCATCTCCGTTGTATTCTGCACTCGTTCTGGTCTGAGAATTGCTGACTCTCCGACCCCAGTCCAGCACAATGGAGAACGGCAAGGCCGACCATACAGGGCTTCAAATGGCACCATACCGATGGTGGAGTGAAAACTATTATTGTAAGCGAACTCCACCAAGGGTAAGTGCCTCATCCACGAACCTCCAAAATCAAGAACACAAGAGCGTAACATGTCTTCAAGAGTCTGGATGGTTCGCTCTGTCTGACCATCCATTTGAGGATGAAAAGCAGTGCTAAGGCATAGCTGAGAACCGAAAACATGCCGGAGATCTCTCAACACCCTAGAAGTAAAGCGGGGATCTCGATCAGAAATGATCGTCCTTGGGACTCCATGAAGTCTCACCACCTCCTCCAGATACTGCCTCGACAAAACTTCCACTGAGCTCGACTCCTTGATCGCTATGAAGTGGACCGATTTTGTTAAACGATCCACTACCACCCAAATAGCATCATGCCCTCCTGGAGCTCGAGGTAAACCAGTAACGAAGTCCATTGAGATGTCCTCCCACTTCTACTGAGGAACATCTAACGGCTGGAGCAAACCACCGGGGACACGGTGCTCAGCCTTGACCTTCTGGCAGACTAAACATTGAGACACAAACTCTGCAACCGCATGCTTCAGTTGAGGCCACCAAAACTGACTCCTCAAGGCTCGGTACATCTTTGTCACGCCAGGATGCACCGCTAAAGGTGAACTATGGAACTCTCTGAGAACCGTCTCGCGCATCGCCAAAGGAACAAAATGTCTTCCATGATACAACACTCGGTGTTGTTCATCCTCAGTCCAACCATCAGGGGCCTTGCCACAAACAACTCGGTCTCTCCAGACCTCCACCTCAAGATCCCGCAACAGGGACTCTTCCACCTGCTGCAACAGAGATGATTGCACCGTCATCTGGAAAAGACAACATCTGCCCCCAACTTCTCCCATATCAAGATGTAATGCTGACAGTTCTTCCATTACTCTCCAGGAATCACCGGATTCATGCACAACATCACTATGTGACTTTCGACTCAGCGCATCAGGTTCAACATTCCCCTTTCCAGGTGTATACGATATTTTGAAGTCGTATTTTTGTAAGAACTCCATCTACCGACGCTGTCGTAAGTTCAAGTCACGCTGGGAGAAAACATACCTCAAACTCTTGTGATCGGTGAAAACCACAAAGCGCTCTCCAATGAGGTAATATCTCCACAACTTCAGAGCAAACACCACGACTGCCAACTCAAGATCATGGGTGACATAGTTACGTTCATGAGGACGCAAGTGCCGAGACCCATAAGAAACAACTGATCTTTGCTGCATCAGAACACAGCCTAACCCCAGATGCGAAGCATGACAGAAAACATCAAACTGAACTCCCTCTGCAGGGAGACAAAGAACTGGAGCACTTACTAACTTCTCCTTTAGATACTTGAAAGCTGTTTGACACTGATCTGTCCATATGAACGCCTGATCCTTCCTGGTCAAAACTGTCAGAGGAGTCGCAACTCAAGAGAAATCGGCTACGAACCTCCTGTAGTAGCCTGCGAGACAAAGGAAACTTCGCACCTCTGACACTGTCTTGGGGGCTGCCCAAGACACAACTGCTTCTATCTTCGATGGATCCATAGCTACCCCCTGCTGGGACACAACATGCCTCAAGAAATGGACTTCTCGTGCCCTAAACTCACACTTCGACAACTTCTCAAACAACTGATGTTGACGAAGAACTCCCAAAACGGCGTGTAGATGCACTGCATGCTCCTCCTCAGACGTGGAGTACACAAGGATGTTGTTGATGAAAACCACCACAAACTTGTCCAAGAACTTACGGAACACAGCGTTCATCAATCCCATGAACACAACTGGAGCATTCGTCACACTGAACGGCATTACGACAAACTCATAATGCCCATGACGACAACAGAAAGCAGTGTTCGGGATATCCTCATCCTTCACACGCATTTGATGTATCCTGACCGCAAATCGATCTTTGAGAACCAACTTGCACTCTTCAATTGATCGAATAAATCATCAATCCGCGGAAGAGGATAGCGATTCTTTACTGTCACTTTGTTTAAACGACGATAATCGACACACAACCGCAAGCTGCCGTCAGCCTTCTTCACGAACAAAACTGGTGCACCCCACGGTGACACACTCGGCCAAACAAAACCGCACTGTAACATACCATCAAGCTGTATACGTAACTCTCGCAACTCAGAAGGGGCCATCCTATATGGGGTCATAGAGATAGGAGACGCTCCTTGTTGTAGCTCGATCCCAAACTCAATCTCTCGTCCAGGAGGTGATGCTACATCCTCTTCGGGAAAGATATCAGGGTACTCTTCTACGACCCTAGGAAACGCCAACTGCTGAACCTCTGAAGAACTCAGTATCATCTCAGCCATCATGGATGATAAGGATGGAACACGCCTATGACCCATCTGAGGGTCTCGCTCGCCAACGAACGCCGCCAGCTCTCCATCCGCAGTGAAGAACACAACCTCCCTCCTGAAGCAATCCACGATAGCCTGCACCAAATACAACCAATCCATGCCGAGGATGACATCATATGGTTGTATTCGTAAATATAGGAAATCTCCCCAAGAGCGGTGCTGCCCCAACACTAGCTCACAGTTTCTACATACTCCAAACAAGTCAGCTCGACCTCTAACTGACGTAGTCAACGCCAAGGGCACTGGAAACCTCTATACCTGAAGTCCCAAAGCATGGATAAGGATAGGTGATATGAAGGAGTGTGTCGCTCCTGAATCAAACAAGGCATACACCAAGGTAGAAAACAAGCAAAGGGTACCTCGAACGACGTCTGGCTCGCCTGGTGCTGACAACGCTAAAGCATGAAGCTAACTATGACCTCCTCCACGACCTCTCTGACCCTGATGACGACCACCACCACGGTCGCGCTCTGCTCTCTGAGGACGGGGAGCGTCACGGGGTTGTCCTCTGCCTGCCCCATCTACCCTCTGCTGATCTAAAGGTGGTGCAACCTGCTGCTGCCGCCTCGGCTGGAACTGCCTCAACGGAGGGACCTGGAGCGGAAAACCTGGTGCACGATGACTGCTCTGAAAGATCGGGCACTCTCGCTGCTGATGACCTCAACCACCACAAGAAAAACAAGCGCCTGATCCCTTGACATACGCCTGAGAGATGCTGCCCCCGGAGAAACGAGATGCTGAGGGCTGGGACTTACCCCCGGTCGAGCATAAACTCTTCTGCCCTAAAAACCGAGAACCTTAGACCACAACTCTGCTTCGTGAGGAATCATGACGACTCCCCTCTCGTGATGATCCGGTTCTGGCCAAAGTCCTCTCGACGACCTTTGCCCTTGTCAGCACCTCAAGATATGTCTTCAGCATAAATGGGGTGACCTGGCGCTGGATCTCTGGACGTAAAGGCTCCTCGAAATGCCTTGCCCTGACCTCCTTATCTGGCAACAGGTCCGAAGCATATCGCAAAAGGTTCCTGAAACGGATTCCAAATTCTCGCACACTGGAGCTCCCCTGTCGAAGGGTAAGAAGCTCCTGGCGACTGGACGCCTTCGCGGTTGAAGAAAGAAACTCGACTCTAAACTTGTCTCGGAACTCCTCCCATGAGATCGCTGACTCCTCGCGATCCCCGAGGAACAAGAACCGCCACTGCCTCGCTGCTCCACACAACATCGTCACAACCAAGGACACCCAGTGCTCCTTCAGAGCACGGATCGAACTGAAGCCTATCTCGACCTCCTCCAACCAGTCTTTTGCGACAACATCTGAAACGGAGCCCTCGTACTTCTGCAAACTCTGGCGCTGAAACTCTCGAAGTGTCCTCCTCCAAGTGTCATCATCGTCGACCTCTACCCGACGGCGATCTGCTGGCACAACCTGTTGGACATCTTCTATGTGATCCTGACGAGGACGTTGACCTGGAGCCATACCTGTAAAATAACAAACAGTTAGCTCCTAAACCTGGAATATGAGAGACTCATCATTAATTAATTATTTAATTGTTTTCTTTTATTCATTTTAGGTTAACCTATCCCAAGGTCTACCCAATTAAACACAGACACAAAGAATAATGATGCATGATCCTTTCCTAGGTCTCTACCCTGCAACTAGTATCACCCTGTTTAGTAGCCATTGTAAACTTAAAGGTTTATACATCAGATCATAGAGGGCCCTAAATGCCTGTCTCAGCCGGTCTCCAGTGTTTACATCACTTGCTAAACATGAATGACACCGTTGCCCTACCAACCAATGCAACCTCACCTGTGCCTAACTCCAAACTCCATCCTATCTCTCAGCCTGAGCCTCTGATACCACTTTATCACGACCCCTCCCCACAAAGTATACCCCTCCTGAGCCGGCAATGTGAGAAGGGAGATAATGACCCCCGAGTCCCGCCTCCAGTAGGCCCCGGGTTGGCGACGAGCACCGAGGGTATAACGAACACATAAATAGGAGACATTACCCTCTAAGAGAACACATGCGAAAGAAAGAGATAAGATAGACACCAACCAACTCAAACTCAACCAGTAAGATAAAAGAAATCCCAAGTACACATATGAAATGTCATGCAAAACTACTACAACTGAAAGGGGAAAAACTGCAAGTACCCAAAAGAAAGTAAAACAGCAGCAACCGCAAGCCTGAACAGCTCCTGCAACCGCAAGCTAGTATTAACCAGCCTGATCTCCAACCTGCTCCAAGTGACATGAAAAGCAGTTTATATATACATAGGGTGAGTATAACAGTAAACTCAGTAGGATCCTCCCCGAAGCCTCTCGTGCAAAAGTAAAGAAAGCATGCTAAAGCACAGTGAACAACAAGTGAAACTAACTCATCATCTAAACAAGTATACTATGTTCCCAGCCTCACCATGGCTACTCTCACCAAGTAACGCATACAAGAGTTTATAATATAATAAAGAATATCGAGGGTACCTCGCTACTACTTCCCCACTGGTTTGCCGCTTTGCCCCAACGTCGCACGTCCTAAGCATCTCTCTCCAAAAAGGCTTGCCCGCAGACACCTGGGCGAAGCACCACAACATGCACCTCGTGCAACAAAACCACCACGTCCACGTAAGTAAAGTAACCAGGTAGTTTTTGGGAGCCACCACAGCTCGCATAACGTGTATCATACATCGGGTATTATACCTCAAGCCATTACAGCCCATACACCGAGTAAGGATCCTCAAGCCATCACAGCCTATACACGTTACACCTATAGTAGTTCATATAAAACTATATCCAGAATATATGTGTGTGAATAACCACAAACCATTACAGCCCTCTACACACATATATGGGGAAAACTAACCAATGTGCCTGCCAGCACAAGTAACTACCGAGAGAAGAGAGCGGGGCCAAAGGGGGTAGTTAGCCATCCATCCTCCCACCAGAATGTTGGGGAAAACACCCCCTCAGGGCTCAGAATCCCCGGGGTGTCAGTTGCCCTTACTGATAGGGTGGAGTAGCGTATAGAAACATAAAAAGTACAGAATATACTATAGCTCACGACCACACTATGGGCATAACCTAGTCTTAGACTCAACTGCAGCTAACGTCTCTCGGATTCCGGGCTGTTACTTCTAAGACAAGGTATCCTATAAGCACACAACCATTTGAAGAGTTTTAATACATTACTTCATTCCCTTTTTATCAGTTGAACTTTACGTTAATTAATTCTTTCAACATTAATTAACCAATAACAATTTCACATTAAATTTCATTAGCATCACACCCAAAGTACACTGTTCCTTCAAATCACAACCTCAGCATTGCGCCCCGGCAAGCTCCAAACCCCATGGGTTAACATCATTTATTCAATTATTTATTTACAGCATTACTTTCCCATATTCCCAGACATTCTAGAAAAACAATCTATGCTTCTAAACACAAGGGGCTCAACACGGCGAGTAGATGAACTACCCGTCGAGTCTTTGCCGCCAATAGCAAAGAGAAGCTAAACACGGAAAGCACGTGACATACCCCGCGTGTCTTCGCCCCTTTCAGAAGAAGGGTAAGCAAAACCAGCTGCCTTGAGGAGTGGGGAAAGTAAAGCAGATAAACAACCAAGAAGAATCAGCAGAAAACCAAATATTCACATCCAACCCATTTCATCATCCCTGGTGTCCTCCCTGACACCCACATGCATAAACCGATGCATCTCGCCACTCTAGGCGTCAACTGCTACAACAACCAGTAGGTCTCCATGCCCCCACATATTACAACAGCTATCTGGGCTTACATCACAACACAAGCAGCAGGAAAATAACAATCATATCGGTTGGGCTCTTGGACCTTGAACAAACAAGAGGTTAACTTAGAACCCTTCAAGGAATTATCAAAGAATCAGTTCTTTAATCCGTCTTGAATTAACCGATTTATTATTCGTAGGTTCCATATTTGGGAAACCTAAACAGTAAGCTATCACAAATAAATTAAACATGCTTATTGCACCAATTTGACTAACATAAAAAAAAACAACAATAAGAACCAGATTCATTTACATGTCTCTTTATCTTTAGCCAAACAGTTATCAATTAATTTCGGTTTACGTTGTTTACCAATTTCCATCAAGAACGAACAACTAAACAAAGCAAGCATAGATATCACACTATCTAGAAAAAACAAGAGGCAATACCATACGATTGATATCAATTTATTTATCCGGTTCAAATATTTATTATGTCAATTCCATTGTGATCCAGTGGCTAAAACATGCTAACTCTACAGTTGCACGTAAAAATAAAAGAGAAGCAACGAATCCCTTACCTTAAAAAGGTTCTTAAGGATCTTTATACGAGAACGATCCACACAACGGATCACGATCGCCTCCTCCCGTGACAACTGCATCCACCCGAGGATGTCGCGACACGACCGCACCAACCGAAACCCAAGAAACTCCATTAGAAGCATGGAGATCACATGCCATAATATGGCAAGGAGAAACAGGAGAAGGTGAACCTAAAAGAACGATGGTAAATCATACCTTATATCGAAGATTGATGGATACTGCTTGGTTGCACCAAAACAGGGGGTGCACTTGCAGCAAGAAGAACGTCGAGGGAAACCAATCCACCGGGAAAAGTTTAATCTCACGATTCCTACAGGAAGGAAAGGTTCGAGCGTCTCGCACCAGAGAACATGGAGAAAGAACAATGGAGAAAGATATATTGTCCCTTTAGAAGATACAATGGATTTTCCATTAAAATCGGATCGTATTAAACCACGCGGTTTGACCAAGTAAATGCATCCCGGGCCTTAAGAAAATTAATACAGGAGTTATGGGATTTGATTCGGCCTTAAATCCCTTAAAACAAGGCCATAAATGCGTTTTACGTCAAAGAAAACGTTAAATTGGCGAAACTGGAAAAATCTGGAAATTTGGCAAAGGAAATATGAAACAGTTCTGGAAACACTGTTCATGAGCTGTGACACCGTGTCTGACTCACCGTTTCTGTCTCACCGTGTCTGACTCACCGTTTCTGTCTCACCGTTTCTGACTCACCGTTTCTGACTCACCGTTTTGTCTCACCGTTTCTGTGACACCATTTCTGACTCTCCGTTTCTGTATCACCGTTTCTGTGACACCGTTTCTGACTCACCGTTTCTGTCTTACCGTTTTTGACTCACCGTGACACTGTTCATAAAACTGGAAACACTGTTCATGGAACTGGAAATTTGGCCAAGTGTTGGGGATGAGTCACCTTGACCTCCCAAAACAGCTCAAACACCAGATTTCAGCAAAGGGATGGACCAGAGAGGTCCGAGCCATTACAAAAGCGGCCCGGGGACTCGATCCCGTGACCGGCGCCCCAAACCCCATCCCCCTCCCTTCAGCCAGTCACAACAATGATCAAATTAGTGAAAATTTGCTTGAAAATATGCTAAACATCAATTAATGTTTTTTTCAACACTAGACACACAACCCAAACATAAACTTGATGCCCTTTAATCACCAAAACATTTACAAAAACTGCCTTTTACTGGAGGCATAACCAAGAACAAACGGCGTTGCTTTTCAAGGGAAAAGCATAATCCAGAAAGAAACAACGCAAAACAATGAAATTGGCAAAACAATTTAACAATTTAAACCCAAAGTTCTTTCAAAGTATGTACGTGAGAGTAGCTCTTGAATAGAAAATAGCGAATCCTTCTTCTTCACTGCATATCTTCCTGCTTTGATTCACCTTTATTCCTTTGTTTATCTTTCTCCTATGTGACCGTACATCCTCTATTTATAAGCTTATAAGCTTACGGTCAAACAAACTCAGTTACAACAACAATTAAATTAGTTAAAAATTTCTTGGAAATGTATTGAACAATAATTCTATTTCTTCGACCATTAAACTCAGTGTAGAATGGAGAAACCCACTTACCTTCAAGGTGAGGTGGGGCTATTCTTTTATAGAATGGAAAAACGGAATGAACAAGGGAGTATTCCGATGTGGGACTCGGAAATACCCATAATAATACAAAAGAGGGTTTAACACTCCCCCTCAAGCTGGACAGACCCAGCTTGGACAACGAGTCCCACAAAAAAGAATAAGAAGACACCACACAAGACCCATAACGACTCCCCCTCAAGCTGGGTGTCAGATGTGGCGGATCCCCAGCTTGGAACTAAGCGAGGCAAGGCGAGCACCAGGGAGGCCTTTGGTGAAGATGTCAGCAAGCTGGTCTGCCGTCGGAATGTGGCTAAAGCTGACATGGTTGTGCTCCAGGTGGTGGCGAAGAAAGTGACAATCCACCTCAATATGCTTCGTGCGTTCATGGAAGACGGGATTCGAAGCAATTTTAGTGGCTGCCTGATTGTCACACCATATGTGAGCAGAAGTCTGCTGAGGAAAGCCAAGCTCCTGGAGGAGTTGCCGAAGCCAAAGGATCTCGGTAGTAACGGTGGCCATGGCACGGTACTCAGACTCGGCACTGGATCGAGAGACGACCGTCTGTTTCTTGCTGCGCCAAGAAATGAGGTTGCCTGCGAAGAAAATGGCGAACCCAGAGGTAGATTTCCGAGTGGCAAGGCAGCCAGCGTAATCAGCATCGCAAAAGGCCTCAATATGCTGATGAGGATGCTGGGAGTAGTGAAGACCACGGGCAGGATCCCGTTTGATGTACTTGGCGATGCGGATGACAGCATCCCACTGAGATGTGGTGGGATGCTCCATAAATTGACTCACTTTGGCTACCGCACAGGAAATGTCGGGTCGAGTCATGGTGAAATAATTGAGTTTGCCCACCAATCGACGGTACCGCTCGGGATGGGGGTAGGGAGCCGAGGAGGCATAAAGAGACCGTTCGCCAGGCTCCAGAGGAGTATCGACCGCAGTGGCCTGAGTCAGCCCAGCATCCTGCAATATATCCAAAGCATACTTCCGTTGGCAGAGGGAGATGGTGGCAGAGGAGTAGGAAACCTCGATGCCGAGGAAGTATGTGAGAGGACCAAGATCCTTAGTGTGGAAGTGCTGGTGAAGATGAGCCTTGAGATGGGTGATACCCACAGAGTCGCTGCCGGTGATGACGATATCATCCACATAGACGACCAATAAGATGCAGCCATGTGGAGTCGTCCTGTAGAAGACAGTGTGGTCTTTCATACTGCGGGAAAGCCCAAAGTCGCTGACGACCGTGCTAAAGCGACCAAACCAAGCACGGGGAGACTGCTTGAGGCCGTAAAGAGAGCGGCGGAGACGACAGACACGAGATTCAGCGCCGGCGGCACAAAATCCGGGGGGCTGCTGGAGATAGATTTCTTCCTCAAGGAAGCCATGGAGGAATGCATTCTTGACATCCAATTGATGAAGAGGCCACCGATGATGGGCGGCGAGAGAGATGAATAGCCGGACAGAGGCCATCTTGGCAACCGGGGAGAAGGTATCAAAGTAATCAACTCCGTATGTCTGAGCAAAGCCTTTGGCCACAAGGCGGGCTTTGAGGCGATGGAGAGTACCATCGGGATTCAGCCGGACCGTGTAAATCCATTTGCTGCCCACTGCCTGTTTTCCTGCTGGAAGGGAGACAAGATCCCAAGTATGGTTTTCCTCCAGAGCCTGCAATTCATCCCGCATGGCTGCGAGCCACCCGGGGTGAGATTTGGCCTCACCAACTGTGCGAGGTATAGAAACCGTCTCCAGAGCGGACAAACCCCTGTAAGAAGATGCAAATAGAGGAGTACTCTGGCAGGAGCGAGTACCTTTCCGTAGGGCGATAGGCAAGTCCACGGGTGGCGGAGCAGGAGCAGCGGACGAAGCGGGAGCAGCAGTGTCACTGGCCGGAACGGGGAATACAGTCGAAGGACGGCGGGAGTAGACCTGACCAAAATGGGTGTCAACAGGGGTTGACGCCGGTGGAGGATGGATGAGGAGAGGAGGACAATCATCGAGGACAGGGTCAGGAGGAGGAGAGGTAGGAGGAGGCAAATCCGGAAGAGGCCGGAGGATGAGGGGAAGACAGTCATCAATGGCAGAGTCAGGAGGAGGAGAGGGAAAGGAGAATGGAGAACTTTCCACAAAGGAGACATCTGCGGAGATGACATACCGGCGAAGGTCCGGGGAGAAGCAGCGGTATCCGCGCTGAGTGCGGGAATAACCGAGGAATATGCAGCGGAGAGATTTGGGAGAGAGTTTGGTGCGGCCAGGGCGAGTGTCACGAACATAACACAAGCAGCCAAACACTCGAAGAGGGAGGGAATGAAGAGGGAGAGTGGGGAAAAGAGCCCGAAAGGGAGTCTCCCCCTTAAGGATAGAAGAAGGAAGGCGATTGAGGAGGTAGGTAGCAGTGAGAATGGCATCGCCCCAAAAGAGCAGAGGCACCTGTCGGTGGAAAATGAGGGCACGGGCAGTCTCTAGAATATGTCTGTGTTTCCGCTCGGCCACGCCGTTCTGCTGGGGTGTATCAGGACAGGAGGTCTGATGAAGGATGCCATTCTCCCGGAGAAACTGCCGAAAAGAAGTGGAGAGATACTCGCGCCCATTATCCGAGCGGAGACATTTGACCGAGATAGAAAAACGATTCTTAATTTCATGAAAAAAGGTTTGGAAGGTGGAAAACACCTCGGAGCGTTCCCGAAGAAGGTAAAGCCACGTCATTCGCGAATAGTCATCAATGAATGAGATATAGTATTTATAGCCCAAGTGACTCGGAACGGTACACGGGCCCCAAACATCGGAATGAACCAGATCAAAGGGGTGGGAGGCCCGTGTATCCGTGCGAGGAATGTAGGAAGAGCGATGATGTTTCGCAAAAGAGCATGACTCACAATGAAAAGTAGGAGTCCTACGGAAGTCCGGAAACATCTGATGAATGGTGGATGCAGGCGGGTGCCCTAACCGGGAATGGAGATCAAGTGCCCGAGAAGAGGTAGATGTGCAAGCAATGGGCGCGGGCCCCTCGAACATGTAGACCCCGTCTCGAAGCCGACCTCGACCAAGTTCCCGGTTCGTAGCCTGCTCCTGAAACACAACACCAGAGGAGGTAAATATGGCCGCACAGTTATAATCCTTAGTCAGTTTACTGATGGAAAGCAGATTAAAGGGACTGCGGGGCACATGTGCCACAGAGGGTAGATGTATCGAAGGAGTCAGGGAGCATGCGCCGAAGCCCGCTATGGGGATAGTGGACCCATCAGCGACGGTGACGGCTGAAGAACCGGCATAAGGGCAATAAGACGTCAACATACCAGCATCACCGGTGAGGTGGTCGGAGGCACCTGAGTCCAGCAGCCATGCAGGGGAGCAATGGCTGACCAAGGCAGTGGGGCAAACCGTACGGGCCAGAGAAGCCGAGGAGGGAGCGGGGCGGACAGAGGCCGGTGGATCATGAGGCCGCCTGAGGTCGGCCATAGACAGGGCCAGAGACGGGAAAAGAGAGGCGACAGTCGAGGACACGTCCCGGACCGCGGGCTGTTCCGGCCGCAGGTGCTGAGAGGGTCGGCCATGCAGGACCCAACATCGGGCGATCAGGTGGCCAAACGTGCCACAATGGTGACAGAAGGGACGTGGACGACGTGAAGCACGACCACGTCCCGAGAAGTCCGCCATGGAAGCGGCGGGAGCTGAGGCAGCGGGCTGGCGGGATGAGCGGGCGCAGGACGTGCGCGTGCTGGAAGGGCTGCCGGAACGAGGGCGCTCGGCGGGGATGAGGGCGTGCTGCCGGGAGAAGGGGGCTCTGCCGGGAGCGCGCGGGAGCAGCAGGAGGCGCCGGGGGAATGGAGGGCCGGCGCGATGGAGGGCTGCGCGATGGAGGGCTGCGCGACCGGGAGCCGGCAGGGAAGAGGCGGGACACGAGGCAGAGGGCCGCCTGGGAGCCGCGGCGACGGGACGAGCGCGCAGGAGGAGCGGGCCGCGGGAGGCGCAGAGGAGCAGCGGGAGGAGCCGGGAGCCGCGCAGGGGGGGGAGGAGTGCGCCGGGAGAGGGCGCGGGCGCCGGGCGAAGGCCGGCTGGGACGAGGGCGCACCGCGGGAGGACGGCGGACGCGGGGAGGAGAGGTGCGCCGGGAGCCGGGAGCCGCGGGAGCAGAGGGAGGCGCGGGAGGCGCGGGAGGCGCGGGAGGCCGCCGGCGGGGCGCGCGGGTGCAGGCGGCGGGAGCAGCGGGAGGCCGCCGGGAACAGCGGGAGGCCACCTGCGGGGCGCGCGGGTGAAGGCGGCGGGAGCAGCGGGAGGCCGCCGGGGCGCGCGGGTGAGGCCGTCGGGAGCAGCGGGAGGCCGCCGGCGGGCGCGCGGGTGAAGGCGGCGGGAGCCGCGGGGAGCGCCGTCGGGGAGAAGCGGGGCGCGCGGGTGAGGCCGCCGGAAGGGAGCGCGCAGGGCAGCCGGGAAGATGGAGCGCGGTGCGACGGGAGGGCCGGAGAGGAGAGGAGCGCCGGGAGGGAGGGCCTGCCGGGAAAGGTTAGGGCAGGCGGGAGAGAGGCGGGGCCGGGAGAACGCCGGGAAGCCGCAAGGGAGGGAGGGTTCGGGATAAAAATCCCTCTGATACCATGTAGAATGGAGAAACCCACTTACCTTCAAGGTGAGGTGGGGCTATTCTTTTATAGAATGGAAAAACGGAATGAACAAGGGAGTATTCCGATGTGGGACTCGGAAATACCCATAATAATACAAAAGAGGGTTTAACACTCAGTTAAATGTAAAATGTAGGTTATAGAGGCATGCATCCCAATAGACCGCCTACCGGGACGATCACATATATAGTTAAATAAAAGACTAAAATATATTGGAGGCTCTACTACCAACCCCTCACCTCACCTCAATCCAATTTCCAATCCCCAGTTGAGCTGCTTTAGCTTGATCACTTGTACACCTTGTGCTCAGATTTGTACAACAGACATAAGATCCGCATACGCACTAGAGTGTCCATGCAGGTTGTGAGTATAAAACATAGTAGGGTGTCACCAATGCATCCCAAATACACGCCATTATATACATGGGGATGCACGGGAAAAATAAATAATTGAATACACGTCATACCTGTTGTGGTCCCCTTTGAGGAACCATATCCGTTGCGGTCTCATATCATAGGAAGCTCATTAGGGGAAACACAAAACATAGTCTGACCCGGGCGTATGGTACAATCATCTGTTAACCCCCCTCACCATTGACAGACTCCCCATGACTCAGGGCAAGGTCACAACTAAATCTTGTGCCAACACCTTATCACTCAGGGTGAGGTCTCATAGCCAAATCCCGTACCCATACCCTATCACTTAGGGTAAGGTCTCAGAACACGTCTCGTGCTAGCATCCTATCACTATGGGTAAAATTTTACAACCCAAGCTCAACCACCACTCCCTC
The DNA here is from genome assembly GCA_963277665.1 of Viscum album. Taxonomy (NCBI): domain Eukaryota; kingdom Viridiplantae; phylum Streptophyta; class Magnoliopsida; order Santalales; family Viscaceae; genus Viscum; species Viscum album. Next base: position 453,353,489 of record OY728166.1, on the reverse strand, counting down.
ACAGAGGGCAGGGGCTTGCACTAATTTCCGACCACCACCTCACTCAGGATGAGTTTTCGTAACCACGTCTTTTTCCAAAGCCCTATTACTCAGGGTGGGACACTTGCTACCATAACACGACCCTATCTTGCATCAATGAAGTCAAGGTGAACCTATTGATAGGGAAACATCGTCCCAAGTCTTAGCTCTTAGCTGACAACCCGCGCATCCAACACACCTCATACCCAACTCACAACCTGGGTGCTGGTCACTCGTGACTTAGCCCCGCACCCCGAAACTCTTCTTATCATCTAGCCTCATAGGCTAACCTCCCTATGGTTGACCTTATCACACATGTTAAGACCTACAAAACCCGTTGACATCCTCATGTCGCTCATGAAAGCATCCATCGGGTTCCTTCGACCCAAACCTCTAGTCATTGATACTGTAGAATAATAAAATGAGAGATACCGAACCCCCAAAGTGTTCTCTCTAAAGGAGCCCTTGGGGTGCTTTTATAACAAATAGTAAAGACCACATCGGACCTCAAGTCCGATGTGGGATGCAGACTCCAACACTCCCCCTCAAGCTAGGTGAACCTAGCTTGGACACATAAAGAAAAAAAAGCCAAACAAATGAAGACAAAACAATCAACAGACTGCAAACACTCCCCCTCAAGTTGGACATACCCAACTTGATGACAAAACATGACGATATAAAAAGAAAGCTGCAAAGGCTGCTGCTCCCCCTCACGATCGAAGCTCCCTCGCGGGATGATGGATGGATGATGTCGCGGACGCAGCAGATGAACCACTCAGATCGGGCCGATGGACGGAGCGCCAGGAATGCCGCACTAGTGAGGCCGGTCGATGAAACGCCGGGAAATCCAAACTAGCACCGGAAAAACCGCACTTGCGGGGCCGGCGACGGGAGGCGGGGATTCTGCATAAGTGTTGCGGGATCTGGCGGCGCCAACGAGCCCAAATTCTAGGTGGCCGAGCTGCTGCACCAGCGCATGGGTGTGCCGGCGGACAGAGATGCAACTGCCAGAAAGATGCCGGGAGATGCCGGCGAGGCGGGGATTCCGCAGGAGGTGCCGAAAGGGAGCAAATGAAGCCGGTCGGAGGGAGGGCCTCCTTGCAGGAGGAGGCCGACAAGGAGGGAGAGCAGCGGACGGGGAACCTGGTCCGTCGGAAGTCTCGCACAGGAGAAGCAGCGGTCCGTTACGGTGCCGCGTCGAAGGCAGAGGGTCGGCTTCTGGAGGAGCCGGTAGGGATAGAGGCCGGCTGTCGCGCGGGAGAGGTGCCTGGAGTCGCGAACTGGGCCGCGTAGGGCTGGCTGTCGGGATGCCGCGGAAGGAGATGCCGGTAGGGGGAGGAGATCAGGCGCCGGCAGGGGGGAGGTCCGCCGTCAGGGAAGAGCCTGCGCACCTGCCGGTAGGGAGGGCCGTCGCGCCGGCAGAAGATCTGGATCGGGAGGGCGGCGCTGCAAATCCGTTGCGCAGGAACGGTGCAGGAGGCCAACGTCGTAGGGCAGGGGGGGAGAACCGTCGGGATCGCAACCGTAGGAGGGCCGCCAGGGAAAGCCGCAGGTGGTCAGCCGGAAGGGTCGCCGGGAACTGGAGCCGTGGCGGGGGAAGCAGGAGCAGCGGCGGGTGATGCGGGAGCCGACGTCGCGCAGGAGTCTCCCACAGAAGGAGCGCAACCGTCGGGGTTGGAGAAGAGATCCGCCGGACAGAGGGGGAGATCCGCCTGGAAGAACAAGGGCGCCGGGAAGGGATGGCCGACAGGGGGGCGGCGGAGAATACCTATGGCTCGTAGGCCATGGAGGCCGCTGCCCCCCAGGGAGTCGCGCGCAGGGAGCCGCGCAAGGAGGCGGGAGCCTCGCCAGGAGGGTCAGCTGAAGTATAGAGGGATCCGCCGAGAGGCCGCCGGGGAATCGAGCTCGGAGGGGCGGCGGTAGAAAATAAACCTAGCCCTCCATGAGGGGCCGCCGCCCCCCACGGGGGGGATTATGAGAAACCCTAGACAAGGAAAATAAAATGGGAGGGAGGGCTCGGGATTAGGTTCCCTCTGATACCATGTAGAATAATAAAATGAGAGAAACCGAACCCCCAAATTGTTCTCTTTAAAGGAGCCCTTGGGGTGCTTTTATAACAAATAGTAAAGATCACATCGGACCTCAAGTCCAATGTGGGATGCATACTCCAACAGATACCAACCTGCATCTGTCACCCCATGGTGGCCCCACCACCCACAATCCCTACCAGACCTAGGTCTCAATAGGCCAATCCAACGCTCTTCCAATTATTACAACCTCATCTCGGTCATGTTACCAAGAGCCATCCCTGGCCAAGCACTCTCAAGCTCCCGTGACAACTCATTGCCAAGCTTTCAAAAAACAACTCTCGCAACCCACGCTTGGGTCTCATCACACATCTCCCATAGGAGAGCTCTCATGCTCGTCATCTGGAGGAAACCCTCATCTCCACACCACACTAAGCCTTGGAGGACCTATCATGCTCACCCCAAGCACCAAGACTCTCACTCACCCTTTAGGGCGCTCCCAACCAATTGCAAGACGGACGACCGTCTAACTCATCCCCAAGGCTTAATTCCAACATGCCTACCCTACCAGCCCTAGAAGATATAACCCGAGCCATTGAAAGTCATTCTAAGCCCAAAGGTCCACCCCAAGCCCCTCACGTACTCACTAACATCCTCGTCCCCTGGTGACGCAGTCGTCGGGTGATTCTAAATCGCACGATACATAGCAGAGCACTTGCTTCGAGTCTAGGAGGCCTGATGCCACCCAATTCTCCACTTAAAGCACTCTCGGTCCCTATCCAAATCACGCAAACCTGAAACCCCATGCAGGCATGCACAATCATGCATAAACAAGCATATAATTATCATAGAAACCATCCACCTCAATATGGTGTTATGCTCCCAAGCTAAGGTCCACCCATCCTTGACCAAGCCCACCAAGCTCCCGCCATGCCATGGGCCTCTATCTCATCCACAATGTCCATACAATCAATCATGAACAATTATAATTGTTAAGTCCTGTTTTAGTATAAAGGGTATTTTTGAGACGTCTACTCATATCTGGTGTGACAATCAGACAACCACGAAGATTGCTTCTAATCTCATCTTCCATGAACGAACGAACCATATCGAGGTGGATTGCCCCTTTCTTCACCATTATCTCGAGCAAGACCATATCAGTTGCGGCCACATACCGACAACCGATCAGTTTGCTGACATCTTCACCAAAGGCCTTCAGGGAGCTTGTCTGGACTCTCTCAGTACCAAGTTGGGTATCCACAGCATCGGCGACCCAGCTTGAGGGGGAGTGTGTATGGTCTTGTTCGATGTCGTCTTTCTTTTGTGGGACTCTTGGTTCAAGCTGGGCATGTCCAGCTTGAGGGGGAGTGTTAAACCCCGTTTTAGTATAAAGGGTATTTCCGAGTCCCACATCGGAATACTCCACCATGTAATCTTTTTTACCCATTTATAAAAGAATGTCTCCACCTCACCTTGGGTAAGTGGAATTCGCCATCTACAATAATTAAACAATTTAAACTCAAGAGGCATAATCCCCAAAACCTCACCGAGTGACATCTACTCGCCGAAACCACGACCAGTGGCTCGCGGAAGGTCCATGACACACTCTCGGCACCTCTACGTGCAAAATCCCTATCATCCGACATCCAATTGATTCCCAATTTTTAAAGGAATCAATGGAAACCTTAGGAAATCTCACCTGAAAACATTCCTCCATCGAGACGGTGAGCGATGATATATGTTGATAGGAATCAAGTGCAAGAGTGAGAGGAATCGGAGGTTTCTATTATTAACTACAGTAATAAGGTATGAAAATTACAGCAGGACAACAAATGAAGAAGTAAAAGAAAGAAGGAAGAAGAAGAAATGGAGAAGAAGACTCTCCTGTGAAACAACATTCCCCCGCGGCTGAGGCCTTAACTTCCTGAATAATTTCCGCTGGAAGCCAAACCCAAAAACATCCGTGCCCCTCCCCAGCTACTGCCACCCTTATTTAATACCCCAGCCACCCCCAATTGCACCAACCTACTTGCAACATGAAAATACAGTGCCTCTCGCAGTCACCCAACCCAACAATAGCCCCTACCCACTACGTTCCTATCACCCCCCCCCCCCCCAAACTTGATGAGCTCAGCTGCCTCTGGAAGTGGATTTGGATTTGCTGGAACTGCTGTGCAAAGAGGATGTGTGCATTGCCTGGCTGTTGGAATAAAACTGCTGATTGCCCTCTCTGTCTCAGGTACTGAACAAGCAGAAGCTTGTCATATAGAAAATTCTAACCCAAAACAGATTTGCCTCCAGCAGAGAGGCTTTCTTTCCAGCCCTATGATTATATATTTTTGATTCTGCGCTACCTTTGGAGAGCTTGAAGCCAATGCTACTGGCACACTATGAGCTGCAATCACCACAAGGGAAAACGATATTGAGATTCATCCAATAGCAGCATTTATGTCTTTCTCAGGCCCCGGTTTCTTTGGGAACTCTTCAAGAGATTGTTTCTCTGTCCAACGCTCCCATATGGTATCTTCATTCTTCTCGAAAACCTTGTTGCCAACTCTTTCCTTGTACCCTTGTTAGAATGGGCTCAGGTGGAATTAACTCTCCCTTACTAGCCAATTTTTCAATAATGCGATTGGCATAAACTTGAAAAGCTTTGTCAACACCACAGAGAAAGCTCCGCCATTCCTCTGATCTCATTAGAACCTTGTGGGCAAAAAACTATTCCAGTGCCTCTTCCACAATCCTAAAATCTTCAACAATTGAACTTCCATGCCGTTGTTGAGAAGATATTGGGTCCCAGCGCCCTTGTTGAGCAGCACATTCAACCCAATTCAGAATTCTCTCCAGTTGTAAATTCACCCATCGCAATAAAAGTGTTCTAGAAATTTCTTAAATATGATGCAGGTTAAGTTTCTTACAGTAGCTCCCTGCAATATCATCTCCACTGTCAGATGAAATGTCTGTCATTAAATATTTTCTCAAGGCTGCAGGCTGCAGGAAGTACATATACCATATCTTCTATCATGTTTGGCAGAACCCCAAAAAGGTTTCAACTTATTCCCACTCTGCCTATGAACACTGTCAGATGAAATGTCTGTCATGAAGGATGCCTTTCGACTGGAGAAACTGCTGAAAGGAAGTGGAGGGATACTCACGCCCATTGTCCGAGCGGAGACATTTGACAGATGTGGAAAACTGGGTCTGAATTTCATTGTAAAAGGTTTGGAAGGTGGAAAACACTTCGGAGCGTTCTCGAAGGAGGTAAAGCCAAGTCATTCGCGAATAATCATCGATGAAAGATATATAGTATTTATATCCCAAATGACTCGAAATGGTACAAGGACTCCAAACATCTGAATGAACCAGATCAAAAGGGTTTGAGGCCCGTGTATCCACCCGAGGAATGTATGTAGTGCGATGATGTTTTGCAAAAGTACATGACTCACAATGAAAAGAAAGACTCCGACTAAATTCTGGAAAAAACTGATGAATGGTGGATGCCGGCGGGTGTCCCAACCGGGAATGAAGATCCAATGCTCGAGAAGAGGTAGACGAGCAAGCGATGGGTGCCGGTCCATCGAACATGTAGACCCCGTCCCGAAGTCGGCCTCTACCAAGTTCCTGGTTCGTTGTCTGCTCCTGAAAAACAACACCAGAGGAGGTAAATATGGCAGCACAGTTATAATCTTTTGTCAGCTTACTGATGGAAAGAAGATTAAATGGACTGCGGGGTACATGTGCCACAGAGGGTAGGTGAATCGACGGAGTCAGGGAGCATGCGCCGAAGCCCGCAATTGGGATAGTGGAGCCATCAGCGACAGTGATGGCGGAGGAACCGGCATAAGGGCAGTAAGAGGTCAACATACCAGCATCACCGGTGAGGTGGTCGGAGGCACCTGAGTCCAGCATCCATGCAGGGGAGCGACGACCGACAAAGGCTGCGGAACGAGCAGAATGGGCCAGAGAAGTCGAGGATGGGCCGGGGTCGGCAGAGTCCCGAGGATCATGAGTCAGCCAGATGTCGGCCATAGACAGGTCCAGAGAATGAGGAAGAGTGGCGACTGCTGACGGCGCTTCCTGGATCGCTGTCTGGCCCTGCCGCGGGCGCTGAGATGGACGTCCATGCAGGACCCAACAACGGTCAATCAAGTGGCCAACCTTGCCACAATGTTGACAGAGGGGACGTGGACGACCTTCCACACGACCACGTCCACGAGGTCCCGAGGAGCGGCCACTGCCATGACCGACGAGAGCTGAGTGGTCGATAATGGGGGCGGGAGGAGGAAGAGCTCGCTGGGCCTTGCTTAGCCGATGATAAACCTGCGGGATCTCCAGCGTCGAAGGGCTAGCGAGCAGCTCGGTTGCCGTGGTGGCAAATTCCGGAGCGAGGCCGCTGAGAAGAGTGAAGATGCAGAGTTGGTCCCGCTGGGTCTGAGCCTCTGCCGGTGTCTGGGGAACGGGCCAGAGTTCCTGCAACTCATCACGAAGTCCTTTCCATTCCAGGAAATATGCGGTGAAGGACTGGTCCTGCTGTCGAAGATGGAACAGGCGCTGGAGGATATCGGACACCCGAGCCAGGTTGTTGGTCTCAGAATACATTATGTTCAAGGAGTCCCAGAGCTCCTTTACTGTATTTGCCGTGCGGGTGACATCTGTTGTACCTCTCGTACCCCTCGTGGTTTAATTTTCATGATCACAATCACTCTCTTTTTTATCTAATCTTGTTTTAAGTGTTTTTGTTGATAGGCAAAAGGTTGCCAAGGATTTGGGCCAAGAAGGACCAAAAGTGGACTGAAAATCAGTCCACCGGCCAACCGGTGGATGGCCACCGGCCAGCCGATGGAGTCTTGACAGAAGGCTTCTCTTCTGTCCAGACCACCGGCCAACCGGTGTCCCATCACCGGCCAGCCGGTGGAACCCAGTCAAATAGTGACACCTACTGTCTCAGCACCGGCCAACCGGTGGCCTCCTCACCGGCCAGCCGGTGGTGCCTGGGCAGAAGGCTCTTCATTTTTCCAAAGCACCGGCCAACCGGTGGCCAAACACCGGTCAGCCGGTGGAGCCAGTCAAACTAGCCGTTGGGCTTTGACCAGACTTGTCCACTTGACCCCCAACGGCTCCGAAGGCCTCTCCAACGGCTCCGAAGACCCCCAAAGGCCATTTGAGGGTTCCCCCTCTATAAATAAAGGACTAGAATTGACTAGCAGAGCGAAGATTTTGCTATCGGCAAACTTCCATTTCCGATAGCTGGGGTCAGTCGAAGTCGGGGGAGGATCCTCAAGGTGATGATCAAGTTCCATCCCGGTCAGGGACATCACCACCGTCTTCCGCCAGATGGAAAAATTGGTGGAGTCTAACCGGTCATCGACGAGGCGGGTGAAAGCGGTGATCATCTGAGGTAGAGGGGAGGGGTCTGCCATGAAAGCGTCGGGTAGCGGTCAAAGATGCAGTTGGGGGCATCGCCGTAATTAGCGGGCGGGTTGGCGTGTCGGGAAGCCGGGAGTAGCAGCGGACAGCGGAAGGTCGCCGGGAGGTGGAGCACGCCGTGCGCACGAAGAACCGGGAGTAGCCGGGTTTTGTTGAGGATGCCGGGTCGCCTGGAGTGAGCCGCCGGGACCGGTCGCTTTGGAGGGAGCCGCGGTTGGAAAAGAGATTAGAAGAAAAAAAACTTATGCTGGATTGCGACGCCGGCGTGGAAGGGAGCCGGAGGGTAGGGAGCCGCCGGGACCGGTGCTGCCTGGACCGGGTTGCTTGGAGGGATCCGCGGCAGGAGGGAAGAAAAAAAAAATGTGATGCACGCCGGGGAAGCCGCGGGAGGCGCCGCATGCGCACAGGAGGATTGCCGAGGGTGGGTCGCGGGAGGCGCTGCGGAAGCCGGGAGCAGGGAGCCGCGGTTGGAGATGGCGTGCGCAGGAGGACCGCCGGAGAGAAGCGTCGTGCGTAGCGGGAGGTGCGCAGCGGACCGGTTCGGTCGCCGGGAGATGCGGGAGCCGGTGCGAGCAGTTGCGGGAGCCGAACCGTCCGCCGGGGAAGTCGGAAGCCGTTGAGGAGGCGGGCGACGGGAAGCGACATGAGTTGTGGGGTGGGCGGGGCCGCAGGCGCCGGGAAGGGCCAGGAGGGTGCGCCGCAGGAGAAGCGCGACGGGAGGTTCGCCGTCGGGAGGTGCTGCGGCGGGGAGGGATTGCGACGCAGGAGTAGCGCCCGCCGTGAGGGAGGGCACACCGGGGAGCCGGACCGGGTAGGAGCCGCCGGGGAAAGAGGGTGCAAAATATTGCACCGGGGAGGCGGGCTGGACGTAGCCGGGAAAACCGCAAAGAAGAGCGGGAAAAAAAAATTGGAAGGAGGAGAGTTCGGGATTAGACTCCCTCTGATACCATGTAGAATGGGAAAACCCCCTTACCCTCAAGGTGAGGTGGGGCCCTTCTTTTATAGAATGAGAAGACGGAATGTACAAAGGAGTATTCCGATGTGGGACTCGGAAATACCCATAATAATAATAAAAAGAGGGTTTAACATATACCATATCTTCTATCATGTTTGGCAGAACCCCAAAAAGGTTTCAACTTATTCTCATTCTGCCTATGAAGAAAAGATGGAGAGGAAACAGTTGTAGGAGAATGTCTCTGAGATGAAATTGGCATGAAAATGGTAGTCTCTTTCTTTAGAAGTTTTTGAGTCTTTTTTGCAAGCAATGCGGGTGGAAGTTCACTAGTTTTATTTGGTATTTGATTCAACAACTGGCATATACGTAGAGTGCATTGCAGGACCAGAATTTTCAAGAAGTCATTGAGAAATCGATATTCTAGACACTAAATCTTCCATCATAGCAATAACATTAGGAATACACTTGTAGAATCAGAAATCCCCCTTGCCTCCTTACCTCAAAGTGAGGAGGAGACGTTCTTTTATAATGAATGAAAAACTCCACATCGGACCACAAGTCCGATGTGGGATACAGACTCCAACACTCCCCCTCAAGCTAGTTGTACCTAGCTTGGACACATAATGAAAAGAAATCAACAAAACAGACGCTAACACTCCCCCTCAAGCTGGACATGCCCAACTTGATGACAAAGCAAGACGAAATAAAATATTAAGCTGCTGCTGCTCCCCCTCATGAGCAAAGCTCCCCCGCAGGATGATGGATGAATGATGTTGCGGGTGCAGCAGATGACCACTTAGACCGGCCGGTTGACGAAACGCCAGGAATGCCGCACTAGTGGGGCCGATCGATGAAACGCCGGGAAATCCAATCTAGCACCGGGAAAACCGCATTTGCGGGGCCGGCGACGGGAGGCGGGGAGTCCGCAGAATTGTTGCGGGATCTGGCGGCGCCAACGGGCCTGGTCCGAGTCGGGCAAAGTGTCGCGCCACGGTGGAGGAAGCGCATGGGCGTGCCGATGGACAGAGATGCGGCTGCCGAAAAGATGCCGGGAGATGCCGACGAGGCGGGGATTCCGCAGGAGGTGCTGAAAGGGAGCGGATGAATCCAGTCGGAGGGAGGGCCGCCTTGCAGGAGGAGGCCGACAAGAAGGGAGAGCAGCGGACGGAGGCGGTGCTGGAAGCCGGAGGAGGCCGCCGGTGTGGAGGGGCCGACAAGGTGGAGGCTGGTTGCTGGAGGCCGGCTGTCGGAGGCGCCGGCAGGAAAGGAGGCCGCCAGGAAGGGATGGTCGGCAGGGGGGGGGGAACCGCCGGGCAGGAGAAGCTGCCAGAAAAAAAGAGGGGCCGTCGGATCTGGACGCCGGAGAGCAGCAGACGAGGTCGCCGGGAGGGGAGCGGGACGGGAGAGGCTGCTGGAGAGGGGTCGCCGGACTGGAGGGAGATCCGCCGGGAGCCGGGAGCCGCGAGCGCGTGGGAGCAGCGGGAGGCGCTGGAGCAGCGGGAGGCGCCGTCGGGGCTTGGACGCCGACGGGAAGAACCGCGGAGGGCCAACGATGGGAACTGAAGCCGTGGGAGAGACCCGCGGAGGGACCCGCGGCCAAAGGAGACACCGGGGAGCCGGGAGCCACGCCAGAACTGGACTCTGCCGGGAAGAGCTGAGGAGGGCCGGCGACGGGAGAGAGGGCCACCGGACAGGGAAGCCGGCTGCGCTGGAGGGAGGGGAGGGGCGACGGCAGAGCTGGCCATGGAGGCCGCCCCCCCCCCCCCCCCCCCCGCCCCCTTACGGGGAAAAGGAAGGAAACCCTAGAGCAGGGAGAAAAAAAAAATATGTGCGAGGGAGGGATCAAACCTCCTCTGATACCATGTAGAATCAGAAATCCCCCTTGCCTCCTTACCTCAAAGTGAGGAGGAGACGTTCTTTTATAATGAATGAAAAACTCCACATCGGACCACAAGTCCGATGTGGGATACAGACTCCAACAACACTCATACTCCTTCAGGTGTGGAGGTTCTTTACCCTCTATGTCTTCCCTTTGGACCCCAGCTCCCATAGCTACTCGCAGTAGCTGTGTGAAGCCCCCCTCTTATAGCCTTTTGGGCTGCTCGTATTCCCTGACACTTGTCCTCAGCATCAACGGCGCTTGTCTGGAGCTGCTCGCTCAGCCCGAGCAGAACCACCGTCTCTGGCTTTTCAGTCCGAACCAGAAATTCATGTATTGCATGCTGAAACCTAGCTAGATCTCATACTTGTGCCTACACAGTCTGTTTTTCCTTGACACCTGCTTCCGCTTTACTTGGATTCACTACCTCCGCAGACAGTGGTGGTGCCCGTGCTTGCGCTCGCACTAACTACAGTTACTCGCGCTGCTCCATCTCGGCACAATCTTCATCTTTCGACATTTGTGCAGCCTAAACCATTGTATCTTCAACTACCACACTTCCAAATTTCCCAAACAGCTCTTCTTTGTGTTTCGTCCAGGTAAGCCCGATCTTATTTGTTTTCAACAAGAAAATCAAAAATCCAAATTTGAGGCGTACCTTCCATACATAGTTCCGCCAACGGCACCTTCATCTTTTCCGGAGTTTGGCAGTTTGAAAAGTAGGCCTCAACTTCCTTGATCTAGGTTTAGGATCTTCTCTACAAAAATCTGGCATCATCACTTGTCCATAGCGCTCCGCCTGAGGCATCATTACTGATATGTCCACTCCGCTTGAGGCATCATCACTTGTCCAGAGCGCTTCTGTGATTCTGCATCATCACTGCTGTGTCCGCTGTTGCAAGCCGTTTTTCTGCCGCTGTGTGTCGTTTCCCTTTGCCGCGCGAGCAAACAAAATTCTGCACCAGCTTCGTTGCGCTGTCACCTTCGATCAAGAATCTATTTCTTGAATTCCTCTCTCTGGAATATCTCTTTCAACAACCTTTTCATGAAAGCACCAATTGATATGAATCAGGTGCGAGAGAGAAGAATCAGGGGTTTCTATTATTAACTACAGTGGTAAGGTACGAAAATTACTGCAGGACAACAGATGAAGGAGTAGAAGAAAGAAGGAAGAAGATGAAATGAAGAAGACTTCCCTGAGAAATAGCGTTCCCTTGAGGCCGAGGCCTAACCCTTCTGAATAACTTTCGCTGGAAGCCAAACCCAAAAACATCTATTCCCCTCCCCAACTACTACCACCCTTATTTAATACCCCAGCCACCCCCAACTGCCCCAACTTGCATAAAATAAGAAAATACAACTTTGCCCTGGGCAGTTACTTAACCCAACAACCCTTACCCCCCACATTTCTATCATATGTTCATCGTTCCCTGTTATCAGCCATCCATTACACGCTAAAGCCCCATCGATCGAGATGATTCCACCATGCTCCAGTGGAATCACCACCCAATCCCTAACCCAGAACATCATCAAATCAACGACAACAAAGACAAGTAAGAACAGAGAGAGAAGGGAGATTGAACACTTTCAATCGCCACAAAAAATGTTGTAATAGTGGGTGCTCTAGACCCAACTATACAATATTTTTTATTACCATTTCATGTATACAATGAGATATACATGATGTACGGATACCATTATAGTGTAGACATTTCCGCGTCCATTATTTAATGGTAATGTTCATAAATTATTTTTCGTATCAAAAGGTTATAACAGATCCCAGACTATAATGAGAATCTCGTGATACTATGACATTAATCTTAAACACATGTCATATGGTATAGATACATCATACTGACTGAACACAATAGATGTTTGACTATCAGGTGCTAGGGGCTCATAAGCATTGAGACTTTTTCTCATGAAGTTCACACTTGTTGATCTCTAGTAGTTGAGATCACGAGGACAGACCCGCCAATATGAACACCACATGTTTTGGGTGTTGAAGTTCCAAAGGATCGAATAACAACTGAGAAGGGGGGGTTGAATCAGTTCTTCATTTTTTATAAGTTTCAATGCTTTTCAAAACTTAACCCCTGTAACCTGTTTAGATTTATTTTCTTATCAACTTTTAGTAAATACTCATTCATGCAAAAGTAGGGAAGAAAGTAAAACACATAGGATTTACAAGGTTCAACCTCAGTGTGAGAACCTGCATCCTTACCATATCCACTCATGCGGGTCTATGGAAATTCACTATTATGAAGTGAATACAACTTGCGTCAACTCCCGTTAGACACCTTCTATCTCCCGATAGGAAAGATTATACTGACTCGTCAATTTACAATGTTTGCTTATAAAACTATTGAGCCAAACAAAAGAATAAAAACTTTGTTGAAACTGCTCCATAATTGCTCAGTCCGAATCCTCAGTCTGATTTGACTGGATCCGATTTTCTCAATCCGATGAGTCTGGATTCGATTCTCTCAATACGATGAGTCTAGATCTGATTCTCTCAATACGATGAGTCTGGATCTAATTCTCTCAATACGATGAGTCTGAATTTGATTATTTCAATATGATTGACTCAATACAATGAACTCATTCTCAATCTGCAAAATTCAAACTGTGCTCAAATACTCAATACGATGTACCTCAGTCTAATTGACTCAATCCGATTGACTGAATACGATCTTCTCAATACAATTTTGCTCAATCTAGTAAATAAACATTCACCTGTCTGATTCTCCTCACGAGATCTTTAGCCGACAATGACTCTCACTTGATTTTTTCAGTGCTTCACCTTTTTTGCTTGCGTGAAAGTTCTACTTGAACAAATGATCTGAGCAAGTATTTATAGGCGACTCAGAAAACAAAAGCAGGAAACAGCGGGAAACTTGAAAACTTTTCCCGCTTCCTAAAATCTAAAAAACTCTGAAAATCTCTTGCATTTAAAATTCATCTTTGACTTCTTCAAACCTCCTTAAATTTCTCTAAGATTTATGCAAAATTGAATTTCAAGTTTGACCTCTTTAACTCTTAATAAAACTTCTGAAATTTTCCTTTTCGAGTCTTCTTCACAATCAGCTTATTACGAATTTGTTTCCTTCTCAGAGTCGGTCCGATTTTCGTTTCCTTCTCAGAGAATCCGATCTCTGCATTCAGTGAATCCGAATTCTGCATCCTTCTCAGCTCATTACAATTGAATTCTCATCACAATGGAATCGCCAAATTGCAACTATGAAATTCTTCAAACCTCTCCACCATATCTTCAAAAGCTTTATCATGAAAGTTTTCATGATTTGTGGGAAATTTTTGAACATCAAATCATCGTCTCATTTTTGTTTAGAAAGTATGAAAACTTTCGAACTCCTCACTTCACAAACTTCTTTCAAAACTTTTCAGCAACAAAACAACTTCTTGTTGCGGAATCGTCAGGAGTCGCAACGACAGAAACGAGAAACGAAAGAAAAAATGCAGAAGAAAGGAAAGCAACAAGAACACAACGATTTACGTGGTTCGGGAATAATCCCTACGTCCACAGAGAGGCAGAACTTCACTAATTCGGGAGCACAAATTACACAGTTTTTTAGTAGCAACCCTAGCCTAAAAATGGGCTATAAAATGGAGAAGACGATCCACTGTTTGCATAGGAAGTCCGCGTCGCTACAGTGAAATGCAACCAGTTTTGTCAAAAGTGCTACAGTACAGTTGACTCCGAAGTCCGCACTGCTACAGTGCCTGTCGGTGTCGGGCGGCCAACTCTGCTACAACCCGAAAAATTGGATCGGGGACCTTTGGCCCCCGGACCCCCGGAGCAGGGGCGCGTTGCCCCCTGCAACCCCCAACGAGCTCACCGCGGAGCTCGACCCGCAACAGTTGCGGCCCACAAGCATTTGGCCCAACCGGATCGGGCTACACCAATCTAACACTTCTTCATTTAGCAACTTCTTTCTTTCTCTAATTACGAAAAATGCAAACTTCCAGCAAATAACAATTTCTGCCTCGGATTCTTTTAGATCTGATTATCTGAATTTGATGCAGATGAATCTGATGATATGAAACCGATGCTGGTCAGTTCGATTATCTCATTACGATGGACTGAATTCGATTCTTGGAAAACAAAAACATTCTTATACAAAAAGGTTAGTTCTCAACAAATACAAAAACTTTGTTAAAACAAAACACCACAAAGGTTCTTCAATCCTCCATTTGGATTTGTTGACAACCCTTGTTAACAACTTTTTCAACTTAGAATTTTTTCACAACTCAAGTTTTTTGACTTTTATCAAAACATAGTCTTTCTCAAAAGAGAGTGTCCTGACACCACACTACTGGATAAAATAATGTTTTGGAAGAAATTCCATCCCTCGGTGGCAAACACATTTTGTGGCCATGTAAAGATAAACTCCCCCTCACTTTTATCTTTTCCTCATTTTTTTGCTCACTTTCTTTTTCTCTTCCCCATTCTATGATAACTATAACTTCATATTCATAAAAGAAAGATAAGTAAAAACTTCTTACAAAGTACAAAGTTGTTACTTTCTCTCCCCCTTTGTCAATATAATCCAAAGCACAGTGGGGTAACTTCCTTATGAGGTTTAGGAAGACATGAGAGGAGGCTGAACATGAAGTTGCAACCTCAATTCCACAAACCTTTCTTTCGACATTGCATTTGTAAAGATACCAACAATCTGATACTTTGTTGAAATGTATTCCAGCAAAACATCTCCAGCAATAACTTTCTCTTTTATAAAGTGGAACTTTATATCAATGTGTTTTGATCTTGAATATTGAACATGATTCTTAGAAAGATCAATTGCACTTTGATTATCACAAAGTATCTTCAATGGTTTAGAAAGTTTTACTTTCAAATCTTCTAGCTGTACTTTCATCCATAACATTTGAGTACAAGACTGAGTAGCTGCAACATATTCGGATTCAGCTGTGCTCAAAGTTATTGAACTTTATTTCTTACTATGCCAACTCACACAACATTCACCTAAGATAAATGTTCCTCCTAAGGTTGATTTTCTATCATTACAATCTCCAGCCCAATCGACATTGGTATAACCATGAAACTTCATCTCACAATTTCTTTTGTATAACAACCCATGTGATGTAGTTCCTTTGACATATCTCATAATTTTTTTGGGTGCCAACATATGTGATTCTTTCGGATTACTTTGATACTTGACACAAAAGTCACAACATAAACAATATCAGGTCTTGAGGTTGTAAGGTAAAGAATACTTCTTATCAGTTTTCGAAAGTCTTAACCGTTGGGATAGCCCCGAAAACCGTTGACACGTGGGCCGTCGGGATAATCCTATCCCAATGGTTTTCTGGAAACCGTTGGGATAGGGTGGGCAGGATATCAATATACCAACGGTTCTATATGAACCGTTGGTATAGGATGGTGTTATGCTATTTTCCCAACAGTTAAAATTGAATCGTTGGAATAAATAGATACTACCGGTTTTAGAACCGTTGGTATCGACCCCTCCATCTCAACTGCAGTCTGCATTCCCCCTGCCAGCACCTGCAACTTCAGAATTGATTTGCCCCTGCCAGCACCACCTGCAACTTCAGAAATGAATCACCCCCAGTCAGCACCACCTGCAACTTCAAAATTGAATCACCCCCCACTGCCAGCACTGCCATCACCACCTGCAACTTCAGAATTGAATCATCCCCACTACCCACACTGCATCCCCCACTGCCCACGGCCCACGGCCCACGGCCCACGGCCCACGGCCCACGGCCCACGGCCCACGGCCCACGGCCCACGGCCCACGGCCCACGGCCCACGGCCCACTGCCCACTGCCCACTGCCCACTGCCCACTGCCCACTGCCCACTGCCATCCCCCACTGCATGCAACACACAGAATATGTATTAATCACAATCCCTGGATTCCCCATTGCATATTGTTGGAGTCTGCATCCCACATCGGACTTGAGGTCCGGTGTGGTCTTTATGATTTATTATAAATACACCCCAAGTTCTCCTTAGGAGAAACACCTTGGGGGTTCCGGTCTCTCCTATTTTCTCCTTCTACATGGTATCAGAGGAGGTTTTTTGAACCACCAATCCCTCCCTCCCTGTTTTTCCCCCCCCCCCCCTTTAGGGTTTCCTGTCCGGGGGGGGCGGCGGCTATGTGGATTGGAGCCGCCGCCCCCCGGACAGGAAACCCTAAAGGGGGGCAAAAAAAAAAAAAACAGGGAGGGAGGGGTTGGTGCTTCAAAAAACCTCCTTTGATACCATGTAGAAGGAGAAAATAGGAGAGACCGGAACCCCCAAGGTGTTTATGATTTATTATAAATACACCCCAAGGGCTCCTTAGGAGAAACACCTTGGGGGTTCCGGTCTCTCCTATTTTCTCATTCTACATGGTATCAGAGGAGGTTTTTTGAACCCCCAATCCCACCCTCCTTATTTTTCTTCTTTCCCCTTCCTTTAGGGTTTCCCGTCCGGGGGGCGGCGGCCTCCAGGCCTTACCGCCGCCGCCCCTCCGCCTCGTCCCAGCAGGCCTTCGCCCGGCGCCCGCGGCCCTCCCTTCCCGGCCGGCCCTCCCTCCCGTCCGCCTCTCCCTGGTGCGCCTCCACCTCCCGGCGCCCCTCTGCTCACGGCGGTCCTCCATCCTCGTGCGCCTCCACCTCCCGGCGGGCCTCCTCCCCGGCGCGACGCGGCTCCCTGCGCGCCCTCCCTCACGGCGACCCGCCGCTCTTCCTCCCCGTCGGCGGCCCTTCATCCACCCAGCGGCCCTCCAACCTCCCGGCGGCCCTCCTGCCTGACGCGGCCCTGCGCCTCTGCCCTGCGCGGCGCGGCTCCCCGGCAGGTCCTCCCTCCCGGCGCACTCCTCCTCCCTGCGCAGCTCCCCGGCGCGACGCGGCTCCCGACGCCTTCACCCGCGCGCCCCGCCGGCGGCCTCCCGCTGCTCCCGGCGGCCTCCCGGCTGCTCCCGGCGGCCCTCCTCTGCGCGCTCCCTCCCGGCGACCCCTCTCCAGCCGACGACCCCTCTCCGGCCGGCGACCCCTCTCCGGCGGCCAGATCCGGACAGCTCCGGCCGAATCCGGCCGGATCCAGTGATTTCCGGCCAGATCCAGGCTACTCCGGCCAGATCCGGCGATTTTCGGCCTCATCCGGCCAGATCCGGCGAGATCCGGTCTGTTCTGGGCAGTTCCGGGCAGATCCGGGCAGATCCAGACTGTTCCGGGCAGATCCGGACTGTTCCGGGCAGATCTGGACTGTTCTGGCCAGCAACCGGCCTCCACCCGTGCTGGCCGCTCCACGCAGGTGGCCTCCTCCAACTTCCAGCGCCGTCTTCCGGCCTCCTGCACCCTCGCCGGCCTCCTCCTGCGGCATCCCCGCCTCGCCGGCATCTCCCGGCACCTCCCGGCAGTCGCATCTCTCTCCGCCGGCACGTCCATTCGCTGGCGCAGTAGCTCGACATCCTCGGATTTGGGCCCGTTGGCGCCGCCAGTCCCGCAACAATTCTGCGGAATCCCCGCCTCCCGTCGCCGGCCCCGCAAGTGCGGTTTTCCCGGTGCTAGTTTGGATTTCCCGGCGTTTCAACGACCGGCCCCACTAGTGCGGCATTCCTGGCGCTCCGTCAACCAGCCGATTTGAGTGGTTTCTTCTGCTGCACCTGCAACCTCATCCATCCTTCATCCTGCGGGGGAACTTCGATCGTGAGGGGGAGCAGCAACTTTTGCAGTTTTCTTTTTATTTCGTCATGTTTTGTCATCAAGCTGGGTATGTCCAGCTTGAGGGGGAGTGTTGGTCTCTGTTTTTCTTGCTTTCTTTTCATTATGTGTCCAAGCTAGGTACACCTAGCTTGAGGGGGAGTGTTGGAGTCTGCATCCCACATCGGACTTGAGGTCCGGTGTGGTCTTTATGATTTATTATAAATACACCCCAAGGGCTCCTTAGGAGAAACACCTTGGGGGTTCCGGTCTCTCCTATTTTCTCCTTCTACACATATGCATCCCCCACTCTGCAATGCCCAACTCCACTGCAGACAAACAGTTGCATGAACCTGCAATCCCACTGCAACTTGCAATGCCCAAACAACACAGAACAACACAGAACAATTGCACAAAACACTTGCAAACAAACACTTGCACCTGCAATGCCAAGACAATTTGCACAGAACACTTGCAAACAACCTGCACAGAACACTTGCACAGAGAAAAAATCAATTGATGCAAACAACCTGCACATAACATTTGCACCTAAAATGCCCACTCCTGTGGACATACTTAACATAACAGAACACCTGCACAGAGGAAATCAATTGATGCATTTAACCAATGATAACAAATATACAAAATATCACATATATTCATTCATACCATACGAAATCATCAAACAACAAATGTCATAAATCCGTAAAAAATGTAACAGATTAATATGTCCCTCATCACCATCACTATCGTCACCGTCGTCCTCAGCATCGTCCTCAGCCTCGCTCTCACCCTCTTTCTCGCCATCATCCTCACCCTCTTCCTCGCCATCATCCCCGCCCTCTGCCTCGCGATCATCCTCGCCATCGCCATCACCATCACCAGGAACGTCATCATCCCGACCTCCACTGAGACTACTGCCCGATGCACTATAAAACGTACGCATCCTCAACATATATGCATCACAAGCCCCGACAATCTCTGGTGGAAGTGATGTACATAATACTAACCATCAGTTTCAAAAATTTTGCGTTCGCCATTTGAGCCAATTTTTCCACTTGAATGGCCATTTTTTCGGCCTTTTCTGACTTTGCCTCTGCCTGTGCTACCCGTTCTGAATCAGTGTTACTATAACCTGCAACTAAACTGGACCAATACCTCGTTGGGACAATACTGTTCCCTGTCCGGCAACGTACTCTGCCATGATGCTCATCTCCCAAAAATTGATGTAAGTGATCGTTTGAGTCAAAGTTGTCGGGTTCCTGAGCATTAAGGGCCTCCAAAGCAGGCCGTTACAAATATAAATAAACTAATAAGTTTAAAAATAGATATTAAAATTGAAATCAATAAAGTAAAACTTACAATCCGCTGCTGTGTCAGTTCGTTTACTGCACTTCCATCTTTTTTTCCTTCTGCTTGAGCAAAACAGTTTTGCTCGAGACACACGCCCTTCAATATTTTAAACCACCCTCAGCAATGACATTATTATGCTACTTTTAATCATAGAAAACAAATAAACAAAATATATTCAATATCCAATTCTAATAAAAATAATAAAAAATGATTTAACAGTGAAAACATAATCACTAGATCTAAGTGTTGTACCTGCTTCCTCTCATGGTGTGACATCGTAGTTCGCCCCAAAGTGAGGACGTATGTCGTAGCATCCTCGTTTTTTTTTTCGAGGATTCCTAAAAAAAATTCATTAATACAAAAGTAAGTATTAAAGCAAATCATGGTAATTTTCATTTAAAAAACTCAAATTTGATTAATACCTTGAACCCAACAGTCGTCCAATGAGTAATTATTTCTCGATAAGATTCTACCGAGTAGTCATCCATAACAGGTTTGGCCTTTAAATTTGTGCCAACTCTAGAATGCCAACTACTATACAATGCATGCTTATAGCCTCTCCAAAGCTCACTATATTCCTTAATCCGCACCGATCTCGCAACATCTCCATCGGGAAAATTAAATCGAAGCTGACATCAAAATATTAATTCAAATAAATACAATAATAATATAACATTAAATCCAACGAATTTGTTTACCCATATTTGTGTCTAAACGTTATCATTTATTTCACTTGGAATGTGTCGCCCGAAGAGTGGACAAACGGGAACGATGTCAGAGTATTTGCCAAGCATCGCCAAAAAACTCTTACATTCCTGTTCTGTTTTTCCAACCATTTGATTATCTTCATTATACTCCACCCTCAGCTACGTGTGGCGCTTCCACACCGCACACATGCATGTATGCCCACCCCACTTTTTGATAGATTCAGCTGTTGAAGAAGAAAAACAAATATTATATCAATAAATCTTATAATGAAAATAAATTATGATAAAAAAATTACCTGTGTTCTATAAATATACCTGAAGTAGTCTGATCAGTAGGCGTTGATGGATCCCCAGGCACAGAAGGAACATCAACCTGTACAGTAGTGGGTCCAAGTGTATGCTTTGCAAGGCCATAAGGTGTCGAAACAACAATTGAAGAAGTAAGAATATAGTAGCATGGGGAGAAGGAAGTGGAAGGAAAAAAAGATGACACAGATGGCTGCACAAATGCATAATAAGGATGATGACTAGGAATCATCGAAGGGTGCGGGAAAGAGAGGCGAGGTGGCTTAGATGAAAATGGAAGCGCAAACATAGGTGACCTAAATATCCCGAATGTCTGTAACGACACCGCGAGATCAGAAAGTGTGGTAGATGGTACATCAGCGGGAGGGACGAGGTGTGATCGGGCACGCCGACGCCTTGCTGTAGTACTAGCCCCCCCTCAAATCTTCAACATGAGCATTGAGACCACTAGGCTGATCGGTGAGTAACTGGCACCTTGGTGCTGAATCCTGATTAAAAGTTAAACAAAATCGAACACATGACATTATATTTTATTGATATATATTTTTGAAATAAAATACTCACAACGGGCACTGGAGGGGGGACACCCATCTCACTTATTGGGCAATTTGTATCTGCATTCTTTTTTACTTCGTCACTCCTGAGTGTTTTTCATTTCCTGCATTTGAAAACAAATATAGAATTAATTAGAAATTCATAACTTATGTGTAACCGAAACAAGAAAGAAGATGCAGAATGACTTAATTAAGGAATACCACTTGTCAAACCGAATACATGATTCACACTGATATAACAGAAATATTTTATATATAGTAGGAATAATATCAAAATAGAAGACATGTTATAGAATAAAGTACGTTCAAATTAACATGTTTAGCATGAGAAGTGAGATATTTGTAAAACTTGTTGATAGTAGTTAATTGAGGAAAAGTATTCAATCAAGTGTTATGGGATGAGAATGTTACATTTTTTTCATTGTTTTAAGGTTGTTTTCCAGCTTCATTATATGTCTTTTTTAGTTAAATTCAGTAATTAAACAGTTGGTCGTGCACTATGATGTACAAAAGTGATATGCACAGGTCAAGTAGTGTGTACTGTGATGCATGTACACAGAAAAAAATGCGTACTAGAAGTGTGGAATGTGATACATACAGGCCATGTAGAGCACTTTAAAGCATAATAGGAGGTTATGATAGAGTTAGAGGCCAAACGGTTTGTATTGGGAAATACACAGGCTTAGAAGACTACCATGCTTTCTAATTTAGGCCAAGTAGTGAGTTTTCAAGTATATGAAAGAGAGGCCTTAAAAAGTGATCCAGATGATATTGAAAATGCACATGAAAGTCTAGTTGGATACAAAATATTTGTAATTAATGGCAAATCATTTTGTACAACACAAACCTCAACAACTCAAGTTGAGCTAAACCAAAAGAACTGAGAACACAGACAAATGATTTTATATATTTCCCACCACAACTTCATGTTCGCAATCAACTATAATAATTGAAGTATTGGAGTCATCATAAGTAATAAATGGATCGGGGCTAATGGGAGCAGAGATGTTGTCAATTCAATCATCACCATCATCAAAAATATGTCTTGGGATTACTTCAATAATGACACCAAATTCAGGTCGAAGATGATCTTTGACATAAACAACTTGTTTTGCCATTGATGTCAATTCATATGTTTCATCAGTAGCGATAATGCGTGTCATGTCAATAACTCAAAATCCACAATCATCAATAAACATGTCATGCTTCGTCATTGAATCAAACCACTGACATTTCATTAGAGTGACTCGACCATGAAAGTAATAATCCAATATTAGTATTTTCTCAAGGACTCAATAATAAGATACATTTTCAAATCGAGGTCTACTATCTGATGCATTGACATGACTGTCTGTTGTGGTAGTTAACATAACACCATCATGTTGTGTTATCATGTTCTTTGCTCGTTGAGTGATAATAAATCTATACCCATTGATCACAATTGATTTTCATTCACGAACCACAAAATTAGGACCAAAAGCCAAAACTCTCATTTTTTTAGAGACAGAGCCATGAGACAAACTCAATACTTGAAATATAAATGAATATTAAACTTAATTAAACATTGATTTTATTAATTTATTACAGTAATATTTCTACCTTCAATTTCAACAAAGCAGAAAACCCTTTGCTATGCAAAGTCTTTCTTCTTCTCAATGATAAAGAACGATACTTTCTATTTATCATTTGGTCATGTTTCCTATCGAAAAAATAGAAATAGTTTAACATATGTGTAAAATTACATGAGATGAAATAAGATATGCATGTTCAATTGATTTACTTGATGTAGTCATCGAACAAATCACAATTAAACAAAACTGTGCGACGTGTCATCTCCCGCTCTTCAAGGCTTAATGTCATCAATGTATATGATTCGGGAATTCCCCATGTTTAGGGAAGTGATGGAAAACTGAGTTCAATTTGCTCACACTGTTCTTCTTTATTTCTCATTGGTCTGTTCTGTCTCATAGTCAAATTAAACAAATACATTGAACAGAAATCCATACATTTTTGAGCCAAGTAACCTTTGACGATAGAACATTCAGGGTGATTTCTGTTTCGGACATAAGACTTCAATGTGAACATGTTTCTTTCAGTTGGATACATCCAACGAAAAGCAACATGACCTCCAAGAAGTATTTCGGTTGGAAGATGGACAGTTAGATACATCATGCATGTGAAAAATGAGGAAGAAAATATTTTCTCTAACTCGCACATAATTAATGGTGGCTCTACCTAACATTTTTTGCAAGAAAGACATCAAAAACTTCTTAGCACAAAGATCTCTAAAGAAATGACACAACCGAATAACTGATACCCTTACATTATTGGATAGAAGATGACAGATTGCTATTGGAATCAACTCATGCAGAAGGATGTGATAATCACGAGTCTTCAATGATTTCAGCTTCAACTCTTTTCTGTTGACCCGTTTTGATATGTTGCTTGAATAACCATCATGAACTTTAATAGTCTCTAATACTTTCAAAAATTGATTTTTTTTCTGTAGGTGTCATCACATATGAAGCATATGGAATTTTCCATTTATTTTCACTGATACACACAGGATGGAATTCTGGTCTGTCCCAATCCACCAAGTCATGCTGAGATCGTAAATCATCTTTTGTCTTTCCCTTGACATTTAGAAGAATTGAAATCAAAATTTCACATATATTCTTTTCAATGTGCATTACGTCTAAGCAATGACGTAACAAATTGGTTGACCAATAATGCAACTCAAAGAAGATACTCTTTCTTCCAATTGTAATAGGTTTCAGTGAAAACATTCTTCCTCTTTCTAGATTTCACCCTTCCTGAATGAAAAATCGAAATCTTGTAATTCATTTAGCACATCGGTTCCAGACATACGCTGAGGTGGATTGTTGGTCTCTATGGTATTGTCAAATCTTCGACGATTATTCCTATATGGATGGTCTATTGGCAAGAATCGCCGATGTCCCATAAAGCTGAAACTACGACGATATTTCAGTCTTCTGGATCATGGATTTTTCATATAAATATGACATGATAGTTTTCCCTTCGTGCTTCATCTAGACATCATTGCATAAGCAGGAAAATCATTGATCGCCACATAAGCGCAACACACATCTGAAATATGTCTTTCGAACATGCATCGTATGTGCGCACATCCACATTCCAAAGACGTTTCAACTCTTTTATTAAAGGTTACATGTATACATCTATATCATTGCCGAGATCAGAAGGTCCAGATATGAGTATACTCATGAAAGTGAAAAGTTTTTTCATACACATCCATGAAGGAAAGTTGTAAATGTGTATGAAAACTGACTATGTGCTGTGTGAAGTAAGCATATGCCCAAATAGATTAAAACCGTCACATAAAAACCCAGTCTCACATTACGCACGTTAGCTGTGAAATCAGGATATCGAGCATCAAATCCCTTACATGCAAATCCATGTCATCACATTTTTATTGATATTTCATCAGACATGAAAAGATTCTGGAGTCTATGGATCAATGGAAAGTGCCACATTACTTTACATGGCACACTAGATGGTGTTCCATCAGCTTTTGGCTTCTATCGGGATGTCCCACATTTTATACAATCATTCCATTCAGCAGTTTCCTCCCAGAATAAGCTGCAATCTTTCGGACAAGCATTGATTTTGTTTTTTGAAAATCAGTTTCTCACCTAACTTTCATACCATATAGTGGTTTGAGGGAATATTTGCATCATTTGGAAGCAAGTTCTTCAAAAAAGTAAGAATATAATCGATGACGGTATTAGAAATTTCATACATTGTTTTCCCATGAAACAATCAGATTAAAAATTCCAGCTTCTTCATTTTACCACATTGTTAATATACTGGAGTCGTGACAACATCATGAAATTTTGTCATCTTATCAACATAATCATTTTCATTAGTCGCATAATGTGTGCTCGTATCGAAGCCTTTTTGGGCCGACATCCCTTCTCTTGATGATGAACAAACGGAAAACGATCATCTAACAAATTCTCCAATCCAGTCTTTTTATTTGGATCATGAGCATTTTGAGATTGCATTTTCTCCCAATTGTGATACCACACATAGTAGTCTGTTTGAAAACCATATCAGGTTATATGGTAGCTAACTTTTTCACGGCTCAACCAAGTTCTTCCAACACAGTGATAACATGAGCAATGTATGTAGCCACTATCATTGTTAAATGAAAAATAAAAAAATCTATTCAACTTGTTTTGAAAATTGTTTGAAATACGACTAGTTTCATACATCCAACCTCTAGGCATTTTGTTAAAAAAATTGTTATATGTCATTTCGTAAAAGCAATTAAATATCATTGAGGTTTAATCTAAAAAATATTTAATGAAACGAGAAATCTTCAACTTATATGAAACCATAACTGACACACTAGTCTATATGAGAATCATAATATAAAAGACAACGACATACTATATATATAACAAAATATTATAAATTGATGAGGCATAAATGACCTTCTGATAGATGCCTTAGTGACTCTCCCCTTCAATTTAGCCCGGTTTAAGTTCATTTGATTCAGTTTAGTTTAGTTTTGTTTAATTAAATTTAATTAGGTTCATTTAAATTCAATTTTAGTCGGGTTATGTAAGTTTTTATTGATTTGGCGCTGTTTCATTCAGTTGGGATTATTATCACACTACATTAAGTTATGCATAAGAATAAAAAAATATCATGTAATAATAATCACAGTCCATATAAGATTACCTATATAAAGACCACATCATAAGAGTATATGCCACATCGTAACCTATTCAATGTAAGAATAATCTGGGGTGTTAGATGATTTGACACACCATGCAAGAAGAGATAATGATATAACTGGTCTTGCATAAGAGTATACAAATGGTAAGAGTGAACATCATTGGAACCTTTCATTGTTAATAATAAACTCAATGTATATAAGAGTAATTGATTGAGTATCACACCACAATGATGTATATTTCACTATGAAGAGGAAGGTTTTCCTGTCGTGAAGATCCCAATATAAATCTGTGTGGTTTTGGAATGTGATGGTGTATTGGATCACTCCACATTAAAAAGGGGAGACAACAGTTATGTGAGACATTGAGAAGAGTAAAAAATGGTCACATAGGCATGCCAATGGAAAAAACACGCCAAGTTTAACTCATTAAATAAAATATCCTTTTTATGATAGTTTGAAATAAAATATCGAAAAATAGGTTTGTATTACATAATCATATAAAGTTCAATAAAATTTTCAGTATCATTTTATAAATCTTATATTCTATTTTAATTAATTTAAAATATCACAATGAAAACATATTAAAGGCTGAAGCCTTCTTTAATAAAGTACACATTTAAGAGCAACTTTTTAACTAGTCTTTAAAAGTAGGAATTTAAAGATACTTTAGAACTAAATTTATCAAATGGAGTTAATGATCAAGAGAGTAAAAACCATAGTAGATCAAGACACAAATAGAATAGGCTAATAGTATCAAAATAAAATAGGTGAAGAACTATAATAAATATAAAACATGCTACATAAGAAATCACACTATTGTAAAAAAGGATAGGGGAACCAAGATCTTTGACCTATGAAATTATTGAACAAAAAAACTACTATTGTGGACCGATGAAATATATAGGTCACTGTACATAACTATAAAACTATTCAGGGAATCATCGTAGGTAGTGGGCTTGGAACCAATCCAATCTAGGTTATTATTATATCGAATTAGGTTGTATTGGTTTAATTCATTTTATTTCGATTCATTTTTATTCATTTTGTATTGGTTTAAATATATTTATGTGAGCTCAGTATGAGTAAGAACTATTTAGGTTAATTTGGAACTTTTAGATCCAATTCGTCTTTTTTTTTTATTTAGTTATGAATAAAATTTTCTAGTTCAGTTTAGTTTGGGTAAATATGGTTTAGTTTTGTTTGGTCCAGTTTAGTGTAGGTTAATTTTGATTGGTTTATTTTGGTTTGGTTCAATTTTTAGTTGTCTTGTGGTGTTTAATTCAAGTCTTTTTTGGAAAGATCGATTAAATTCAATTTGGTTCGTTTCAATTAAATTCCACTTATTTTGGTTTGGTTCAATTCTATTCCATTTGGTGCAATTAAATTCAACACAATATGGTTTAAAATGTTTTTACTTGTTATAGTTGAGTTCAATTAAGGTTTATTTGTATTGATATTAGTTCATTTTAATTTTATTCAGTTTGTGTTGATTTAGGTCTCTTAGGGAAAGTTTGTTCCCTTTGAGTTCAATTTTGATTTAGTATGTTTGATTTGGATTGGCCCAGGTATGTGCATGTTAATATAATTTAAATATTAACATGTAAAAATATAAATTATTTATATATTAATATGTAAACTATATTGATATGTAAACTATATTAATATACAAAATGTCAGTTCATTAATAAAATTTACAGTTTATATATTCATTTATTTAGTTTACATATTAAAGAAAATATAAATTATAAACCATTTAATGAACATATTAACCATTTAAAGTCTACTATTTACGGTTTATAGTTTATATATAAATTATAAACTCATTATATTTTAATGAAAACTGTTAAATTTTTATAATTTATATATAAATTTTTATAGTTTTTATATTAATATAGTTTTCTCTAAAAAATAAATTCATTCTAGAAATTCACAGCCCATATATATGTTCATACATATTTACAATCTTGGGCACTCACGGTTGGAATTCAGATTATAGGCACACTGAGCTATTTTGGAGACCTATTTCACCCAAATAGAGTCATTGATTTTGCAAAATTGAAGTGCATAACTATTAAAGAAAATCCCACACATTTGATCACCAAAAAAATCTACCACATAGAGTAAATTGGAGGGACTAATTGGATATGTCTTTGAGGGACCTAGATATCCTTATACATGTTTGAATAATAATAATAATAACCATTGAAAAATAAAAAAATAAATCACTTAATAATTCACGATGGGAGGAGGAATCGCTCAGGATGGGATCGCGATGGGAGTTGGGATTAGAGAAATCCTTACAGGTTCTCTCTATCAACAAGAATCATCAAAATCATATTAAATTTAATTATGCGATAAAATTCAATCTCAACAAGGAACCATGGCCAGAAACCTCTTGCAGGGCCCAGAAAGGCTGTAAACTTTATTCTTTTAAACTTTAGCTGTTAATTTTTTACTTACAGTTTTTGACAAACTTGACGGAGATGCTTTAGCTTTCCCCTTAGCAAATTAGGAAACACGTTAACACGCGCTTGTTAAGAATAGAATAAGCCCTAAAACCCCTTTTAGACATTCATGAAACACCACAAAATCAAACAGATACCAATTCAAACTCAATTAAATTGTAAGGCAACCAAAGACCTGAAAACAAACATATCTTCATCTTCTTATTCACAGTACCCAACCAAAACGACACTGAAAAACAGATGTCAACCAAGAGGTGCTGGATTGGGTACCTCTAGTTTGAGATTGAATACCGAGTGGGGCAGCGCGAGGGGAGGAGCAGCGCGAGGGGAGTCGAGGTCGGAGAAGGGGAGAAGGGGCAATGTGGGGGGATGAGGGGAGTCGCGTGCTAGGGTTGGAATGGGAGGAGAGGAGCGGGGCTGAGAGTCGGGATGAGAGCAGTGAGAATCGGGATGGGAGCCGTGGGTAGCGCTCGAGTTTTAGAGGAAATAGAACATACCTATTCCAACGATTTTTTAAAACCGTTGGAATATGCTAGGCTATATCAACGATTTTTAACAAACCTTTGGAATATGCCCGTTGTGAAAACCCCATTTCCAGTTGTGTCTAGATTCATCTTTGCTCAACTTTGTGCTCGTTGAAATAAGAGTTGAAACTTCTTTGGATTCTGCCATCCCAAACTTCTTTAATAATCTCCTGACATACTTTTCTTGGGATAAGAAAATTTATTTTTCTTTTTGTTGAACTTGTAAGTCAAGGAAGAAAGTTAATTCTCCCAACATTGACATTTCAAAATTCTACCTCATTTCCTCATCAAATGTTTTACAAACATCTTCTCTATCCCCATCAAAAATTATATCATCCACACAAACAATTACAATTAGAGTTCCGGAGTCAACATCTTTCACATACAAGCTGCTATTAACTTTTCCTTTAGAAAAATTCAACATTCTCAAACAATTGTCAAGCTTAGAATACTATGCATGTGGTGCTTGTTTCAGTCCATACAAAGCTTTCTTTAATTTATAAATTTTCTTTTCATCCTCATCAAGTATAAACCCACAAGGTTGTTTAATGTAAACTTTTCCTCAATCTCACCATTTAAGAAAGATGACTTTATATCCATCTGATAAAGTTTGTAATTCCGATGAGCAGCCACTGTAAGAAGCATTCAAATAGTTTCCAGCCTTATAACAAGGGAAACCGTTTCTTCAAAATCCACACCTTCCACATGTGCATATCCTTTACAAACAAGTCTTGCTTTGTTTCTTGAAACTTCTTCATGCTCATTCAATTTGTTTCTATGAACCCATTTTGTTTCGATAACATTTTTATTTGCTGGCATTGGAACAAATTTCCATGTTTCATTCTTCTCAATCTGATCTAACTCTTCATTCATAGCATCCACATATTCTTTATGTTGATTAGCCTTTGAAACTGATTCTGGTTCAACTTTTGAGATAAGTGAAGCATGATTTTCTGATCTCAACTTCCTTCTAGTCTGAACCGGAGCCTTCTGATTTCCAATAATGTTTTCGGATTCAATGTTTTTGTAAAGTAGGAAATTTCAAAGTTTCTTTCCCAGCTGGAGTTTTCTCATCACATGATTCTTCTGAATCTTGATAAGGATGTTTTGAATTTTTTTTTATTGTTGGAATTCTCCAGTTTATCCTCAACATCCTCAGCAACTTTTGTTAAGGAACCTTGATTTTATTTTGTATTATGGTAACATATTTCTTCCTATTTCCACTAAACTTCTACTCTTTCTTTTTACCACTCCATTTTGTTGTGGAGTATATGGAGCACTATACCGATGTTTGATACAACACTTTCTTAGATAAGTTTCAAAAGTATTGTTTGTGAATTCAGTACCATTATCCGTTCTTAACTTCTTTATGAAAACCCTCAATTCTTTGTTAACATCTTTTCTGAAGAATTTGAACATTTCAATGGCCTCTGACTTGTGCTTCATAAACATGATGTTTGTCATCTGAGTAAAATCATCAATAAAAGTGATAAAGTATAAGTCTCCTTTTGTTGATTGATGTCTCATCGGTCCACATAAATCAGAATGAATAAGATCAAGTGGTGTGCTAGATTGAATCTGAACTCTTTTATGACTTTTGTTAGTCATCTTCCCCTTTTGATAAGTAACACAAACATCTACTTCTCTTCTTTTCAATTCTGGTAAATTTCGAACGACATTAGCTTTAGAAAGTTTGTTCATACTTTTTTGTCCAATGTGCTCAAGTCTTTGGTGCCACAATCTGTTTTCATCTTCTGCACTCAAGTAACACGAGTTATTGAATTCTCCTATTTGGAAGAGATTTCCACCGGTTCTTTCTCCTTTTGTACTAACTTTTCCATCTTTCACACTTTTGATGATACATTTTTTTTTCTAAAAACAAATTCTTTTCCATCATCACAAAGTTGACTTATACTAAGTTATGTTTTAGCCCATCAACAAATAAAACTCTCTTGGATTTTAACTTTTCTGCTTCAATCTCAGTCGTTTCGATTCCTCTGATTTTTAAGGAACTATCATTACCAAAGGTAACTGCTCCTCCATCACGACTTTCAACATGTTTCAAGATTTTTATATCACCTGTCATATGTGAAGAACAACCACTATCAAGTATCTATGGTTTGTTCATTTTACTTGCTTTCAAATCTGTCTCAACAACAAAAGCTCTTTCCTCAACTTTCTTATTTCAACTTCCTTTTCTTTTCTATCGTAAAGAATCTGTTCTGGAAGGAGTGTCATACATCTTTCGGCATAATGACCGGCCTGATCACATCTTCCACAAACTTATTCCAGACATTCAAATTGATTTTTGGTTGAAAAGTTTCTAACATCTTAAGAATTCACCTTTTTAACTTTCTGTAAGTTAGGAAAGTTTCTCATTCTACTTTCACTATTTCATCCACTTTTCTCAAACCTTCTTCCAGGTAGAGATATGTTGTGCCAACAATTATAAGCTCTATGTCCATAGATTCCACAACACCAGCAATAACTATCAAATCTTGGTTTTCTATTTAAGAAAGATGTTTCTTTGTAGAAACCTTGTTGAGGTTGATGACTTATTTCGGCTCTAACATACCTAGGATGTGGACAATCTTTTCTTTTGAATGAGTTTTTTACTTTTATAGATTTGATAGGTGTCTCACATCCTTTCTCCACCCAAGCTTTCCCAATACTTTTTCGTGAACCTGAAATGTTAAAAGAATCAGTTGAAATATTATTTTTGGTAAGAGAAGATTTCACCTGATTCTCATATTGAGCATTCTCAGCAGCTTTAGAAGTCTCGACTTTTACTTCTGAAGTTTTGTTGAAGTTTTCATTCATCTTCCTCAAGGTAATTTCAGACTCAAGAAGTTTTGATTGAAACTTGTTAACATTTTCTTCCTTAGCTTTCAACTTTTTACTACGATCTTCAATCATCTTTCCATGTTCAGCTATTCTAAGTTTTTAACTTAAAATCTCTTGAATGTATTCATCCTCCTGCTTGATGACATCTTTTCTTCCATCAACAACTTCTTCACAATCTTTCTTCATTACTTTAATTTCTTTCTTGCTCAAGACATGCAACAAGTTCTGTTCTGAGCTGAGATTCTTTACCAACTTCTTCACTCTATGAAGAATCTTTTGTTTTCTCAACTTCTGCAATGATGGTTCTGAATTTTTCTGAACTTTTATCTTCAGAAGAATTGTTAGTTAAATTTGATTCAACTTTCTTATTCAACATACTTCTTTTGTTTCTTGTAAACTTCTTTTTGTATTTGTTGGAAGACTTTTCTTCATCATTTTTGTTCCACCTCTTCCATCGAGATTTTCCATCAGAATCATCTCGACATTCTCCAACTTTCTTCTTGGGACAATTCATGACAAAATGTCTGATTCCACCACACTCAAAACATTTGAGAAGAAGTTTACCTTCATACTTCCCCCCTCTTCGATAGTTCTTGGATACAAGAGACATGATTTTTTCATTCAACTCATCATCCTTTTTATCTTCAGAGTCACAAGGATCAATATCTTCAACATCTTGAATTTTCAACTTTCTCATAGCTTCAAAATCCATTTTATCTTTCATCTTCTTTTTAAACATTGGAGTTTTCCTCGTTTCATAAGCAACAAGAAAGTTATGCAATTTATCAAGAGATAAATCATCTTTATCTTATAAAGAAGATAAATTTTAGAATCAAACCTGTCCGGAAAGTTTCTCATAAGTTTCTTCACAATTGTAGAATCTTTTAAGATATCTCAGAATCTTTTGATATTGCAAACAATTTCATTTACTCTGATGAAGTATTCATCAATTGTTTCTTCATCTCTCATTCTGATGTCTTCATGCTTATTATGCTAGATTTGTAGCTTTGCTTCCTTAACTTTTGTATTCCTTTTGAAAACACTTTTCAGCTTGTCCTACATACTTTTTGATGTTTTGAGACGCATCACCTTCTGATAAACATTTTATGATAAGGACATGATAATAACATTTATAGCATTTCTATCAACTTCTATATTTCTCTTATCACCAAAGGTCATAGGAGCATCTTTCTCAATAAGTGGAAACCCAATATTAGCAACATCAACAACTTCCAGGCCAAGATATAGGAGATAAGGAATCATCCTATTTTTCCATCCATAATAATTTTTGCCATCAAATGTAGAAATTTCTCTACTGTTGACAGAATTGATATTATCCATGATAAGGATTTAACAAGGGAACCTTCTCTATGATACCAATTGAAGTTTCAAAGGATCGAATAACAACTGAGAATGGGGGGGGGGTTGAATCAGTTCACTTTTTATAAGTTTCAATGCTTTTTAAAACTTAACTTTATCAACTTTTAGTAAATACTCATGCATGCAAAAGTAGGAAAGCAAGTAAAGCATACACGATTTACAAGGTTCGACCTCAGTGTGAGAACCTACATCCTTGCCATAGCCACTCCCGTGAGTTTATGGAAATCCACTATTATTAATAAGTGAATACAACTTATGCCAACTCCAGTTAGACACCTTTTATCTCCCGATAGGAAAGATTATACTTACTCTCGTCAGTTTACAATGTTTGCTTATAAAACAATTGAGTCAAACAAAAGTATAAAGATTGTTGAAACTGCTCTGCAATTGCTCAGTTCGAATCCTCAGTTCGATTTGGCTTGATTCAATTTTCTCAATACGATGAGTCTTGATCTGATTCTCTCAATACGATGAGTCCGAATCTGATTCTCTCAATACGATGAGTTCGGATCTGATTATTTCAATACAATGAGTCTGGATCTGATTTTCTCAATACGATGAGTCCGGATCTCATTATCTCAATACGATGGACTCAATACAGTGAACCCATTCTCAATCTGCAAAATTCAAACTGTGCTCAAATACTCAATACGTTGTACCTTAGTCTAATTGACTCAATTCGATTGAATGAATACGATCTTCTCAATACGATTTTGCTCAATCCGGTAAATAAACATTCAGCTGTCTGATCTTCCTCAGAAGATCTCTGACCGACAATAACTCTCACTTGATTTTTTTAGCGCTTCGCCTTTTCCGTTTGCGTGAAAGTTCTACTTGAATGAATGATCCGAGCAAGTATTTATAGGTGATTCAGAAAACAAAAGCGGGAAACTTGAAAACTTTTCCCACTTCCTCAAATCTAAAAAACTCCGAAAATCTCTTGCATTTAAACTTCATCTTTGACTTCTTCAAGCCTCCTTAAATTTCTTCAAGATTTATGCAAAATTGAATTTCAAGTTTGATCTCTTTAACTCTTAATAAAACTTCTGAAATTTTCTTTTTGAGTCTTCTTCGCAATCAACTCATTATGAATCTGTTTCCTTCTCAGAGTCAGTCTGATTTCTGTTTCCTTCTCAGAGTCAGTCTGATTTCTCTTTCCTTATTAGTGTCAATCCGATTTTTGTTTCCTTCTCAGAGTTAGTCTGATTTCTGTTTCCTTCTCAGAGTCAGTCCGATTTCTGTTTCATTCTCAGAGAATCTGATATCTGTATTCAGTGAAATCGAATTTTGTGTCCTTTTTAGTGAATCTGAATTCTATATCCTTCTTAGCTTATTATGATTGAATCCGAATTATGATGAAATCTCCAAATTGCAACTCTGAAATTCTTCAAAGCTCTCCATCACATCTTCAAAAGCTTTTATCATGAAAGTTTTCATGATTTGTGAGAACTTCTTGATCATTAAAGCATCGTTTGATTTTTGTTTAGAAAGTATGAACACTTTCTAACTCCTTATTTCATAAACTTATTTCAAAACTTTTCAGCAACAAAACGACTTCTTCACTCAGCAACTTCTTTCTTTCTATGATCACGATAAAAGCAAACTTTCAGAAAATAACAACTTCTGCCTTCGATTCTTTTGGATTCGATTATCTGAATCCGATGCAGATGAATTTGATGATATGAAATCGATGCTGGTCAGTCCGATTATCTCATTACGATAGACTGGATCCGATTCTTGAAAAACAAAAACATTCTTATACAAAAAGGTTAATTGTCAACAAATACAAATTTTTTGTTAAAACAAAACACCATAAAGGTTCTTCAGGTGTCATTGGATGTTCCTATCTACGAACATGTGTATTGGTCTCTTGACTTGAGATCATTATCAATGTGCAACATTTGATCGTGTACTTTGACGCAAGACAAAAACCATGATAATGAAATCGTGGTGAGGTAGCTTGTGTTGGGTGCGTCATTAGTGATATGACATTGGTTGAATGATCAAGATAGAATTTGCCGTTTTCGAGTTGAGGAAGTATTATATCTCGTGTCAGATTGGTCATGATGGTAGTATCTTCATAAATTCATGATTATGGTAGTCAAAGGTAAATCCGTCCAGTTAGATCAACAAATAATAAAGCAAGGACGACGACACGGGTGTGCGTCTTGCTTTATGAGATATCTAAAGGCATAGATTATATTACACAATGTGTGTCCGTAGGTTGATTGTCGTTGCAATGACTACTCCTTATCTCTGTATGAGTCATGATGAGTTGCTAGATTCTGCTCTTGGTATGTGAATAATATGCACTACTATCGAAATAAGGACCTAAAAGGTCACACATAATAACGTATTCAAGAATCTGCTCTATTTTGGTGAATAAGTATATAGGACATGGTGGGCCCCACCACCGGGGTTCGAGATTTGTCAAAAAGAATGCACGATCACCAAAAGAATAAATAAATTCATATTATTCAAGTTAAGAATAATTGACATTGAAATTATTTATTAAATGTATTTACAAGTATTAAAGTAAATATATAGAAAATATTATATGAACGAATATTAGTTTTAAATATTCATGGTTCATTTAATATTTGCGGGAACGACGAGTCGAGTCCATGACTCGAGTTTTATCACGTAATATATTTATTATATTACAAGAAAGTGATAGAAATATAAATGATATTTACGACTCCACACAATAGTTATAATATATCGTTTACATAATGTGTTAAATATTCTGGGGTCGGGGAGCCTTTTTCGGGTAATTTCATAACACACTATAAATAGGAGAAGAGAGACTCTCGCTTGTGACTATTCACTACGAGCTCTTGAGCGCTTCTCTCTCATCTCCCACTTTTTAGAGAGAAACTCTTGATCCAGGTGATCATATTGAGTTCTCCCTCGTGCATCGAATGTACGTCGATGCGGTGCTCGTTGGAACGTTGAAGACGTCGTATCTTCACGCTACCACCTGAAATTCGATGATCGACGCTCCTG
Organism: Viscum album; assembly: GCA_963277665.1. Lineage (NCBI taxonomy): Eukaryota > Viridiplantae > Streptophyta > Magnoliopsida > Santalales > Viscaceae > Viscum > Viscum album. The sequence continues at coordinate 453,317,631 of OY728166.1, read as the reverse complement.
CATATTTTCGAAGTGCGTGTGATCTAGAGATATTCTGCTTTGGATCTTTCGAGCAGCGATCGCCGACGACAAGCAGATGTTGAGCGTGTCTTCAGATCCAACCAATTATTTATGATTTAATTTTTGTACTTAAAACTTCTTCACGCGTGATCCTCAGGCTAATACTAGGGCAGCGCATCACTGACGATGACGTTATTGCGTTGATCGTCGGTGAAAAATTTTAAACCCCCGACCCGACTTCCGCTGCGTGCCCCAACACTTTTAACTGGTATCAGAGCGACGCATGATGATTTTAAGTCAATAGAAAATTGAAATTTGCATTATTTTGTAAAGAGGGTGTCCTTACGGTCAAACGCTGCAGATAGCAGTTCAATCCGAGGTCGGATGACCAAGTTGCGGTCATTTGAAGTTTAGAACGCAAATTGAAATTGCTTGTTTATGGGTTTAATTTGCCGAACATATTTTTATATATATGTAATTTTTACTCAAAATCGTGTGCGAGTGTGAATTCCGGTGAACCGTTGTATTCCGGTCAGATAAGTCATGGGCGAAATAGTCACCGAAATATTGCAATCAGTTTCATTTAAAAATTATATCATATTGTTATTATTTTATTTAAAGCCTACTTAATAGGCTTAAGAAAATAATAATAAGCAGCCAAATGAATGGTGGGGCGGTTGAGCGGCTGCTAGTGTAGAAAACCAAAAGTTCGGGGTGATTATGGAAAAATTGAAAATGGGAAATAACTTTAAAAGGAGAAAGGTCCAGGCAGATTGTTTTCTGTAAAAGTCAAAAAAAAGGGGGGCATAGGGGCCCCGCCGCTTGACGCACCCTCTCCCTGCAGCAGGTCACCGCGCGACCACCGCATGACCTGCTCCTTCATGCCTTCTGGTCACTGGAGAACCATGCCCTGTCGGCCTCCTCTTCGAACAGAATCCCCGCGAGCACGCGCCACTGGTCGAGGCCTGCTCCTCCCTGCTGGATCGTCTCACACCAGGGTGCCCGAGCCGCCATCCTCGATTGACCTCCCCTCCGCTGTGGTCCGCCGTCTCGGCCACCACCCGCGACGCCTCCTGCTCCTTTGGTTAGCCGCCCTCCACCGTGACCTGTTATGGAAAAACGGACCACAAAAGAGTAAAAGGGAAAAAATAAAATAACGAGAACACATAGATTTACGTGGTTCATGAATAATCCCTACGTCCACGGAGAAGTAGAATTTCACTATGATTCGGGGGCACAATTTTTATAAGGAGTTTTAGGGTTCTAAATCACTAACTAAACCCTAGCCCGAAATGGGCTAAAAAAGGAGAAAGACGATCCACTGTTCCACCAACCGCATAAGAAGTCTGCATCACTACAGTGAAAGGTGGCCACCAAAGTCAAAAATGCTAAAGTGGGTGGTGGTTAGAAGTATAAGGAGCTACAGTACTGTTGACTTCAAAGTCATCACTACTACAATGCCTTGTCGGTGTCGGTTGGTCAGCTCGACTACAGTGGTCAGAGCCGTTACAACCCCGAAAAACTTGGGTCGGGGGCCTTCGACCCTCGGACCCCCGGAGTAGGGGTGTGTTGCCCCCTGCAACCCCCAACGAGCTCACCGCGGAGCTTGACCTGGGAAAGTTACAGCCTGATGTGTAGTATGGTTCATAAGCATTCAACCCAATCATCATCCGAAATAGATCGGGCTACACCAATCCATATATGCCCCCTAGCCGCACAGATCCCAACCTCCCTATTGAGTGTCGTCGCTGTCGTCGACCAACCTAAGAGCTGCCCTCGCCTGGACCTCCCGAGACCACCAGTTCTGCCCTCGCCTTCACCGAATGCCTGCGATCGAGGTGACCTAAGCCCCCCTTCACCGTCACGTGACCGCCAGAGGCCGCCTTGTGCTGAGCCCTGTCGGGATCTCTAGTTCCCGACCACCGCGATTGAGATCCGGCCAGATTTGGCATGGCGCTGACTGCCCCTCCTCCCGCAGCTCACCACAACACTGTTCTGCGAGCCATCGTAAGAACCGGCCATCGCCACTTCCAGCTGGACGCCCTCCGGTCAGCGCTTCCTCGGACAACCCTTGCACCACCCGTTTGTTGAGCCAGGTCGTCCCCTACTGGCGACCCAAGTGCGAGGTAACCCCTCCCACGACTCTGCATAGACCCAAATCGCCCCGAAATAGGCCAAGGCGGGTCTGCCCGACCTAGAAAGGGTCTGGGCAGGCCGACCCAACCCAAGATACCCCTGCATGGGGTCAGTACGGTCCTGAATGGGCCTGCACGGGTTCGACCCGACCCGCACAAGCTCTGCCTGGGGTTTTCCGGGCCTAAGTATTTTATATATATAATGAAAAGTTAATTAAATTAATTAATTTAATTTTGGTTTTAAATTAAATTAATTAAAAATTATTTTTTGGTTTAAAAACTTAATTTTAATATTGCGGGTTAAATTAAATTAATTAATTAATTTAATTTTTGGCATTAAAATTAAATTAATATTGGGATCGAACGATGGCAATTGTTGAATTAAAAATAAGAGAGAATTTTTAATTCAATGAATTTTCCCTCGAATATAATTTATTGCAAGTTTAATTTTATTTATGTAATTAATATAAATACGCGAGTTTAATGTGTAACGATTGATCATGAGCCATAGACCGATCAATACATGTTTGATGTATATTTATTTATTTAATTATTACAATACATGTTTTGTAATAATTAGTTTAATATACTCCGATTTGCGAGTCGTCTGTGTCTTTTTATGTATAAGGTCATGCACGCCCAGATAAAAGTTTTTATCTGTATTTCACACTCCCTAGACCCCCTCGTCCGCGTGCGTGTATTGTTGTATAATGACAAAGATGAGCAGTGACATACTTCACGCTGAGTTATGATGACGCATCAGACAAGAGTTGGACACATTGGATGAGTAAGCGCTGCAACTCGAGTCGCAAGTGACGTGACTCAAGGAGTTGCCCTTATAGGGTTTAGGTTGATCCATTATTCACTCAATGAATCAACCATTAGTATCGGTTCATGATCACATTGTCATTTTATTTATGCATGGTTTATTGTTTTATGCATGTGTAGTGTGATCACATAGAACAATACACAAGCATGCACAAATAAAATGAAATTGTGACGCGATGAATGTTTTCTATTTATTGCATGACCAGTTGTGAGTGCGATCACATAGTACGTGCTTATGAGATGAAAAATGATTTCATTTCGTCATGTAATAATAATAAAACCCTCAAAGAAATATTAAGTCGCAAACATCTTTCGTCGTTTGAATTTGAACACAATCTGATGTTCGGGATGCTCGGTCAACAATAATTGAGGGTGCCTCCTATTACTGGGGAGTTTTTTTGAGAACGATGAGTTGACTTAACTGAAGTTGGTAGTTAAGGATTTTAACCATAACTAACTTGCTATCACTTTAGAGACAAAGTGTTGAGTGAATCAATGTCACAACCTGATGTTCGGGGTGCTCGATCAACAATAATTGAGGGTGCCTCCTATTATTGGGGAGTTTTTATGAGAACGATGAGTTGACTTAACTGAAGTTGGTAGTTAAGGATTTTAACCATAACTAACTTGCTATCACTTTAGAGACAAAATGTTGAGAGAATCAATGTTATAATTTCGAGAAGCTGAGACTTCACTCAACATATCAAGAAGCCGCGAGTTAATGCGGTTGACCAGTCAAACGCATACCTCGAACTCTTTGAGAAGTGGCGTAGCCATAACTTGTAGACTATGAGGGGAGTTTCACGGATCATTGCCACTAGAATACTCAAGTGACAGAGTATTCTGATTCTAGTATAGAGGGTTCATAGAATTCGATAAAATAGTAGGAGACATTTAATAATTTAATTAATTAACCGACAATGTCTAAATCGATAATCAAGATAAAAGTACTAATATGTTAGAATTTATTTTTGTAGAAAATGGCAAGCTATACCACAAAAAATACTGCGATATCTAATGGACAAAGTAAATGTCCACACTGATAGGAGTTTCCAAGAGTAATATAGGTGCTTGCGCAAAATGCTACAATATCGAAAAATTCAAGGTGCTGGTGTCCCCAATACCTCTTAAGCCACATCAGGAAGCGAGGGTGTTTAAAAAATGCTTATGGGAGACTCATGTATTACGGATATGATGATTTTGTCATAATGGTATTATCAACGTCCGATGTCTGTTGTGGATACAACATCGTGACATGTGATTTCACATGGCGTCTCATCTCCTAGAAGCTTGCAAGGAGAAAGTGAAGCGAGATATGAGTGGGTGACGATTACACTGGATATGTGTAAATTGAAAGATGGATCATGATCATTCAACAAATAACTTTCTCATATCATTTTTACCCATTTACTCAAGATTCGTTTAAGATTACAAAAACGAACAGTATGGAAAAAACGCTTTGTTACCTTCTAGGTAAGGTTTACTAAGCAATAAGAACATTAAAGGAAGTTTCATCTTTAGTTCTTAAGGTGAACAAATTGAAAGACAAGACAAAAAAGCCAATGACAGGTGTCACGCCAAATGCACCTTCGCAACGTCCTTCAAAGAAAGAGGTGTTAACAAGAGTTTATTTGCTTTGCATATCATGAAATAATTCTATTGAAGATAAATGCAATGAATTGAATAGAATAAGCAAGTACTTGCTTCTTCTTTAGTGAATATTCATCATTGTAAGTAATGTTTCAGTTTTTACTTCTTGAGTATTAAATACAATATGCATATTACGTATGTGTATTTAAATACAATAACCAATTAAGTATAGAAACATTACTGGAAGGATCCATGAACCTCCCCTCATAGTCTACAAGCTTTGGCTATACCACTACTTGGAGGGTTCAAGGTTGGTGTTTGGCTGACCAACCATATTAACTCGCGGTTCCTTGATCTATTAAGTGAAGTTTCGACTTCTAAAATCATAACCTGATTTACTAAATGCTTGCCTCTAAAATGATAGTAAGTTAGCTTTGGCTAATCCTTACTATCACTTTAGTTAAGTCAACCCACCACTCTCATAAGAACTCTTTGGTAGTAAGAGACACCCTCAACTTTGGCTGACAAGCACCCCGAATACCCGGTTTTGTCCAAATTTGAATAATGGAAGGCGGTTACGACTTAATATTTCTTTGAGGGTTTTATGTGTTTATGTGACGAAAAGAAATCATTTTATATTTGATAAGTATGTTCTATGTGATCCCACCCACAACTGACTATGCAATAAATAGAAAAATATCCATCGGGTCACATGTTCATTTTATTTGAGCATACTTGTTTATTATTTTATGTGAACACGCGTAAACTACACATACATTAAATAATAAACCATACAAAAATAAAATGACGACGTGATCATGAGTCGATACTAATGGTTGATCCATTGAGTGAATAATGGATCAACATAGACCCTAGGGGTAATACATTGAGCCGCGTCGCTTGTGAGTCGAGTTGCATCGCTCACCCATCAAATGCATCCAACTCCTGTCTGGTGTGTCGCCATAGCTCGGCGCGATATGTGTCACTGCTCGTCTTCGTCATTATACATAACACTTGCACGCATGCGAGGATGTCTTGGGAGTATAAAATACAACCGAGAAAAATGGACACGCAGACCCTTATACACATATATAATGACGCTTAGACGACGCACAAATTGTCTTTTAATTAAACTAATTATTACAAACAACCATTGTAATAATTAAATAAATAAATAAACATGCACCACACATACATTGGTCGGTCTTAGGCTCATGATCAATCTTATACACATTAAACTCGCGTATTTAAAATAAATGCAGAAATACAATTAAATTTGCATTAATTTATATTTGATGACATTTTATTTATTAAAATTCACTTTTATTTTAATTCAATATTTATGTCTTTCAGTCCCAAAATTAATTTAATTTTAAAACCAAAAAATAAATAAATAAATTATTTTAATTTAACACCTAAATTAAATTAATTTAATTTAACACCTAAATTAAATTAATTTAACGAGTAGTAATAAAAAAGTTTTAAATCAAAAATTAATATTTAATTAATTTAATTTAAAAACAAAATTGAATTAATTAATTTAATTAACTTTTGATTAAATAAAAGTACTCAGCCGTGAAAACCTTGTCTAGGGCCTGTGGCTGTGCAAACTCCATACATGGGTGTTCTGTGCCGGGTAGGTTCGCCCAAACCCGTTTCGGGCTGGGCCGACCCGTTCAGGCCTGTTTCGGGATGGATCAGATCGATGCTCAACAGTATTGGGTGTACCTCTCATCCCGCTTGATCTGGCGGGTGGTCCAGGATGCAAGGCAGCGACACCAGAGTCTGATCTGGCCGAAGGATCTTGAGATAACTGACGATCTGTGACACATAGGTTTCGCCGACAGAGCCTGAGGTAAGGGCGGCAGCCGGTTGATGCTCGACCGGTCTCAGGTTCCAGTGAGATCTAGCGTCAAGGGCATGGAAGGGGCCGACGAAGGGTGTTGTTGGCCCATAAGAGGAGGCAGATGCAACCGGTCGCATCGATAAGGCGGGGAGGGGTTTCCGTCATCGAACGGTGCGGCTGGGCGGTCGAGCGGTGCAGCTGGGCGGTCGAACGGTGCGACTGACCAGCGGGCATGGACTTTCCTGTGACATCCACGGAATTAAGGAGGGCACCGGGAGGGTCCCGCTTATGGAAAAAATATTCTCAAAGAAAATTTGTTTTTTTATAAAACAATCGACAACCCCATTTAGAAAACAAAAAAAAGTTTGTTTTATTTGACCCGTATAACACACCACCCCCCATTACGACAATAATCGTCTTCGGTTGACATTTTAACTGGAATATCTAGTACACCCGTAAGATGAGAACACATGTCTTATTGTATTTCCAGCCGTCAGATCATATGTTCACGACATTCCTTCGATTCGAATTTGGAGACGGACTTGCCCTCGCATTTTGTGAGACAGATTGACTTTGGCTCGACTACGGTGATTGCGACGAAACCCTGAAATTCGGCACTGCGACGACAACAACGAATCGAGCTACTCCAGGAACAACTATGGGGAGGACGACTCCACCGAAAGGCATTATCGCATTGTCCGCAAGTTTTGTCCAGCACAAAGGCGCTGTTTTTTTCTCCGAGAACTGCTTGACTCGGGTGGGGTTTCGTCTCAATCTCCGATAGTCGTTTTTGTACAAAACAGTAGCAATGTCTGACGAAGTTGGCGTAAATTAGTTATTTTTGCCAAAATATGTACTCGAAAATATGTATTCCAATTTTGTTACGATTTCTTCTTTAGAACTTTTGTGTTATGAGTAGTTTTCTGTAAATGTTCTTTGTCTATCAATTTCGAATTCCATTTTTGTTGTATTCTTTCTCACTGGAGGTGCCAATGGAACTTCCCTGGGAGATATTCACTGCAGGTTCCACTTTAACATGCACCGAAACCTCCACTTTCCAATGGAGATTTGTGGAAGATACATTGTGTAAGAACCCGGTTTTTGCTGCGAAAGACTTTGGAATATTCTTGATGATATTCCAGAGCAGCGCCTTCAGACGGCGTGCGATTCCGAGCCCCGGTGTGGCCGGAATTAAATTTTCAGTGCGTTCACACTGAAAACGCCAAATAAATGAGATAACTCCTAAACGGTGCTTCGGATCAGAGATCTGAGTGTACGGATGGGTCCAAAATGGGGTGTTTACCCTAGGAACGACATAAAACATGTCGGCGCGGGACGTTTGGACCCCTCGCTCGCCATCAGAGCGTGGAACAGATAAATTAAATAATTAATTTATTCGTTTAACGGCTTAACTCAAGTGTCTCTTAAACGGTGGCTTGGATTGGGAAACCGAGGGCACCGTTGAGTCCGGAACGTGCCGTTTATCCTAGGAGGGGTGTAAGTTTCGCGGGCGCGGGCCGTCTGTGAAAAATGGCCCCAGAGGCGTTTTCATAATTTGGCGGCCTCGGGCGTTGAGTTTAGTAACTTTTGAACGAGGTCTCGGATTAAAATTCCGAGACTGCCATTGCGCTCAGAACGTGGCGTTTACCCCTGGGGAGGCTTAATCTCGACCCCCTCGGAAGTTCGGTTTCGGGCCGACGGGCGGGTGGTAAAGTGTTTTCTATTTAAACACTTAACCCATTCCTCCTCTCCCCCTTCTTCCCTGGCGCCAACAGCTCCCAACGACGAAGGAGGAAGCTCCTCCTCTCCTCCTCACCTCCGGCAAGGCAGCGACGCGGCGACGGACCCTCCATGAAGCGTCGGGCAACGCCCCAACAGGTTGGAGGTTACGTTTTGTATTTTCATTCCCGTACTTAACTTCGAACGCAAATTTACATGTTGAATTACTGCTGAATTGTCGAGCGAGGCCCATATTTGCGTAGCACATGTTCTAAGCTTTCAAACGCTTGTTTCAGAGTTGAAATCCGAGTTCCGAGGAGCTCGTATTTGTCCAGCGAAGTTTGCGGGTCTTGGAGTCGGTTTTGGGTTCTCCGGCAGGTTCGAGCGGCGGTAGGCGGCAGCGCGACGTCCTCGGAAGGCGGCGACGCGGGCTTCGGCTTCAGGCGGACGACGGAGGGGTCGAGGGAGTTGGTGAGCGCGGCGGCCGGGTGTGGTCGAGCGGAGGAGCCGGCTGCCGGTGCGGCGGGGCGAGCGCGAGCGGCGGAGCGCGACGACCGGGTGTGGTCGAGCGGAGGAGCCGGCTGCCGGTGCGGCCGGGCGAGCACGAGCGGCGGCCGATCGCGACTTGTCGTGGTCGGCAGGCGAAACCTGAGGCGGTCAGCGCCTCGGGCCAGCGGAGGGAACCAGGACCCGCGCTTCGCGGGTCCTGTTGGGGTCGGTAGGCGAAACCCGAGGCGGTCAGCGCCTCGGGGCAGCGGAGGGAACCAGGACCCGCGCTTCGCGGGTCCTGTTGGGGTCGGCAGGCGAAACTCGAGGCGGTCAGCGCCTCGGGCCAGCAGAGGGAACCAGGACCCGCGCTTCGCGGGTCCTGTTGGGCGACGACGCACGGACTGGCCAAAGGGCCGGTCGACTTGTACAAACCGGACCCGAGGAGCGGGTCCGGTGCTGAGGGGCGGGCTGCGGCGGTTCGGGCCGGACCCGCGGCTGGGCCGCGGGCCGACGACTCGGTCCGGCCCGGCCGGGGGGGGGGGGACCGGCTCGGTTAGGCCCCCCTTGCATTCGGGGGGCCGTAACTTGCAAACGACGCGTCCGTTTGACGCGCCGTCAGCGGCTGCAGGATCGTGTCGGCGAGACGGCTTTGTTGAAGTGGGTTTCGGGTTTTTTTTGGGTTTCGTGCTCGAAGGCGGGTGCCCGAAACACGTTAATTTAATAATAATAAATTTATTATTAATGTTGCGACGGACGTGGCTCGCAAGCCGGACGTCCGTTTGAAGCGTCGTCAGAGGCGCAGTGGCCCCGGAGCTGAGCCGACCCTTCCAAAGTTGGTTCGGAGCCCTTGCGGTTTGGTTTCGTTGCTCGGTGGCACGAAACGCTTTATACGAACAATTAATTAATTATTTGTTTAATTAATTAATTGCTGCATCGGACCTAACTCCCGCTTGGGATGTCCGATTGACGCGCCGTCAGCGGCAGCGTGATCCCAATCCTCGTGCGGACTTTTTTCGGAGCTTTCCGAAGCGTTTGGGTTGGAGTCGAGGTGTGGGCCCTACGGGGTCCCGTTTGCGTATAACGCGCGGAGTTGCAGCTTATGCATTCAGAATCTGTTTTAGGCGCTGTCAACGACGTTGTGACCCTGGCATCGAGGCAAATTTGACCGGGGTGGTTTTGGGCGTCGAAGCCGGAGTTGAGGTGTGGGCCCCACAGGTCGTCTCTTGAGCTGTGTACATCGTTTTCGCGCCTTCTTCACCAGACATCCGTTTGGGGCGTTCGAGTAGTCGTTTCCGTGTGTTTTTCCAAGAGCATCGTGATGACGCAGTTTCCCCGACGAGTATCAGAGTCAGGGTGCGGACCCCACACAGGTTGGTTACGGTGAATAGTACTTTTTTCACCGGTTGACCGTTTCGGGCGAGTAAGTAGTCTATCTCGCGTGTTTTTCCACAAGGATTACAACAGTGTAATCTGTTCGGGAGAGCGGAGCCTCTTGCGTGATCTTAAATGTGGAATTATGAAAGGTGCTCTGGTGGTGGTTCTTCTTGCTGTGTTCAAAAGCGAACCATTGGCGTGAGATCGCGTGCACTTCCATGTGAGTGAAGAAATATTTGAAGAGATGTGGTTGCCCATGCTGGAGCTGTGGAGGGAGCAGGTTGGCGAATTACGTTTTCGCCCTTTACGTGGACGTTGGGTGTCGTGTGCATGATAACCTTTGGGCTAGAGATGTGGTATACTCTAGGAGTATACATGAATGCTTGGAGGTACATGATATAGTATGTGCCTGAGAACGTTTGTGCTTGGTTGGGAGATGAGCTGGGGTCGCACGTCGTGCGGGCCCCATTTGCGTGTCGTGTTCTATTTTACTTACCTTTGACCTCTCGCGGCATAGAGGGTCCTCCTGTTCATGATGGTTTAGACCAGGAGGGTAGAGTGGTATCCCCTGGGTTTGTTCTGGAGTTGGGTGGTTGCACGATACCCCATCTGAGTTCTATTGGCCAGTGTTGTACCATCCAGTAGGGATGGCCAGAGCAGTTCCGGGTTTACCCTCCAACGGGGCTGGGCAGTGGGTTGCTTATCGACTTCTTCGGGTTTATCCTCCAGCAGGGCTAGGCAGTGGGTTGCTCATCGATATCTTCGGGTTTACCCTCCAGCGGGGTTGGGTAGTGAGTTGCTCATCGACTTCTTCGGGTTTACCCTCCAACGGGGCTGGGCAGTGGGTTGCTCATCTACTTCTTCGGGTTTACCCTCAAGCAGAGACTGAGCAGTGGGTCGCCTGTCGACTTCTTCCAGGTCTACCCTCCAGCAGAGACTGGGCAGTGGGTCGTCTGTCGACTTGTTCCGGGTTTACCCTCTAGCAGGGCTGAGCAGTGGGTCGCCTGATGATGTATTAGGGTTTACCCTCCAGCAGGGCTGGGCAGTGGGTCGCCTGATGATGTATTAGGGTTTACCCTCCAGCAGGGCTGGGAAGTGGGTCGCCCGTTGGCATCACAGACTCAAGCCTTCTTATGAGGCTAGTCGGTGACTTTTCTCCGTGACTACCGGAGCGGGACCCTTGGTTGTACGAGTCAGTGATGGGACGACCTTGACTTTGAGGTGACCTCTCGACCGCGGGGCAATGACGAGTTGTGGTTCGACCTTCCCCAGAACTCTCAAGTACGAGGGGCGTTTTCCCCACCGAGACGCGTCCTTGTGACGCGACCTAAAACCGTGCGGGCGAGTCAGTGCCGCCCAAAGCGGATAATGTCAAAGTGCGGTGATTTGAGCCCCTTGACTTGCAGTTCGGGGTAGACGTGCGGGTTGCTGGGCATCGATGGTGTTTACTTCTGGGACTGTTGGCGACTCACTTTTCTTGGGCTGAGCTACGGGACGGAGATCCCCTTACGACCTTGTTCGAGTTTCTTGACTGAGCATATATATATGTATACCTTGTTCCAGTACCCACTTCTTGGGTTTTGGTTACTCTCCTTCCAGGAGAGGCGAAGACGCGCGGGGTATGCCACGTGCTTTCCGCGTCTAGCTTCTCGTGGTTGGACGAGTCTACTCTCCTACTATAGGTAGCGAAGACTCGACGAGAAGTTCATCTTCTCACCGTTTCCAGCTCCTTGTGTCTGGACGAGTCTACCTTCTTTTCTCTTGTTGGGTTGAGCTGGACTCTTTACTGCTGTACTTTTGACTGCACTCACAGTTGTACTCTTTTACTTTTCCTGTTCGATCTACTGCTCACCCTTCGGTACCTCCTTTGTTGCTCCCTCGAGCCTTCGGGGTATCCTACTGAGTATTTTTATACTCACCCCTGCTTGGGCTTTGCCCGCACTTGGTGTGCCCTTGCAGACGGTGGACAGGTTGGTCGTGACGTCAGTGGAGCTTAGGAGTTCGGGAGCTTGGACCTCGTGCGGTGGTCGGAGTCGGGTTCCAGGTGGGGACCCTTCCAGCTGTTCTTCTTTAGTTTACATGTTGTCGGGTTGTTGCACTTTTTGGTTGGGCGCGTGTTTTGCCCCTTTTCTTTTCAGTTTACCTTCAGCTTGTACTTTGTACTGTTAGAGGTCGATGCACTTTTGTGGTTTATATATATAGCACTTGTACTTTACTTTCCTTTTTACTCTGCACTTTTGCATTGAGTGTGTTGCGTGTGTGCGTACAGGTACTTAGGCAAAGGCCTCCCCGAGCTGTTGTGCCTTCGGCGCTGGTCGCCAGCCCCTGGCCTATGGAGGCGGGCTTGGGGTTGTTGCGGCTCGAGCCCAGGTAGGGTCGGGTCGTGACACATTGGAAGTACAATTACAACTTCCACTGGAACTTCTAGTGGAACTTTCATTGGAACCTGCATTGACACTTCCAGTGGCTTCCACTTTGTTGTTCAATCGAAGCGTTATTTCCCAGTCCAAGTTCCACTAGAACTTCCATTGGAACTTCCACTGAAAGTTTCAGTGGCACTTCCACTGAAAGTTTCAGTGACACTTCCATTGAAACTTCCACTGAAAGTTTCAGCGGCACTTCCACTGAAAGTTTCAGCGGCACTTCCACTGAAAGTTTCAGCGGCACTTCCACTGAAAGTTTCAGCGGCACTTCCACTGAAAGTTTCAGCGGCACTTCCACTAAAAGTTTCAGCGGCACTTCCATTGAAACTTCCACTAGGTGGGAGATTAATTCAATTTACAATTGTTTATACAATTTGAAATGCTAAATTATATCATTTTTTAGTGTGGAAGTTCCACTGGAAGTTCTAGTGGAACTTCCATTGGAACTTCAACTGGAACTCCAAGTGGAAATCTCAGTGGAACTCCTGATGGAACTCCCAATGACACTCCCAGTGAAACTCCCACTAAAACTTTCATTGAGTTTTGGAAAATTAAATCAATATAAAAGTGTTTATACTTTTCCAAATGCTAAATTTAATCATTTTTATAATAAATATGTGTAAAAATTGCAATGTGTATTTATTTTAATTATATTTAACAATAATATTAGTTTTATAAATATACATTTTTGTTGTAGTGTGGATGTTCCAGTGGCAGTTCCACCAGAACTTCTACTGGAACTCCCAGTGGAACTTCTATTGGGTTTTGGAAAATTAAATCAATATAAAAGTGCTTATACTTTTCCAAATGCTAAATACAATCATTTTTATAATAAATATGTGTAAAAATTGCAATGAGTATTTCTTTTAATTATATTTAACAATAATATCAGTTTTAGAAATATACATATTTGTTGCAGTGTGGAAGTTCCAGTGACAGTTCTAGTGGAACTCCCACCGGAACTTCCATTGGGTCTTGGGAAAATTAATTCAATATAAAAGTGATTATACTTTTCCAAATGATAAATTCAATTATTTTTATAATAAACATGTGTAACAATAACAATGAGTATTTATTTTAATTATATTTAACAATAATATCAGTTTTAGAAATATACATTTTTGTTGTAGTGTGGAAGTTCCAATGGCAATTCCACTGGAACTTCCACTAGAACTTCTAGTGGAACTCCCACTAGAAATTCCATTGGGTTTTGAAAAATTAATTCAATATAAAAGTGCTTATACTTTTTCAAATTCTAAATTAAATCATTTTTATAATAAATATGTGTAACAATTGCAATGAGTATTTCTTTTAATTATATTTAACAATAATATCAGTTTTAGAAATATACATTTTTTTTGTAGTGTGGAAGTTCCAGTGGCAGTTCCAGTGGAACTCCCACCGGAACTTCCAGTGGAACTCCCAATCCCACTGCCAATCCATTACAACTGAAACTGGACTATTAAATACTACAACCTATACATTCTTCAATTCAGTCATTACAATTTAAAAAACTGCCATCCAATGTTGTCTACACTGCTTGGCCTCTTTCAATGTTATGCCAACAATCTACCTCCCAAGATGAAGTTTCAAATTGGTGGAAAAGTATTCATGTACACAACTACAATGGTTATAGAAAAGAATGCTCATAAAAAAATTACATGTGAAACTGTTTTTCTAGCTCCAACACAAAAATATGATCTTGCTTGCTCCGTGACTCCCTGCGTGCAAAGAATAATGTTATCAGATAACATATTAACAATAAAAAACTGTTTTTATAAATGAAATGCATCATAAACTGAAATCATTCCATCATTATAGCAATGAGCTTAATTTTTTTATTCAACTATTTCCCCTTTCAGCAGCCATTTTCTAAAAAAGCTTTTTAATCTATCTCTCCCTTTCATGTTTGGTTTCTTTTTAAAATAACCCTTTCTTAAAATTTTGTTTGAACTAGTATGACCATTACCATTATCTGTTAATATATTTATGATAGACAACTCTTTTGCAAAATTATTGAAATTTGAGAAGCCAATGTCATAACCCACATCTGTCTCACAAGCTACAGTAATTAACTTCATTCCCATTCGTGTTAAATCTTTGTAACGTTTTTCTACAACTGATTTTCTATCATCATTTACCTCAATAGAAGATCCTTTGAACATCACAATATTTCTAGCCAATCGGGTCAATCTCCTCAAAATATATTTTTCAGGTATTGCTCACATCAAGTTGATCAATTTTTTTTAAAACATGACAACAAAGATACCCAATGGACTCAAACTTTCAACAAGAACATTGAACAACTTCATTTGAAGCTTCATATGATACACAAAATTGATCTTTACAACAAACCATTCCAATAACATAACTGTATTGAACTCCAATTTCAAAAAAAATATCAAAAAACAAGCACTAATCAATTGATATTCATGTTGAAATAAATCAAATAACTTTGGTGTATACATAGTAGAAACCTGGCACATCAATGCATGGTAAGGGTAAAGATTACGATGCAACTTCTCCCACATATCAAATTCTGGCTTTGTTTCGCGATACCGATTTTTTTCCAACAAGTGTTCAAACTGCTTAAAGAAATCAACAAAACTTAACTTCTAATGAACATAATCTTTAAGAAATCCATTAAAACTTTCACTTAATCGAGTGCTGTGAATACCTAATGTTAAAGCATCTTTCAAAAATCAATGCGCCCACTTTTCTCGCAACACGAATACATCATCTAACCACTGAGATTTTCCATCCCCATATTCTGCTCTAAGGGAAGACCATTTCGGATCAAATTGATTTTCATCATGGTATTTGAACATACACTTCTTAAATCTAGTTAGGAAACTAGATCCATCTTTCATCCAATTATCTAAATGCTTAATGCCATTTTGCATCAAATGCCACGAACAAAGACAATGTCGAGTTCCCACGTAAACTCGAAAAATGGATTTTCCCATTGCCGCATCCTGATCAGTAAAAATAGTTTGAGGCCTCTTCATGTGACGCACTTGTGATTTTTTTTGAAATAACCAAGAAAACAAAGTCGTGATTTCATCATATAACAAAGCTGTCCCAAAAACAACAACCTCCCAATGATGATTGAACCCCACAAAAATACCTAACGACCTTTAATCTTTATTAGTGCTGAAAGTAGTGTCAAAGACATCTCCAAAAAACTCATAATCTGTTTTCATTTTTGGATCAGCCTAGAAAATATTACTAATTTTCCCATTCATGTCAAACTGTATAGTATAGACAAATGATGGATTCTCCTGACTTTGTCTTTCCGATTACTCTAACATGCAACATGCATCACCATGAAGAAAATCTATTTCCCGTTTAGACCTTAAAAAATTCAACTGATCAACACACGTGTACCCAATAAAATATCGCCCCCCTACAATAGCTGTCGCCAACGAGAAAAAATCATTTGGTTTAATACCTGCAGAAACATTCACATCTAACTCTGCTGCTTGTGCTTCTATTATTTTTCTTTGAGACCTCATCATATGAATTGATTCAGGCATGTGCAAGGGATGACTATGCTCTTCAACAAATATAGTACATGCATTTTGGCCAGAAGACAATAAACTAACCCCCATTCTAGCAAGATAACCTATACGTGTCTCAGCTCGATAAAATTTCACCATGCTATCACGTTTGTCAACCTTCCTATGACATTCTTTGCTACATGAATAAAGGCTTGATGTGACAATTGATTTATCCTTTCTCCTTTTATTATAGTATTTTTGGCGTACATTGAACCGATTTACTCTCCCATACGTGACATAAAGACATTGTGCTTCATCAAGTGACTTGAACGTCATCCCTACAACTGGTTTAATAGAAGCTGCTACAACATTAACATCTCCATCAACAACATCGCAACAACCTGCAACAAAAAACTTCAGTTCAAGAAAAGTACATTAACTTTATAATAGTATTTAATCCATTTGAAAATGTATAGACTATATGAATAGAAATATAACTAAATAATATTTAATTATGAATACACACACACACACACATATAATATAAAATTATTTTCCTGAAATTATAAATAAAACAATTTATAAGAAATATTATATATATTTTCCAGTAGAAGTTCTAGTGGAATTTCTAGTGCAACTTCCATTAGAACATCCATTGGAAGTTGCACTCAAACTTCCTCCGCTAGAACTTGCATTGGAACTTCCACTAGAACTTCCACTGGAACTTCAGTTGGAAGTTCCACTAGAACTTCTAAGGGAACATCCACTGGAACTTCAAGTAGACATTGAGCAGAACTTGGATATCAAGTGGAAGTTCCACTGCAAAAACCAGTGGAACTTCTAGTGGACATCAAGCGAAACTAGGACATCAAGTGGAAGTTCCACTGCAAAAACTAATGGAACTTCCACTGCAAAAACCAGTGGAAGTTCCGCAATGCAACAAAACTATATATTACTTATAGTAAAAGAACCACTGCAAACTTCAGTAAATAATGTTGGACAGATTTACAACAAAACTAAGAAAAAACAAAATTCAAATATAATCTCTAACACCTTCACATCATTCAGTATACAGTCATGGATAAAAGCTTACCCCAGATTTACCACAAAAACTATAAAAATACTTCAAATAAAATCTGCAATACCTTCATCGCTATCCATTATAGGGAGAACCAAAACATAAACTTCAAACAGGGCCGCGACTTCGACGATTCGCCCTGCTCTAAAACATGCTGATCCCTCAGACCTCGACCTCAACCTCAGACCTTGACCTCGATCCACTGATCCCTTAGACCTCAACCTCGATCGGAGTGTTGTGACTCCGACGATTCACCCTGCTCCGTAATCCGGTGCACCTTTCCCGAATAAAAATACGCATTCGCGAAATCCATGTCGCGCTCCATTCATTTGGCGCACCCCATTTTTATTTGAGACAAAAATTCCCTCCATCGGCTCAACCCAAGAGGATGGTGCCACCTGTAAAAACGAACACGTGTTAAGATCCCTGCATATGATTGGAGCATCCTGTAAAACGGGGTATTGGAGATGATAAAAACCGCCCCCATTATAACGCCCATCTCTTTAGGCTTAGAAATATAATAAAATTACCGGTGTCAGAAATTACTATTTCAACAATCGGAACTTTGATCAATGATCGGGTTCCCTGAAAAACTTCGATTTAATACTCACAAAAAAATGCCATTTTTCAATCCATAATAAAACTTCAGATGACCGTAACTTGGCCATCCGATGTCAGATTTACTCACTGTTTCTTGTGTTTGGATCGGAATGACACCTTCTATTAGAAATAATGAAAATTTAATTTTTATTTGACTTCAAATCTCTACGCATCCCTTTGATACTAATTGAAGGAACTAGGCAAGCATCGGGAGCCCTGAAACTTGGGATTTTAAAAATTTCCACCGACGATCAACATGAACTCGTCATCGTTGATGAAACACTACCCAATTGCTATCTGAGGATCTCGCGTGAGGAATTTTAAGCACAAATTAATAAAACCATAAATACCTGGTTCGATTTGAAGTTGTGCTCGACGTCTGCTTGTTGTTAGCGATCGTTGTTCAAAGATTTCAAAGTCAAATTCCTCCAGATCGTCCACACACGCTTTAGGAAACTGTGGGAGCACCTATTGTTGAAATCCAGGTGCTTGCGTAGAGATCTGACGATGCCTTCGATGCTCCAACAATCACAATATCAACTTTCTTGTGATGCATGAGAGAGAGCTTGATTCGAATCACCTAGATTGAGAGATTCTCTCTTTTGAATGTAGGTGAGTGAAGAGGAGACAGAGAAACTATCACCATTTTGTAGTGAATAGTGAATTGTGAATGCCCCTCCTCTATATATAGTGTGTTATGCACTTACTCGAAATTGCCTCCCCCCGAATAATTAACACACTATATAAACGATATTTTGATTACTACACCGAGTCATAAATATCATTTGTTATTATTATCACCTTCTTGTAGTATAATAAATATATCACGTGATAATACATGAGTCATTAACTCGACTCGTAGTTCCTGCAAATATTAAATGAACCTTGAATATTTTAAACTAATATTCGTTCAAATAATATTTTCCATGTATTTACTTAAAAACTTATAAATATATTTAATAAATAAATTCAATGCCAATTATTCTGAACTTGAATAATATGAATTTATTTATTGCTTTGCTGATCGTATATCCTTGAAAAAAGTCCAGACCCCAATGGTGGGACCCACCATGTCCCATATACCTATTCAACTGAATAGAGTATATTATTGAATACGTTATTATGTGTGACCCTCTAGGCCCTTATCTTAATAGTAGTGAATACTATTCACAGACTAAGAGAGAGATCTAGAAACTCATCATGTCCTCTAAAGAGATAATGATAGTCATAGAAACGACAACCAACCTATGAACACGCACTGTGTAATATATTCTCTTTGTCTTTAAATATTTCATAAAACAGGACGCACACCCGTATCATCACCCTTTTCTTGCTTTATTATTTGTTGATATAACTGAAGGAATTTAGCCTCGACTATCATGACTATGGTCTTATGAAGGTACTACCATCCTAATCAACATGACTTGAGATATATCACTTCCTTAACCTAGAAGCGACAAATCCTATCTTAACCATTCAACCAATGTCATACCACCAATGATGCACCCAAAACAAGCTACCTCGCCACGATTTCATTATCACAATTTTTTGCTTTACATCAAAGTACGCAATCAAATGACACACATTGATAATGATCTCAAGTCTGGAGACCAATACACATGTTCATAGATAGGAACATCGAATGACACTGAAAACATGTGGTGTTCCTATTGGTGGGTATATCCTCATGATCTCACTATCAGAGATCACCAAGTGCAAACTTCATGAGAAGAAGTCTCAATGCTTATGAGCCCCCGTCACTTGATAGTTAAACATCTACTATGCCCATTCAGTAAGAAGTATCTAGACCATAAGATATATATTTAAAATTAATGTCATAGTATCTCGAGATTCTCATTATAACATGAGATCCATTATAACTTTTTGATACGACATTTAATCTATGGACATTACCATTAAATAGTGGATGCAGAAATATCTACACTATAATGTTAAGAGTACATCATTTATATCCAACTGTACACATGATATGATTATCAAAAGTACTATATATTTGGGTCCAGAGCACCCACTATTACAACACAAAACATGAATACAATATCCAAAACTAAAGCAGTAGATATTACATGCCAAAATAAGTGTCAACTATCTAATGAAAAACAAAATATAAAGACATTGAAAACTCCAAACGGGTCTCGACACGATGTTCGATTCCCTTATCCATGTTATGCCCCAACTCATCCATCTAACATAGGGCTCTTTCCCTTATCCTGTCCTGCAAACATGAAGTCTATCTAGGTACCGATCAGACAGTCTGAGTAGAGTGTGAGTATAACTTAGTAGACCGCCACCAACGACGTTTAAAATATTTTCTAGTCAAGAACATTGTATACATTTGTATGAAGAATAAAGCGCAATGCATAAAATAAATAGTTATCATATTTCATTATTCTTTAATTAACCACATAAACCCCCAGGTTCCCGAGGACACATGAACCCTCAATACCTGCTTCGGTATGTGTTGGAGTCTAAACTATATCACAAACACAATTCACAATTCATTATAACATAAGATATTTCATTATCCAATTCACCCCACTTCAAATCACAGTCAACTGGAACCATAGTTCAATGCTAATATCATGGGTGTAGAATGTCGTGTCTAACATTTTATGGGTATTTGGATCCTCTGTCCCACACCTTAATGTCACATGAGATTTGGAGCCTCAGTCCATGTCTCACACCTCATTTATCATATATGGGTATTTGGAGCTTTAGTCTCTATCTCACACACATTTATCACATATGGGTATTTGGAGTCTCAGTCTCTGTCCCACACACATTTACCACACATATCACATATATCAAAATATCACACACATCAAGGTTAATCAACATTAACCCCCTTTTTATCAACAATTTACTTCATGGCATACCATTACAATTCATCACAACAAACATGGTTCTCAAATTTAATCACATGGAATAATACGGACAATTCACCATTAAACCATTTAACAATATTTAAATCATATAACTCATTAAGATCAAGTCAACCATCTCATGATTCCCATTGTCAATTAATTCTTAAACACATTAATTAATCGATTAGACAAACCCAATTTCCCATCAATTCCATAATCGTAATAGTCTATTAATTAATTAACCAATTAATTAATCCAATTCCACCAATTGCATCATCACATTTACCAGAATCCAATTTTCCCATATTCAACTCAAATCGTAATCATGTGGCAAATCAATTAATCAATTCCATGATCCCATACATTAATTAATTGATTAATTTATTCAATTCAATATTCAAGTGTCAAATGTGATAATTGAAATTTCACAACACATAGACACAATTGGAATTCAAGACTATGTGAATTGAATTTAGATCATTTACCTCAAAATTGTCGACAAACGCTCACCAACAGAAATCCACAATTGAAATGGAACAACTAAGATCACGACAAAGAATGAAATCTAGATCCAAAACCTAGATCCAAGATCAAAAGAATCAAGATCCATCAAACCAAGATCTAGATCCATCACCAACGGAGGAAACCCATCCCATTTTTATTTGGAAAGAGAGATGAGAGGGAGAAAATCCTAATAGGGAAGAAACCACATACTCAGAGAGGTGTAGATCTATCAATCCGGCCTTCAATTCTTCAAGAACGATGTTTAAGAGCTCTAGGGATTCGTCTGGAAGCCTCAAAAAAAAAAACAAGAGGAAAAGGTTAGGGTCGAGTTGGGTCGACTTTGGGTGAAGTTCGGGGGGTTTGAGAATTTTTAATCTAATTTTCAGAATAATTAATTTGCACACATGGTTTTCTAGGCAAGGGCGTGTGGTTTTCCAAACTGTATGCCTCTTTTGGGAGGGACACAATTACTATTGAGAGGGCACACAATTTGACAAACTGTGTTCTAGCCGTGCAATCCCTCTCTGTCTGAGGTTTCATGGTTTGCTGGGGTAGGGCGCTGGTTTGGGCAATCCATGCATGATGTACATGGATTTTACATGTATTTTTATAATTTTTTAACTTAGTTTTCATTAATTAGTTTAACCAATTTTATATTTTTAGTTTATTTTCGTAGTTTTGTATTAGTTTAGATATTTCGATATATTTTAGTTAATTTATTACTTATATTAGTAATTTAGTATTTTTATTATTTATATTAATTTTATATATTATATTTAACACTATATTATTATTATTATTAGTTTCACTAATTTTATTTTAGTTTATTTTATTTATTTTTATTAGTATGTATATATTTTAATTCTCTATTTGTATTATATTTCATTATTTTTATAGTATTAATAATATAGTACCTCTTTATTAGTTTATTATTTTTATATTTAATAGTATAATATTTAAATACAAGTGCACTAATATATTATTATTATTATTATTATCTAACATTAAATATTTAAATAGTTGTTTTTTTTAATTTGAATTTTAATTTAAGTTTTAACTTTGATTTTATTTTTTTATTTTTTATTTATTTTTGTTTTGATTTTATCTCCCTAACTACCCACACCCTCTCTCCAATTCCATTCCCCCTTTGACCATTTCCCCTCTTCCACGCCACCCCTCCCCATTTTTCTCTCCCTCTCTCCAATCAACCCCACGCCCCTCTTTTTCTCACCCGCTGGAACCGCCGGCCCCTTATCTCCCCTCTCACTCTCAGCCTGCATCCCTTCTCCACGCCGGGTGCAACCCTCGCCGCACCCTCTCCAGCCGCCACCCTGCCCAGGCCCGCAGCGTCGCCCTCCTATCACCCGGCCGACCCCACTCCCGGCGCACCCTCCTCCTTCGGCCCGCTTCCAGCAGCGCGGCCCCCCTGTGCAGCGCGACTACCCGTAGCCCACATCTCCCTCCGCCATCACCTCACACCCCGACCGCCCTCAACTCTCCCGCTGGACCCGCTGGCCCTCCGCTCCTATCCCCCTCTCACCTGGTTCGTGCGGCCCCCAGCAAAGCGCACTGCCCACCTCGCCACCGTCCACCTGAAGCCAGCGCCGCCGCTCCACTCTGCTCACACAGCCAGCACAACCCTTTCCCCCTACCCTTGGCCGAGCACGAACCAACCCCCCGGCCCCAACTCCCTTCCCTCACCCGCTGCTCCCTCCTCTCATCCGCAACTCCTGCGGCGGCTCCCTGCTCTCATTTCCCAACTGACCTTCTCGGCCACTTCAAGTGCAACAGGTACACCAAGAAGCTGGGAGATCTCATCGACGTGCGTAGCGATTCGCTTAGCCTCCGGAGATTCACGTCGCACGGCGAGAGCAATTGCAGATCAAAACATATTTTCAGTGGCGCAGTGGTTTGATTCGGGTGCAGCGTCAGCGACAGCACGGAGCGGAGCGATGGTTATTGTTTTGCGATCGTTGACGACGTCTCGCGGTGACCCAAACAACGACACGAGCACGGTGATATCTTTTATTTATTATTTTATGTGTCGTGTCGTCGTGATGGCAGGCTAACTTTCTTTGTGTCGGAGTTGTGACGAAAGTGATGGTGAATGCAGGTCTTTAATTTATTTCTACATTTGATTGCCTTTTAAATTAATTTTAATTGGTTATTTATTTAATTAATTATATCTGCGTTGAAATTAATTTTTATTGGGCTCTGCACACATGCTTTGGTGCCCGTTCGTGTGATACCTAATAAGTAATCACGAACGGGAGTTCATCAGAGAATTTATTTATCTGGAATTCGATCAAGCGCGCGATCGAATTTTGAATAAATAAATATATTAATTGAAAAATTAATATTTTGTGTGCGCTCTCCTTCAAACTTGCATGAGTGATACCTAATAAGTAATCTCATGTGAGCGAACCCAACGCAGGTAGATACTTCGACTTTGTGAGAAACGGGTCGTTGTATTTCACCAAGTGATTCAGCACTATAAGGACGCGCAAATTATTTTTCAGGACAGAGAACGAAATGATAAATAATTTGTGTGAAAATTAGAATGTTTTCTAACATCGGAGAACGAGACCAGATGACATTTTGATTAAATTTGGAATCGGTGATAATTGAATAAATAAATATTCAAATGTGGGAGTTAAATAATTGACATTGCATGCACTTGAACGGACATCACGACTCTGACACTTCCCATCTCTGCCAGTTTCTTTCATAGCTTAATTCACTTAGATAGTTTAGTTAATTTAATTAGTCATTTTTAAAATAGTCATTTAGTTTTTAGAACTTAGTTGTTAATCACACAATTAAAGCTCATCCGCCTGAACATTCCTCCAAAAGGACATTTCTAGTGTCTACTCACATTCTCTCTGTGGTTCGACCCTGCTCGCCACTTCTACAGTAGTTAGTGGGTAAATAAATATTGCAAATTTGCACGCGTTGCGACGCGCGTGCCAAATTTCTGGCGCCGTTGCCGGGGAGAATAGTAGCATTAGGAGTTCATTTAAAAGAGTAATTTAGGTCACAAATTAAAAAAAAAAATTAATTAAAAAAAAAAAGTTTACTACTCTGGGAATTTTTCATTGCAGGGATTTTCAAGACACCCAGAAGTTCAAAATGACGTGGGCCGCACCACACAATTACAACCAGTATCCGCCCTATGCAGCCCCGACTCAAGGTATGACATATAATGCTTCACCGCACATGAGCTATCCAGGTAATCCCGTTTATTTCAATGGTCTTTACTCAAGTCCATGCTATGATCCATATGAGAACATTTCACCATGCTATGAAACAAGTCCTTATACATCTGTTAATCATTTTCAAAGTCAATGCATTCCTGAAAATTTAGAACTTGACAATTCATGTCAAACAAATGATTCAATAATTGAACACATGTTGCATTGTGCTATCACTGAGACCAATCGGAGGTTTGAACTTCAAGATGAATGCAATGCAAAGTTGCTTTCCTCAACAAAAGATCTAGAAAATCAATTGAATAATTTAGTAGATCAAATGAATCATATTTCCGAACTAGCTGCTTCATTACCCCTTGATGATCTAATTCAAAACAATTCTTTTAAGGAGAGTGCAATAGAGGGTCCATTTGAACAACATCTATGTCCTGAGTCTGATAATGGGATTGATCTGCCTTCTTATCATACAATTGATTACTCCCCTCCATCACAAAATAATTCTTCCAATCTAATCACATTTCAAGAATATGAGAGCTTGGTCTTCCGCCCTGTTGAACATAATGGTCCCTCAGAAAATGTGATTTCATGTCCTTCTGTGAATTCACAACCTAGTCATCCCAAAGTGAAAAAGGACACATTCAATGTATATCAAACTGCACCTTTTGAGGATGAAGAGGACATTGAACTAGGATCATTCTTTACCATGATAGATTTAGAATTGAACCAAGAGACATTGGATTGCCACACTCAAGAGGACATCACTTCAAATGACATCGAATCACCTCTTTATGAAAATCTTTGTGAGTCCGAAACTTTTTCTAAAATGGAGACATCTGAAACATTTCTGGAGTCGAAGAATCAATCAGCATTGGTGGAAGAGAACACTCATAATTTTCTAGAAACAATGGAAGAATGAGATTGCTTGGAGGATCCTGATTTCGTGGTGACACATGTGCCAACAGTGAAATATGATGAGGGTGATATAGAAGAAAAAATTGAAAAAGATGTCATTCTTGACACAATGGAGTCATCTGCTCCAATTGATCCTGAGCCACTTGCTCTATGCGTCGAGGTTAAAAACACTTCACTTGAAATACCCACATATTCTAACAACATTTTTGACCTTGGCACAATCAATGAAACCATCAAGCATGAATTGAGCTGGAAACCAGTGGATTTTTCTATGCTAGTAGTTGGGTGTGAAAACGAATTGGGATACATCATCAACCCAGATACTACATTCAAGAATGTGATGGATATAAGCGAACCACTGAAGGATTCTAGTAATGACACTTTTTCACCTGTGTATGTTCAAGGAGGTAATCTTCTTGATCTTTCCATTGACAACCTTTTCCCAAAATTCAACAATTCGATGAGTCTTTCTTCAGGTGAGGTATATTCATTCCCTTGTGAGTTGGCATATTTTCATTTCATTCCACACATCCACTATTCTAACAAGATTCCGTTGAGATTTTGTGCAGCTTGCAGGATAAACTCATCTTTAATGAATGGATTCCGCGCTCCTACCGAAAAAGAAGCAGATGCATGGTTTACATTTCCATTCGATCCTGGTGGAGTTTCAATAACGTCTGGCTGAAGACGAAGTAAACTTAGCGCTCAATGGGAGGCAACCCATCATTTGTTTGTTTTCTTTTCACTGCATTTAATTTCATTTCATTTAGTTTTATTTTAAAATAAAAAGGCATGCATTTACCACAATCTCTTTTCTCCTGAAACTACAGTGGATTTAAATTCATCATAAATATTTTTATCATCCACATGATTTTGATTATGGTGTGACTTCTTTGATATGATGTGAGTACGTGTTGTCAATGTGTAGGTTTTACAGGTATACCATTTCTGGAGCTTCATCGGATACAAACAACCTCTCCGCGTCAATCTGCACTTACACAGGGAAGTGTTCTATTTTTTCCATATTTTATGCTTCCAAAAACACCATGTAAAAAAAACACACAAAAAAAAAGAGAAAATTTTTGAAAAATGAAAAAAAAACTAACATTCCTTTCATTGATGAACCCACATAAAAGCTATTGTATTCTTGTCGCAACACAGTTGGGAACATACCACTTGTGTCCCTATGCAATTTGAGCACCTGATTCTTGTTTTGGAATTCTCTGATCATTTCTCTCATGACTTAGATGATTGCTGATATTATTTTATGCTTCGAAAATGTTTTTCAAAAACTTGTATATTTTTTACACTTATTCGCACTCATGATCATCTGTGCTGTCCAAAATTATATTTCCATACCCGTGAGGACTCTGAGCTATTTTACAATCATCTCTTATTTCTCTTATTTCTTGAGGGAATCTCAACCATGTTTTGTCTTCTAGAACTTGCCATGTTTTTCCATCAAAGCGATAGGAATTTTTGAAAGTTGCACTAAAATGATCGAGGCATCTGTTTGATATTTTATCCCCATTGACCCACTGAGCCACCCAAACATTTTCTCCTTCGTATAGCCCTTAGAAGCCATGCAGGAGCCTTTTAGGATGAACCCAAGCCGATACCCTTCCCTACCAATTTCTTGGATTTTTGCATGATGATTACAATCTAAGTGTGGGGGGGAGAGACTTACTCATGGAGAGGGTTCTTCGAGGGGCAGTGAGTCATTTGATGTACATGGATTGACATTATTCCATCCTGATCATTGAGTTCTTTTTCACAGTAGCGACATTCATTTCATATTATTTTGATATAGGAATATAGAACCCTTTTCAGTTCCAACAATGAGTACATTGGTGGTCATTACGCGGTAACCCTCGACTTTGGGGATACCTATTAAAGTGATGATCCATTACTCCAGGAACTAGAAAGTTTTCTATATGACCTACCTTCATTGAGATGTCACATCGTATACGTTACTTGTGTACCTTTCTTTGGGATTATTGTCTGACATTTATTTCATGGGGTTTTGGAACTGATACTCACTTGTTTTTCCTACCCATCTTATTTGAGTGAGTTGTGTTAAAAAAAAGAGCGAAACATTGGATTATCATATGCTTGGGGACAAGCAGTGTTTTAAGTGTGGGGGAGCGAGAGTTTGAGGGAGACATTTAGATTGACTTATCATGCATTTATTTCAAGATTCAACCCTCCTTTTTACCAAAAAGATGTCAATTTTTTTTTAACCCACCGTCCCACAGCTTCAGAAACATTTGAACCTCATGTAAAGTCCTTGAGATTGGTACATTCTTTTGATTTCCACTAGTGGAGATGTGAAATTCATGGCAAGCCTATGGTAAGCATGCATGTGCATGAGAACTGAGAAAAACTTTGATCAAATCTTTTCGAGCGATGAGTGTAATGGTAAGGTAGGTCACATGATTGATGGGTGCACATACTTGTTTTGAAAAAAATGCAAGTGAAAGAAAAATTGTTTTTGAAGCTAAAGTTTTAAATGAAGCATGATATATTATGAGGAAAGAGATTGGAAAATTTTGAACATGTAATTTTGATGTTTTGATTTGTCTATGGGTCCACTTGCATTCTCTTTCTGATTGTTTTGCCCAGGAGTGCAAAAGTTTAAGTGTGGGGGATTTGATGTACATGGATTTTACATGTATTTTTATAATTTTTTAACTTAGTTTTCATTAATTAGTTTAACCAATTTTATATTTTTAGTTTATTTTCGTAGTTTTGTATTAGTTTAGATATTTCGATATTTTTTAGTTAATTTATTACTTATATTAGTAATTTAGTATTTTTATTATTTATATTAATTTTATATATTATATTTAACACTATATTATTATTATTATTAGTTTCACTAATTTTATTTTAGTTTATTTTATTTATTTTTATTAGTATGTATATATTTTAATTCTCTATTTGTATTATATTTCATTATTTTTATAGTATTAATAATATAGTACCTCTTTATTAGTTTATTATTTTTATATTTAATAGTATAATATTTAAATACAAGTGCACTAATATATTATTATTATTATTATTATCTAACATTAAATATTTAAATAGTTGTTTTTTTTAATTTGAATTTTAATTTAAGTTTTAACTTTGATTTTATTTTTTTATTTATTTTTGTTTTGATTTTATCTCCCTAACTACCCACACCCTCTCTCCAATTCCATTCCCCCTTTGACCATTTCCCCTCTTCCACGCCACCCCTCCCCATTTTTCTCTCCCTCTCTCCAATCAACCCCACGCCCCTCTTTTTCTCACCCGCTGGAACCGCCGGCCCCTTATCTCCCCTCTCACTCTCAGCCTGCATCCCTTCTCCACGCCGGGTGCAACCCTCGCCGCACCCTCTCCAGCCGCCACCCTGCCCAGGCCCGCAGCGTCGCCCTCCTATCACCCGGCCGACCCCACTCCCGGCGCACCCTCCTCCTTCGGCCCGCTTCCGGCAGCGCGGCCCCCCTGTGCAGCGCGACTACCCGTAGCCCACATCTCCCTCCGCCATCACCTCACACCCCGGCCGCCCTCAACTCTCCCGCTGGACCCGCTGGCCCTCCGCTCCTATCCCCCTCTCACCTGGTTCGTGCGGCCCCCAGCAAAGCGCACTGCCCACCTCGCCACCGTCCACCTGAAGCCAGCGCCGCCGCTCCACTCTGCTCACACAGCCAGCGCAACCCTTTCCCCCTACCCTTGGCCGAGCACGAACCAACCCCCCGGCCCCAACTCCCTTCCCTCACCCGCTGCTCCCTCCTCTCATCCGCAACTCCTGCGGCGGCTCCCTGCTCTCATTTCCCAACTGACCTTCTCGGCCACTTCAAGTGCAACAGGTACACCAAGAAGCTGGGAGATCTCATCGACGTGCGTAGCGATTCGCTTAGCCTCCGGAGATTCACGTCGCACGGCGAGAGCAATTGCAGATCAAAACATATTTTCAGCGGCGCAGTGGTTTGATTCGGGTGCAGCGTCAGCGACAACACGGAGCGGAGCGATGGTTATTGTTTTGCGATCGTTGACGACGTCTCGCGGTGACCCAAACAACGACACGAGCACGGTGATATCTTTTATTTATTATTTTATGTGTCGTGTCGTCGCGATGGCAGGCTAACTTTCTTTGTGTCGGAGTTGTGACGAAAGTGATGGTGAATGCAGGTCTTTAATTTATTTCTACATTTGATTGCCTTTTAAATTAATTTTAATTGGTTATTTATTTAATTAATTATATCTACGTTGAAATTAATTTTTATTGGGCTCTGCACACATGCTTTGGTGCCCGTTCGTGTGATACCTAATAAGTAATCACGAACGGGAGTTCATCAGAGAATTTATTTATCTGGAATTCGATCAAGCGCGCGATCGAATTTTGAATAAATAAATATATTAATTGAAAAATTAATATTTTTTGTGCGCTCTCCTTCAAACTTGCATGAGTGATACCTAATAAGTAATCTCATGTGAGCGAACCCAACGCAGGTAGATACTTCGACTTTGTGAGAAACGGGTCGTTGTATTTCACCAAGTGATTCAGCACTATAAGGACGCGCAAATTATTTTTCAGGACAGAGAACGAAATGATAAATAATTTGTGTGAAAATTAGAATGTTTTCTAACATCGGAGAACGAGACCAGATGACATTTTGATTAAATTTGGAATCGGTGATAATTGAATAAATAAATATTCAAATGTGGGAGTTAAATAATTGACATTGCATGCACTTGAACGGACATCACGACTCTGACACTTCCCATCTCTGCCAGTTTCTTTCATAGCTTAATTCACTTAGATAGTTTAGTTAATTTAATTAGTCATTTTTAAAATAGTCATTTAGTTTTTAGAACTTAGTTGTTAATCACACAATTAAAGCTCATCCGCCTGAACATTCCTCCAAAAGGACATTTCTAGTGTCTACTCACATTCTCTCTGTGGTTCGACCCTGCTCGCCACTTCTACAGTAGTTAGTGGGTAAATAAATATTGCAAATTTGCACGCGTTGCGACGCGCGTGCCAATGCACCTACCATGCACTGCCCAAAACCCCTTAAAAAACTTCCAAATTTTACCAAAACGCACCTAAGATAAAACCCAAACAAAATATACTCAAAACAAGGGAAAAAAGTACCAGTAAATGAGATCAATTCATTCTCCAGAAAAGGTCAGGATATTACATAGAAAGTGGCATGGGGAGAATTTTGACACTTTAATGTCACGTTTATTTATCTAACCTAATTATTTATTTTCTTGAGATTTAGTGGAGTCTATATTTGTTTTTTTGAAATTTTTGGAGAATTATAGAGTTACACGGTTGATGCATGGTTAGGGGAACTGTGTAACCTAACCATGTAGCATATAAATTCCCACTCCAATAGTTGAAGCACGATTAGGGAAATTTTGCAGACTAATTGTGTATGTGCAATAGGTTGAGTCCAGTAGCCTTTGCATAGTTAGCACATGTTTTGGTAAACCATGTAGCCAAAAATGTATGTTACTCAGATTTTCAATTATTGATCTTCTGTTTTACCCCCTTTTTATTTCGGGGCTCCTTTTTTACAACCACCTGTTTGGGGAGTCTCCAAAGAGCTTTAAGGGATGATGTCCTCTCCCCCCTTTATACTCTATGGTTTTCTCCATCATTTTTTCAAGAGATTGTTCAAGGAAAACCCCTTCTTTGTCTTCTTTTCTTCCATATTCTTCTTCTCATCTCTTGTTATTCCCTCAAGTTTTTTATAGGTGGCCACAATGGCCGACCCTAATAACCAGGATTTTTCTAAAACAAAGGGTTCATGATTTCTAGGTGGTGAGGATTTTCTCTCGATCTCCTCTTCCTTTATTCAAATGATTTACCATGGTTCAACGTGATAGAGGTAGGTGTTTCCATGCTTTTCCCTTTATTTGAGAGTTCCTTAGGTGCCTGGAATTTGAAACTTATTTTCTTAGCTAAATAAATGTAATGTAAGATATCTATGATTCTTGTATCAAATATCCTTAATGTATTGCTTTGTTTTCCTTTTGATATAAAGGGGGAATTTCATAATTAAAGCGTATTTACACTTTAACTGTATCTCGATGCACTTTACACATTTGATAAAATATTAAAGCATTTCTTTCAAAATAAATGAACTATAAAAGCACAAGAGCCTCAGCCTAGTTGGTGGGGACTCGAAAAGTGCATCCAAGAGACCCGAGATCAAAACCAAACAGAGGGATAATTTTTAGGTTATTGTAGCAGCACTGTAGCGGGTAATGTAGCAGTTACTGTTTGGTACTGTAGCAAACAGAACTATTCACCCGTTTGTGCCTTCAGGCCACCAGTTGGACTTCTGGCCCTTCAAGGCCTTCAGTCCACCCAAGAACTTCAGGCCAGTAAGGCTTTTGGGCCACCACAAGGCCTTCAGGTCACCTCAAGGCCTTTGGGCCACCTCAAGACCTTCGGGCTACATGATCAATGCAGTTGCCCCATACAGACTCTACAAAAAAGGAGCAGTCTCAGAGGCGGATTCAGAGTAGGCACACTCACCAAAGCAAAACCAATGGATTTGGAAGAATGGGAGGGTATGACAACGCCATCAGGACCAGTCTATGCTTGCTCGAGAATCTTAGTCAGACAACCATGCAAAGATGGAGAGCTACTATCACGATGCAGATGTTGGGGAGGATCATTTCCTTGTAGTTATAGTCTGGTTGAAATCCCTAAGACCTTTGGGTCATGTAATGTCTCATAAGCCTATAAGCCATGTAATCTTTAAGCCTACGGGCCTTGTAAGGGTCCCCCTCATCCCTTGAAAGGGGGGTTATCAAAAAATCAATAAAAAAAGAAGGCCTTCAGGCCATTCGGGAAAATGAACTATAAAATATTTTTTGTTCTATTGATGGTTTCCTAGTTTTAATACTTGTGATTTTGGTTTTGACTATCTAGAATAAGGTTGGTTTGGTGTATAAAATGATATAAGTATTTTTTTTATCTTCTTGGTTGTGGTTTTATGTCATTGATGTGTTTATTAGATTCCATGTTATTTTCAAGTGGGATTTCAATGATATTTTGATTCTTAATTTAGTTTATTTGATGGTTTCAATTTCTTTCATAAAACCAATGGTTTTTTTGGAAAATATACAAAATGTTTTCAATGTAGAAATGACACCCTTGGAATACTTTCCCCTTTTGTTGTGACATGTTTGATCATGGAACTTATGTTATGTGAATGGATTATTATTGAATATAAATGTTGAAAGGGGTCATTTTTTTAAAGGTGATCAGAGATGTGGGTTTATTTATTGAATTATATGGACGTTATGTTGTAATATCATGATTTCTTGCTCACCTCCTTTTTAAAGCTTCATGGGAAACCTTAGGTATTCAAGTGGGAATTCAAGGGTTGAGTGTTATGCTAGTTATGATTGTGCTTTGACTAACATTCTCTAGATACGATTTTGCTCTGTTTAAGGGAATTCCGCTCGGTGAGGCTAGTGGAGTGTAAGTTGTGGGTTATTTTTTCTTGGAATGTAGCATAGTAATGTTCTTTCCCATTTTCTTATTTAGTTATTTTATTACTATAAATTTAAATATTTTTCAAAAAAGGGTGTAATAACATGGAAGGTTTTCTTTCTAACTCTATCTTACTAAATCAATGGTTTCCTTTTGATAAACACCTTTACGACATTCCTTTATCTATTTATCAATTCCCTCTTTATCAAAGTTGTTTTCCTAAAAAGATAAATAAGTTTATGTTTGGTTTCCATGAAATTAAGATGTTTTGAAAAGGAATAAGAATTGTAAATGTGTTGTTTGTTTTCTAATTATGAAAAAGGGATGCTATTTTTTATACTTTATTTTCAAACCAGTGTTTTAGGCTTCTCTTATAAAAGGAATGGTATAGATTCTTGGTTTTATCCTAATGGACAATAGCTCACAACCCCCACACACACAATAGTGTGTATTTTGTCTTCATATCTCTATACAGGCGTACATGTTATGGATTATATGTTAGGTTTATTCCATTCTCTTTTTGGAAGCTTATGGATGTTGATACATGGTGGTGGCCGATGAAGATATACCCTAAAGTCTAATGTGCATATGATACTTGTTATCCTATATTATAGTGCACAATATATGGATATCATAATGTATGATATCCATTATTCCATGGAAAGGAATATTCTATGGATGGGCATATTGTTTCTTTTGATATAGTGATATCGTATAACACTGCCTTGGCCTGTCTTATGGTGCAACATGGGCATATCATAATGCATTGAATCGTAATGTACGCTTCATGTGGTATCTTATGATTTATGAGGCAGTCGAATGTTAATTGTTAACATTCATATCTTCTTTCACATAGGTTATCATTGATTAGATGTTTCATAAGATGAAATGTATGGGAGTTATATCGGTCATAGGTTATTACCGCTGTAACCACACTTAATCATACATTACGAACATATGGGTGAATGCATTGTAGATTTAGTCACTATATTTCGGGCCTATATAAAGGAGGTAATAGACAATGTGATGTGTGTTGGTACCAAGGTGCGCAGCGGGAGCCTGTGGGTTAAAGATTTAAAAAATTTCTTCATTGGAGCGATGAAATTTCATCACCTCCTATGATCTGAGCTCTGATAGAGGTCCAAGGATCTTACGTGAATTGTTTTCACAAAATAAACATGAAAGATTACCTCGTTCAATTTGGCGGTGTGTTCGATTACAACTAGGGGTGTTATTGAGTCGAGTCGAGTATCTCAGTACTTGAGCTTGAGCTCGGTACTTGAACTCGGTGCTCGAGCTCGGTTCGGTGCTCGAATGAGTATTAATTTCCTGGCTCGAGCTTGAGCTCGACCCAGGCTTGAGTGAGCACTTGATTAGGCTCAACTCGGTTTGATTAGGGCACTTTTCAGAATTTTAATTACAAAATATAGCTTGAATTTGAGCTCGAACTCAAATTTGAACTCGAGATCGAAAGCTTGAGCTCAAAATTAAATACATACACATATATATATATAGAATAAATATATATATATATTAAAAAATTAGATGCTTGATTAGGATTGCTCTCTACTCAATTATTTTGTTATAATACCCGAACTCGACTCGAGTTAGTACTTGAGTAGCTCAAGCTCGATCTCAGCTAAAAAAAACGAGCCGTGTTCAAGTATTTGTCGAGCCGAGCTCAAGTAGCTCGCGAGTAATCGAGCTCGTTTACATACCTGACTATAACTCGTCACCGGTGATCTTTGATCAAAGGTTCCGAGCTCGAACTCCTTTAAATCATCCACACACACTTCAAGAATCCATGTGGACACCGATCGTTGAATTCTGAGTGCTAGCACGGAGCTCTAACGTTTCCTTTGACATCACCATGATTACCACGATCCCGTCTCTTCGATCTGTGAAGGAGATCATAGATGGGATCTTTCTCTCTCTTGGATACAGGAGGATAGAGAAGCTCTCAATTTCAAATGAATGAATAGTCATTGAAAAAGAGCTTCTCCTATGCTTATATAGTGGGAGTTAAAAATACCCAGAAAGGATTCTCCAAACCCCATATAAGTAATACCCACTAAATAAACAATAAATGACACGTAATGATGAACTAACTGCATCATATATGTCATTTATATTTTATCACATGTTTGTAACATATAATTAATATATTATGTGATAAAACCGAGACATTAACTCAACTTGTAATTCCCATAATATTAAATGAAGCTTGAATATTAAATAATATTCGTTCGTATAATATTTTTCCATGTATTCACTTAATACCTTATGAATACTTTTAATAAATAAATTCATCCCAATTATTCTATACTTGAATAATAATGAATTTATTTATTCATAGGTGATCAATAATATACTTGGACAACTCTCGGACATCATGGTGGGGTCCATCATGTCCTATAAACCTATTCATCAGAATAAGTCATAGTCTTGAATACTCTATTGTGTGTTACCCTTTAGGTCATTATCTCGATAGCAGTTAATACTATTCATAGACTAGAAGTGGAGTCCAACAACCCTTCAAGGCCCCTAAAAAGATAAGGAATGATCATAGCAATTACCACCTTCTTACGAACACTCACTCATCATGTAATATAATCTATTTGTCTCGTGATATCTCATAAAGCATGATGCACAGTTTGTATCATCACCCATTCTTACTTTATTATTTATTAATCTAATTGGACAGACTTTCCTTTGACTACCATGACCCTGGATTTATGAAGGTACTACCATCCTGATCAATTAGATCCGAGATATCCCTTCCTTAACTCAGAAGTGACAAATTCTATCTTGATCCTTCAACCAATCTCTTTCCACCGATGATGCACCCAACAGAAGTTACCACACCACAACTTCAATGTCATGGTTTTTGTGTTACACCAAAGTATGCGATCAAATGGTATGCACTAATAATGATCTCAAGTTAGGATACCAATACACATGTTTTTAGATAGGAACAACCAATGACACAAAAAACATGTGGTGTTCCTATTGGAAGGTCTGTCATCGTGATCCCACTTACTAGAGATCACTAAGTTAGAATTTCATGAGAAGAAGTCTCAATGCTTATGAGCCCCCAACACCTGATAGTCAGGCGTCAACTGTGTCCCGTCAGTATGATGTATCTAGACCATAAGACATATGTTTAAGATTAATATCATAGTATCTCTAGGTTCTCATTATATGACAATCCTTGTCTTTAATACACTTTATTTCATAATTTATTACATAAAAGTACACTTAGTAAAACAAAAAAGATCGAGAAGTCTAGTGTCTTTGGGAGATTAGGTACATAACACATCAACTTGATACATGGATACAACAAAATTATTGAAAACGTTCTTAACATGGTTTTAATATTTCATTGCTCATTTAAAACTGCACAAAATAACTTGGGGACATACATAAGAAATGAGTGAGGTATAAATCCTAGTAAGGGAATAAACAGAGCATAACATGATGAAACTATTAGCAGTGTAGACCTTTGGCATGATTACTATAGCTCCCCGGATTTGCAGCCGTCATCCACTATCACACCTTGGACTTGGGTGGTCATGACACTATAGCGATGCAGACTTACATCCACCTTTTACTGTAGCACAATAGACTTTCTATGTGATTGGTGGAATAATGCTTCATCTTTCTTATTAGCCCATTTCGAGCTAGGGTTTTGTGTTTGATTGAGAACTCTGAAAAACTCTGTAATTTGTGCTCTTGAATATAGTGAAATTTCTACCTCTATGTGGACATAGGGATCATTTACTGAACCATGTAAATCTCTATTCTGAGTGTTTCTTTCTTCTGTCTTTTCTTCATATGCAAACCATTTATTTTTTTGTGACTCCCGACATTTTCGCAACATCTTGAGAGATTGGGGGCACCTTGGGAGGGCTCTAGAGAGGAAAGAGCAGAGTATAGTTGTTCTCCAAGGGTTTTGAGTGAATATAAATGAGATTTTGAGTGAATTTATAGGAAAAGAGTGGGAAGTTCTTTATTATTTTTCATATTTAGGTTTTGGACTTTATATAATAAAGTAATCAAAACTACAAATTTTCTCATGGTTTTTGCCCATGGTTTCTTTCGTAGAGAAGTGGTTTTCATTATTTTATAAGGCCATAAATTTAGCTCATTAAAATAATACCCCTGGTGATATGGAAGTGAGTCGTGTTTACAAAGAATTGATTTTAAAACCTTAAAATATAATATAGATTTTGGAGGATTTATAAAGGGTTTATAAAATTAATCAAATGACCTTAAAACACATTATTTTAAAGTGAAAATATATATTTGATCGTGGATACCTTTTATGGAACATATTACATCACTTCTAGGTCATTATAATGTCATAATTCATACTGTATATTTATACCATATTTAATTTTTACATGAAAATTCGACTGTCTCAAAAAATTATGAAAAATTCACCATTCAATAATTTAGACATGCTGATTTTAAAAATAATATTTATTTCATCAAAAAATCCTCTAAGTATGAGAAATTACTCATTTAAATTAAAATATCTGTTTATTGAAAAATACTGGTTTTTTTATAATAACAATTTTCCGACCCTTATAAAAATCACATTTTCACTTCATAAATCTGTACTAGCATTTATATTTAATATATACTATTTAATAATAATATTTTGTTAAAATATCATTTATTTCAAAAAATCATGAATTCATCAAAAGGAACGTCTTAATTGAAATTGCATATTTCCCAAAAATATAATTTGTGTTTTATCGTGTCAAAATCTAATTTTTATCAAAACCATTTCTTAATTATTTATAGAGTAAAAACAATAAGGAATATATATAATCATTATTTTATTGAAAAGAAAATATACGTATTCATACTTTTAGAGATGAGATACATAACCCTTGCGTGATGATGAGATTTTCATGGGGTGATTCGACGTACATGGTTTGATCGTCTCTTTCAGTTCTCATATCGCTTCCTCAAACTTGTGATTCTTCCACAACACTTTGACCATATGAGTTGTCTTGTTTCATAGAACTTTGTCTCTAAGATCCAAGATCTTCATCGGTTGCTCCTCGTATGAAAGATTATTCTCCAATGATACCCTATCTAGATTCAGTACATGTGAGGGGTTTGGTATGTACTTTTTTAAGAGGGATACATGGAACACATCATGTACTTGAGATAATTTAGCTGAGAGTGGTAGTCGATATGCCACAACTCTGATGTGATTGAGGATCTCAAAGGGGATGATGTACCTTGGATTAATTTTTCCCGTCTTTCCAAACCTTATTACTTTCTTCCATGGTGATATACGAAGGAACACTTTCTCTCAAAACCTCAAACTATAGATCTCATTTATGATTGTCTGCATAGCTTTTCTATCGTCTTTATACAGATTTCATATGATGTTGAATGGTTTGAAGCTTTTTTGTCATCTCTTGGATAAGATCAGGTCTCATCGGCTTCTTCTCTCCAACTTCATCCCAACAAGTTGAAGTCTGACACCTCTTCCCATATAGAGACACATAAGGTGCAATTTGAATGCTAGAATGAAAATTGTTGTTATATGAGAATTCAATTAGAGGATGGTGTTGATCCCAACATCCTTGAAAATCCATTGAATATGATCTCAACATATCCTCTAGAGTTTGAATGGTCTTTTCAGACTGATCATCCGTATGAGGGTGATAAGAAGTGATGAAACTCAGTTATATATTCAACACTTGTTGAAGGATTCTCCAAAACCTCAAGGTAAACCTCATATCTTGATAAGATACAACAAATACTGGCACCCCTTACAGTCTTACCACTTCTCTTATGTATATATTGGTGAGTTGGTCAAGTGAGAAATCTTCTTTGATAGCAATAAAATGTGCTGACTTGGTAAGGCGACCGACTACCACCCATATAGCGTTATTACCTTTAGGTGTCATGGGGAGTCCTACAACAAAATCCATGGTTATGTTTTCCCATTTTTATACTAGTATGGACAATGGTTGCATCATACCCTTAATACTTATGTTATTCAACCTTGACTTTCTAACATACCAAACATCGAGGCACAAATTTTGAAATATCTCTCTTCATGTCATCCCACCAGAAATCCTGCTTCAAATATCTATACATCTTAGTGCTTCTTGGATAAATTGAGAAGGATGAGCTATGTACATCATCTAGAAGTTCCCTCCTCAATTCTGGTTTTTGATGGGACACATATCTGGGTTCCAAACCTTATATTACATTAGTGTGGGTGATAAACAATGAAAATCTACACAAAATGCACACGGGGTGGATCGAAACCAAGACCTCACAAATACCATCGCAGGGATGCAACTTTGGAATATTTGATACCTTCTTCTATAGCAACTCGTCATCTTTCTGAGCCTCCTTGATCCTCTAAAAAATGGATGGTTGGACAGTTATTTGAGAAAGGTAGGATGGATATCCTTTTATTATTTTCATATACATCCTTTTCATGTCCAAAAAGATTGGATCCCTTGTTGTATTCATCATGGATAGAATTGCATGATCCTTTATACTCAGAGCATCTACCAGTTTATTTTCTTTCCCAGGATGGTAATGGATTGAATAATCATAATCCTTGACTAGCTCCAACCACCTACATTTATAAAGTTTACACCTCCATTGTTTCATGTTAAACTCCTTTTATTTGAATATATACTGGAGGTTTTTATGATCTGTATATATATCACACTTCTCATTGTAGAGATAATGTCACCAAATATTTAATGTGAAGATCATTGCAACCAATTTTAGATCATTTTTTTTTCATTTGAGAAGGGAATTTCCCAGTGTGGCCTTTTCGAACCCTCCACACAAAGAAACCCCCCCTCCCCCATGAAGGGGTAGTACCCGCAGGCAGCTCCCCAGCTGGGGAAGGAGCCGTTGCCAGCCGAGATGGCAGAGCGTCCCGAAGGGTAATGACCGGACAACTATGGATAGTTATGCTCATGGATCTTTAGTTGGCGAGAGGCATAGACTATCAATTTTTTTATTTTTTATGAGTACACAACCCAAGCCTTTTTTGGATGCATCACTATATATCACAAATCTATCCCCATTGGTGGGTAATGTGAGCTCAAGTGCAGTGATTGGCCTCTTCTTCTGCTCCTTAAAACTTTCCTCACATTCATCATTCCAGAAAAACTTGACTCCTTTTCGTATTAACTTGGTTAGAGGCTTGAAAACTGTGAGAAGTTTTTCAAAAATTTATGTTAATACATAGATAATCCAAGAAAAATATGGATTTTAGTCACATAGGTTGGTTTAATCCACCCTTCAATCGTCTTTGTTTTTAAAGGATCCATAGATATCCCTTTGCTGGTGATACCATGCCCTAGGTATGTCATTTTCTTTAACCAAAACCCACATTTACTGTTCTTTTTATACATATTTTCTTTCTTCAAGGTCCTTAGAACAATATTTAAATGCCCCTCATCTTCATCCTTTCCTTTAGAGTAGATAAGAATATCATCAATAAAGACCATCACAAATTTTTCAAGGTAATTCATAAAAGCTATATTCATTAAATCCATGAAGATTGCTAGAGCATTGAAGAGTCCAAATGACATCACTATGAACTCGTAGTGCCCGTACCTCATATGAAAATCAGTCTTGGGGATATGTCTCCTTCACCTTTACTTGATAATATCCCGAATCAAGATCTATCTTTGAGAAATACTGGCCTCCATGTAGCTAATCGAATAAGTCATCAATCCATGACAGAGAATAATTGTTATTTATTGTGATCTTGTTGAGCTCACGATAATCAATGCAGAGGCGCATTAACCCATCATTCTTCTTAATGAAAATGACCAGTGCGCCCTACGGTAAAGCACTTGAGCATATAAACCCTTTATCCAGATTCTCATGTAGTTGCTTCTTCTGCTCATCAAGTTCAACAATATCCATTCTATATAGAGTATTGGGTATAGGAAAATCCCCAGGTATATGTTCGATTGAAAATTCAACCTCTCAACTAGGAGGAAGACCAAACAATTCTTCAGGAAACACATCACCATATTCCCTCACAATTGACATGTCTTCAAAGATGATTTTTTCTTTAATATCAATCATTTGAGTTAGATACACTTTCTCACAAGGCAATAATATCCATGCTTGAGATGTTGGTACTAAAGAAGATTCATCCTTAGTGAAATTGTATATAATCAAAGGTTGATTTTCTATAAGAAGGGTGATTTCCTTCTCTCAACAATTTATGTTGGCTTTATAAAAGGAAAACCATTCCATAATAAGGATAACATCAAATTTCACTAAATGGTGATTGATAATATTTTCAAGAACATTCCCACAAACTTCAACACATGATATAATAATCATAGAAAATTTTCCCTGATGATATCAAATCATTTCGTTTGGTGACTATGTTTTTATAAAACTTACACGATATGATAATATGATATTAATTGAAATACAACATGACATACACAAATTTGGAGTAGAGGTTACATGTAATTCAGTCATCATGATCCATCTCAGCATGAAACTTTCCTCATTCCCTTGATCTTGGAGATTGTTGGTGTTCATCATACTTGTCATCCCAAGTTCTCCACATTTATGTCATAGAACCGTTAATGGTACCTTAGATTGAACTTTATTTCCCTCCACCATGTTATTCATTTTTCCATGGAAATTGGCTACTTTATGACCCATCCTTCCACTCTCAAAACATCTCATAGTTCTTTTATAACATTTCCCTTGGTGCCTTTTTTCACATTTTTTACACAAAGGAAATTGAGTCTTCTTTTCTTTATCACCTTTATTAGATGAACTTCCTTGATGCACCATCTTCCTCTTCTTTGACGTGTTTGGACATTCAACTATGTGTCATTTTTTAATTGTGATTTTTGATAGCTGGTTTGTCATAATTATTAGAAGATATCTTACTTAATCTTCCATCATGTTAGACATCTCATTCGGGCAGTCATTACATTATCCATCACCTTGGTTGTCGATTCAGTTCCTCTTATTTCCATCCATTGAGTAGAATAAAGGGAAAATTAGGGATGATAATTTTTTTAAAATTATTTAACACATAAAAGGGAAACTATGAACATTAAATAGATATCTCATAAATGACATATATTCCTTAACCCATGAATTTTTAGCCTTGAATCTAATTTATCCATGATCTATCTCATAACATAAAAGTTCATGGGAATTTTTGTTCTCTTAATAATAGTTTGTAATGAGCTATGAATTTACCAAAGCATATCCTCAGGAGTGTCAAACCAGGTGTGCAGTAATTTCCATTGTCATGCCCCAGTTCTCGATCGAGTCTAAATCAATGCGGTGTTTTCGGGGTTATTACCTCTAGGTACATCTGTTCCAGACCCACATCCTCTTGTAGTATCCAGACAGAGATGTATTTGCTTGTAAACCACTTACTCTATACTTTATCAAAATTTTGGGATGTCTTCCTATGTTTAGTATTACCCCTAAGTCTTTCTCTAATGTTTTCAAATCCTAATCCAAAGAATAACTAGACTTTCCTTTGATACTAACTATGACAACCCTTGTCTTTAATACACTTTATTTCATGATTTATTACATAAAAGCATGCTTAGTACAACCTAGAAGATCAAGAAACCTAATTCCTTTGGGATATTAGGTACATAACACATCAACTTGATACATGGATACAACAACATTATTGAAAACTTCCTTAACATGCTTATAAAATTCCATTGCTCATTTAAAACTGCACGAAATAACCTGGGGTCATACATAAGAAACGAGTGAACTATAAAGCTCAGTAAGAGAATAAACAAAACATAACACAATGAAAGTTTTACATGTTAGTCAATAGAAATTTAAATGGAATATAAAAGGGGTGAGAATCATAATCTTGAATAATGAGGCATGATACAATATGATAACATAAAAGCAACATAAGAAATGTGACAACAACATTAAACATGACCTCATAAACATAGGTCAATGCTAACTGCCAAGACATCATAACATGGTGGAAAAAATCTCATAATGGATTAGGTTTACTCCATAATCTCATAAACCATGTCTCACGAGAATACAATATTATCCAATGTATTGGAGCGCTATATAATTTAAGGCACACTCGTCGCTTTCATATCATGTACATGCATAAGTGTGTCATATAGATCATTCAGCATAAGATCATATTTCATCAAATTTAGTCCCACGATTAAGGAGTGTGGAATAAATACATGGAAGTATCCAATAAATAAGGAAGTATATGTCTAGGTGAATACCCTTTAATGTAAATGGTGATAGTATTCACAATATAAAGGTTTGGTATGGAAAATCACAGTATAATTTTGGCAGCCTGGTGGAGGTACATTATGAATCATGTGAGAGATTAATAAGAGCAAAAGGGGTATCTCATCACTTGGGAATCATAAGAGAAGTAAGAGGTATGTGGGAAAACATATCCCATCAATAGGAATTGGAAGACAAAAGACATTACAAAAAGAAGGTTCTTGAATAAAGAGGAGAAGAAGATGATCCCTTACCCCGAGATGATGTTTCCAAAATCTTGGGAGGAGCTTCTTGAGAGCTTGGGGGAACCTTGGGAGGGATTTAGAGAGGAAAGAAAAGAGTATAGTCATGCTCAAAGTATTTTGAGTGAAGATAAATGAGATATTGGGTGATTTTATATAGGAAAAGAGAGGATATTTCTTTATTATTTTCCAAATTTAGGTTTTGGACTCTATACAATAAAGTAATAAAAAAATCATTCCCATTGTTTTTGCCAATGGTTTATGTCAAAGAGGATTTGTATTCATTATTTTATAAGGTTCTGAACTGATAACATTAATATAATACCCTTGGTGGTGTGTAAGAGAGTCATGTTTACAAAAAATTGATTTTAAATATTTAAAATATATACTGGTTTTGGAGGATTCATAAAATATTTATAAAATTAGTCAAATTACCTGAAAACACATTATTTTAAAGCGGAAATATATATTTGGTCATTTATATATTTTATGACACATATTACATCAATTTTGAGTCAT
The DNA here is from genome assembly GCA_963277665.1 of Viscum album. NCBI lineage: Eukaryota > Viridiplantae > Streptophyta > Magnoliopsida > Santalales > Viscaceae > Viscum > Viscum album. The sequence continues at coordinate 453,273,993 of OY728166.1, read as the reverse complement.
TATGATGTCATAATACATACCATATATTTATATCGTATTTATTTTTTACTGCAAATTCGATTGTCTCAGAAAATTATGAAAAATTTACCATTGGATAATTTCAACATGATGATTCTAAAAATAATATTTATTTTATCAAAAAAAATCTCTAAATATGAGATATTACTCTTTTAAATTGAAATATATGTTTATTGAAAAATACTGGTATTTTTTCAATAATAATTTTCTGACCCTTACAAAAATTACATTTCACTTCATAAAATTATATTAGCATTTATATTTAATATGTACTATTTAATAATGATATTTTATTCAAGTATCATTTATTTTAAAAACTCATGAATTCGTTAAAAGGAATGTCTTAATTGAAATTGCATATTACCTAAAAATATACTTTTTGTTTTATTGTATCAAAATATATTTTTTATCAAAATCATTTATTAATTATTTATAGAGTAAAACAATAATTAATAAATATAATAATTATTTTATTGAAAATAAAATATAAATATTCATATTTTTAAGGTTGAGATACATATCCCTTTATTACACTAGCAAACGCCCTAAGGGTAAGGTGTGTGATTAGTGAGATTTTTATGGGGTGGTTCGACGTACATGTTTTGAGTCGTGATCTCAATGAACTTGGACTTCTTTTGTAAATAGTTTTGCTTGTGATTTAGTTATTGAATCTTGGATCGGCTTGGTAAAGGGTACATCCCAAAGATACTATCACCCTTGGAAGCTCTGATAAATGAGTTTCATAGGGTATGATTCTTCTAGTCGATGCCATTGCTTCTTTTGACCATGTCAATAGGACTTTATCATAAACCTTAATATATACTAATCATATGATCACTATTTAATGACTATATTATCAATGGTTATGATGGTTAATAATCTTTTGAATCCGATAGGATATAACTTATAACGGTCCAATATAACCAAAGTAATGCATGTGTTTTCTATATTTACCTTACATATATAAGACACTTACTCATTAAAAAAAAACGAATTTCATTTATAAATGTTCGGGTCGTTACACATTATAGCCTGAGAATTTCTATAACTTTATGATACAACAAATAATCTATGGACATTACCATATAAATTGTGGATGTAGAAATATCAACACTATTATGGTAAGTGAACATCATGTATAACTCACATATACATGATACAATAATAAAAATGTATTGTTCAAGATGGGTCCAGGGAACCCACTATTACAACACTTCCATTTACATTAGAACCAACTTGTTAACTATCTTTGTTACCTCTCACATGATTAGATCATGTTTCTATTAAGTTATGACTTTAGTCATGAGCCTGCCACGTTTCCACTGCATGAAAATTCTATTATCTACAACTTCTCAAGAGATGACATCCCCAAGTATATCCCTTTTTTCCACTGTCAAAACTTGACATCTTGGATAGTATTAGTTGTAGAATTATCATAATTTATATTATGATAAATTTTACTTACTAGATGAAATTCTAAGAAGTGAAACAAATCATTACGTATTTTATACTGCTTCTTTAGCTGCCTCAGAAGCCGCAACACACCCAGTATTTGTAGATATGCCTACCACTAGCTTGAATGAGCTTCACCTGCTCATTACCTTAGTCTGACCGTGATACTTGATCATATTGATATATAGGAAGACTAGTTTGTGTCCCTTTATAACTAGTGTCCCTTCCTATCCATATATTAGGAACATATCTTTTATACTTTCTTAAGTACAATTGGATAGTTCTGACTACTTCCCATATAATTCTCTTGGATGTAACTGATATTTTCTAACCATTAAGTATATGTTGGGAATATCATATATAGTACATAACATGACATATGTGATAGATCCATAGTTGATGCTTATGGAATTCTTCTCCCCTCTTTAATCTCCTCTTATGCTCTGTGCATGTCTTCTTGGAGAGATTTATGCCATGTGACATTGGTAACAATTCTCTCTCTCGAATTGTTTTGATGTGCATTTTTCAATATCTTTTCAGTATATTTACTATTGACTAGTTCCAAACAACCGTTATATCTACCTCAATAGATCTTGTTTTCTAGAACTTAGGTTGCTACTTGAAGTCAATATTTATAGAATTACTTTCATTCCAATCTTAATTAAGTGTAAGACCGATAATTGTTTTCCATATTTTATCAAACATATTTTACTTGGAAAACCATGGTGCTCCCACTAACCTCTTGTAGACACATGACAAAAATTCATTCCCAATGAATATTCTATGGTATTGTTGCTTCAATCCTAAACTGGATGTCAATAACTTTAACCTCTTATTGGAATTTTATGGTGTCACTAACCCTTTTTGGCTGTGTCATATAGATGTCTTGCCAGAGTGGTGGTCTTGACATCCAATGCCCAATATTTTGATTTACTCAACGCTTGCCTCTAAAGACGCAACAAGCTAGCTGAACGCGTTGTCATGACACATCAAATTGATTATTATTTAAAGATAATTTTATAGTCTAGGGAAGACCCTAATTCATCTCTCAAGGAGCGTTGATAGGTTTAGAGTGTGTATTCTTAATAAAATTACTAATAGAAGGGGTTGTTTTTAAAACAGTTTAAAGAAAATAACTTAATTTAAAGAGTTTAATAGTCAAGGAACCAAGTGGATTTTAAAAAATACAAGAAAAATGGTTCATTGTGAGTTCACTACACACATTTCAAGTTCATCATTCTTGAATATTAATTATGGTTTGATGTAAGTCTTTGGCTGAAATTAATCGGAATCTCAATTAATTTACAAGTTTTTATATCAAATCACGTTGAGCCAAACCTTAACATAACAATCGTATAACTAAAGTCCAGATCTCATGAATGGTATAATAACTTCCAAAGCAAATTGAAATATCAAATTAGTGGGGGAAGAAAAGGAATTTTGTGATATCCAATCAGAACAACACAAGTCATGCACTAAAGACTTCACACCGATCAGTTAAAAGTAAAGAGCATTCCATTCGATTCAATCAAACAAAGAATTCAAACATGAATCAAAGTAAGATAATTATAAATGAAATGTTTTAAAACCCAAAATATATCAAACCAATAATAGTACAAGTTCCGAAACTCCCTTTAAAATATTTTTAGCTTCTTCACAATGAATGCCCATCGTTTAGCCCAACATTGAGAGGAGGAAAGTCGGGTGCATATCCCTCTTCATTTCAGCTATCCCTATGAGGATAGGGACCTCCAGAAACTACAAGGGGATGAAAGGAATCCTCTAGAGTTTTAATTTGGTTGAACTTCACTCTCTTGGTCTAACTTGCAAATGAGGTACCCATGGTGCCCTTTTATAGCCAAATTGAGAAGTGGTTTTTGGAACCCAGTTTTCTAGATACCACTTGTGCCTCGGTTTTTGATTGGTAAGTAACAATATCACGACTTAGAAAAAATAGAAAAGTTGTTGACCGACCTCTTGACTGTCTCCTTGTCAAATTTGGCGACCATTGGACACCTATATTGGGAGATATTGTCAAAATGCCAAACTTAACTTTTAAATTCGGATAGATTCTGTCCCATGGACAGATTGGTTCGAATGGTACCCTTAATGGAATAATTGGGCTTCTATTTCTTGATATGAGTTGTATCCCATGAAGTTTTGTAGCAACACACAAAATTTCAGCCCATTTGGAGGAATGTATTTTGCTAAATATGAAAAATAGTGGATAGATATGCTCAGGATTCCATACAGTTTGACCCATTTTCCTTATGGATCATCTCTGGGGCCTCCAAATCACATCCACCTACAATGAAAGTATAAAAAAAGTATAATTTTCCATTTTAACAGTGATAAATATTAAATAATGTAATAAATCATGAAGTGAAATTTGATATTATATTTGGAATTTATATTTCAAAATCAGTTTAATACAATGGTATTAGGGTGAAATAAAACAGTGAATCACGGTGTGATCACACCCCCACACCTAAAAATTTGCACTCCTGGGAAAAGTCATATTACACAAATTATGCATGTAGATATTTCCAATTTTATAAAGATTTAACTTTTAATGAAAATTTAATTCCTGATAGAAATGTGATCAAAGCAAAAATCACATCGTGGAGTTATTCTCAATGATCATGGAAAAAGACGTCTCAAAAATTGTATCAGATTGAAATTCCAAGAGATGCATGATACCAATCAAAGAAAATAATTTAAAAGTTAATAATGTCACTAATTCTCCATGTGTGTGTGTGAAAACCATTTCATGCTATTCTTCCCACTTTATATAGAGTAAATATAAGTTATTTTAAAAATTGTCTACTAACATGATCCTTTCCGCCAAACCTGCCATACATACTTTGTAATCAAATTTCAAGACCCACTCACTTAAGAATTCCCATAATTCAAACCATAAACTCCCTACCTAGATATCCTTATATATTGTACATTTCATAACTCTCCTCAATGTTTTTTTGCGCTTTTTTAGGGTGTACAACAGTCAGATAACTGATTCACACGCATAAGTCAATCTAGTACAGTAATGAAATAGATCGGATAAGGAATGAACGTATGGAAAAATAATTTTATAAGGTAGAGAAAAATTAACCTAACTTATATTTACCTTCTATTAAGTTAGAAAATTTCAAACTTCATGGTTGGGTGCAAAGATGTGTGGAGAGATTAAGTGAAACAATTTTCCCTTAAACTATTCACACAAAGGGTACCATTCTTTTCAAAGGTTTCAAAATGATACAACTATTTATATCATCGAAAAACAACAAAATTTCAAGAGAAAGTCACACCAAAATATTGAATTCTTGTTGAAATTCAAATTTCCTCATTTTTTTTGAATGTTAAAACAGCATGAAATAGAGAAATTCCTCACGCTTTTTAATAACTTTCATGATTACGCAGGCATCATTTTTCATAATAAAGTGGGCATCAAAAATTAACAATCCATCACAAAAGTGAAGGGGGTGGGGGGAAGGGGGGAGCAAGTTACAATACAATCCAGCAATCCAAAAATAGAAAAAGAAGAAAGATGGTGAAAATTATTAACTAACCCAGGAATACACCCATTCCCCCACACCTAGTGTGTGCAGTGTCCTTACTGTAATAAAATATAATGTAGGAAGGAAGGATAAAACCTGGTGGGTGTCATTCATAGACTACTTCTTGAACTTGAAGTTCCTCCATCGGAGACTCTGGAATGGTTTCATGGAAGTGCTTCAGCCACTGCCCATTGACAGTGAAGGTTTACTTGGTATCTTCATTTTGAACTGGAACAACACCAAATAGAGAGACATTAGTAACAATGTATGGTTCAGACCAATGAGAACAAAGCTTACCTGGATGAAACTTCAACATTGTATTGTAGAGGAGGACCTTCTGCCTAATGTGGAACTAACAGTGAAGGATGAGATAGTCATAGGTAGCCTTCTTCGCTCCTTATAAATTTGGGAGTTCTCATATGAATCTCTTCTCATTTACTCTAGCTCTGGAATCTCCAACTTTCTTTGAGCACATGCACCAAAAATATTATAATTTCATTTTTTTATGAATCAATAGGCCCAGTGCTAAATCTCATCAGGGAGGTGATAAATCTTTCCAAACACAATCCGATATGGTGACGTTCCAATGAGAGTTTTAAAGGCAGTACAGTAAGCCCATAAGGAATCATCAGGTCTAAGACTCCAATCTTTTCTATTAGGTTGAAGCATTTTTTCAAGAATCTTTTTTACCTTTCTATTTGACACCTTGTATTGACCATTGGTTTGTGGGTGGTATGCAGTGAACACTCTATTCCCGAACCTATACCAACGCAAAAGAGATTGCATTGTTCATTTTCAGAAATGAGAACCCTGGTCACTGATGATAAACCTAGGTAATCCAAACCTATATAAAATCTGGGTTCTCAAAAACTCCACAACTATCTTGGAATCATTTGTCCTTGTGGCATGTGATTATACCCATTTTGAAACATAATCCATTTCTAGAAGAATGTAAAGGTTCTAAAATTAATTGAGGAATGGTCTCATAAATTCAATGCCCCAAACATTGAAAATTTCATGTAAGAGAAAGGGTTGTTGTGGCATTTCATTTCTTTTATAGAAATTTCCCATTATTTGATAGCGAGTACAAGATTTATAGAAATAATGAGCATCTAGAAATAATGTTGGCCAAAAGAGACCCGAATCAAGGACCTTGTGAGTAGTCTGTTGGGGACCAAAGTGGCTCCCACAAGCAAGAGTGGCAGAACCTAAAGACGGACTGAAACTCGCTATCGGGAACACAACGCCTAAGAACCTGATCACTAAATGTATGCCAAAGGTAGGGGTCATCCCAAATGTACCAACGAGACTCATATTTTAGACATTCAGCTTGATTTTTGTTGAAATCAGTAGGAATACAAGATGCTACCTAATAATTTACAATTTCTGCATACCATTGAATAAAATCTTGCAATTGATACAATTGATCATTTGAAAAAATGTCATTTATGGGAATACAGAGGGATGATTCAATGTCCGAGGATGGGTGGATCCTACTGATATGGTCATCCACCACATTCTTTACTCCTTTTTTATCCCTAATTTCTATATTGAATTCTTTAAAGAGGAGCATCCAATGAATGAGATGTGGTTTGAATTCTGGTTTCTTAAGGAGATACCAGATGACTGCATGGTTTGAAAACACAATGGGTTTGGAACCTAAAAGGTATGACCTGAATTTATCCAAGAAAAACACAATGGAAAGAAATTCCTTTTTAGTTGTGGTGTAGTTTTTTTTGGAAGGATCTAAAGTACGTGAGGCATAGGCAATGACATGTGGATCTCGGTCGACCCTTTGTGATAAGATTGCCCCAACTGCATAGTTAGAGGTGTCACACATGAGCTCAAATGATAAATACCACTGATGTGGTTGGATTACCGGGGGTGATTTGAGACTCCATTTCAATTTATTAAAATCATCCTCACACTCTTTATCAAAAACAAATTCTTTTTCTTTTTGGAGCAATCAGGAGAGGGGGAGTGCAATCATACTAAAGTCACAAATGAAATGACGATAAAATCAAGCATGACCTAGGAAAGACCGCACATCCCATACATTTTTGGGGAATGGTAGGGAATAAATGATATCAACTTTTGATTTATCTACTTTCATATCATCCCCAAAAATGACATGTCCCAATACTATACCTTGTCGTACCATGAAATGACATTTCTCATAATTTAATACTAGATTCTTTTCAATACAGTGACGTATGATAGAACCTAAACTACTCAAAAATTCATCAAAGGACAAGCCATAAAAAGTGAAATTATCCATGAAACATCCATTAAATTTTCCAGGTAATCCAAAAAAATACTAACCATGCATCGCTGGAAAGTACTCGGAGTATTGCACAGACCAAATGGAATCCTTCTATATGTAAATGTTCCAAACGGGCAAGTAAAGGTTTCCTTTTTTCTGATCCTCAGGGGAAATATGGATCTGAATGTATCCACAATACCCATCAAGAAAATAGTAATGAGACTTCCTTGCTAGACTCTCAAGCATTTGGTCAATGAACGACAATGAGAAACGATCCTTCCTAGTCTGTTGGTGTAGTCGATGATAATCTATACATACACGCCAACTATTATACACATGAGTTGGAACCAATTCATTGTTTTCATTTACAATTACTGTTAGACTAGTTTTTTTAGGAACTACTTGAATTGGACTAACCCATTGGCTGTCATAGATGGGGTAAATGATTCCAAAAGCCAATAATTTTGTTACCTCTTTTTTGACAATATCTAGGAGGTTTGAGTTTAGTCGTCGTTGTGCCTTCCTCACTGGTTTAGCCTCATCATTTAAAAATATATGATTTCTGAAAATTGATGGGCTAATACTAGGAATGTTCACAAGTGTCCATCCCAAATCTTGTTTATACTCCTTCAAAATTTCAAGCAGTCATAATTCATGCTCTGGAGGGAGTGAACTAGAAAAATAATGACAGACAACTTATTTCCATTCTCAAGATAAAAATATTTTAAATCTTGAGGAAATTGTTTTAGTTTCAATTCAGGGGGATTTTGGATTTATGGGAGTGTGTGTGAAAGTGAGAGGTCACTAATCTCATCTAACTGCTCAATGGTATCATCCTCAAATGAGGAATGAGCTCTTACAAGCATAATATTATCATCGACAACCATGTGATTCTCAGTGTTCAAGAAATCATCAATTAACAAACATGCATGCCATTTTTTTAGACCGGTACAACATTCTATGCATGATTCATTTCCTATAATTTCAATCAATGAAAAAAACATAGAAAGGGGATCAGGGGAATGAAAGGAAGTTTTTTAGGGGAAGGGAGTACATCAATTAATTAATAGAGAGAGGAATGTTCTTCTGAGGGGTGCTTTATGGAATCAAGGATATTTAAGTGGACAATGTCACCACCAAACTCTATATATAATGTACCATTTTGGACATTAATTATGGTTTTGGTGGTTTCCAAGAAGGACCTCCCCAATATAATTGGGGCATGTCCATTCATCCTATCATCTTCCATTTTTAGAACATAAAAATCAGCAGGAAAAATTAAAATTTTCACCCTCATAAGAACATCCTCTAACATATCAGAGGGGTGTGTGGTACTCCGATTTTCCAGTTGAACAAAAATTCTCATGGGATTCAGTTCCCCAACCTGCAATGAAGATTAAATGGAGTGAGACTTCACATTTATAGAAGCACCCAAATCAAGCATAGCATTGGAAAAGGAATACTCCCCTATAGTGCATGAAATTAAGAATGTTTCAGGATCATTGAAATTTGGGGGAAGTGATGGCTCTATTAATGATGAGACATCCCCCCCAAGCTCACCTTCTCATCATATCGAAGTCACCTTCGGTGTGTACACATCTCCTTCAGAAACTTGTCATATCTTGGAATTTGCTTTACGACATCAATCAAAGGAATATCAACCTGCACTTTTTTGAAAGTTTCCAATATTTACATATCAATTTTATTTTCCTTTTATTTTCTAATTTAGGTTTCCCTTTGGGGAAATGGAAGATAAATGGTTGAGATAAGTGATTCATTAACAAACACACTCTTTCCTTTAGAAGGTATTCTCTTAAGACAAATATTTTCTTCTCTTGGACCATTTTCAGCAGTTGGGATGGTGGTTTCCTCAAGAGGGGATGACTCTAATAGAGGTTTAATTTGGGTTTTAAGTTGTTTCCCACTCCTAAGGGTGATGGAAATAACATTTACCTTATCCCTAGGGTTAACTACTAGTTGAGAGTGTAGTTTACCCAACCCATGACTTTGAATTTCCCCTACAGAGTTAGCGAGTTGGCCTAATTGGGTTTTTAGGTCTTGTATGACTGCTTTGGTGGTTTATTAGAATTGGAGATTGTTGGAAGCCATTTGCTTAATTATATATTCTAGGCTAGGCTCAGGTTTTGGAAAGACCTTTGTGGTGGTTGGGTATTTCTGGGTTGTGGTGGTGGATGACTACTCTACCCTAATTGGTTCTATTGTTGTTGAGGTTGGTTTGAATACCCCCCTTTCCTATAAGCTTGGTTTTCTTTCCACCCAAAAGTTTATCTTAGTTGGGGGAATTGGTCAGAATAATGGGGTTCAGAAGAACATATTCCACAATGTATGGGAGGAGGAGATTGGGATTTCCCTTGGGAAAGAGCATGTTGTCTAATAAGAGTACTTATCTCTTCGAACTTTGTGTCCACCTTCTTCTCAAATTCAGTACTTTTCACCTCATGGACACCTCGAATGGGTGCATTGGATCTTGAACCAAATTGTTGAGTAATCTACGCCATGTTCACAATTAGGGTTCTTATAGAAATTGAGGTCTTGTCAACTAGCACACCACTTATAGCAACATCAATCATGTTTCGATCAATAGGAATCAAACCTTCATAAAAATACTGAATTAAAAGTTGATCACTTATTTGGTTGTGTGAATAGCTTGAACATAACCTCTTAAATCTTTCCCAATATTCATGAAGTTTTTCCCCTTGTTATTGTCTTATTCTACAAATTTATTTCCTTATAGTTGTTGTTCTAGAGGCTGGAAAGTATTTTTAAAGGAAAAGGTGTTTAATGTCTGCCCGACCTCTAATTGGTGAATTAACATAATAAAACCAATATTTCACAGTATCTTCTAATGAAAATGGAAATTCCCTAAGCTTAACTTGTTCTTCATCCACATTAGCATGTTTTAATGTTGAATACACAATATGATATTCTTTTAAATGCTTGTGTGGATCTTCTCTTGCGAGTCGATGGAATCTTGGTAATAAACAAATTAAACCGGATTTAAGTTCAAAATTGGGTGCCTCTCCTTGAATTTGAATATAGGTGGGTTGGATATCAACATCAGGTGAGTTTAGTTCTCTTAATGATCAGTTTTTTTCAGCCATGTTATACAAGTTTAATTCACTTTTAATGTGGGTTTCAGAAGAATAAGAAAGATCAAGAATTGTGTCGATGTTTTGTGTGTCCTCCTTCAAAGGGTTCTCTTGTGCATCTCAGTGTCGTTGGCATAAGATCCTCTCCAGCTCGTGTTTTAATGGATGTATTTCCTCCGATGAAGATCACGTCATAGGGGTGTCCAGACCCGACCCAACCCGATGGGTTCAACCCAGCCCTACCAGGTTGGGTCAGGTTGGGTTGGGTTATATAGAAAAATACTCGGGTTGGGTTTATGTCGGGTCAAACTGTGCATGGGTTGGGTTGGGTCTTGGGTTGGAGACATTTAGACCCAACCCAACCCGTGACTCGATGGGTATCTGCCAAACCCCCCCCCCCATCGCCTCCCGAAGTCACGACCCGACTGGTCATTCCCTCCCTTCCTCACGCTCTTGCCTGCTCCTCCTCTCCCCCAACCCCGACCCTTCCTTCAAGTGGAAAAGAAAGAAAGCCTACTCCCTCCTCCTTCCCTTGCGATCGACAAGTGGCAAAACCCTACCTTCTCCATCACCGCCCTCCTTCCTCATCCTTCCCCAAGCTTCCCAACCCCTCGCTCTCCTTCTGTTCTCTCTTCTCATTCCCTCGCGAAAAATCCTCCTTCCATCCTCCCCTCCTCTTGCCTTGTTTCGCACCTCCGAAACCACTTAGAAAATCCCTCATCACTCGCCTCCTACCCTAAAAGACACCTTACCTCACGAGAAATTGGGATTCGGGGGAAAACCTTCCTGGATCGCCTTGTCTCCTCCTATCTGCTGTATTGTGCATGCGGTCTGATCTTTCGTGGTAGTAACTGGTAAGTAGTTAATTTTTTTATCACGTTATTTCTTAAATTCTTATTATGTTTACCGTTATGCTATGTTTCTAATGATAGAAAACACCACCATCCTCAAAACTGATTTGTTGAACCTATGAAATGTTTCCACCATAGATATTATGAATTGATTTTTGTAAACAGATTGAATTTTGAATTGGAATTTTGGCACAATCACTTGGTATGTAATCAAAACTTGATATAATAGAATATTGGCATGCGACTGGAATTGGATTAATGGAACATTGGCATGATTAATAGATAATTAACCTGTGAATTGGTAATTGGGTATAATTGAATTATAAATTTTTAATTTTTCATGTTAGTAAAATTCACTTGGGGGGAGGGGAGGGGAGGGTGGCTGCTACAGGATGGGGGCCTACTGTAGGGGGTAGACAGAGACACTGTAGGGGGCTGAGGGGAGGGGGGAGGCTACTGAAGGGGGGTACTGGTGTTACTATAGGCAGGGGGCTAGGGGGAGGGGAGGGGAGGGGGGCTACTGTAGGCAGGGGGATGGGGGGAGGGGAGGGTAGGGGGCTGCTATAGGTAAGGGGATGAGGGTTGGGGGCCTGTTGCAGGGGGTGGGGTCTCACAATGTTTTTTCCAACTTTTTTTCTCGTTTCATCTCAAACTATTTTTCTCTACTGGTGGGTTTAGAAATTTCCATCACCAGTTTCTTTTTTCCATCCATTTTATTATATTCTTGGTTCTACCTCCTTGATCTACTCATAGGTCAGATACTAGTCATGGTTAATCTAGGTTGCTAGATTATGTTATGTGGGAGTAGCATTATATTGGCATGGTAATGAATTCTTGAGTAGTCAATGTTATAATGGGGGGATTGAGTTTGGGGTTTACAACTGTTTTTTATTCATGTAGCGGAATCTGCTAGGCCCTCCATGTAATGGAGATCTCTAAAATTAAGGTAATGGTTTTATGGTACAAGGATATGTTCAATTTTGTTGTTTGATAGTTTTTTTAGGATGAATAGTTCTAGTTATACAATGGTTAGGAATAGTTTTTGTTGACATGTTTTAAGATGTGGGGCATGAGATTGGACACGTGGATCAAGGAAGAAAATTTGGTCACACCATGGGGGAGGGGCTGTTGTAGGGGTGGGGCTGGGGGAGGGTGAGGAGGGTGCTGTAGGTGGGGAGGGGAGGCTGATGCAGGTAGGGGGAGGGGAGGCTGCAGTGCTACATGTGGGGATGGGGGTGGGGGGCTGGGTCTGGGGGGTTGGGTCACATTGTGGGGGAGGGGCTGCTATAGGGGTTGGGGGGAGGGGGTGGGGTGCTGTAGGGGGATGGGGGAGGGTGGGAAAGTTGATGCTAGGGGGAGTGGGGGATGTTGTAGGCAGGGGTCTAGGGGGAGGGGAGGCTACTGCAGGTGGGGTATAAGGGTGGGGGGTTGGGTCTAGGGGGTTGGGTCACAGGTCCGATTATGGGTCCATCAGGTTGGGTTGGGTTGGGCCATGCTTTACACATATAACCCAACCCGAACTGACCCGACCCAAAACGGGTTGGGTTGGGTTGGGTCCATTGGCCATGCGTCGGGTAACCCGACCCCAATGGGTTGGGTTGGATTGGGTTAGCTGCTCACAAAGCATATGACCCGACCTAACCCGACTTGACCTTTTTTGATCGGGTCAGGTCAAGAAAGGCCCCTGACCCGACCCGAACTGACCCATGGACACCCCTATCGCATCATGCACAAGTCCTATAAAATTATTATTTTATAAATCAACTTAAAAAAATTAAGGAAGAAAAAAAAGAACAAATAATTACAAAATACACAATACTTTTATAAAAAACACACTAAAAACAAAAGCACTCCTCAACAACAGTGCCAAAATTTGAACGTGTTGTCATGACATGTCAAATTGATTATGATTTAAAGATGATTTTATAGTCTAGGTCATACCCTATGCCATCTCTCAAGGAGTGTTGATAGGTTTAGAGTGTGTATTCTTAATAAAAATTACTAAAAGAGTGGGGTTGTTTTGAAAAATGTTTAAAGAAAATAACTTAATTTAAAGAGTTTAATAGTTGAGGAACCAAGTGTATTTTGAAAAATATGAGAAAAGGGGTTCATTTTGAGTTCACTACACACATTTAAAGTTCACTGTTCTTGAAAATTAATTAGGTTTTGATGTAAGTCTTCGGTTGAAATTAATCCGAATCCCGATTAATTTTCAAGCTTTTATATCAAAGCACGTTGAGCCAAACCTTAACATAAAAATCATATAGCCAAACTCTAGATATCATGAATGGTATAATAAATTCCAAATAAAATTTAAATCTCAAATAAGTGGGGGAAGAAAAGTATTCTTGTGTTGTCCAATCGGAACAACACAAGTCATACACTAAAAACTTCACACCGATCAGTTAAAAGTAAAGAGCATTCCATTCGATTCAACCAAATAAAGAATTCAAACATGAATCAAAGTAATATAATTCTAAATGAAATGTTTTCAAACCCAAAATATATCAAACCAGTAGTATTATAAGTTCCATAACTCCCTTTACAAGACGTGTAGCCCCCTCACAATGAACACCCCCCGTTTAGCCCAACATCAAGAGGATGAGGAAAGTCGGGTGCATCTCCCTCTTCATTTATGCTCTCCCTATGAGGATAAGGACCTCCAGAACCTCCAATGGGATGAAATGAATCCTATGGAACTTCAATTTTGAATTACTTCACTCTCTTGGTCGAACTTTAAAATGAGGTACCCATGGTGCCCTTTTATAGCCAAAGTGGGAAGTGGTTTTGGGCGCCTAGTTTTCTAGATACCACTTGTGCCACAGTTTTGGATTCATAAACGGATATATAACGACTTGGAAAAAATATAAAAGTTATTTCCCGAATTATTGAATGTCTCCATGTCAAATTTGGTGGTCATTGGGCATCTGTATTGGGAGATATTGTCAAAATACCGAACCTAACTTTTGAATTCGGACAGATTCAGTCCCATGGACAGATTGGTTCAAATGTGCTACTTAATAGACAAATTAAGCTTCAGTTTCTTGAGATGAGTTGTATCCCATTAAGTTCTGGAGCGTCCCACAAAATTTCAACCCATTTGGAGGCACATGATTCACGAAATGTGCAAAATAGTGGACATGTGTGCTTGGTCTTCCATGCAGTTTGAGCCATTTTCCTTCTAAATCATCTCCAGGGCCTCCAAATCACCTCCACCTATAATGAAAATATCAAAACAAGTATAATTGAACCTTTGAAAAGTGATAAATATTAAATAATTCAATAAATTATGAAGTTCAATTTTATATTATATTTGGAATTTATAGTGAAAAATTAGTTTAATATAATGGTGTTAGGGTGAAATAAAATAGTGAATCACAGTGCGATCACTAGCTATGACTACTTTTTTGCTGTCATCATTAGTTAAGTCAACCCACCGCTCTCATAAGAATTCACTAGTAGTAAGAAACACCCTCAACTAAGGCTAACAAGAACCCCACACACCCATTTTTGTCCAAATTCAAACGATAGAAGGCGTTTGTGACTTAATATTTCTTTGAGGGATTCTTTTACCATTTTTGAAGAATCTAATCCTTTTCTATTAAATATGTTTATACTATGTTGTTGTTATCACAATGGAACTTGCATTTAATAGAATACATTCATCGTGTCTTTATACATTTTATCTGTTTGTTATTTTATGTGATCTCACAAACATGTAAATGCATAAAATAATAAACAATGCATAAATGAAATAAATTATCCGACTGGTCTTGAGTATCTAATAATGGTTGATCCATTTAAGCTCAATGTATTAATTGTGACCTATAGTTATCATACCTAAGTCAAATCTTGACTCGTATCTCAGATTTCCTCTGATCCAGTGTTTCCATGCCTTTTTTGAGATTTCACCTCATCTTGGCATGATCCACATCTTACTTCATCATCGTCAATAGTATAAATGTATCACATGTAGGTGATGGGGTCTCAAGAAGCGCAATATACATTTAGATATGAATGTACGTGAAAAATATTATACATATTGAATAAAAATAGATGATGCATAGACCGTCAATAAATAAATAATTATTACAGACGCCACGCGTAGTTGTAATAAATATTTAAATAAATAAACCCAGATATGCAAGAGTCTGGTCATTGCTCAAGACCCGTCGGTAATGCATGAGAAAATTAAAATATAATAAAATTTAAGTTCAAGGGAATAAATATAAATTAAATAAATTATTCAATTCAAATAATTTATTTTGTTCCTTCCAGAAATTAATTTAATTTAATACCAAAATTAAATTAATTAATTTAAATAATAAAATTATTATTATTTTTAATCCAAAATTAATAAATTAATTTTTGGTTATATTTAAAAATTTCTTGGGTCCCATAACCCCACCCCAGGCACATTGCAGGTAGGGCCGAACCCATGCATACCCGTTCTGGGATGGGAAAAACCCACCCAAGGACGTTGCGGGTTAGGCAGGCCCCATGCAGGGCGATTTCAAGTTGGGAAAATCGGTCTTGACCTGTTTCAGGTCGGTCCAACCCAATTTTTCCCGTAAGGAGCAGTTCTGGGATGGCTGCATGCCACTAGGGAACAAGGGAGGCCGACCGGGGTTATCTCGTGCAACGGCGGTCCGGTCGTGTTGGCATCGAGAACAGAGGAAGTCACCATGGGTGTGTAACAACCCAAACTTTTATCAATGAAATTTTCCTTCTTATAATTATTTTACATAGTATAAAACACATACACCATATAGAGAACCTAATAAAAACATTATTTTTATAAATTAAGAATGAAATAAGTGGTATTTATAGAAACTATGGAACCTATACTAATGGAATAGTAACTTGACCGTTGAAATGATAATGTGACTATTAAGAATAATAACCCGTCCAATAGAATAATAACCACACCTATAAAAGTATAAATAAAATTTAGGTATCTTATGAATGAAAATATAATATATTTATATCACGGAATACGCAAATAAATTTAAGTATTGGTATTTTTGAGAAACCTAAATGTTTATTTACAATTTTATAATTTAAATAATGATTTTAGATAAAATTTATTTTCATAAAATAGATTCATAAATTAATATTTTGTTATCTTATTATTATAAGATAATTTTAATAAAACTTAATTAATTTTTAAAAATATCATAAAATCAGTTATAATATTAAAATCAGTATTTTTCAAGTAAATGATGATTTTATTTAAAAATTAAATTTATCATATTTGAAAAATTATTTTTATAAAATGGATTCCATTTTTTTAATTCTAAATATCGAAAAATAGTTAGGGTGACTTTTGGGATTTTTCTAGAATAGCTAATTTTTTGTTAATATTGAAATACAATTATTTTTACGATATAATTTACAATAATTTTTTGTTATTTTTTGAGTCATGTCTGTTATATGGATGATGTAAGCAACATAATATCGAACTCTCCTTCATTATTTAATATATTTAGTGATAAGGTTCAACAAAATTGATAGTCTTGAGACAAAATAATACAATAATGAATATAATACTAAAAATACCCCTCTTCTCCTACTATAAATACTACCCCTCACCACCTCTTATCCTCACACTTTCTAAGGCTTGAGGCTTGTCCAAATTATGTCCAATCCTCTTTCAAAGTCTCTTCCCAACACCCAGGAGCTTCTTCTTTCAATAAAAGACCAAACTTAAGTGCCTCAAGGAGGTTTTCAAGGAGAAGAAATTCAAGAGGTAAAATCATATTTCGTTTTCTTTTTATTTCTTTTCAATTTATTTTCTTTTTTATCCTATCCTCATATCCCCTTATCCAGGTGACATAATAACTCCAATATCTTATATATATTATAATTTTATTATTTTAATGGAAGATCCATCATCAAGCCTCTTATCCTCTCCTTTTTATTCTAAAAATGGAAACATCGTTCGTGATGTGTCGATTTACCGTCATCGTGGATGATGCATTTTCATTTTCCATTACTACATTCAAGGCTGGTCATAAAACCATTTTTATGGTTAAATAATATTTTATTATACATATTATAAGTTATATAATGTTATAAAACCAATATATAAACATGATATTAAATAAAATGATATAAGTTCATGATGGTCATAAAAACAACCAAAATAAATTAAATCATTTTCATTAACATTTTATCTAATGAATCATCTTCATAAAATGTAACCAAATGAAATATAATATCATTTAAACTTATAAAAGTTCATTAATAACTTATAACTTCAATTTTGGAGAATTATTCTCATTTTACATGAATTTCCATACTTGTATACAAGCGAACCGATCATGAAAATCAAGAAAACAAATGCTTCCAGAACAATGAAATTGAATCTTATAACTCCTCAAAAATTAATTGAACTTAATAAAATTATACTAAATCAAATACATGTATAATAGGTTCTGAATTAATTAATTAATGGATTCAATTTGATTATCCAGTACATTAAGTGAAAGTGTATGACACTTTCGGACATAAGGTAAGAGATTCTCTCTGAACCCTCATTTTTCATTCAGGTTACACTTTCCCTCTCTTTACCCCAATGAAATTATTAATTTTTCTTATATATTTCTCCTAAATCCTATGTGTATGTTCCAAAAATATGTACCCAACCCAATTATTCTTCTTTTTTGATAGGGAAATACATGTTTTATAATGTTCCTTTCTCAATTCATCTCGATAAAAAAACCCGATTAAAGGGAACTTTCCAATTTATTACCCATTTTTAAGTACATTCCACAATAAATTTTAAGCCACCAATATTTTTCTAAAATCAATATTTTTATCATGAAAAAATATCTTTGTTCATTTTTAGTTTTATTCAAACAATTCTCCCTTTTCTGCTTTAAAGACTCTTATATTTTCCCTTAAAATGAACAAAAGTGGCCCATTTCTAAAGTTTATTAAAAACTTTTTGACTTATTTTCATTTTAGTTGGACATAATTTCTCATGATCTATGCCTATTTTCCCCATATGAATGTCCAAGTATGATTAATATCCATTCTTTCATGGACATAATTATGATATCCCTTTTGGTTATGCCTTATGACATGATTATGATACTCATTTATTTATATAGGCAACCCTTATGTTTATTCCTTATGTTTTATTCTTCATGTGGTAGAAATATGTATGAACATGTTATTATGGGTGCAACCAGATAGAGTTCCAATGCATTAGGTAATTTTTAGTGTCATGAGGCGTCATGTTGGGACAAAGGGTGAACCTGATTCCTTTACGGGACATTGTCCTCCATGAGAAATAGTCTTGTAAGTTAGCATTGAATCATGCTTATGTCATGTTGTATGTTGTTGTCAAATTTCTATGATTCCATGATTAAATTATCCCATTATCTATATGTTATTATCCTATATGTTTTTCCATTTTCCATGCCTTTTTATTTCATCATGTTATGTCTTTTAACCCATGTGCTATACTTTATTTCTATGTTTATTCTATTAATGGGATTTTTAGCTCATCCCTTTGTTCATGTATTCCCCAGGTTATCCTATGAAGATGTAAGAGCTCAAAGGAAGTAAGAGGATCCTTTTGGTGTTTAAATAAAATATGTTTTTGTTTTGGTTTCATGTTTTATAATTATGTACATAGTCTTTCAAATACAATAGAATTTATGATCCTTGGTTTATATTTTAGGGTTAATTATGCTTAAAATCATGTAATAATATGTTTAAAAGGCTAGGATTGTTATAGTTGGTATCGGAGCACAATCTAGTTATTTTTGGGGATTATGATTATAAAATTTTATTAAGAACCCTAAGTATAATTCTATCACCACGGATAGAATAGATTGAAACATTGGGAATCACATGTTATGATATACTTTCCATGTATAAGTTTATCCTTATATGTTCAATGTTTCCTTTTTATATTTTTATTAGATAAATATTGAATACACCCTAATTGTGCTTTCTTTTTCTTAGTTTATGTATGGAAATAGGAGAACTCATGCTAACAATTAACATGATAGGAAATGTGATGATTACCCTAATGAAATGCCAAATATGATTGGAATGAGTGATCAAAACTTAATGATAATATTTTCTCAATTGGCTCAAGTTATGAATAATAACTTTAATCATGTGGAAGTCCATCCTTCTCCTAAGAAAGATAAAGTTGCGGTTTAATCCTTTATGTGACAAAAGCCTCCCATCTTTAGTGGATCTTCTGATCCTATCATCGCAGAACAATGGATTACTCCATTGAGAAGATATTTTATGTCCTTCAATGCTCAGAAGAAGAGAAAGTTGTACTGGTGGTCTATTGTTTTGATGGGGAAGCTGATCTGTGGTGGACACTAATCCAAAACACAAAGTCTAATGATGAAATTGATTCCATGTAATGATAAGATTTCAAGAAAATATTTTTCAATAAATATTTTCCCCGAAATCTATGTCTTAAGATGGAATGAGAGTTCCTATGACTGAAGAAGAAGGAAGATGAGTCTATCGGGGCGTACGATGCAAACTTTACAAGGCTTGCATGATACACCTCCATCTTTTTCATGAACACCAAAAGAAAAGTGGGTCACTTCTTTAGTGGACTAAAGTTGATTCTATGAAAAGCCTTGGTGATCCGAGACTTTGAAAACTATGAGGAGATTGTTTGTTGTTCCCTTAAGGTTGAAATGGAGATCGAAGACTCTCAGTGGTCTCGTGAGCCTGGAGATAAAAATAAAAAAAATGGAGTTTAGTATGGGAGGATCAATAGATAAATCCCATAATGGAATGAAATTCCAACATCCCATGTGTAAAAAGTGTGGGAAGAAGTACCATGGGAACTGTCTAAGGGGAATTGGGAGATGCTTCAAATGTGGAAAAGATGGGAATCTGACTAATAATTGCTGAAGGGATATAAAGAACCCCAAAAATTTTGCGGAATAAAGGAAGGTTCATATTAATACTCATCCTGTAGTTTAGTGTTTCAACTATAAGGAACATGAGAATCATGTGAGACATTTCCCTAATCCAAGGGTTTTTGGAGGCAACAACAACAAAAACCTCCAAGGCAACAAAGAAGGGCATATGCTGTCACTACTACCAAGGTGGAACCCAACAATGATGTGGTGATAGGTATACTGATTATTAATTCAATAATATAAAATGTACTATTTGATTTTAATTTTGTGAATTCATTCATATCTTGCAAGTTTTGTAGAACTATTCAAACACCACCTCAAAATATAGAGGTTGAGTTATCTATGAGAATAAAAAATGGGTCAATCATTGCATCAAAAGTATATAACTCCTCCCTGATAAATATTTGTAGAATGAACCTCCCAAAAAATATTATATTACTTCCTTTGGTGGAGTTTGATGATATGTTGGGTATAGATTGACTATCTTTATACAAATCCAACATCAATTATCAAGAAAGGGAGATCACTCTTCACATTCTGAAGTATTATCCAATTATATACAAGTGTAAGGAGGATGATGAATCTCCTTCAAAATCATCATCTCAATTGTGGATATTATTTCCTTATGAGAAAGCATATCTAGCACAAATGATTGAGACAAAGGAGAGGATTATGCTTGAATACATGCCCATTGTGAGGGAATACAATGATATGTTCCCTAAAGAATTGTCTGGTCTTCCTCCTGGTTGATAGTTTAAGTTCTCAATTAAACTTATTCATGGATCTATTCCTATATCAAAGACATATTATAGAATAGAAACCATTCAGTTGGTGGAATTGAATAAAAATTTACAAGAGAACCTGGAAAAGGGTTTTATATGCCTGAGTGCTTCACCATGGGGCACACCAGTCCTATTTGTCAAGAAGAATGATGAATCAATGTGTCTCTATAATGATTATCATGAGCTAAACAAAATCACTATAAAGAAAAAGTATCCCCTTCCAAGGATAGATGACTTGTTCGATCAACTACGTGGGGACAAGTATTTCTCTAAGGTGGATCTTCAGTCAGGATATCACCAATTAAAGGTGATGAAGGAAGATATTCCCAAGATCACCTTTTGAATGAGGTATAGATACTATGATTTTATAGTGATGCCTATTGGATTCATTAATTCTCCAACAATATTCATGGATTTAATGAATATTGTCTTTAGATATTACCTCGACAAAATTGTGGTAGTCTTTATTGATGACATTATGATATATTCCAAGAGCAAGGAGGAATAAGATGAGCATTTAAATATTGTGCTAAAGATTTTTTAAAGGGAGAAAATATATGAAAATTATAGTAAATGTGAGTTTTGGATGGAGTAGGTATCATTCTTGGGTCATGTTATCCACAAAAAGGAATATTTTTGGATCCTTCAAAGACAAAGGTAATCAAAGAGTGGCCCATAAAAACATATGTAATGGAGATTCGTAGTTTCCTTAGTCTAGCTGGTTATTACCAGTGATTTGTGAAGAACTTATCACACTTGTTAAACCCAACATCTAAGATGAATTGGAAGGGATTAAAGTTTATCTTGACCAGTGCATGTGAAGACTACTTTAAAGAGTTGAGAAAGTGGTTTATCACTACACTAGTACTCACACTACAAACAAGCGGGGAACTCTTTGTGGTATAGAATGATGATTCAAAGAAGGTATTAGGTTGTGTACTGATACAAAATGATAAAGTAATAGTTGTGCCTCAAGACAATTGAAAATTCATGAGCAAAACTATCCCACACATGATCTAGAGTTGGAAGCTATGATCTTCACGTTGAAAATATGGTGTCATTACCTCTATGGGGAGAAGTGTGAGATATATAATAATTATAAGATCCTCAAATATATATTCATAGAGAAGGATCTTAATATGAACTAGTTAATATGATTAGATCTCATCAAGGATTATGAATTCTCAATCCACTACCATCATGATAAGACAAATAAAGTGGTAAATGATCTAAGTGGAAAAGATCTTTCAACATTATCAATGATGAGAATTGAGAAGGATCCAATCTTCTTAGATTTTCAAAGGATGGACATGAGAATCATTAAGGGAGGAACATCATCAATCCTTTCTCAAATGACTGCTCAATCATCCCTCATGTAGAAAATAAATGATGCTCAAAGAAATGATGTGGAAATTCAAAAAATGGTGGAAGCTATCAGAAATAGGAAATCCTCAAAGTTCAAAATTGATGAGGAAAGAGTCATAAGATTTGGGTCATGACTATGTGTACCATAAAATATAGAGATAAAGAAAGAGATTCTGAATGAAACACATAGATCAACCTTGTCTATTCACTCAGAGAGCACAAAGATGTATCGAGATCTATGAGAGAACTATCAGTGAGACAATATGAAGAAAGAGATCACTAAATATACATCAAAATTCCTGGTATGTTAGAAAGTGAATCCTGAAATAAAAAATTCTAAGAGGATGATGCAACCATTTACCATACCAACATGGAAATGGGAAAACATCACCATGGACTTTGTCACCAGACTCCTGAAGTCATCCAAATGAAACAATTATATATGGGTTGTTTTGGATCATCTTATAAAGACATATCACTTTTTATCAATTTGAGATGAGTTCTCACTCGACCATCTTTCATGGATATGCATTAAAGAAGTGGTGAGGCTGCATGGAGGATGACTATCGATTGTATCTGATCAAGATATGAGATTTACCTCCAAGTTCTAGAAAAATCTCCAACATGCTCTAAACATTAAACTAAACTTTATTACGTTCTATCATCCTCAAACTGATGGCCAGTCTGAATGAACTATTCATATAATGGAAGACATGTTGAGAGCATGTTCTATAGACTTCAAAGGAGGATGAGACCAACAACTATCTCTGGTTGAGTTCTCTTTCAAAAACAATTTCCACTCGAGCATCCAAAAGGCTCCATGTGAAGAACTTTATGGGAAAAGATGAAGAACACTAACATTCTGGGATAAAGTCAGTGAACGTATGTTTTTAGGACTGTAAATTCTCAAATAAATTATAGAAAAGGTGAAAAAAATTCAGTAGCACATTGAGGAAGCCCAAAGTCGACAGAAGAGCTATACAGACAATCATCGATGAGACATGGAGTTTAAGGTTAGAGACATGATATTTCTATGCATATCTCTATGGAAGAGGATCAAGAGATTTGGGAAGAAAAGAAATATGAGTCCCATATACATTGGCCCCTTTGATATTATTGATCATGTTGGAGATGTAGGTTCCGGGTGCATTGGAAGCACGAGAGGATCAGTGCCCAAAATTGATTTCACCATTATTGATAATCAATTTGAGGTTTATTATTATGAAAAACTTCATGACCAACAGAATTGAATCAAAAAACAAGAAAGGGATAGAAAACTCAAAACCAAGAGAGATTAGATTAACACATGTTGTTTACAATTAATTTAATTAAATAAGAATTAACTTCAAGGTTATTATTTCTTCATTGTTGCATCCAACCATAGATCTGTAGTGTGCCACCGTTGCATTGTGGAATCCAAGTGTAGGATTCATCTAGAGGTGATCCACATGTGTTCTATGTATCTTTGGATGTTTCCGAAGGAGTCTCTAGGTGCTAGCGTGAAAGATCATTGTGCTTGAGATGTCCACCTTCGATCTCCTTGAGAACCACTTCCAAAGCATTCTCCTTGATCCAATGGAGGATGATCTCTCTCATTCTTGAGAGTGTTCTTGGAGAGGGATGAACTCTCTAGACTTGAGATTTTTCTCTAATTCGTTGTGCACAATGATTTTATGGGCTAGATTTTAGCTAATCATAGAATAATATAACCGGAAATTTATTTCACAAGGGTAATAATAAAATAATTTTCACAAGTGCCTTTAATTATTTCATTAATCCTAGAGAAACCCCTACGTCAAATAATAACAACAATATTATTATTTCCTGACATGCGCTTAACTTGCGAGGTATAATCAAATATTATTTAATAAATTAATATTCAATATTGTTATTTCTTATTGGACCCTTAAACTCAGTCTGATAATCATCCTCAATGTTTATCGTTCCTTGAATAATGATTATTTATTAATTAAATAAATATCACTACATTATTTACCGATAAATAAATAAATATTATATTCACCAAATAGAAAATAAATATTTATTAATCATTCTGCCCATAATATATTCTTTCGAATAACTAGTGTCAGAATAAATATGATCATGCATCCATGAATAATTATTAAATCACAACTGAGAATAATCTTTATTAAACGTGTTAAATATATATTATTTAACTGAGATACTGGATACACTTAATGTGTGACCCTCTAGGCCTCTTTCTTAGTGGCATTAGGCGGAGCAACCTAAATTCCAAGGTTAGTGTCTAGTAACACGCCAAGAAACCCATAGAGAAAGTAGTTAATGTCACAATAACATGTCACCTCATATGAATTCTTACCATTTAATATAATCCCTTTATCACAATATCTCTAATCGAATAGGTTGCATGCCAGTTCCATCAACCTATATGCTAGATATATCTTTCTTTGACTTTCTGAAAATATAACTTTCCTATTGATCACCATGACCATGGATTTATTTGGAATATATCATTTTCATAAAAGGTACCAAGATATTATCTTTTGTTAAAGAACAGAAGAGATAAATCTTTTCTTTCATTATTCATTAATGCAATATTAGTCGTGATGCACCCAACATATCCTACCTCACCGTGAAAATCTATCGTCATGGTTTTCATCAATACATCTAAGTGCATGACTCATAATACTCACTAATAATAATCTTAAAGTCTAAGGACCAATGCACACATCCATAGGTAGGAACATCCAATGACACATAGAAATTTGGATTTCTTACTGGCGGGTCTTGTTCCCATAATATAATCATGGACATTACCAAGGGCGTACACCATGAGAAGGTTCCTCAAATTCATATGAGTCTCTACCCCTAATAGCCTATATCATTTGTGTCCCTCAAATTATATCATCCAGATATAGAACATATATTCAAGAATAGTGTCATGGAACTTCCAGGTTCTCATAATAGTAGAGATCCGCTATGACCTTTTAGTGCGACAGTTACTCTTAGGACATTATCATGTAAAATGTTACATAGAATAATAATCATGACGTGATAATGAATTTATTAATATTCAAAACCATGAATATAAGTTTTCATAAAGGAAAAAAAGAAGTTGGTTCTAGGGTACCAACTCTAACAGACTCCCACTTGCACTAGATAAAACTACTAATGAACTTCAATGTGCTAGCTCTCACATGATACTCATGCTTCTGCTGAGATATTTCTTTAGTCAAGGGGTCCACCATGCTCTCTTTTGTAGATACTCTGTTCACTGTAACTTCACCCCTTTGATAAAAATCCCTCAAGAGGTGATACTTCTGAATCATGTGCTTTTTCCATTGATTTGACCTTGACTCTTTTGCAAGAGTCACCACTATAGGTTTATCACAATACAATGTGATAGGGTCTTTACCGCTAGGTACCACATCAAGATCCTAGAAAAAGTTACAAATCCAAACAGCTTCCTTGGCTGCATTAGAAGTTTCTATGTACTCGGACTCCGTTGTAGAATCGGCTATAACTGGATGCTTTAAAATATTCCAGCTCATAGCTCCTCCATTGAGAAAAAAAACATATCTTGAATGTGACTTCAGATCATTATGATCTGTCTAAAAACCAACATCAACATACCCTCTGATGAAAAGATCCCCGTCTCGTCCATACACCAGGAACATATCATTAATTTTCTTCAGATAGTTAAGGATAATATTAACAATAGTCTAATTTTTTTCTTCTGGATCTTCTTGTTATCTTCCTACCATGATCAATGCATAGGTAACATAAATTCTAGTACATAACATGGCATACACAATTGATCCTATTGCCGAAGCATATGGAATATTACTCATTCTATATTTCTCCTATTATGTCTGGAGACACATTTTTTTAGAAAGATGTAAACCATGTGAAAATGGAACCAATCCCCTCATGTACTTTGGCTTAGTCCAACCTGCTTCTCAGATCTATCACAAATTATCTTGACCCCTATAATGTAGGCTGCTTCACCTAAGTCTTTCATGGAGAAGCACTTGTTCAACTAGTCCTTAACAAATTGTAAGATTGATATATCGTTTATTATAAGTAATATGTCATCAACATATACTAATAGGACAATGGCCACATTCCAATTAAATCTTTTTTAAACACATGGCTCACACTCATTCTTAATGAAATCAAATTCTTTTATGAATTCATCAAATCAAATGTTCTATGACCTAGATGCTTGTTTCAATCCATGGATCTCTACAACTTTCAAATACTTTTGGCATCACTTGGTGTCACAAACCCTTCTGTTTGTGTCATATAGACATCTTCCTGAAGGTTCCTATTTAGAAATGCAGTTTTGACATCCATCTTCCAAATCTCACAGTCATGGTAAGTTGATACGAAAAATATGATTCTAATGGATTTAAACATGGAAAATGGTGAAAATGTTTCATCCTAGTCAATTTCTTGACGCTGTTTAAACCCTTTATCCACTATCCTTTCTTTATAGATACTTACTTTATCTTCCATGTCTAGTTTTATTTTGAATACCCAATTACATCCAACATGATTTACATCAACTGGTGCATCGACTAGAACCCAAACTTGGTTCTGATACATTAAATCCATCTTAGAATTCATAGATTCCATCCATATTGAACCTTCTGAGCTCTCTACTTCTTCCTTGTAGGATAGAGGTTCATCATTGTCCAATAATAATTAGCCACCATCCTCAGTGACTAGAAAACCATATCTCTCTGGTTCTCTTACCTCTCTTACACTCCTATGAAGTACTTGTGTTTTAAGAACTACTTGTTCCATGAGGATCTGTAGAACTTGTTCCTATACCAACTTCTGTCTATCTTAAGTATCAACTTCATCGAAGTCAATCTTTCTCCCACTATCCTTTTTGAGGATTTTCTCCCTCTTAAGAAAGACTGATTGTTTGGAGACAATTACTTTCTTATCTAAGGGGTTGTATAGGTAGTTTCCCTTTGTTTCCTTGGGATACCCTATAAATATATACCTTGTGCCTCAGGGTTCTAGTTTTTTTCCTGATAAATTCTTAATAAATGCCTCACAACCCCAGACACATGTATGCGACAAAACGGGTTTTTTTACATTCCATAACTTGAAAGGAATTCCTTTTTCCACTTTAGTTGGTACTCAGTTTAATGTGTATGCTGCGCTTTGTAATGCATATCCTAAAAAGGATAATGGAAGATCTACATGACTCAGCATCGACCTTACTATGTCCAACAAGGTATGGTTCCTCCTTTCACTAACACCATTCTACTATGGCATATAAAGTGGAGTGAGTTGAGATAGAATCCCAAACTCTCACATAAAGTCAAAGAACTATTGGTTAAGATATTATCCACCTCGATATGATTGAAGTTTCTTTATCTTATTACTAAGCTAATTCTCTACTTCATTCTTTAATTCCTTGAATTTCTATAGGGATTATGACTTATACCTCATCAAGTTAATATAGCCATATCTACTCAAGTCATCGGTAAAAGTTATGAAGTAAGAATATTCACCTTTATCTTCTACTAGAAATGGTTCACACACATCAGTGTGTACCATTACTAAAATCACTATGACTCTTTCACCATATCCACTAAATGGTGGTTTGATCATTTTCTCTTCTAAACAAGCATGGCATCTATCAAGTGTTTTTAGCTCAAAAGAGATTAAGTAACCATTTTGATAGATTTTTTTCAAATGATTCTCCTTTACATGACCAAAACAATGATGCCAAAGCTAGGTGTTATATGAGTCATGTGAACTTGATTCATTTTCGATTTCCAACACTTGGTTTTCATAATTTAATACATGTAGACCATTAATTAAATGTGTCATACCATAACTTATGTTGTCCTTATAAAAGGAACAACTTTTATTTCTGAACATGAAAATAAACCCATATGTATCAAAACTTTACACAAAAATTATGTTTTTGGTACCATTAGGTACATAATAATAATCATGAAAACCCAAAAGCATTCTCATTGGCAATGAAGTTGGTAGTCACTAATGGAATGAGCATCCAACCTCACACCATTGGCAGCTCGTAGATCCACCTCTCCTCTATAAATTTTCTAAAATCTACTTGGTTCCTATATTTTAATACATATGTGAGCACCAAAAGCTGTATCTAATACCCAATATGTAGAAATAGAAAGATTTCACTCAATAACGAAGACACATTTGGCTTCCCCTTGCCTCTGGATACAGTTCCTCTTCTAGTGGCCTAGCTTGCCACATGAAAACATACTGCCTCCTTTTCCTTGCCCTACATTTGGATATTCTTCTTCTTGGTTGAATGGTGCTTGGGGTTTTTAGGCTATTTAAGTCTTAGGCCCCCTTTACTTATCATTCATCTTTTTATTCATCATAAGGATTGCATATTTGTCACGCGCCATGTCCTTATCCACTTGGCGAATCAAGGTTAGAAGTTTTGATAGGCTCTTCTCATTATTGGTCATATTATAATTCATAATAAAACTAGAGAATATCATGGAAAATAATTAAAGTATGAGATTTGTACACAACTCATATGAGAATTTAATCACTGAGATATCTAGATGCTTAATGTAGCTGATAAGCTTGACTACATGAGGCCTAGCTGGCACAAACTCTCCAAACTTAGTCATGAACAAAGCATTGGAGATCTCATACCTATCTTGTCTCACCTTCTCTTGATAGAGATCCTGAAGGCGAGACATCAATCTATAAGAATACATTTCCTCATGTTGCTTCATGATCTCATTGGACATGGATGATAGCATGAAGCACTGAACATTTGTAGCATCATTTAGATTTTTCTCATATAGAGAGAGCTCTTCACCACTCACCTCATTTTCATATGCAACTAGTAAAGGTTCTTCCAGCACATGCAATTTCCTTTCATGATGAAGATGACCAATAGGCGCCTTTTACACTCCTAAATATTTATGCCAGTGAGAAGGTTTTCCTTGTCGAGTATAGATCACAATGATATGTTTGATGTCATTTTTTATGTTGTTTCTACAAATAATATGAGTATAATTTTAGTACTTTATCTGATAAAATTTAGACAAATAAATAAATATTATATTTATTAGTCTTCCACTATTTTATCAAAACCCAATAGCCCTTACCATTTGATTCAGAATATCCTGTTTCTCGGATATTCTAGTGGAAATGATCCATATTCCATTCTCATTACCCCAAATTTGGATAGTTAATTAACTCAAATGGTTTTAGGTAGGCATTCCAAATGCCAACGACATTAACTCATAGTTCCTTGATCTGTTGAGAAGACTCCCCAATCCTAAAATCATTAATTTATATTTCCTCAATCTTTACCTCTCAGTTACACCAAGTCCTGCTTTGGAAGTCAACCCTTGATGTCAACCAAGTTAAGTCAACCCAAAAACTCAAATTTGAATTTCCCAATAATTGAAAGCACCCCAACTTTGGCTGGTCAGACACTTTTAACTATGGTTCGATTCTAACTAAAGTAATGGAAGGATATAACAACTTAATATTTTATTGAGGTATTTTATCCTTTATATGTAATTTTCCAACTATTATCTCTTCACATTCTTGTTAATATTAAGTGGGATATTCTTAAGTGATTAACCATATCTTAGATAATATTTATGCATAAGCCAATTTATTTTAGTTCTATCTTGCATGATTATTATTTCATTAATTATGTGATCACGACAAAACATCCATAATGAATAACTATTCAATATGACAGAAATAAAATAAAGGGTATGATCATGAGATTGTTCTAATGGTTAGTTTATCTAGTGGTTGATAAACTAATCGCTGACCTAGGGGAGAAACACCTTGAACCATTTAAGGTTTATGTTTACATCTTTCCACTTGTCCACCTTTGTATCTCCTTGGATTGGTTTCACCTCATCTCCTAACGTGAACCACCTTCACTAGCTTGGGATCTCCATCCATTACATATGCTTTTACTCACATGCAGGTGAGGGGTAAAAGAGGGTTTAAATAAAAGAAATCATGGGAATGTAGGCCCTACATATTAATGAGGAGAGAATGCACACTGATAAATAATTTAATTTAATAATAAATTAAAAGGAAACCAATCACATACAAAGGTTTGGTCTAGCTTATGGTCATCCATATGCATGAAACGAATTAAGAATTTAATAAAACTAGCATTCACTTCTTTAATCTCTCTTATTTAAAATAAACCACGCTCGAATTGATTAATTATTATCTTTAATTAATCAATCCTTTTATCTTAAACATTTTCTGAGTTTTCTTGAGATTCTCATCCATTATAATTTTAAATAAATTAATAAATTCATTTAAAATAAACTGTGTACATAACTTGTACCTTGTAGGTAACCCGATGAATACCCATTCAAAACTACCCAACATGTATTATACTTACATACACTTTATTCTTTGAGACATATAACATGCACATAAAAATAATAGTTGTAATACAACTCATACATGATATGAAGATCTTGATTATTACACAAATATTAATTATATATATATATATATATATATATATATCAAATCCTATTATATGGTGTGCCCCAACTTTACACCCACATGCAAGTACATGTCTCAAGGGTTACATAATATAATAAATTTTAAATCTTCATAATTGGTAAAAGTACACGGTGTGTAGATCCGATCTACAAGGCATGTACATTCTTCACTGTGTATCGGAAGTACATGCATAGGGACTTAGCGTGTGAGGCGTACTTTGGAATTCTTGGAGTACACGATGTGTCTAGTGGGCCACACTCTGTTTTGACTTTGTGTTGACTCCGTGTTACACGATCACTTATCGGGTAGGTTGTGTATGGAATACATGGACCAACCCTAACCCGAAGGGACTACACTCCGTGTCTAGTGTGCCACATGGAGTGTAGTCCAGCTGAACATCTTCCAGCCTATCCTAGTCAACACATGGTGTAAGAATTAACTAAACCACATGTCATTAATGCAAATGAGCTGAGTAAGTGCTGAATTAACTCCTGGTACATTGAACACAAGTACATGATGTGTAATTTCTATTACACCACATATACTCCTATGTTATCTGATCAAAATATTTGGCACCTTTAGATGAGTTCCTTGATTTGATTTTAATCATAAAATTAATCTTTTCTATTAGATCTATGAGAAACGATGGAGGAAGAAATAGATCTCACAATTCAAATTTAAAGAATGATTAACTTGAATTTAAAAACTAAACTAGGAATTCACAAATCATAAATGAAACTAAATAATTATAAACAACTATGTGATCCCTCTAACACCACTTATAGGTTCTGGGTGCAATAGAAGCATGGGAGGGTCAATGCCCAACTTTGATTTTTTCTGCTATTGATAATCAATCTGAGGTCTATTCTAATGAAGAACGTCATGACCAACATAATTGAATCAAAGAACAAACAAGAGATAGAAAACCTATAACTAAGAGAGAGTAGATCAACACATGTTGTTTAAAATTAATTTAATTAAATAAGAATTACCTCCCAAGGTTTTTATTTCTTCATTTATGTGTCCAACCACAGATCTATAGTATTCCGCTATTGCATTGTAGAATCCAAGTGTAGGATTCCTCTAGTAGTGATCCACATGTGTTTCACATATCTTCGACTGTCATCGAAGGAGTCTCTGGGTGCTAACATGGAAGATCCTTGTGCTTGCAATGTCCGCCATCAATCGCCTTGAGAACCACTTCCAAATCATTCTCCTTGATTCGGTGGATGAGGATCTCTCTCATTCTTGAGAGTGTTCTTAGAGAGGTATGAACTCTCTAGGCTTGAGATATTTTCTCTAATTCTTTATGCACAATGATTTTCTTGTCTAGATTTTTGATAATCAGAGAATAATATAACTGAGAATTTATTTCACTAGGGTAATAATAAAATAATTTTCACAAGTGACTTTAATTATTTCATTAATCCTAGCGAAACCTCGATATAAAATAATAACAACAATATAATTATTTTCTAACATGCTCTTAACTTGTGAGTTATAATTAAATATTATTTAATCAAATAATATTCAATATTATTATTTCTCACTGGGCCCTTAAATTCGGTCCTCCAATCCTCCTCAATATTTATCACGCCTAGAAATAATAATGAAATATCAATCGTGATACACCCAACATATCCTACCTCACCGTGAACATCTGTCATCACAGTTTTCATCAATACATCTAAGTGCGCGACCCATAATACTCATTAATAATAATCTTAAAGTCTAAGGACCAATACATATGTCCATAGATAGGAACATCCAATGACACATAGAAATGTGGATTTTCTACTGGCGAGTCTTGTTCTCATAATACACTACTAGACATTACCAAGGGAGTATACTATAAGAAGGTGCCTCAAAGTCCTATGAGTCTCCACCCCTGATAGCATGTATCATTTGTGTCCATAAAATGATATCATTCGGCTATAAAACATATATTCAAGAATAGTATCATAGCACTTCTGGGTTCTCATCATAGTAGAGATCAGTTATGATCTTTTAGTGGGACAATTACTCTTGGAACATTATCACATATAATGTTACGCAGAAGAACAATCATGATGTGATAAGGAATTTATTAATATTCAAAACCATGGATATAAGTTATCATAAAGTATAAAAGAAGTTAGTTCTAGGGAACCAACTCCAACAAGAGATGTGGACTATCGACTAGCACTTTCCACCTACCATGTCTCAAGTACATGATATATTCCATGTATCCCTCTTGAGGAAGTACATACCAGATCTCTCACATGTACTGAACCTTTAGGTGGTACAACTGGGGAATAACTCTCGTAGGAAGAGTAGCCAGTGAATACCTTGAGTCATAGAGATAATGTTCTACGCAATCAGAATACTCACTTGGTCAAAGTATGATGACAAAATCATAAGTATGAAGATGCAACATGGGAATTATAGAAATCGATGAAGGAGAAGTACCCTAATCTGTTTTCACTTTAGCATGTTAAATGAAATTTCAAGGGTGAAATTTCATAAGGGGGGGAGAATGTAACAACCCAAAATTTTATCAATGAAATTTCTATTCTTATAATTTATTATACAGTATAAAACATATACATCACATATGTAACCTATTAAAAACATTATTTTCATAAATTAGGAATGAAATAAGTGGTATTTATATAAATTAATGAACCTATACCAATTTAACAATAAATTGACTGTTGAAATAGTAATGTGACCATTAAAAATAGGAACCCGTCCAATAGAATAGTAACCTCACCTATGGAAGTATAAATAAAATTTAGGTATCTTATTAATGAAAATATAATATATTTATAGCATGAAATAAGTAAATATATGTTTTAAAAAAATGGTAAATTAAGTATTGGTAGTTTAGTGAAATGTAAATGTTTATTTACAATTTTATAATTAAAAATAATGATTTAAAAGAAAATTTATTTTCATAAAATAGATTCATATAAGAGATAACCTACTAAAGATCACAAATTGTGGGTTGGTCCTCATGATATCACCTACTAGAGATCACAATGTGGAAATTTTATAATAAGAAGTCTCAATGCTTATGATCCCCCAACATCTAATAGTTAAACATCAATTGTGTCCAGTCAGTATGATGTATCTAGACCATATGATATATGTTTTAGATTAATTTCATATTATCTTGAGGTTATCATTATAGTTTGGGAACTGTTATAACCTTTTGATATGACAATTAATCTATAGAAATTGCCATAAATATAGTGAACAAAGAAGTATCGACACTGTTATGGTAAGTAAAATGCATGTATATATCAAACTGTATACATGTAATGACAATCAAAGCACATACATAAGTTGGGTCTACGGATCCCACTTTCAATAATTGTAACATTGATTTCGTCAACACCTTGCCTCTAAAGTGGTAGAAAACTACATTTGGCTACTTATGTATTACCATCTTTAGTTAAGTCAACCTATCAATCTCATAATAACTCTCCAGAAGTAGGAGGCACCTTCAACTTTGGCTGATAAGCACCTCGTATACCAAGTTTTGTTCAAATTTAAGTGATGAAAGACATTACAAATTAATATTACTTTGAGGGGTTTTTAATATTTTAAATGAATATAATACATTTCTATTAAATATGTCCATATTATGTTGTTGTGCTCACAACTAAACTTGCATTAATAGAAAAACATTCATCGCATCTTTATGCATTTTTATGTTTATTATTTTATGTTTTCCCACAGTAAACATGAATATACATAAAATAATAAACAATGCATAAAATAAATAAATTACCTGACCGGTCTTGATCATATGATATTGGTTGATCCATTTAAATTTGATGGATCAACCATGATCTAGGGGTATAATACATGAGTCGTATTTTGACTCGTATCGCAACTTTTCCTCGATCTAGTGCTTTCACTTCTCGTCTTGGATACTACCTCATCTTGGTGTTTTCCACATCTTACATTGCTTTCTTCAATAGTATAAAGGCACTCACACACAAGTGAAGGGGTCTCAGGAAGGGTAATATGCATATAGAAATAAAACTGATAGATGCACATACCCTTATACATATTGAATAAAATGACAATGTGCAAACCATCAATAAATAAATAAATAAATAAATATTACAGACATTACACACAGTTGTAACAATTATTTGAATAAAATTAAACTAGACAAACAATGGGTTGGTCACTGATCAAGACTAGTTGTTGAGAAAATAAAATGCACGATAAAATTAAATTGCAATAAAGTAGTTGGTGTTTGGATTAGTGGTAATCACCCCTTAATCCTACATGAAAAATGGGGGTTCAAAACCCATTGGGCGCAGGTACTATAGCGCACTGTAGCAGCAGTGGGTACTATAGCAGCGACGGGCACTATAGCAGTGGTAGGTCACTGTAGCGGCAGCAGGGTACTGTAGCAGCGACAAGTACTATGCGGTGTTGTAGCAGCATGGTACTGTAGCAGTACTATTCACAAAATGGGCCTTGGGATAAAAAATTGGGCCTACAGGCCATGTAATGGTCCAAATGCTCACTGGGCCTTCAGGCTATGTAATAGGTCTCCCTCTTCCCAGTTAAAGAGGCATTTTCTTTTATTTAATAATAAATGAGGTTTTGGACCCAAACTTTAAAAAAAATTGCAGTAGATTTAAGTTATAGGGAAAATAATTAAATTAAATGAATTATTTTAATTAAAATAATTTTAGTTTTATTCGGTCCCATAATTAATTCATTTTTATTCCAAAAAAAATTAAATTAATCAATTAATCTATTTTTATAACAAAATTAAATTATTATTTTTAAATAATAAAATTATTATTATTTTTAATCAAAAAATCAATAAATTAAATTTTGGTTATACTAAAAGATTTCCTGGACCTAAGAACCCTGCCCAAGCCCGTTACGGGTCGGCCCAAACCCACAGAGGCCTGTTATGGACTGGGAAGAGCCAGTCCAAGGTTGTTATGGGTCAGGCAGACCCCATGTAGGGAAGTTTGGGGTCAACCAAACCTGTCCTGACCCATTCATGGTCAATCTAACTCGGTTTGTCCCACAGATTCGAGATGGCAGTGCGCTGCTAGGGAATTCAAATAGGATGGAATCAGTGGTGACCATGGGAACAGGAGAGGCCAACCAAGGTTACCTCACATGGTGACAAAGGGGAGGTCAATGATCGAATAAGGGGTGTGGATTGGGGTATCGAGCATCAACGACTTGTGTGCGGCAGTGGTCTCGACCGAATAAGGGGCACTGGTGGAGGTCCCGTGGCAGGGGAAATGGTTCTAAATCAAGGGGGTTCTCCAGAAAGGGGAACTCGCACGCATGAGGGAAGAAACGAAAACATCCAGTGTGAAGAAGAATGATGGGAGTGGTGGTCCGAGGCAGGGAGGGCGGTGACTAATAGGGAGGCAGCGTTAGCTGCGTGAATATTGCGAAAACGCCGAGTGTCACATGATAGAGGTTTGAAGATGAAGAAAATATAGAAAAAAAATAAGAATAATATGAACATGGATGTAATGATTTACATGGTTCAGAAAAAATCCCAAAATCCATGGAGATGCAGAATCACTTCACTTGAAAATCTAGGAGAATAAATTATAGGGAGATCAGAGTTTCACACATAGAAAACCCTTGCTCGGAATGAGATAATAAAAAGGACGATGTATTATGCCACCAACTACACTGTAATTCCACTCTGCTATAGTGAACGGTGGCTAGAAGTCCATACTTCTACAGTACTACAACCACCCAAGTCCAAGCTTCTATAGTGGCTAGAAGTCCACAGACCTACAGTACCACTGTCTCTAAAGTCCGAGTTGTCACAACAGCCATGTTAAAGTCTGTACTTCTATAGTTATCTATTGGTGTCACCCGATCATATCTTCTATAGTTAATCATAGTTTCTATAGTTCCCCAAATTTTGGTCTAGGAGACTTCGGTCCCCGGACCCCTGAAGTAGGGGCGCATTTCCCCCTACAACCCCAAATGAGGTCACTGTGGAGCTCGAACCATAAGAGTTTCCACCTAGTGTTTAGTGTGGGTTGCTAGAATTTGACCCAACACCATCCAAACGGATAGGACTACACTAATCCAATAGTGATCAGGTGTCAGTGGTCCGATAATAGATGGAGGAGGATGTGTCTTGACTAGGATGGGGAGGCGGCATAGCTGTCGATAGGGAAATAACTCCTGGAGGCAGCAACGATGTGCACATAGGGGGGAAAGAAGGTGACGCCTACATGTTCCAGAGGAAGCTTCATCCCCTTGTTTGATTTTTTATTAATTTTTTTATTAAACAAAGTTTTTTTTACAAACTCCTTCCAGCTGAAGACTTGATGGGTTTTATTATTATTATTATTATTATTATTATTATTATTATTATTATTATTATTATTATTATTATATATTCTCCTTTGTTTTTAGCTGACCCCAAACAACCACCCACCCAACCCTATTTGGACTTATACGAGTTTTCTAAGAGCCTAAAGATAGACACTTTGTGAATATATATATATATATATATATATATATATATATATATATTTTAATTCCACCATTGTGTGGAATCAATTCTACCAGTTGAAGAATACTATTCTGGTCGGAACCTTGGTCCGAACATATTGGGTCACCGAAAAATGGTGTTTTAACAAAAAAACAACTGGAAACCATAATCCGATAAAATTAAACACATATAAAATATATGTATCAAATTTTAATACTCAAAATCAAACCGCAAACGATCCGTATTAATTTTTTAGATGGTCATAAATTGGTCGTACAAGATCAGATTGATGCACATTCAGATCTATTGGGACCAAAAAGAATTCATCTACTTAAATTTAAGTCTAATTTAGTTTTCTTGTTTCAAAAAAATTATGCGATCATTCTGATACCAGTTGTTGGTATCAGGGTGTGCAACAGAAGCCAGTGGCTCAGATATTTAAATTTTTTCTTCACCAGAGTGACAAAACTTCATAATATCTGGTGATTCGAGGCCCAGTGGAGGTATAAGGATCTCATGTGGATTATTTAGGCACAAAATAAACATGAATTATCACCTCATTTGATTTGGAGTCATGTTCAACCGTAGCTCATCTATGAAGATCGTTGCTTGAAATATTCAAGCTCGAACCCTCTAGATCATCCACACATGCTTCAAGAATCCATGCAAACACCAATCATCAAATTCCGGGTGCTAGCACGAACCTTAGACATTTCCTTCGACGTCGCGATGATCACCAAGATTTTGTCCCTTCGATTTGTGAATGAGATCATAGATCAAGAGATTGGTTGAGAGATTTCTCTCTCTTGGATGAGGGAGGAGAGATAAGCTCTCAATTCTGAATGAATTAATATTCATTGGAAAATAGCTTCTCCGCTGCTTATATAATGGGAGTTAAAAATACTCGGAAAGGGTTACCGACCCCCATTTAAGAAAATCCCACTAAATAATCAATAAATGATATATTATGATGAACTAACTGCATCATATATGTCATTTATGTTTTATCACCTGCTTATAATATATAATAAATATATTAATTGATAAAACTGAGTCATTAGCTCAAATCATAATTCCCAAAATTTTAAATGAATATTGAATATTAAATAATATTCATTCGTATAATATTTTTCCACGTATTCACTTAATACTCTGTAGATACTTTTAATAAATAAATTAAACATAATTATTCTATAGTTGAATAATAATAAATTTATTTATTCATCAGTGACCAATAATACTTGGAAAAATATCATATTCTATGGTGGGGCCAACCATGTCCCATAGACCTATGCATTAGAATAAGGAACACTCTTGAATAAGCTATTGTGTATGACCCTCCTATGCACTTATCTCGATAGTAGTGAATACTATTCACATACCAGGAGGGGAGTATAGAAACCCTTCAAGGCCCCTAAAGAGATAAGGAATAGTCATAACAACGTCAACCTTCCTATGAACACTCGCCATGTAATATAATCTCTCTATCATGTGATATCTCATAAAGAAGCATACACGACTTGTGTTATCATCCATTCTTACTTTATTACTTGTTTCTCTAACTGGATGGACTTAACTTCAACTACCATGACCATGGATCTATGAAGGTACTACCATCCTGATCAACTAGATACAAGATATAACTTCCTCAACTCAGAAGATAAAAATTCTATCTTGATCATTCAACCAATGTCATACCACCAATGAGGTACCCAACACAAGCTACTTTGCCACAACTTCAATGTCATGTTTTTTTTCCTTACATCAAAGTATGCAGTCAAATGGTACACATTGATAATGATCTCAAGTCAGGAGACAAATACACATGTTTGTAGATAGGAATAACCAATGACACTGGAAACAAGTGGTGTTCTTACTAGAGGGGTTATCCTCACGATCTCAAATACTAGAGATCACCAAATGCGGAATTTATGAGAAGAAGTATTAATGCTTATGAGCCCTCAAAACCTGATAGTCAGACATCAAATATGTCTAATTAGTATGATGTATGTAGATCATAGGACATATTTAAGATTAATGTCATATTATCTTGAAGTTATCATTATAGCCTGAGAACTGCTATAACCTTATGTTACGACAAATAATATATTGAAATTACTTTATAAATAGTGGACACCGAAATATAAAAACTATTATGGTAAGTGAAAATCATGTATAACTCACTATATACATGATACAATAATAAAAAAGTACTGTTCAAGTTGGGTTTAAGGAACCCACTATTACAAAAATGTGTGGTTCGAGCTTGTTCATGCCTCTTGTTGATTCTCCCATTGCTCTCTTCTTCCTTGTCTCATATCCATTGAGAGGTATTATTATACCACAGGAGATATGGTGGATCTCACCCAAGTGTTGGGTGGTTCATTTGATCCATGGATACACCTTGAAGGGAAGAATCTTTTGGTGGTTCCTAAAGGATGTTCATCAAACCGCTATGATTAAAGATTTATGTGGCAACCAACTTTAGTGAAGGGTACATGATATTCCTTTATGTTATACATGGTTTCACTTTTTCATAAAATGGTGATCTTGGGAAAGGAGTTTATATCATTTTTTTATGTTGAACAAGTTTTGTTTGATCTTTAGAAACCCAGTAGTGATAGCTTTACTGTGCCTCCTGATTCATGAATTAATGTTTGGAAAATGAATAAATTGTATATCATTTTATATATTGTATTTAATATCATAAAAATGATATGGAATTTGAATTATATCACACCTAATGATATGAAATATCATAAAATATGATATTGATTTTGTATTGTGGTTGAATTTATGACATAGGATATCGTAAGTTGCTATTGAACCACTCTATATGATATGAGATATCATATGATATGGCATAGTTAAAATCCTTCAGTTTTGTTATCTTGTAACATATGACATCGGGAGTCATACTTGGTGATATCACCTTTTACACATGGTTGAATATAGAACATCATATCACTTTAGCGATATCAATTCCACTCATTGAATATGATTCCCATGTGTCAAATGGTTGAACCACGAATTACGATAGACAATGATATCGTAGAATAAAATAGATAACACCCACATTATCTATCACATGTTTTAAGTCAAAGTTGTAAAAAATAATGTGGTTATTTATCGTATCACAGATTATGATATGGATTATATCATTAAATATGACATGTATAATTTTTTTTAATATTTATATTTTTTAATTATGAATTGAATTATATAATTATAAATTGTTAATAAATTATGAAAAAAGGAATATTGAAGTATTTATTTAATTTATAAAGTTTTTATAAATTAATTAATTATAAAGTGCTTATAATTAATCATTAAATGTTTATGAAAAATTTAATAAATAAATATCCATAAAATTTCATATTAATATTATATACCTTTTTTATATATATGGAATAACTTATAGTTTGGATGTAAAATTTTTATATAGAAATTATAAGTGAAATTTATAAAGTGTATAAATTGAAAAATAAGGAAAAAATATAAAGGAGTTTATATTTAAAATTATGAATTTTTCATAATTATTTAAATTTGAATTGTTCAAATTAAAGGTCTTATGTGAGAAATTATTTAAAGCATATCAAAAGGAGTTTTGATAATCGATATGACCATGGTTTAAATAATATTAAATGTGTGATATTCTGAATGTTTACATAATATATGAATAGTTCATATATGTAGAGTATATTTCAAATGTTATATATGTTAATGTCATATAAATAGATAATATGAAGGCATTCATATGAGATATAAATACAAAGAGTTCATATTTATTATGGAATATCCATAATGCATACCTAAATTATAAAGTATTTATAATTACTTTATTTATGAATTGTTCATAAATGTATATATCATGTTTAAATTTATGAATTGTTCATAAATGTATATATCATGTTTAAATTTATGAATTTTTAATTTATTTCGTTAAGTCCCTACTTAATTCATGAATATAAATATTGTATTATGAATTGTGATGTATGTTTTAGGTTAAACAGTTAAACTGCTTCTATAAATTTTCATACATGCATACAAGGAGTTACATGTTGTGTATAATGATTGATTTAGTTTTGTTCTACCTTAAATTCGGATTGTATTGGGTGATGATCTTGAATTTAAAGTTTGATTATAATTTATACATATTATGTGTTAATATTTTGATTGAATTGTGGTATCACTTGAGTAAATTAACCTTGGGTAGAGGAACTTTGGGTCGAATTGCTCACTGGTTTAGAGTCTTATGTCATGTCTAGAAAAGTGTGATTTGGCTATCTATCACTCCAAACTTACTTTTATGGGGATTGTTGATTTCACATGATTCTTAACCTTTACATGAAAGGGTTTCATGCACCTTATGCATAGGATGCATATGGGTATGTGTGAATATAATTGGATTTTAATTTGGGTTAGTAACTGTAACATCCCGATACCTTCTTTTAGGTACTTGTATCTCTCTTTTTTCCCTTTTTGATTGGGTGTGTTTTTATCCTTTTAAGAGTTGTGAGAGTTTGTTAGAGAAAATTACATGAAGTTAAGGGATGTATGTTTTTTTGAATTAATGGAGTCTGAGTATAAAGGTTTCAAAGGCTTTAGAGTATGTACTTTGGGGTCTGGGTTGGGCTGCTAACTTTTCTAAGTTTCTTTAGCATGTTCTGGCTATGTACTGTCTGCAAGATAGGTTCACGATGTGAATGTATTTCAGAATTTGAATATGTCACTCGACTGAATCCATGAATCAGTTTCATGATGTGAGTGATGTTCACATCGTGAATGGAGTTCATGATGTGAAATG
This sequence comes from Viscum album, assembly GCA_963277665.1. Taxonomy (NCBI): domain Eukaryota; kingdom Viridiplantae; phylum Streptophyta; class Magnoliopsida; order Santalales; family Viscaceae; genus Viscum; species Viscum album. Next base: position 453,231,878 of record OY728166.1, on the reverse strand, counting down.
GTATGGATTGGGATATTTAACCTAAGGTTATGCCTTTTTCAGTGTATACAGACTCTGTGGATTTCACATCATGAAATAATCATGAACTATAGGTTTTCACACGCAGCTCGACTGAAAAATCATTTCAGTTGTCATGTAGCCTCTTATATTGAACCCTAAGTTCCATCCCATGTGATTTTGGGTACCTCTGATCCTACCAGATTTCACCGTTCAATTCTTGATCTTCATGGTGGTTATGCTACATCTCTCTAGGTAAGTAACCTTTATAGTTCTTTGTTTCCTTTGGTTGCAAAAGCTTCATTACACTGCATTTTCAGATCTGTTAATCTTATGGAGATTTTCTTCTTGATCCTTTCCAGATCCACTGTATGATCTTCTTCCATGGACTGGTCCTTTATTGGTTTTAGTGTAGCATGTGGGTTCTTTGAGGTATGTTTTGTTTTATCTTCTCTGCTATTCTCTTTTCTTGTTTAATTGATTATAATATGTGGGAATAAATCCTAGGTCCATTGTTGTTTTCTCTATATTCCTTTCAATGGTTGTGTATCTTGTTGCTTTTGATGTGTGACCCAAGTTTGAGGTAGGTAGTTCCATATCTAGCCTATGTTGGATGAATCGTGAATGATCTAGTTTTATAAATTATTTTATGAATGAATTATCATGATTTATTGACTTGTGTGTGTGGAAATGAGTTTTTGAGAAATGGTGGTTTTCTCCTTATTTTGGTAAAAGAAAAGGGTATTTTCAAAGCATTCTGAAATGAATTTATGAAATGGTTTTCAAAGAATGATTTTGATGTACTGATTTGGAAAATGTGGCACATGATATGTATTGGGTACTTAGGTGGAAGGTGTAATAATAGGCCTCATTCATTGATACCATCAGAGGGTTCACCCATGGGGTGTTCCTCTTCTCCCTATGCCAAGTATCCTAGGTGCTTGTTAGATTTTGTTGGGAGGTTAACTTTTTGGGGTATTCTTCTCTCTAGATTTGATGCATATGTCTAGGGGCTTGATGGGCGTGGTTGTCTATGTTTGGGTATGAGTGTTCTAGCTAGCCTGACTTGTAGCAATCATTGGCGTGATTTTACCTATGCTTTGATTTGTAATATTTGGATTTGATTACATGCTTTGATATATATAATATGCTTTGAAACCGTTTTACTTGGATTATTTAGAACTTTGGGAAAAGGGGAATGTTTTACCATGTTTTTGATATAAAAACAGTTATCATGCCTTATTTTCTTTAAATTTGAACATGTTTGGATTTTTATACTATGACTTGTTCTAGAACACTTAAGTGAGATCCTACTGATCCTTTTTATCTCACACCCTACACACCCCTTTGGTGGTGTGAATACCTTATTATTTCTTTTGAGGTAGGGAAAGGAAAGGTGCCGCAGTGAGGCAACAACATTTCTATTAGCTAAGTTTGGATAGTTGGTGGTGAGATGGTGGGGGGTTTTCCCACACTATCACATGGAGTAGTTAATCTTTGTTTAATTTTTCCTTTTCTGTTAGACTTGTACTTTGTGTTGTTATGATTGTTTGAGTTGTATCATTTCTACCACCTTCTTTCAGTTATGACATATATTTTCATGTTTTCTCTTATGTTGTTTTTATCTGCTATGTATATATTGGTGGTTTCGGGTGCGGTGGATGCATACAGTAGTGGGTGATATGTTAAAATTTATTTTAATAATCATTGTCTGAAATCATGTGCGAGGATATTTCATGTCAAATTTATAATTAATTGATTTAATATATGAAGAAATAAATATTTGGGCTTAGGAACTTTCTTCGTTGATGTACGTTGATCATCCAAAAAGACCAATTCAGATTTCCTTCATTATGATACGAGGATCTAAGGATAGAATCCCTTTAGCAGTGATCCACACATGCTCTAATGATCTCTAAGAAACACAACTCAATCTTCGGATACTAGTGTGAAAAATTGAATGTCTTGTGTCATTCGTTCTTGATCACCCCGTTTTTAGTCTTGAAGAAATCTCTCTTGTGTTTCTCATTCTTGTTAGGGATAGACGAGTCAAGAGAGAATTCATTATGCACAATAATTCTCTATTCTCAATTTTGGATTTCAATACACAATAAGCATAATAATATATTTATAGAGTTAGGGTTTATGTTAAAATATTATTTAATTTCATGTTGACCATTAAATAATATTTAAAACCTTTAACAGAACCCATGCCACATAATAATAATATTATTATTTTTTGGTGTACCAACTTACGTAAATTGATAAATAATATTTACCGGTTTGTAAATAATTATTTTATAACTGGACACAGTCTTGATCCATTTGAACTCCTCGGTATTTATTGAATACCTGAATAAATATTTTATTCATAAATAAATATTTTATTCACGTACAGGCGAATAAATATTTATTAAATATTCAATAAAATAAAAAATATATTTTATTCACATGTCGGTGAATAAATATTTATTTAATTTATGCTATCAATATAACTTGAATAACATTATTCCTCAGTCTTGAGAATAATATTTGTTCCATTAATTAAATTCATATAGAATTTAATGAAGATCAACATAAAAATTTAGTGTGTGACCCTCTATGATTCTTTCTCATTGACATTAGGTGGCTTGCCTAAAGTTCAATCTTAATGTCCAGCAACGGGTCAAGGAACCCAAGAGAAAGAACTTAATGTCACAACAACAAAAACCACATACGAATGCTCACTATGTAATATAATATCTTTTTCATAATATCTCATCAAACAGGTTGCACGACAATATCATCAACCTATATGCTTGATATATATTTCTTTGACTATCAGAAATAAATATGTCGTTACACTATGACCATGTAATTTAGTCGACAATTATATTCCAATAAAAGGGATGAGATATCAAATCCCATAACGACCGAAGAGACAAATCCATCATCAACTTATCCATTAATGAAATGTTAATCATGATGCACCCAACATACCTCACTTCCTACCAACATATGGAGTGATGGTTTTTGTCAGTAAATATAAGTCTGTGAGTTATGACATGTATTAATGATAATATTAAAGTCTAAGGGACATTACACACACACACACACACTCAAAGATAGGAATATACAATGACATAAAAATATAAATAATTCCTACTGATGGGTATGTTCTCATAATATTCTATCTTGGAGATTACTTAAGTGTGAACTTCATGAGAAGAATCCTCATCTGCTTATGAGTACTCACACCTGACGGTCTAAATACTATGTGTCCCATCATATTACGTTATCCAACTATATAACTATACTAAGAATATTTTCATGGAACTTCAAGGTTCTCATGATAGTAGAGAACTGCAATGACCTTATCAATGAGACAAATACTCTAGGACAATATTTCATTAAATCCATGCAAAAAAATAAATAAGATGTAATAAGATGTTTAATTAATGTTCAATACATTGAATATACATTTAATTAAAGTGTAATCAGTTGGTCCTAGGATACAAACTCTAACAAAATCTCACTTGGAGTAGAGCCAACTACCTAAAAATTTTAGTCCTCTAGACCTCACATGATAATAATGTTTCTATTAAGTCAAATTTTTAGTCAAAGGTTCTACCACAATGTATTTCATGAAAATAATGCTCACTACAACCTCACATCTCTGAGAATAATCTCTCAAGAGATGATACTTCCAAATTATGTATTTCATGCACTGATGTGACCTTGACTCTTTTTCAAGAGCCACCACTGCAGTATTATCACAATAGAGTGTGATATGATCTTTACTAATAGGTATGATGTTAAGATCTTGGATGAATTTTTGCATCTATATTTCTTCCTTAGCTACCTCAGAAGCTGCAAAATACTCAAAATCTACTATAGAATCTTCGATCATAGTCTACTTTGAGATCTTCCAGCTCACAACACCTCCATTCAAAGTGAAGATGTATCTTGTTTGTGAATTCATGTCATCTTGATTAGTTTGGAAACTGGAATCTTCATATCCTTTGATGAATAGTTTCTCATATCCTCCATAAACTAGTAACATGTCCTTAATATGCTTCAGATGCTTAAGGATAGCCTTGACTGTCATTCAATAACAGTCACCTAGATTAGCTTAATATTTTATTACCATACTCAATTCATATGAAAAATCTATCCTAATAGATATCATAACATACATCACTGACCCAATCTATAAGGACTATATAATCCTTGTCATTTTGTTTCTTTCCTCATGTGTATGAGACCACATTTTCCTAGAAATATGAATACCATGTGATGTTGGCAATAATCCCCTCTTTAATTTTTCCATACTAAATCCCTTCAGTATCTTGTAAATGTATGTACGTTGACATAGTCTGATTAATATCTTTGATATACCACGATGGATCTTAATCCCAATAATATATTCTACCTCACCTAAGTCCTTCATGCAGATGTTTTTTTTGACCATGTCTTAACAGACTGTAAGACTAGTATTTCATTTCCTATGAGTAATATGTCATTGACATATAATATCAAGAAAATAACTGCACTCCCACTAAACTATTTATAGACACATGGATCAAATTCATTCTTTATGAAACCAAATTCTATTATGGCCTCATAAAAATGATTTTTTCATGACCTGTATTCTTTCTTTAATCAATAAATAGATCTTTGAAACTTGCAAAACTTTTTGGAATCATTTGGAGTCACAAAACCTTCAGGTTGTATCATATAGAAATATTCCTAAAGGTTCCCATTAAGGAAAGTTATTTTGACATCCATTTTCCAAATCTCATAATCATGGAAGTCCGCAATGAAAAGTAGAATTTTTATGTATTTCAATAATGAAACCGGTGAAAAGGTTTCATCATAGTCAATGTCTTAACGCTGTTTAAACCCTTTTTCAACCATTCATGCCTTATAGTTACTGATTTGTCCTTCCACGACCATTTTCTTCTTGAATACCCATTTGCAACCAAAATTATTTTTATCTAATTGAGGGTCTACCAAAATATAGACTTGGTTTTGGTACATGGAGTCCATTTTAAAATTCATGGATTATTTCTACATAGCAACATCTATGCCACTTACTACTTCCTTATAGGTTAGAGGATCATTATTATTAACTAATAACGAGTCACCATCCTCAATGACTAGAAAACCACAATATTTTGGTTCGCTAACCTCTCTTGTACTCTTACACGATACTTGTGTATCTGGAACCATTTCTTCTTCCATGAGGATTTGTGGAATCTATTCCTATAATAAAAAAATTAATTTATATATATCATTTTGATTAATTTTTTTTATGATTTTATCATTCTTTATTCGATAATGCACCTGGTTTGTGTTGATTTTTATAGAAAATAGGTTTCCAAGACTCTAAAGGAAAAGTTGTCCAAAATGGAAAAAATGAACTTTACATGCTATGAAGCACATACACGATGTGTATGAATTATTCCCAGCATGTATGTAAGAGGATGAAAAAACCTGTGAGAATTTAAAATTCATGAAAAGAATACATGACGTGAATCTATAATACACATATTGTAAACTTTGAATATCATTTCCCACCCAAGGTTCAAATTGTGAAGATATAACATATCATGAGAAACTTACATGTTGTGAAATGATGCAATATCTTTGGATCCCGAATATTCGGGCCATGAAAGTCACTGTATGCAAGATTTATATATTAATATTCAGATCGAGATTACACAACGTGAGGAACTTACAAGTCATGTAATTATCCTTCTATTTATGTATAGACTACAGATAACCATGGGACAGACTTCTTGGATGTCACTCTCTTCTTGATTTCTCTCTTGTTTATTCCTACTTTTTCCTTCCAAATCAAATTTAGTAAATTAATTTTGTTTTTTCAATCAAATCTAAGTGTCTTTTATCATTTTTCATTCGTTCATGGTCCTTTTTATTTCCACTTTCCATTTTGAAGACCGATTTCCATTACTATTACCATTTGGAATCAAACACATGCCACATTCTTGCTTGTTTACCTTTTCAGGTAATTGTTTGATTGATTTTTCTATTGTTAAAATTGAAAATTTCTTTATTCTAAACTCCTAAATTGGGAAGTTCTAGATTTACACTATTTTATCAATCTTCAAAGCATGTCTGTGATTTTTTTATACTTTTGATTTGTACCATCATGAGTGGCTAAATCACTTAGGTTAAGGGTCGAGAGTAAGGGTTGTTTAAACTTAATAAGTCTCTAAATTGAAACTTGGTAACCCTAAGTCTAGTAATTAGGTTAATAAATAACTATTTATTCAACTATTTTATGCAACCCTGACCATGAGAAGTTTAAATAAAGGAACCTGACCTGATTGGAGTTGAGTAGAATATGACCATTAGCCCATGACACTTTCTTCCATAAAAGCTAATCTTAATGCACCTAAGTTTTTAGATATATCTTAACTAAGGAATAGTTGTATCTTAGATAGATCTAATTGGTTTGGACATAATCAATTAGTGATATATAGACCACTTTGTAGCCTAATCCCTATGACTATCCCATGTCAGGCATAAGATTATCTTTTTACCTGATACCCTAAAATTGACCCTAATCTCTATCTCCTTCCTAAATCAAAAAACCAATCTAAGTAGCTTTAGTTAAATCCCAAACCTAAGTCAACTCATGAGGAATCCTACATAAAGTATTTGAAATCTCTAGTCACCTATCGTCTAGTTCTCCCTATGGGTTTGACCCCACATGATCAATTTACTATGCCATTATAGAAAGTGTAGTTTGGTATAATAGAAATTTCTAACCTGGTTGTTGCTTGTGCGAATTAAATAATGTGTGCGGATGTGTCAAATTTTGGAACTATTTCTAGGGAATACTAATTGTTGATCATGCACAGGAACCTTCCTCATGAACCTGGGATTACCTCACCTGTCCCCCTTTTATATTTTTATTTTTTCTTCTTTCTTTTAGATGCCACTAAATCCTTCTTTGTCTTAAGCCTAATGCATACATCAGGGACCCTTAACTCGTTCAAGGATCATTGATGCTTAATAACTACTTACTTTTATTCCTGATATTGAAAGATACCTTTCTTCATGCCTTCATCTAAGTATGGATGATCGTAGCAATCTCGCGGGCCCCAACCCTCCAAACAAGCAATATGTGCCACCTGAACTATATGAAGAGAAACCCTTGATATAGGAGTGCACCATTATGAATTTCATATTTTTTTCAATCAGTGGTGCGATACCCAACATTTTGTTCCCAACTAACCAAGTGCATACATTTGAAATCAAATCTGGACTCATCGACATGATCCAAAATATGGGTTAGTTCAGCGAACTTTATAGAAAATATCCTCATGAGCATATCTCTAATTTCCTAGAATTTTGTGATGCATTTCACAATGAGAGAGTGTCATTTGATTCAATTAAATTGAAAGTCTTTCCATTATCCTTTCACAACTGATCTAGGTATTGACTAAAAGGAAATCTCCTGAGTCAATCATGACTTGGGATGACCTAGCTAAGAAGTTCCTAGATAAGTATTTCCCACCTTTATGAACTTAGAAGCTCAGGAATGACATTTGGAATGTTTCCCAGATAGACAGAGATTCGGTATGGGAGACCTGGGATTATTTTAAGGATCTCACTCAAAATTTCCCACATTAGGGACTTGATGTATGACCTCAACTATAAATATTCTACCAAGGCCTCCAACCAACTACTCACATAGTGGTAGATTTGACCTCTTATGGAGGGATAATCCTCAAAATTCTTGAAGTTTGTCTAGCACTTCTAGATGAGGTCTCTCACAATGTTAGTATATGGTAGAGATACTAAGGACCACATCGATGTGGAATCCACCAAGTAGAAGAAAACCCCCGTCTAACAGCACAAGTAGATACCATTATTAAGAAGCTATAATCCTTTCAGCTACCTACTACACCACCACCCCCTATCATGCTTTTGATGGAGATTCAATCATGTGAGATGTCTGGAGGTCCACACCCATACCAAGACTACAAGACATGAGTAGATGAACAACAAAGTAAATATTGTAATTATGTTAATTATAATAAAAAATCCAACAATTCCAGCAACCACAATAGTACTATCAAAAGATTTTGGTTTAACAACTCTCAAAAAATAATCTAGGGTACTATCAATAGAGAAGTGGTCAAGCACCATCAAGGAACCAAGGAACACTCAAATACCCACCTATGAATATAGTTCCTCAACCACCACAACGATTACTATAAAAACCCTTTCCTCCTAAATCCCAACAGTAATTTCAACTAGCTCCACAAAGACCACCACAATTATCCCCACCTCTTCAATCAATCTTGGAAAATTTTATCACTACTTTTGTACAAAAAGCATATCAAAGGATGAACACCCAAGAGACAGAAATGAAAAATTAAAGGGTGGATCTCTGAAACCTCCAACACTAAATGTGTCAAATCTTAAAGACCTTATCAGATAGATTACCACATATTCTACCTAGTAATACTAAGACATACCTGAAATAAGAATCCAAGGTAGTGGTACCAAGAAGTGGAAAAGTCCTGGATTTTCAAAAACCTTGTAGAGGATAAGAAAATAAGCCTAAAGAACCCGAGAAACATGCAATGGTCATTAAAGAGGATGACAATGAAAACATGACTTGAACTAACCATGATAAAAATTTGGAATCAACTCCTCCTAAAAAATATCCAATGCTAGAAAAACTTAAAGAAGATATCTACATAGCACCACCAGCTTAAAAAACAACTCTTTCCCCTTCCCATAAATAATGAGTCAGGGTAAAATATAAGGGGAATATAATAAATTTTTAGAAATGTTCAAATAATTTCATATCAACATCCCATTTTCTAAATCCATTTCTGAAATACCTACCTATGTGAAATTATGAAAGGAGCTAATCTCTAATAAGAGGAATATGGAAGACCTGAGAGTCATCTCCTTAAATGAAGAATGATATGCCATTATTCAGAATATGCTTCCATAAAATATTCAAGAACCTATTAGTTTCTCAATACCTTGCACCATAGGGGAATGAAAATGTTGGATTTTTGTAGACCGATCCATTTTGGATGATGTTGGGCTGAATGCTTCCAACCCATACTGCTCACAAGGATGCAACTCTCACGGGTCGAGCTCTGTGGTGAGCTCACTAGGGGTTTTAGGGAAAACATGCCCCTGCTCTAGGGGTTCGTGGGCTAAAGGACCCCAACCCAATTTTGGGGGTATTGTAGAAACTCTAACTGACTATAGTAGAGATGAATGAATGACACCGACAAGGCACAATAGTAATGCAGAATTCGGCATGACTATTATACCAACTCAAAATTTAGAGACAACGGTACTGTAGCTTCATGAACTTCTTGCCACCAGCTTCTGTAGTATATTGGACTTGGGTGGACTCAACACTATAACAGTGTAGACTTCCAACCACCTTTCACTATAGCACAACAGAATTTTATTTTAGTTAGTGTAACAATGCTTCTTCCTCTTTATTAACTCATTTGAGTTAGGGTTTCTATGTGAGAAACTTTGAGATATCATTGTAATTGTGCTCCCAAATTTCATAGTGAAGTGATTCTACCTCTCTATTTATGTAGGGATTTTTCTCAAACCACATAAATCACCATTTCTGTGTTTTTATTCATCTTCTTTTGTTACCGTCTTTTCTTCAGCTGAAACCTATATGTCGCTGTGACTTCCAACATTTTCGCAACAACTGGTATCAAAGGTTGAGTTCATATTTATCAATTTGAATGATGACTGTGGAATAAGTCATGGTGAATATTGAATTCATTGATGTAACTCACCTCAGCTACTAGTGGATGTAGATATAATACTATCTTTACTAGAGGAAAATTCATTTTCCTCTTTTGAGTTTAAATCCAAAGTACATGGAGCAGTTGGAGTGGGAGATATTAGATCGATATGTTCTGAGAGTTGTGCACCTTACATTGGAAAAATGTGGTGTTTAGAATCTGAGAGAAGAATATGATGATTAGGTTTATGAAAGATCACATGAACATGTACAAGAATCCTTCAACTTCAAACTAAGTGCACTTGATTTGACGATTGTTCAATCTGACCATGGTTGATGGGAGAATTTTTACAGATCAAGTATATAAATTCCACACCATAACAAGTTCGTTGATGTCGATGGAAATTTTTCTTGACGATGAGGTATGTGCAATGATTTTACTATATTTATTAACTAACAGTTGGTAAGCAATTGTAACAACCATGAGAAGTTCTTTGGGGAATACAAAGTTAGTTCTAAAGGATGTGTGGGACCTGATCCTCAATGAGGATATTCGAAGGAGAGAATCAGAAAGATTCTATGTTTATTCTATGAATGTTAAAGGAAGAGGAATATATGTGCATCGATACAATCATAATAGAAGATCAAAGTTAAGAGGAAAGATACGAGATAAGGAAAATGGGATGGTCCTACCTGCTAGATTTGTAGGGAGAAAGGACATGTCAAGAAAGAGTGCAGAGCTAAATGGAAGGTGACTGAAACCAACACAACAAACATGATGGATGAAGGATTTGATGATGTGCTATTTTTGAGCATGGATATCCCTATGGAGTCTTGGATTTTAAACTTAGGGGAATCTTTACATTCCACATCAGAGAAGGGTTTCCTAAACAATTAAGTTTCTATAAATTTTGGCAAGGTATATCTTGATGATGATGAACCTCTATAGATCTTGGGGAAGGGTTATGCATGAATCAAGACCAATAGTGGGAGTTTTTTTATTTTGGAAAATGTGAGGTATATCCCTAGTTTAAGAAGAAATCTTACAACTTTCAGACAACTTGATGATGCAGGTTTTACAACCACATTCTTTGGTGGTTCATAGAATATCACCAAGGGAGCCATGGTCACATCTCCTAGAGAAAATAATGGTACCATGTACAATATGACAAATACTTTCATGGAAATTCTTTTATCAATATACTTTTTCAGGGATTCACGATTGTGACACTATAGGTTAGGCCACATGAGTGAGTAGGGGATAAAGGTGATGAAAACAAAAGGAATTCTTCCAGATCTGAAGTTGGTGGAAGATGGATTATATTAGGATTTTATCCTTAGAAAGTAGAAGAAGGATTTTTTTTGTAAAATGAGCCAGAACACAAAAGGTTGGGAAGTTGGACCTGGTGCAAACTGATGTTTGGGGGCCTGCACCAGTATATCCCCTTATAGGATCACAATATTACGTGACATTTATTGAAAACTCAATAAGGAAGGTATGAGTTTGCTTTCAGAAAATAAAATTTGATGTGTTTAAGATGTTTCATAAGTGGAAGACAATGGTGGATAATGATTCGGAATCAAAGATAAAATGATTAAGGTTTGGAAATGGTGGAGAGCATGACAATCAAGAGTTTAGGGAATTATATTATAATAATGGAATTCGGTGGGAGAAGAATATTCTATGCACACAAAAAAAATGAGGTGTTTGGGAGGATGAATATGACATTGAATGAATGTTCCGGTAGTATGAGGCTACATTCAAGGTTATCGAAGACCTTCTAGGCTGATGCAGTGAACATGGAAGCATATCTCATCAACATGAGTCCATCTGTATCAATGGGAGAATGTCTACCTGAGGATCTCTGGTTTGGTAAGGATATAAAACTCTTGCAGTTATGACTATTTGGCTATTTGAAATACGTACATATTGATTCTGATGCAAGGGAAAAACTTGATGCTAAGTCCAAACCATGTTTCTATTGTAGTTGGTGTCCTAGGACCAACTATTGGTACTTTTATTACATGTATATTCGATGTATTTAATATTAATAAAACTTATTTTTTACATATTTTTTATTATTATCCATGAATATAATGTAATAATATTATAGAATATACTTTGTATTGATAAGTTTATAGCAGATCCCCGCCATGATGAGAACCTTGATGTGTTATGAAGATATTCTCAAATAATGTTTTGTGGTTGGATAACTTACTATGATGAGACACATAGTACATAGACTATTAGGTGTGAGAACTTGTAAGCATATGAGGCTTATTCTCATAAAGTTTTCATTCGGTAATCTATAAGATTGTAGATTATGAGAATAGACCTTCCATTAGTAATTCCACATGTTTTGGTGTTATCAGATATTCCTATCTACAAACGTGTGTGATAGTACTTAGATTGTAAGATTATTACTAATTCATGTTACAACTCACTTATATTTATTTCATAAACCATGATGATAACAGTTCATGGAGAAACTCGATATGTTGGGTGCATCACGAGTGACATGTCATTAATGAATAAGTCAAGGAAGGATTTATCCCTTCCATCTTTATGGAAGATGATATCTCTCCCCTTTTATTGGAATAGAACCATCACATTAAATTCCATGTCCATGGTGTAATGATGTGTTTATTTCAGATAGTAAAAGAAAGACATATCGAGCATATAGGTTAGTGACACGGTTGTGAAACCTACTTGATGAAATATTGTGACAAAGGGATTATATTATATATTGAGTGTTCATATGTGGTTATCGAAGTTGCAATATTAAGTTATTTCCCTTGGATTCCTTGACCCATTGCTAGATAATAATCCTGGACTTTAGGAAAGCCTGCCTAATGTCAATGAGAAAGAATCCTAGAGGTTCACACGCTAAATGTTTCCATTTATCTTGATTAAATTCTATTTGATTTTAATTCATAGAATAAATATTATTCTCAAGTTCGAGGAATAATTTTATTCAAGTTATATTGATCGAATAAATTAAATAAATATTTATTTTATTTATTGAATATTTTAATAATTTTTTATTCCATAGATTGTGAATAAAATATTTATTTATGAATAAATTCTTCATTCAATTGTTCAATAAATTCTAGAGGAGTTCAAAAGGACCAAGACTGAGTCCAATAAAAAATATTAATTAACAAGACTATTACATAATATTTTTTATTGTGCAAGTTGCCATGCACCACAAAATAATAATAATATAACTATTATTATGTTGCATGAGGTTTATTAAAGGTAATAAATATTATTTAATGGATGATATAAAATTAAATAATATTTTATCTTAAATCCTTACTCTATAAATAGATGGACATATATGTTGTGTAGAGCATCCAAAAATTGAGAATAAAGAATTATTGCGTACAATTAATTCTCTCCCAACTCCTCATTCTCTCTCCCTCTCAACAACAAGAAGTGAAAGATAGATTTCTTCAATATTGAATAATGAGTGATCAAGAATGAACAACACAAGGCATTTGACTCACCATGCTATCACCCGAAGATCGAGTGGCATTTCTTGGAGATCATAGGAGCATGTGTGGACCACCACTAGAGGGATTCTATCCTTGGATCCTCATATTGTAATAAATTAATCCAAAAGGGTCTTTTCAAATGATCAACATTCATAAAAAAAGCTCCCAAACCTAGGTATTTATTTTTTCAAATATTAAATAAATTAATTATAAATTTGATATGTAAGATCCTTGTTCTTAGTTTCAGGTAACGACTATTAAAATAAATTTTAATATATCTCCCACCTCCACACACTTTTACTATGCCCAGAACCATAAAGCGGTATCAGAGTGAACATGTTTAAATTTATAATTATTTATTTGATAGTTGATCTGTGTGCAATTATGGTTAGATTTTCATTTCATGTTATTTGTTCCTTAATCTGATTTGAATTAACATGTTATTGACATATTAATCATGTTCATTCTGTGTTTCATTTTCTTAAAGGTTTAAGAACAAATGAAGAATGATCGTACCATCTAGAAGTTCCAAATCTTTGGCCGATAAAATTGAGTTACACGGTGGGTGGTCAGAGCACACACCGTGTACCCATGCGCATTGTATCTAAATGCATCAAGAAATTAATTACACATGGTGCTTTTATTTCACACTACGTGTTGACCAGGACAACATGGAACACGATAAGAAGATACAGGGTGTCTGACCAAGTTAATATACTGAAGGCTTAGGCATGTGACTTAGATATACAGAAAAAAGGTACATGGCGTGTAGCTGGATGTACTCACCGTGTAATATCCCATTAATGGAAAAAATTAAAATTACATTAAATTTGAAAATTTTAGTATTAAAAACCTATTTTATTGATTGAAACACCATTGTGTGTTTGAAAATTTAATAATGGTTTTAAAGAATTTTAAATGATCAATTAATTTATTATAATTAATATGTCATTATTGGTTCTGCTATTTATTTTCCATAAACTCCATTAATAATGGATATCTCTAAATAATATTGGATGATCATTATGAAAAATGAGAATTAGTTAATTAATTAATCAAAATGTGTTTATCTTAAGTAATAAAAGAATGAATAAAGGAATGAATTCTAGTCATTTACTTTGGCGTATTCGCTGTATGTATGATTGTACATGATATTGAAAAAGACCTGTGTATGTGTTGGATGTTTTAATTTAATTTATTGCATGAGTTTGAAATTATTTAATATTAAATTAAATGATGTCCTATGATTCATCCCTCCCTCTATTATGTAGGACCTACATTTACAAGGATATTTATGTAATTCCCTTTAACCAATCCTTTGGTTCCCCTCACCTGTGTGTGAGTAATAAATATTTATAATTAATGGAGTATCCCAAGGAGGGTGGAGGCAGTTCAAGATGAAACCATAATGATTCCAACCTAGGTGATACACAGGTGGACATGTGGAATTCTATAACTCATGCCAAGACCAGAAATAAGTGTTATTTCCTTTAGGTGAAAGGTTGATTTAATATTAATTAATTAAATCAATTGTTAGATAAAGCTCATGAACGAGTCATTTAATTAATTAATTATTTATATCTATGCAATTATTTATTTTATGGATGAAAGGATATGATCACATAAATAAAAAAATTAATGTGAAAATATTGAAATTAAATAAATGAATTATATATAAATGTTTTATCCAATATGGTTAATTAATTAAGTAACATACACTTAATATTAATAATATGTGTAATGGATAAAACAATATAAAATTTATTCATAATAAATTGGAATCCCTCAATTAAATATTAAGTTAGAATAAGCCTTCTATTGCTTGATTTGAGAATGAAACCATAGAATTAAGTGTAGTACATGGGCCAACGAGCCCGTACCCGAGTGGTAAGGGCTCCTGCTTGGCATCCAAGAGACCCGGGTTCAAAACCGGGTGGAGGTGAATTTCTGGGTTACCGTGGCAGTACTGTAGAAGTACTGTAGCAGTTACCGTTTGGTACTATAGTAGTTACTGTTCAGTACTGTAGCAGACGGAACTATTCACCCGATTTGGGCCTTCGGGCCACCGGTTTGGGTCAACGAGTCTCTAGGGCCTTCGGGTCATCAAAGGCCTTTGGGCCACAGGGCTTTCAGGTCATGTAGATCATGGAGTAACCCAGTTCACATAGAACATGCCCCAGAAGAGGATCAGAGCAACATGAGTAGCAGCCACTAGATGCAAAGCTAACCGAATTAGAAGAATGAGAGGGTATGACAGTCACTATCGGGACCAGGCACTATGCAGCTTCTTATGGGGAAATGCTAGCCGATCAGCAATGCAAGGTGGGGAGCTAGGTGATCAATGATGCAGAAAGCTGGGGAGGGGCAGTTCAAGTGGGCTGGGCCTACGAGTCATGTATTGGGCATGGTATGCCTATGGGCCTTCGGGTCATGTATTGCGGGTGTTTTGGGCCTTGTGCCTTGGGCCTACGGGTCATGTACGGGTTCACCTTAAACCCTTAAAAGGGGGATTATCCATAATAAAATAAAAAATAAGGCCTTCGGTCCATTCGGGCTAAGTGTAGTACATGGCCAAAGTCTGAACAATTACTTTTATTGGGGAGTTATCAGGAGAGTTTTGGGTTGACTTAACTGAAATTATATTGAGTTTAATGTCCAAATTCTATTCAATATAAATTTTGAGGAAAGTGTTGAGTAAATCCAAGTTAGGATTTTAGGATAGGGGAATTTACTCAATGGATCAAGGATTTTCAAGTCCACAATTGTTAAGACCACCTACCAAATTACTTTATTATGGTTTTCATGGACAAAGTTTGGATCATTGATAAAATTAATGGGGTTCCTTGTCACTATAATGCTAAAGAAACTATACATTCTGAGTTAAATGGTGAGGGCTATTGAGACTTGATAAAATAGTGGTAGATTTAATAAATAAAAAAAATTTATTTATTATATCTCACTTATTTTGTAATCAAGAAAAGTACTAATAATATTATCTTTTAAATTTTAGAATGAAATAACAATTTCATCATCTACATTATCCCTACGATCAATATTGGAGAAAGATAACCTCTTAACTGGTAGTAACTTTCAGGATTGACTTAGACGCCTTCAGGTTGTGCTACACCATGAATGAAAATATTACATGTTAGAATCCTCAATGCCTGATCCTCCAGCTAAAGAGGTGAGTGATGAAGATTTCCTTATCGATGAAAAACATTAGAGTGACATGGTTGAAGTTCAATTTTTGATGCTTTCATCGATGTCTAGTGAACTAATGAAGTATCATGAAAACAGGGATGTGTATAGCATGCTTGATCACCTCCGTGGTTGAAAGAGTGTTTTCGTGGGCGCCCTCAAATGATTAGTGTGATTTTTGGGTACTTAGGTGCAACAGAGTGGCTGACCAAGACCGTCTCTCAAAGGAGGAAGTGAATTAAAACAACTTTTTAGAGGTATTCTAAAAATAAAAGAGAATAAAATTAAAACACTACTTAAAAGGATGGGGGTTGTTTATAGTTTATAAATCTAGAATAAGTTTGCTGGAATATGATTTCATTTTTTTGTTTTTAGTTTTAAAATGAAGTTTGATTAAAAAGACACAACAAGAAGATATTTTTTTAGAAAATATTTTAAAAGGCGTATTATATCTAACTCTACCTCTTCACTCTATTATTAATCATTATAATTTAAATTAAAATTCAACTAATTATGATCCCTTAATTTGTTAAATCCCGAACCCTACGAGAATTAACTTTACCACGAAGATGAAGTGAATTTAATCCTAGACTAACTTCAGAACATGCAATCGCAACACCCTGCTTTGATTGATGTTATAAGATTATATTATAGTAAGTGGTAAATTATGGCACATAAACACTCTAGAAATGAGGATTAATTGAGTTTAGGGATTGTATTTGAACTCTACAAATTGATCCCGTGTGGTCTTGTATTACCGATTAAGATCACGCTCTCACAATTCACACAAATCCCAACCTCGCACGTTTTGTGTTAATTGTTCAAGTGCTCACTTAGTTTATTCTAATTTGAAAACTCAATTAATTTATCATGTTTAGTGAATTATTATATCATTTATTCAAAATAAATTAATGAAGAAGGTGAGAGGTAGATCAATTACTAAAAAGAACTACTCTTCCATGGGCGGTGTAGTCATCGTAGAAGCGAATTGCATTTGCAACGGTTTAGAATGGGCATAACCCAATCAAACTTCTACTCTTGAGTTCCATCCCAAAGAGGAATATTAATGAACAATAAAAATGAACAAAATAGAGGAAAACAGAAGAAATTAAAGAGGAACTAAGAAGTTTATTGAAAGAGCAAAAACATTACAACAAAGAGGAGGAAGAGAAGAGCAATTTGGAGGAGATCCTAGATTGAAAGCTTCCCTCCTCCAATGGTGAATTTAAATGACAATGAACCACTTAACCTCTGATACCAATACTCTAAGTCACGTCCCAACCCCAAAAAATGATAAAAACACCAATTTATAGAGTGGTGGGGAGGCTAGGTTCAAAGTGGTTTCAAGTGTGAATGGGGAATCTCGGTTAAATATTTTATGCCAAATTTAACCGCCCATTTGACCACCAAAACGCATGAATTGTCCGGCCTTACAGAAGGATAATATGTGCGGATATGGGTCATATATCTCCTATAAAAATTTGGGATCAATCCAATCCCATATGAAGGAGTTATGACCGAAATATAGAAGCTTCTCCATTCTGGCGTGTCCAGCCCACCTTTGACATTATGGCCCAATTACTCTATTCATATGAATTCTTTTTATCAAGTTTCCTGAATAAAATTTGTATCCAATGAAGTAAGGAACACATTTAAAAAGTATTAAGTTCAAATAATTCAAATAAAAATATTTATGATTGAAATACTACAGTAATTTTGAAAGGGTAAAACTGGAATTTTCATCAAATATTCAAATGAATGATCTAATCCCAAATACTTTCTAATTGAACATATTTAACACAATGTGAGGAAATTATATCATTTATTATCAATAAAATATTCAATAAAATAGTGTTTTATCAGTGTTATTTACCAGGATATAGAAATAGAGGAACAATTTGATATTTCCAAGGCACTATTTCAGAGTAAGCATAGAGAGGGTGCCCCAACTGAGCCTCACATAGTCAAGATAATTGGATACATTAAGTTATTAGAGGTCCTATGCATGCACGGGATAGCCAAACCGAATATCCATGCGAAGGTGGAGAGCTGACTCACGATGAAGATGCTGGGGAGGAGCAATTCCAAGTAGTTAGTCTTGGTTGTATGTAATGTTTAAATCCTACGGGCAATGAATTACTCTAAGGCCTAAGGGACATGTAATAATTACACCTACGGGCCTTGTAAAGGTTACACCTCACTCCTTGAAAGGTGGATTATCAAAAAATCAATAAAAATGAAAGCCTTCGGGCCATTGGATGGATGAATGGATACAAAGTTTGAAAAACCTTCCATCCTTATGGTGAAAAATAGAAAGGGAAAGCAAATAGATTTAAGCATAAATATTTTTCACTCCATTTTAAAAAGATGAAGATCAAGGGGAAATAAAAGGAAGAGGATGTTATCCATTTAAAATGTGGAAATAAGCATCACTGGAAGAAAAACTACACCCATCCAAAGAATCCGAGGGAAGCTTCAAGTGCGTTTGTTATCAAGTGCAATTTATCTATTTCTAAAAATTGGGTATTAGATACTTCTTGTGGTGCTCACATATGTATTCAAATATATAAACCAAGTAGATTCATAAATATTGACTTAGTAGAGGTGGATCTTTTAGTTTTCAACAGAGCTAAACTTTCTAATGTAGTTATTAGGGACTACCACCTCACATTGACGACCCGAATGATCTTGGTTTTAAAGATTTGTTATTATGTGCCTTTATTTACCAAAAATATTATTTATCTATCCAGAATTAATAAAGTTGGATTTATTTTCAAATTTGGGAATAAATGTTTCTTATTTTATAAATATATAATTTTTATGGTAAGACATATTTAAATAGAGGTCTTTATGTGTTATATTACATGAACCAAATAATGGAAATCAATAATGAAGTTACTTAAAATGACTTATACCACACCTAACTTTGGAATCATTGGCTAGGTCAGGTAAATGAAAAGTTCTTGAATAAATTACATCAATATGGATATTTAGAACTAAAAATACTTAGTGTATGTCATGCATGTTTACAAGGAAAATTTACCAAAGCCCGATTTAGTGGGAAAGGTGAAAAGGAAAAAGGAGGTTCTTGAATAAGTTCATATCAATGTGTGTGGACCATTTCTTATTGAAGTAAGGGGTGGGTACTCATACTTCATAACTTTTATTGATGATTTTAGTAGATATGGAAATGTCTACTTAATGAGGTATAAGTCAGATTATTTTGATAAATTCAAGGAACACAAGAATGAATTTGAGAACTAGCTTGGTAAGAAGATTAAGAAAATTTGATCAGAACATGGTAAAGAATATATTAATCAATACTTCATTGATTATTTAAGGGATTTTGGGATTTTTTCTCAAATCACTCCTCCTTATACGTCTTAGTGGAATGGTGTAAGCTAAAGGAAGAACCACACCTTGTTGAACATGGTGTTGAAATAGTGGGTTCCCTAGACCCAACTATGCAGTAATTTTGATTATCATATCATGTCTACAAGTAAGATATACATGATGATTACTTACCATTAAAGTGTAGACATTTCTTCATTCACTAATTAATGGTAATTTCTATAGTTTAATGGTCGTATCGAAAGGTTATCGTAGATACCATGATATAATGAGAACCTTGAGATTTAATGAAATTAATCTTAAATATGTCATATGGTCTAGTTATATCCTACTGATTGGACATAATAGATGTTTGACTATCAGGTGCTGGGGGTTCATAAGCATTGATACTTCTTCTCATGAAGTTTGTACCTGGTGATCTCTAGTAGTGAGATTATGAGGACTAACCCACCAATAGGAACACCACATATTTTGGGTGTCATTGGTTGTTCCTATCTACAAACATGTGTATTAGTATCCTAACTTGATATCATTATCAATGTATACCATTTTATTACATAATTTTATGCAAGGAAAAAACTACGGTATTGAAATCGTGGTGAGGTTGCTTGTTTTGGGTGAGTCATTGGTGGTATGACTTTGGTTGAATGATAAAGAAATAATTTGTCACTTCCTGGTTTAGGAAGTAGTATATCTCAGGCCTGGTTGATCAGGATGGTGTTACCTTCATAAGTATTTATCCAAATCATTTGAAAGGTAAATTCATCTGGAAAGATCAAAAAATAATAAAGAAATAAAATGAAGATGACATGAGTTTGTGTCCTTCTTTATGAGATATTTAATGATAAAGAGATTATATTACACAGTGCGTGTTTGTAGGATGATAGTTATTGATATGACTATCCTTATCTCTTTAGGGGTCATGATGGATTGCTAGATTCCACTCTTGGTCTATGTATTTTATTTACTACTATTGAGATAAAGGCATAGAGGGTCACACACAATAGTGTATTCAAGAATCCACCCTATTCAATGAATAGGTATATTAGGCATGGTGGGCCCCACCATGGTGTCTGAGTGTTGTCTAAGTTTTCGATCATCGATAAATAAATAAATTCATTATTATTAAAATTATGAGTAATTGGATTGAATTTATTTAATATATTTATAAATTAAGTAAATACGAGAAAATATCAATTGAATGAATATTATTTTAATATTCAAGGTTCATTTAATATTAAGTGGTATAGTGAGTCGAGTTAAATGGATTGGTTTTTATCACGTAATATATTTTATATATATTATATTTATGTGATAAAATAATAAATAATATTGATGCATATTAGTTCTTCATAATTATTTATTTAGTATACGTTGAAATAAACAGGGGTCGGGGAACCCAGCCAGGTATTTGGCAACTCCACTATAAATAAAGGTCAAGATCTCTTTCCATAGAACTATTCATTAATTTATTAATGAGATCCTATCTCTATTCCCACTTTCTATAGAGAGAGTCTCTATCTCGAGTGGTGATCCAAGTTCCGCCTTTAAGAATTGAAGGTAGAGGATCGTAGTGATCATAGGAGCATTGAAGGCATCATCGGATCTCTGTGCTAGCACCCAGAATTCGAAGATCAACATTCCAGCAGATCTTCGAAGCATGTGTGGATGATATAGAGGATTACTGCTATGGATCCTTCAAGAAACAATCACTAGTGATGATTTTCAATCAACCGCAGCTTCAGATCTGAAACAAGTATGTTTTTCAGTTTAATATATGTGCTCTTTATAATTTATGTGAGATCCTCGGACCTTATCGGGGATTAGATCATCGGTGATGACAAGTTCCATCATTATGATGAGGAAAATTTTAAAATCCCCAGACCACCGACTTTCATTGCAGGCCTCAGAACTATTCACATGCTGAGGTCAATGATGAGTCATGTGAGTCTTCCATTATCCTTTTAAGGATACACATTACAAACAACTATATATGTAATAAACTGAGTGCCAACTAAAGAAACAGACTATATACCATACCAATTATGGAATGGAAAAAAACTCATGCTTTCTTACTTACATGTGTGAGGTTGCAAAGTATTTATTAAGGAAGTTTCAGCTAATAAGATTGCACCCCAAGGTACAAAGTGTATCTTTATAGGATATCCCAAAGAAACAAAGGGATACTACCTATAAAAACCTTAAAAAAGGTAATGGTTGATAGACAAACCACATTTCTTGAGGAGTATATTATCTCTAAAAGAGATAGTGGGAGAGAGGCAGACTTTGATGAAGTCCTGGATCATGATATACAATATTTGGCATAAGAAAAAAATTCTAAAAATCCCTATGGAATAATAAATTGTTCCAAAGACACAATTACTATCTAGGAGTACTAGATAGGTTATAGAACAAAAACAATATGTTTTTCTAGTCATCGAGGATGGCGAATCATTATTAATTGATAATAATGATCCTCAAACCTACAAGAAAGCAGTAAGTGTCATAGATGTTTCCAAGTGGAAAGAATCCACGAATTCTGAAATGGATTCCATGTACCAAAACCAAGTTTGGCTTTTGGTAAACCCTCCATTATATATAAATCCTATTGGTTGAAAATTGGTATTCAAGAATAACTATAAATGGAAGGACAGGTCAATACCTATAGGGCGCGACTGGTTAAAAAAGGGTTTAAACAACGTCAAATAATTGAATATGAAGAAACCTTTTCACCAATTACAATGCTGAAATCCATCAGAATTCTACTTTCCATTACATCTTTACATGATTATGAGATTTGGAAAATGGATGTCAAAACAACCTTCCTTAATGGGAACCTTCAAGAATATGTCTATATGACAAAAATCGAAGGGTTTGTGGTTTTAAAGGATGCCAACAAGGTATTCAAGATGAAAAGATCCATTTATGGATTAAATAAAGCATCTAGGTCATGGAACATTTGTTTTGATGAGTCCATAATGTAATTTGGTTTCATAAAGAATGAATTTGATTCATGTGTCTATAAATGATTTAGTGGGAGTGTTTTTCGTTTTCTTAATAGTATATGTTGATGACATATTACTCATTGGAAATGAAATACCAGTTTTACAATTTGTTAAGGTGTGGTTGAATAAATGATTCTCTATGAAGGAATTGGGTGAGGAAATAAATATTATGGGGATCAAGATCCATCATGATAGATCCAATAGGTTATTCGAACTAAGTCAAAGTACATACATTAACAATATACTGAAGAGATTTAGTATTGAAAAATCCAATAGGGGATTATTTCCAGTTTCACATGGCATTCATCTTTCTAGGAAAATGTTTCCTCAGACACATGAGGAAAGAAATAGAATGAAAAGGATTCCAGTAATTGGGTTAGTCATGTATTTTATTCTATGTATTGGTCTAGATATCACCTACAAATTAAGTGTGTTAGGAATATATCATGTTGATACAGGTGACTTATATTGTATTACAGTGAATACTATCCTTAAGTATCTGAGGAATATTAAGGATATGTTCCTGGTTTATGGAGGAGATAAGAAACTATTCATCATATGATATACAAATGCTAATTTCTAAAATTATAGATATGACATGAAGTCACAAATGGGATACATCTTCACTTTGAATAGAAGTTCTATGAGATGGAAGAGCTCAAAGTAAAATGTGGTTGTAGATTCTACATCATATTTTGAGTATATTGCGGCTTATGATGTAGCTAAATAAGTAGTATGGATGCACAACTTAATCTATGTGATGGATGTGGCATCTAGTAATAAAGATACTATCACACTCTGTTGTGATAATACTATAGTGGTGGCTCTTGAAAATGAGTCAAGGTCACATCAGTGGACAAAACACATACTTTATAAGTATCATCTCTTGAGGGATTTTTCTCAAATAGGTGAAATTACGGTGAGAAATATTTCCATGTAAGAAAACATGGCAGAACGCTTGATTAAATCCTTGACTCAATAGAAACATGACTATCTTTTGAGTTCTAGTGGACTGAAGTTTGTAGGCAGTTGACTCATGTCCAAGTGAGTGTTTTTTGGAGTTGGTGTCCTAGGAATAACTATTTGTACTTTGATTACTTGTATATTTGATGTATTAAATATTAATAAAACTTATTATTACATATTATTTTTTGATCTACATGACTCTAACATAATAATGTACTAGAGTTTATGTCACACTGATAAGGTCGTAAGAGTTCCCTGCTATGATGAGAACCTCGATATGTTGTGATGATATTCTCAAATAATGTTCTTCGATTGGATAACATACCATGAAGGGAAACATAGTACATAGACTTCCAGGTGCGAGTACTCATAAGTAGATGAGGATTTTTCTCATGAAGTTTTCACTTGGTAATCTCTAGGGAGATTATGAGAAAAAACCTTCCAGTAGTAATTCCACATGTTTTGATGTCATTAGATATTTTTATCTATGAGCATGTGTGATGATCCTTAGAGATTAAGATTATTATTAATTCATATTACAATTTTCATACATAGATGTACTTCGTAAACCATGATGATAATAGTTCATGGTGAAGTTGGATATGTTGGTTGCATCACGAGTGACATGTCATTAATGAATAAGTCGATGAAGGATTTTTTTCCATTCTATCTTTATGGAAGTTGATATATCAACCCTTTTATTGGAATAGAACCATCACATTAAATTCCATGGCCATGATGTAACAATGTGTTTATTTAAGATAGTTAAATAAAGACATATCTGGCATATAGGTTGGTGACATGGTTGGGAAACCTTCTTGATGAGATATTGTGATAAAGGGATTATATTACACGGTGATTATTCATATGTGGTTTTCAATGTTGTTACATTAATCTCTTTCTCATGGGTTTCTTGACCCATTTCTAGACAGTAATCTTAGACTTTAGAAAAGACCACCTAATTCCAATGAGAAAGAATTCTAGAGGGTTATACACTATGTGTTTCCATAGATCTCGATTAAATTATATTTGAGTTTAATTAATGGAATAAATATTATTATCAAGTTCGAGAAATAATTTTATTCATCTTATATTGATCACATAAATTAAATAAATATTTATTCATCGAATTGTGAATAAAATATTTATTTTATTTATTGGATATTTTAATAAATATTTATTCAATATATTGTGAATAAAATATTTATTTATGAATTAAATATTTATTCATTTGTTCAACAAATTCTAGAGGATTTCGAAAGAACCAAGACCGGGCTTGGTGAAAAATATTAATTAACAAGACCCTTACATAATATTTGTTATTGTACAAGTTTAAGTACAACACAAAATAATAATAATATAATTATTATTTTGTGGCGTGAGATTTATTAAAGGTAAAAAATTATATTTAATGTCTGGTATACAATTAAATAATATTTTATCTTAAATACTAAATCTATAAATAGACAACTATTTCTATTGTGTAGAGAATCCAAAAATTGAGAATAAATAATTGTTACACACAAATAATTCTCTCTCAACTCCTCATTCTATATTCCTCTCAAGAACAAGAAGTGTAAGAGAGATTTATTCAAGGCCGAATAATAATCAATCAAGAATGGATAACGCATGAAATTTGACTTGTCATGCTAGCACTCATAGATTGAGTGGTGTTTCTTAGAGATCATAGGAGCACATGTGGATCACCTCTAGAGGGATTCTATCCTTAGATCCTCACAATGCAATGAAGGTAATTCAAAAGGGTCTTTTCAGATGATCAACATTCATAATTTTTTTCCTTAGAATAGGTATTTATTTCTTTAAATATTAAATGAATTAATTATAAATTTGATGTGAAATATCCTCGCACTTGGTTTCAGACAATGATTATTTAAAGAAATTTCAATATATTTCCCACCTCCATATTCTTCTGCTGCACTTAGAACCATCAGTTTCTTTATTGGCTATGGTGCTGAGGAGTTCAATTACCATTATGGGATGATCTCAACAAGATGGTATTTAGGAGACGTAACATGTTATTTAATGAAGGTATCACATAAAATGATTTTCATATAGCTAAAGTTGATAGTGGGAACAAAGAACCAGAGTTCCATGAGAAAGTGGAGCTTGAAGGTGTACCTGAGCATATGACACTAGAACCAGTGGAACCTACTCCTCAAGTATAATTGTGGAGATTAAAAAGGGTGAGAAGTCCTGTGCAGAGGTATTCACCATCCTTATATTATCTTTTATTTACTAATGGTGGAGAACCATAATGTTTTGGAGAGATAATGTAGGTGAAGGAGTCAAGTAAGTGGGAGATGGCTATAAATGAGAAGATTTCCTCATTGCATGATAACAACACTTGGGAGTTGAGACCTCTACCAAAATGAAAGAAAGTATTGAAAAAAAAGTGGGTATACCTGGTCAAGGAATAACACGATGGAAAGAGGAGGTAAAAATAAGGGATGGTGGTGAAAGATTTTCAACAGAAGGAAATAATGCATTTCAATGAAATTTTATCACCTGTAGTGAAGCTTACCACCATCTAGGTGGTTCTCATCATAATGAAATATGAAGACTTGTATCTTGAATAGCTTGATGTGAAGATGAATTTCTTTCATGGAGATATGAAGGGAATCTATATGCATCATCTAGAGGGATATTTTGAGTTTGGGAAGAAATACCTAGTGTGAAAACTCTAGAATACATTTTATGGGTTGAATCGGGTACCTAGACAGTGGAACAAAAAGTTTGATGCATTCATGAGTAAAAATGCATACAAACGATGTGTCATGGAACAATATCTCTATATAGAGTATTTTTGTGCTGAATATATTATACTACTTATATATTTGGATGAAATTCTCACTATAGGATCATGTATGCAGAGGATTGGTGAGCTAAAAATGTATCTGGTTGAGGAGTTCAAGATGAAAGATCTTCGAGAAGCTGACAAGATTTTAGGGATAAAGATTAAGAGAGACTGCATAGCTGGAACATTGATATTATCACAGGTTTAATACATTGGGAAGGATCTGAGAAGATTCAATATGTTAGAAGAAAATCTAGACTCCATTCCCCTAGTTGTGTTTTTCAAACTATCAAAATAACAATCATTGAAGATGAAAAATAGGTTGAGTACTTGGAAAAGGTTCTATATGCATCAGCTGTTGGAAGCCTGATGTATTCCATAGTATGTACTCGATTGGAAATTTCTCATGCAGTGAGAGTTGTGAGCAGGTACATGGCTCACCTTGTAAAGAAACATTGAGAAGATGTGAAGTGAATACTAAGGTATTTGAATGAAATCAAGGAGGTATTTCTATGAGTTGGAGAAGGACAATCATTGCAGGGGTATGTCGATGCTGATCTTGGAGGTGATGTCGATGAAAGGAGTACCAAAGATTATGTATTTTATTGTGGAGTAACTGTAATAAGTTGGATATCACAATTATAGAATATGGTGGCTTTATCCACCACAAAGGTAGAATACATTGCTATAACATAAGATAGAAAGGAGATGATTTGGGTGAAGAAATTATTGGATGAGTTGAGTGGAAAGTGAGAGGAAAATTTATTGCACTCTGAAAGTCAGAGTATTATACATCTTAAAAAGAACCCAGTGCTTCATTCCCATATGAAGCACATTCAGATGAAGTAAAATTTTATCAGAGGCTTGATATAGGATGGGTTGTTGATATTGTAAAATATTTGTGGAACACAAAATCTAGCATATATGTTAATTAATCCAATGATAATACATAGGTTAATCCATTTTGTGCCTTTGTTGTTCTCCACTAATGAATGGGGGATGAGAGGAAGAATATAGAAGGACACTATGGGATCAAAAAAGGGAAAACAACTAGTATTTCATGAATTGTCAACTTTAAATTAAAGTTGTGAATTGAAAGCATGCACCGACAAGTAAAGAAGATGTGGATCTTAGATTAAGTAAGTTATCTAAGATAGTGACATTGAAGTGGGACAACATAGCATATCAGGATCCAAGTGGGAGAATGTTGGATTGGTATATCCTGATCTATTTTAACTGATGTTGGGATAAATGATTCTGACCCATACTGCACACTAGGCCGTAACTCTCATGGGTTGAGCTCCATGGTGAGTCCACTGGGGGTTGTAGGGGGAAGCGTGCCCCTGTTATGGGGGTCCAGGGGTTAAAGGCCCCAAACCCAAATTTTGGGGCACTACAGAAACTATGACCAACAATATCATAGCTAACCAGATAACACTGACAGGGTACTATAGTAGAGCATACTTTTTGAACGACTACTAAGCAGCTCAGACTTTGGAGACAATGGTGTCGTAGCTCCACATACTTCTTTCCACCAGCCACTATAGCATCTTGGACTTAGGTGGCTACAACACTTTAGCAGTGCAGACTTCTAGCCACCTTTCACTCAAGTATAACAAACTTTCTATGTGGTTGGTGGAACAATGATTTGTCCTCTTTATTATCCCATTTAGAGCTAGGGTTTCTCTGTGAGAAACTCTAAGATATATTTATAATTGTTCTCCCGAATTTCATATTGAAGTGATTCTGCCTCTCTATGGGAATAGGGGTTTTTACCGAACCACGTAAATATTTGTGTCTATGTTCTTCTTACCCTTCTTCTTTTTTAATGTCTTTTCTTCATATACAAACCTATTTGTCGATGTGACTCCCGATGTTTCCACAACAATAACTTTGGAAGAGCCCTATGCAGATTAGGAGTCAACATTAACCTCATGACAATGAGTGTATTCCGCAAGCTAGAACTTGAATAATTAAATCCAACAAAAGTGGTACTTTAACTGGATGATTGATCTATCAAGTATCCTTGAGGACTTCTCGAGGATGTCCTAGTCAAAGTTGGAAAATTCATTTTTCCAGTAAAATTCCTCATATTAAACATGAAATAAGAAGGAGACAATCCTATTATCCTAGTCCAACCATTACTAGCCACTAGAAAGAAACTAATTGACATGAATCAGGGGAGAATTTTATTTAGAGTAGGTGACGAACAAGTTGTGTTCGACCTAGTCAAATCCACTAAACAAGCATATGATTCTTTCAACTATAAATATTTCTTTATCACTGAAGAGAAGAATAAAAACATGACCATCAAGAATGATAGTGATACATTGTCTCTTGATGAAAATGATGATTATGACTATGAGGAAGTTAACTACATAGAACCCATGACAAGGGACACTATCCTTCATTCACACCCCCAGTCATCCAACCACCAACACCAGAGCAGAAACCTCTCCTAATCACACTCATGTACTCATTCCTAGAGACAAAAGTTTCACTACCAGTCATCATCAACTCGAAACTGAAATAGATAAAAGAGGAAAAGATAATATAAGTCTTAAAAAGACAAAATAAATCAATCATGGGGAGTGGTTAATATCAAAGGGATTATCCCTACAATCCACACACATAAGATTTTACTAGAAGAAGGTGAGAAACCCAAATGCCAGCCCCATAGGAGATTCACCCCATCAATGAATGTGGTGGTTAAGAAAGAAGTACTGTAACTTCTTAACAACAAAATAATATTTTCAGTATTTGGAAGTGAGTGGGTGAGTCTACTACAGTTCGTTCCAAATAAATGTAGCCTCACAGTTGTGAAAAATGATGATGATGAATTGATCTCAACTTGGACCATCACTAGATGGAAAGTATGTATATATTATAGAAATATAAATACAAAAAACAAAAAAAAATATCATTTCCCATTTCCTTTCATGGACTAAATACTAGAGAGACTGGTAGGACATTAATTTTACTATTTCCTAGATAGATATTCAGGATACAATCAAATTACAATCAACCCAACTAACTACTCTAAAACTACATTCACATTTCCATTCACTACCTTCAGATAAAAATGTATGTCATTTGGTATGTTTAATGCACTGGAGACCTTCCAAAGCTGTGGGATAGATATATTCCATGATATGGAATAGTAATTCATGGAAATATTTATGGATAATTTTTTAGTTTATGGAATATCTTTTGAGGTATGCTTAAAAAATCTAGAATTTGTCTTGAAATTCTATAATGAAAGTTCCTTGATTTAAATTAGAATAAATTCCAATTTATAGTCCAAGGAGGCATAGTCCTCAAACACAAAATCTCAAAAAATTACATGTAAGTTGATCTTGTAAAGATCAAAATGATCAAAGACTTACTTGAGCCCTCAACAGTAAAAGGAATAAGGAGCTTTCTGGTCCATGTGGGATTCTACCTCTACTTTATAAAATATTTTTCAAAATTATCCAACCCTTTGACACACTTATTATTGAATTATACTCCCTTCGAGTTCATTGAATAGTGTCTACAATCATTAAACATTTTAAAGAATAGCTTGGTGGCCTCTATTTTTATCATTTCACCAAAATGGGACAAAGACTTCAAGTTAATGTGTGATGCCAGTGAATTAGTTGTTGGATCTATCTCTATACCATTTACTATGTCAGTCACACACTGAATGATGATCAGGTAAACTACACAACTACAGAGAAGTAACTCTTAGCATTCATCTATGATTTTGAAAATTTTCGCTCATACCTTGTTTTGTTTAAGGTAATTGTATACACTGACCATGCAGGCCTTAAATATTTATTAAGTAAAAATTATTTCAGACCATGACTGATATGGTGGATCTTATTACTGTAAGAGTTTGACACCATCATAATGGACACTAAGGGGATTTATAACATCTTTTTTGATTATCTATCTATACTATCACTACCTATCATTAAGGATAATGATAATTTGGACATTGAGGTTGAATTCCACAATGAAAATCTTTTCAATATAAACACAAAGACATGTCCATGGTTTTACAACATTGAAAACTATACCACCACGAGATAACTCTACCCAAACCTCTCATACCAACAATGAAAGATATTTTTAGTCGAAGCCTACACTACTACTGGGACAATATGATACTTTTTAAGTGTTGTGCTGATGGATTAATATGATGATTCATCCCAAAATGATAAATACAAAGTGTCCTCAACATGTGTCATATATCACCAAATGGAGGGAACTAGGGACCTGAATGCAAATTTTCCAGCATCCTTCCAAGTGTAATTTTTTTCCCACACTCCATCAAGATGCAAGAAACTGTTATCAGAGTTGTGATTGGTTCCAACAAACTGGCACCATTAGAAAAATAAATAAAATTACCCAAAACTTGATCATGGAAGTCAAAATATTCGATGTATGGAGAATAAATTTTATGGGGTCCTTCCCTAATTCCCATGGAAAGTTATATATCTTGGTTGGCGTTGAATACGCTTAGAAATGGGTAGATGTTGAATCTACCACTCATGAAATGAAAAAAGTGGTCATGAAATTTTTAAAGAAAAATATATTTTCAAGACTTAGATTTTCCCAATTTCTCATTAGTTATTGGGAAATACATTTTAACAATAATGTTTTCAAAGTATTACTTGAGAAGTATGGAATCTAGTATAACATAGTAACTCCCTACCACTCGTAAACAAGAAGACAAGTCAAATTGTAAAAAAAGGAAATAAAAAAATCATAGAGAAGACCATGAACACAAATCAAAAGGACTGAAGCCTCAAATTAGATGATTCACTTTGGGTATATCGCATAGCGTACAAAACACCCATCAATAGTACTCCATTTTGACTAGTGTATGGAAATCCATTCCATTTACTAGTGGAACTAGAGCATCGCTCATATGGGTGTTTAAGAAATTAAATATGGATTCTCAAAAATATAGGGAAGTCAAAATGCTTAAAATGGAAGAAATAGAAGAAATAATAAAAGATTATTATGAGAATGCCAATATTTATAAAGAAAATACCAAGAAGTGGCATGACCAATGCATCACGCGATGAGTATTTACACTAGGAATAAGGTTCTATTATTCAATCCCTGATTGAAACTATTCCCTAGGAAGCTTAAATCTAGATGTTCAGGACCCTTTGAGGTTGTAAAGGTATTCCCCTATGGGACCATCAAGATTTAGAAAGGCAGAGAACCAACTTTCAAATTGAATGGAAAATAATTGAAAATATACCAAGAACCATTCTAGAAGGGGTGTGTCATCAATTTGCTATTAATCTAAGCGAGACTAAGTCTAGATCTCAACATTAAATGTAGCACTGACTAGAAGGAAATTCAGGATAGGTCAAATAGTCTAGAATATGATAGAGTATAACTTAGTAAAGCATAGGTCATGCTGGAAGCAAAGGATGTAGGCCCAAAATCACATAGGGGAAGGATTCCCAAACTACACATCGTGTATTCTTTACATGACGTGTAAGTATCACGACCCAAAAAATAAAAAAAATTTGCATTTAAAATTGTGTAATTTTACACAACATAAAAAATTTGGGATTC
Source organism: Viscum album (assembly GCA_963277665.1). NCBI lineage: Eukaryota > Viridiplantae > Streptophyta > Magnoliopsida > Santalales > Viscaceae > Viscum > Viscum album. The sequence continues at coordinate 453,199,714 of OY728166.1, read as the reverse complement.
TTTAAATGTTTTGAAACTAGGTTTCATGATGCATGATCCCCACACCCCCACCCCTCCTCTCTCGCCACTCCCTCCCGCATGACACACCCTCTTCCACTACTCTCTCTCCCTCACCTCACCTTCAACACACCAATCCACCCTCCTCCCTCATCCTCCTTCCATCCTCTCCTATCTGACCCCCAATCTCATGTTATTCCTGTTGTGTCCCAAATGGCCCGCATGAAGATTAATCGTACCCCTCCTACCGATCGTGCACCCAAGCATGAGGATCCACCTCCTTTCAAGCACCAGAGGGCTGCTCCATCTCCATAACATTCCATTTCATCCTCTTACAACACCGATTCTGCCTCCATGACCCCCTCAGCCACTATAGAGTCACATTTGACCTCCAGTGGGTCGTAGGGTGCTACCCATCCTCATCTCCACCCCATCCTTCACCTATCTGCTCCAGAGCAATAGGTCTGGTTGGTTTACCTTTAGGAAAATCCTATATAGACCAACAAGACAATGGATCTTATTGTGCTCGTGCATCTCTGAATCATCCAGGAGGTCCTCTACCTCATTGAAAAACTGAACCTCTTCCCCATCATCATCGTGTGTGCATATACCTCTAGGGATATTTTCCTCGAGTTCTTGTCCACTTTCGAGTTGGATGTCAATAACGTCACCTTTATTCTAGGAGGTAAACCCCATGAGATCACCCTCAGTGAGTTTGGCATTAGACATAGAATCTATTCTACCAACTTTGTCACCTCCTCAGTCTTTCCAACTCTTCATCTCGAGCCAATAAAGTTGGACAGAACATGTTTATGGAGGATGATCAACCAAGAGCCTTAGAGCTACCATAATCCTCAGATGTTGAAGTCCACACATATTTGAGGTGATACACTCTGTATCCTTCACTGAGCCTTAACACATGCCTGGATCACTCATGCAGAGGCCCAAGAGAGTGTGAGCCAGATAGATTTCATCATTCACACTTCATCCATGGGCTTCCCAACCATCAACATGGTATCTCAGTTCACCTTTTATTATAAGGTTCATGCAAAGTGAACTCGAGGAATGATTATGGTAGAATCCTTCATCACCCATCTAGCCATACATCTTGGTATTTTCGACACTGCCCTTCCCCTCACATCCATAGGCCCAATGAAGTAGATCTACTTACTCATTATCCACAAGATAGGGATACTGAGGAAGAACATTGACATATAATGGTGCTCACTAAGATACGTTGAGGGAATTGATGAGGCACATGACCATCATGAAGCCGACCCCACCCCATCCTCTACCACCACCTCAGTACATGATCCCGCCACCTTCATCTTACACCATCCCTCCACCACCCTTCTCTGACCCATTACCACACTCATACCTACCTCTACCACCACCCATATCCCTTATACATTCACCACTACCTTTAACACACCATCACCTACCTCATCCTTCCCTGTAGATCCCTATCCCATAGACTAGTTTATTATGGAAAAGTTGCATCATATTTCCCACCAAATATGATTTCCATTCACCGACCTTTCCCTTTTCACCCCCTGACACTACCATCAATATCTCATCTACCACCCACTAAAAACCCTCCATCTTCTTCCACCCCTCCCACCTCTAAACCCCCATCTAACCTACCCTCAGGGATCACTATACCTGTATACCAACAAGATTTTCTTGTGGAGAAGGCCCGATGGTGCGAGGGCCCAGCCATCCCACTATATATCGTGGTTTCATTCATCAAAACTACTGCCAGACACACAAGCACCATCAAGATAAAAACCTCACCTCATACATCCACTGAGATTTCTTCTTGTATCGCAGCTCCTTCAGAGGTCGTCGATGATCCTATGTCTATTTACATAGAGTACATGTATAGGGAGGGACACCTTGAGAGGCCCATTATTTGGAAGGGTACTTCAAATGTAGTAGAATATGAGAGTGTCATTGAGTATTATTTTTACCTTATACACCTCCCCTATTGTACTCTTTCTGGGTTTGTTTTTTTGTTCCCATTGTATCCATGATTCCCCAAGGGGAACTAACTTATATTTCTAGTATTGGCATGAGTTACATAATTCCACTTGTCCACCTATGTATCACCTGAGTTATCAACATAATGGTTCTATCTTGAACCACCTCCAAACATCTTGGGATACTCCATTAATTACATATATTTATGACTCATACACAGGTGAGGGGAACCAAAGGATTGGTTAGAAGAGAATTACATAAATATCCTTGGACACACAGGTCCTACATAATAATGGTGGGAGAGATGAATCATAGGATATAATTTAAATTAATATTAAATAATTATAAATCCATGAAATAAATTAAATTAAAACATCCAACACATACACAAAGCCTTGGTCAAGTTCATTAATGGTCATACATGAAATAAATACACAAAAAGTAACTGGATATCATTCATTTCTTTATTCATTATGTATTATTAAGATGAACATACTTGCATAAATTAATTAAATAATTAATTAATTACCTTTCATATTAATGATTATCTGAACATAATTAGAGATACCCATCATTTATGGAATTCATGGAAAATAAACAGAAGAACCAATAATGATATATTTATTACAATAAATTAATTGAGCATTTACAATTCTTCAAAACCATTTTTAAATTTTCAAACACACAATGGTGTGCCAATAAATAAAATTAGGTTTTAATGCTGCAATTTTTAAATTTAATGTAATTTTTAATTCTATCCATTAATGGGAGACTTCACGGTGTGTATATCTAGCTACACACTGTGTTTCTCAAATGTTGTGTATCTAGGTCACATTCTTGGGTCTACGGCATGTACCTTGGATGGACTACATGGCATGTAAAAAATAGTTATACGTCATGTTTTCCACTTTCTGTGTGTCCAAAATATACGATTGGGTATTCATAGCGTGTCTTGATGGAATAAAAAACTTGTAAAATCTGGCTACACATCGTGTATCTCTTTGATCCACATGTCCATTTTTCTCATTGAGTGACTCAGCATGTTCTTTGGACTCATGAAATGATGAACTACACGTCGGGTACAATTCATACATGTCTTGCATATCATAAATTCTCTAGGTTGTTAGTATCACACTGTTTTGACCTATATAATGACCACACATATTGAGTGATTTACATCTCTAACCCGTGTAGATTAAACAACATGTATAGAAATACATGTTGTATAATTTGAAAACTATGTGCTAGGTTGATCAATCAACACATGAAATACACCACATGTAATTAATGTGTGGTGCACTGTGTATCCCTCAGTGAATCCAGATACAGTGCACTAGGGTACATGGTGTGTACTTCTGAGTACACATCATGTAACCTTGTTTTACCAAAAAAAAATTGGAACATTTCCATTGGCATTTCTGGCTGTTCTTCATCTGTTCTCAAACCTTTAAGAAAATGAAAAGACTTGAATGAAAAGGATTAATATATCGAAGCATGTTAATTCAAATTGGATTAGAGGATAAATAATATGAAATTTAATTCTAACCATAATTATGCATAGATAAATAATCAAATAAAAAATTATAAATTTAAATGTGACCACTCTGATACCACTTGATAATTCTAGGAACAGCGAAAGCATGCAATGATGGGAGATATATTAAAATTTATTTTAATAATTGTTTCCTGAAACCATGAATGAGTACCTTGAATGTAAAATTTATAATTAATTTATTTAATATCTAACTAAATAAATACCTAGGCTTAGGAAATTTCATTATTGATGAATTTTGATCATTCAAAAAGATCCTTTTAGATTTCCTTTATTGCATTATAAGAATTCAAGGATAGAATTCCTCTAGAGGTGATCCACACATGATCTAATGATCTCTAAGAAACACCACTCAATCTCCAAGTGGTTGCGTGGCGAGTTTTGTAATGATCCATGCCTTTCTAGCCCATTACTTTGTCAGTTTTGATGGTTATAGGTGTTTTGGGAGGTTTTAGGAGTTTTCGGTGGAGGATGGAGGTGCAACCAAGCTGATATAGGAAGTACATGTCATGTAAATATATTATATGATGTGTAATGGTGGTTCATGTATTTTTTATATGGGTGTTTCATGAATTGTATGTGACTAAGGGGTAGCCTGTGAAAAGGGCACACATCATGTAATTAGGATTCACAACGTGTAATAAACTGGGTGCAAAAAATTCTTCGAGGCGACGTTTTTTTTGGTGGAACGTAAAGACCAAAATTTACATGATGTTTAGGGATTACAGATCATGTAAATACCTTGTGCCCTATGGTTATAAGGTTTGGAGTGCTCATGGGTTTCCTCAAACCCTATGACTGGCGTTCCGTTCTCTCATTCCAGGCAATTCAGTGGAGCCTTCTTCAAGTATTTGGGATTCCTTTCTATGAGGATTGATTCCTAACTTCCCGTCTTCAATCCATGGTGAGTTCTTATCTTGTTATCATCTATTTACTTATGTTCTTCTTTGTAGTCTCACCGTAGTGGTGCAGTTTGGTTTAAGTTATGTCTTTGCATTTCATTTTTATGATTCTTGGGTATGTTGTAGGTTGATCTGTGGTTTCTTGTGGTACAGCTGTGGTTTGTGATCATTTCTTCTTCACCCTAAGGTGTGAAATGAGTTGAAAAGGATTCTTTGAGGTAATTAATCTCTCATTTCTCTTTATTGTGTATCATGCGGGAGGGGTTTTATCATGTTTATCTATGGGATATGGTTGTGCTAGTTTGATCAAAGATAAATAATTGAATAATTTGAAATTGAAGGGTAAAGGTGTTTGATTCACATGTTTTTGTAGATTTATTATTATTGTGACATTGTTGATTGTACGAGATTAAAGTTTTGATGTAGATTGTCTTCGTTGGGGGATTTTTTTATGTTGAATGTTATGTGTTGTGACTTTTGTGTCTGTTGTAAAATTTGTGATATCACCCTAAAATGGAAAATTGTATAACTAATTATATTTGACTAATGAAATGGTTTATCCAGGATTGTGGTTTGTCTGATAAATCCCATAAAATAAATTATAATGTGATAAAATCTATTTTTTTAAATCTGTAAAATGATCTTGATGTGTGGTTGTGTTTATGGGGAAGTGATGTTTGGTTGTGATGTGATGTGAGGCAGCGATGTGTGGATGATGGGTGAGATTTGGCCATGCATTTGGGGTAGAAAAGTGGTGGTTGTTTGGTCATGCTTTTGGGGTAGCGAGGTGGCTATTGTTTGGGGGTGATTTTGGGGTGGTGGGGAGATGGTACGATGGGAATGTTGAGATACGTGTGATGTGTGGTTTCATTGTGCAAGATGCCTGGGTAATGATGGAATAATTTTTTAATAATGGTAAATTGAAATGGAATGGGTTGGTTTGGTTAATGGGTTGTAAATGGTTAATGAAAAAAATAAATGGAGGGATATGTGGTAAAACATGGTTTTTGATAAGTAATGAAAAGAATTAAATGATTAAATGTAATTGGTTGGTAACGTGAATGTGTCTTATGTCTTTTGGTGTAGTTTTTTTCATTTATAGGTGGTAGTGAATGTGGTGTTTTTGTGAGTTGATTAGTGTTTGGTAGTGAACCCATAGGTTGGGGTTATGTGTGTCTATATTTATATACTTGTATATTCCTTGTGATTTCTATACACACCCCACCCACATTGGATGCTATGTGCCGACACCCATATAATCACGTGGGGGTGTTTTTTCCGACATCTGGTGAGGAGGATGGATGGATGGGTACCCAATATTTAAAACTTTCTCTTCCAGATGAGGTAGGTATTGTACAAACTATGATGGATAAAGGTATTTTAGTGCATTATATGGTGGTTGTGATAGCCCAAGTTTTTTCAGGTGAGATGTGATGACCCATGTGTTTTCAGGTGATATGTGACCGTACTTATGGGGTGGTGGCTAGGGTGTTTTCAGGAGAGATGTGATATGATTGTGCTTGTGGGGTGGATTATAGTGGGGGTAATGCATTATAGAAGGACACGAGGTTGATGTCATGCATGTTCACGATACCCTACAACTCTAGTTATGGTAGTGGTTGTGTGTGATGGACCATGTGTTTTCGGGTGAGAAGTGACATGGCCATGCTCGTGGGGCAATGAGCCAAGGTGTTTGATGTGTTGTGACCGTGAATGTGGGGAGGTGTGGTATATGGAAGATATGGGAGCTCCAGAATGTATGATGTTGGGGTTTGAGAGTGGCATACTAGTGGGAAAGTAGTGCGGGGTACCCTTTATTGATGTGATTCATGTTATATTATATTAACTGTCTTACATTCTTTGGTGAGCATGGATTGGTGAGGTTTGGGATAGATAGTTTACCTATTTAGGTGTTCTTGGATCTACTATTTTCTCACGGGTGCATTAGTATGCTTCTTTCACATGTGCATAAGAGACTTTGGTTTTAACTAAGTATACTTGTATGGTCACCCTATGTATATAAAACTATTTTTTGGTTTCTAGGAGGATTACATGAAATATGATGGATATTACTAGCCCAGAACTTTGGATAGTTGTTGTGTTGTTGCTTTAGCTTTGCTTTTAGGTATTTACTTTGGATACTTTCATCTGTATCATTTTTATTTATACATGTATTGTGGGATGGTTTTTAATTTCTTTTATATTTTTTCAGGGAGTTTATTTTGGATGATTCATCTTATCTCTCAATCCTATTTATAATATAGAGGGAAATGCCTCCCATAGATGAGATTTTTATACCCTCGGTGCTAGTCACCAACTCAGGGCCTACTAGAGGTAGGACTTAGGGGTCATTATATGTCTCCCCTTATTACATTATATTTGGAGGGAGGAGGTCATGAAAAATCGAATCTCCTGTGTTTTTTATTCTTGATCACTCATTCTGTGATCTTGAATAAACCTCTCTTGCATTTCTTGTTCTTGAGAGGGAGAGAGGAGAAGAATTTGAGAGAGAATTCATTGTGCGCAAAAATTCTATATACTCAATTTTGAATTGAAATGCTTAATATACACGAACATCTAATTATATAGTTAGGTTTTAGGTTAAAATATTATTTAATTTCATTTTTACCATTAAATAAATTAAAACTTTTAACAAACCCCATGCCACATAATAACAATACTATTATTTTGTGGTGCACTAACTTGTGAAAATTGATAAATAATATTTACCGGCTTGTAAATATTTATTTTATTATCATATGTGGTCTTGGTCCATTCAAACTCCTCATTATTTATTGAAGAACCAAATAAATATTTTATTCACATTCTAGAAAATAAATATTTATTAAATATTCAATAAAATAAAAATATATTTTATTCACATGGTAGATAATAAATATTTATTTAATTTATGTGATCAATATAAATTGAATAAAATTATTCCACTGTTTTTAGAATAATATTTATTCAATTAATTAATTTCAAATAGAATTTAATTGAGATCAATGGAAACACTTAGAGTGAGACCCTCTAATATTATTTCTTATTAGCATTAAGTGGGCTTGATTAAAGTCCAAGATTACTATCTAGCAATGGGTCTATTAACCCAAGAGAAAGAACTTAATGTTGCAATGACAATAACCACATATGAATGCTCACTATATAATATAATCCCTTTGTCATAACATCTTTTCAAATAGGTTGAATGATGGTGTCATTAACCAATATGTTTGATTCGTCTTTCTTTGATTATCTAAAATAAACACAATCATTATACCATGACCATGGAATTTAGGTGAAAATTATATTTCAATCACAAAGGTTTGAGATATTAACTCCCATAAATATGGAAGATACAAATACTTCCTCGAATTATCCATTAAAAACATGTCAATCATGACACACCCAACATACACCATTTCCCACCAACATATAGAGTGATAGTTTTTTTCTAGTAAATTTAAGTGTGGGAGTCATGAAATGTATTAATGATAATATTAAAGTCTAAGTAACATTGCACATGATTACAGATAGGAATACCTTATGACACAAAAATATGTAGAATTAATATTGGTGGGTATGTTCTCATAATTTTCCATCTTGGAGATTACCAAGTATGAACTTCATGAGAAGAAGTCTCATATGCTTACGAGGACTCACACCTGATAGTCTAAATACGATGTGTCCCATCATAGTGCATTATCAAACCATAGAACTATATTAAGAATATTTTCATAGCACTTCAATATTATCATCAGAGTGGGGAACTGCTATGACCTTATCAATGTAAAAAAATATTCTAGGATAATATTACATTAAATACATGCAGAAAAATGGACAATATGTAATGGGATATTTAATTAATATTCAATATATTGAATTTACATGTAATAAAAGTACAAACAGTTGGTCCTAGGAAACCAACTCTAACATATATATGTCATGTGTTGGGAGAAATCATTCTCTCTGGTTGTTGTTGATTCTTGGGTTCTAGTTGTCAGCCCATGGGGATTGGGAACACCTTCAAATATGTGGAAGATCATGTCAGGTACTAGATGGTGAGGGTGTCCTAGATTGGAGCATTATCATTTGGTGTCAAAGCATGATTATGACTAATCTTGGGAAGTTGGTAGATGAGAGAGGATTTTCAAGACTTGATATATAGGTTTCAATGAGTGCCTATCCAACTATTACTACGAAGAGACTCAAGTTACCATGGGATGTTGGGATATGTGTCTCCTATCTTGAGTTCTTGATCTTAATCTCTATTTTTCTTATGATATTTTGCTTTGAACTGATATTTTCCAATCATTTGATCATTTCTTCTATTTTTAGTGTGTAATAATATGCCTCCAAGATGTATGTCTTGGGTTCCACTTGAGGTTGCAATGGATGCTCCTCAAGGTAATATACCTTTGGATCAAAATTTTATAGAGGCTATCATATGAGAAGTTAGTCATGGAAGAAAATGAACATAAAGTCTGTAAAACAATTTTTAAGGTACAACCCGGAGCTGAGGGATAAATTGATCGATCTCAGGAGTTATTATGCGAGAAACCATCATCCTTTAAGGGTATGAATGATCCCAAGAGGTGGAGGACTAGATGAACAAGATTGATCAAATATTCAACTTCATGGACACACCTGAGAATATCAAGGTGAAGTGTGCGTCATTTAGACTCAAGGTTCCTAACAGACAATGATGGTATTTTATGGTATAGGTAGATAGACACTTGGTCTTGGACTGGAAGGGTTTTAAGACCCTATTCTTCTAGTAGTTTTTTATAGAGTATCTAATGATGTAAAATTTTATGGGGTTACTCTCACTATAGTAGGGAGGGTGATCAGTTTCAGGGTACACCAATCACTTCATAGGTTGGGAAATTGTGGTAGAGATAGATATAATAGAGTCAATAGATAGGGAAATTGTGGTAGAGATAGATATAATAGAAAATGTTGTCTCTTATGGAACTTCTCTTTTTCACAGTGGCATCTTTAGTGGCACACATGGGAAGAAGAGGAAGTGACATGATCATCGCAAGGGTGGTGGAGGTGTTTCTCAGTAGTGGGCCTCCTCTGCACCTTCAGTTACAACTAGTAGTGTGCCCCTATCTTTCTATCAATGTGAAAATTTTAGGAACACCTGACATTTTTTTGTGCCTTTGAAGACGTGCAATAGTTTTGGTTGATATGACCATTTACATAGGTTATTTCAATCTTTGTTTACCCCTCATTATGATCAGGGATTGTCAGCTCCAAATGCCATTGCGGTGCAATCAGATACTTCAAATTCAACATGGATTTAGCCATAGGCTTCATGAGTGAATCAACTTCACATAATAGATGATTTTTTGAGGTAGATTTATGTGTGTCCAACGATTGTGATAGGTACCATCTTTGTTTCATCTTCTATAATGAATGATTTATTTGATACCAGTTCCTTCAACCCCCTTTTTCCCATTTTTTGATGTGTTGAAACTTCTAATTTAGTTCATGTCCTTTTTATGAAGTTAGAAACACCTCTTGGGAAGAGGAAAGAGTAGGGGTGTTAGTGTCCTTGTTCATTATCGATAGATGATATAGAGTTAGTATGATATTTCATCATTCTAAATATGTATTTATTTGATTTCATCCTTGGGATGGATTTTCTTATCACTCATCATGTTAAGGTTGATTGTTATCATCAATATATTTTATTCCAGGATGTCGATGGGAGCTCTAGGGTGTTCTAGGGAGAGTGGGATCTAAGGTATGGTTGTGCAGGACCTTTACACCCAGATATCAAGAGTTTATTATCTATTTTTATATTTTTGATCGATGTTTTTTTCTTTGTTGATTATCTTCCCTTGGTTGTCCAGTATTTTCCCAATATTTTACCATATGACTTCTCTAGTCTTCCTCTAGATGGGGAGGTGGAGTTTACGATTGATTTATTATCAAGTACATAGTCAATATTGATATACTATTATCATATGAAACCAAAATATCTAAAATAGATCAAGATTCAGTTAGATGATCTAATGTAGAAAGGTTTAATTCTCCAAAATGTTTTGCTTTGGGAATCCCTAGTGATCTTTACTAAGAAGGATGATAGTTCACTTCAATTGTGCATGGAATATTTAAAGTCAAACCAAGTGATGATTAAGAATAAGTATCCTTTACCCTGTGTGAGTGATTTTTTTGATTATTTAAAGGAAGAAAAGTGGTTCTCGAAGATTGATATTTGGTCAGGTTATCATCATTTTAGGATTCGAGAGTCTAATATTACGAAGATGGATTTCAGAAGTGGGTATGACCATTATGAATATCTATTGGTTTCTTTTGGTTTGACAAACGCTCCTTCATTTTTCATAACTTTGATGAATATAATATTCCATCAGTTTATTTACACTTTGTGGTAGTGTTCGTGGATGATATTTTGGTTTATTCAAGATCTGATCATGAGTATGAGAACCATATAAGTTTGGTTTTGGAAATCCCAATGAGTCACCGTTTGTATGAAAAGAATTCAAATGAAATTTATGGATCCAGGAATTGAAATTCATGGGAAATGTTATTTATGAACAGGGACTATTACTTGATCCTGGGAAGGTGAAGGTTTTCTTTTCATGGGTGGAGTCACAAAATATCTTTGATATTCGTATCTTCCTTGGTCTTGTTGAAAACTATCAACAATTCATCAAAGGTTTCTCAAATTTGGTGACAACTTTGGCTTCTCTTACTAGGAAAGGGGTGAAGTTCACATGGGATGTGAAATGTTAGTCTTCTTTTGATGAACTAAATTGACCTCTGATATCATCTCTTATTTTAATCTAACCTAAGTGTAGTAGGCGGCATGTGGTATACTGTGATTCTTTCAATTCCATTTTATAGAGTCTGTTTATGTAAGTTGATCATGTTGTAACCTATGAATTTCATTAATTTTGTCCATATGTGCCACAACCCAACCCAAGTAGGAGCTTGAGCCACAACTAACCCAAGCCTACATCCATAGGCCAGGGGATGGATACTAGTGCCGAAGGCATAATTACCATAGGGAGTCCTTTTCCTAAGTACCTATATTTACACACACAACCATGTCAATGAAAAAAGTGCAGAGGGAAAGAGTAAAAGATGAAACATAGTTAGAAATTAAACCAAACATGCATAACCTATAAAAAGTACAAGAGTACAGTAGTGTAAACTGAAAAGTAAAGGGGAAAAATACATGCCCAACCAGAAATATGTCCCAACCTAAAAAAACTATAAAGATAAACTATTGAGAGATCCCAACTCCAAAAACCCAAGATACGACCAGAATATGTGGTCCAACGTACCATGTATCCCTAAGCTCCTCTAAAGTCATCGCTGAACTGTCCATCATCTACACAAGACCCGACACATGTGGTCAAATCCCATGCAGGGGTGATTATATACATACCTATTAGAACACCCCAAAATATGGACGGGGATCAGTAAGAGATACAATAAGAAAGATAGTAGATGCAAAATACAGTCAAAGAGAACAGATCAACCCAAACCAAGAGTGAAAGTAACCTCATCCAAGCACAAGGGGATCAACATAGTGAGTATATGAACTAATCCTTAATTATTTTCCACATATAGTAGGAGAGTAGACTCATTCAACCATAATAATCTAAACACAGAAAGCACATGGCATACCCCACACATCTTCAGCTCTCCTGAAAGGAGAGTAACCAAATCCAAGGTGTGGATACAGAAGAAAGCATATATATATATATATATATTATCATTCAAAAGAATCTAAAATGAGAGAGTAAGGGGATCTCCATATCATAGATCATCCCAAGAATAAGAGTAGATAACATTTTTAAAATTCCATCAAAAATTCCCAACATCTCATGTGTATCCCCAAAAGTATCTATCCAAGTCCATCCACATCTCTTCATTATGATGCATAGTCAAGGGGGTGTAAAATCTAGGAATGGAACCCATGCTCTGGTATAATAGGAGGGTCCCACTCTGATAGTTGTTGAGTAACTCCACTACCTAGCCCTGCTAGAGGGTACCACTCGATAGTCATTGAGGAACTCTACTGTCTAGCCCTATTGGAGGGTACCAATAAATAGTTGTTGAGGAACACCACTTCCTAGGTCTGTTGGAGGGTACCACTTGATAGTATTTGAGGAACTTCACTGACCATCCCTACTGGAGGGTACCGCTCGATAGTCGTTGAGGAACTCCACTACCGAGCCCTACTAGAGGATACCACTCAGAAAGTTCATCGAGGAACTACACTACCCAGTCTTGTTGGAGGGTACCAATCAGAAAGGTTGTTGAGGAACTACACTTCCTAGACCTACTGGAGGGTACCACTCAGAAAGGTCTTGGTGATCTTGCATGATCACTACTATCATCGGGTGTTTCCTAACTAGGATTCATGCCTAGATCATTTCCAAATCCTATCTCTAAATACAGAAACACATTTATGATATGCCACATGTGGGAAAAAGTCTGAGTTCAAATAAAGAAGATACAGATGATTGAAGTTTACTCAAAAGAGGCCAAGGGATACACAACATGTGAGGTGACCCACACAACATGTGGTCCCACTCCACCACTCGTCCATGTCCCTAGGGTTCCATGACTTCCATTCTATATTTCAGTACATGCCATGTAGGTTGAATACATAGTATATCTAAGTCAACTGGGACCAGGCTGTGTCCTTGGCTCTGTCTATGTAGTCTACCCCATGTCTGTGTACTTGGGTACAGGACCATGTAATCCTACATGGGTTACCACCCACGTGATCCACCACATGGGTTTATCAACTAGGGAAGGGGTACATGACGTGTAGTAGGGATACACGCCATGTCATACTTAATTTTTTTCGAAACCCTAGCCACCTTCGCTGAAGGGCTACATGTTGCGTGTTCATCCCACTACACGATGTGTAGTTGGGTTTTCTCCAGAATTTATAGATCTTCAGATCCGCTTACATAACCTCAAATAAAGCCTCTCCACTTCATATACTACCTTATCTTTATCTAAAACTAGCAAATATAGTTGTAGATCACAGTTTTTGGCTGTTGTTTTCTGAAAATCGGCCTCCGTTGTTCGTCACGGGTTCCTCCCACGAACCAAACATCACCAAGTCTTCCACCTTTGATGACTTGATCTCAACTAATTGAAATGATTATCCATTCATATAAAAGATCCCAGATCTAACCTCATTTAATTGATTCTTTCTTTTTTTCATCGATATATTGTGGTTCTAGGGGTTTTAATGGTTTCGGTACCACCCGACAATGTCGAACTAGGATCGCGGGGTCCTACTGGCGATGAACATGAAGAAGATTTGGGATAAAAGCACCATAAAAAAGGATTTATCATCATTGGATAATCATTCTTGGACACTAGTCAAGAAAGGTGATACTGGGTCATAAAACATTGAATAAATCAATTTAAATTTCAATACATGGGTGCATGATCAAGGTCACAATTGGCCCAAATCGATATAAGAGATCGATCCGCTCAAACCATTTAATCAAAAGGGTGAAAATAACCAAATTGATGAGTCCAGATTAGTTTTTGGATCATTCATTGATGATTAATGTGCTCACCAATGATCAAAGGAAGTCGTTTCATTTTTGCATCCTGATCTGCTCTGATCTAGTGTTTTGTTGTCATCTGATGTGATCCTCCAATAAAAGGAGGAAGGAGATCATCGTTGGCGATTCCAAGATTATGAGGCTAACCTTGTACAATCCTCCATGAGGATATATTTTTAGGAATAGTTTAGGTTAAATGAGTTTCATTAATTAATTTAATAAATTAATTAAACCCATTGAACGTACCACCAATGGGTGAGGGATCCAAACACCACACACCAACCCATTTTAAGTCACACCAAGGGTAAAAGACACATTCCAGACTCAACAACGATCTCAAATTTATGATTTGAGCTTCTGTTTAATACTTATCCCATTTTTTTTAAAACTACACACACACAATATAAAATATATTTAATATTTTTGTAAAATTAACTCTGGGCACACCGGGTCTCAGAATCACACTCCTTCTCAGTTCCTAGCTCTAGAAATGTATATAGAAATATTTAAAATCCTTACAAGACAAAAAAGGTATCTAAATCCTTCCCTCCTTCAATATTTTAACCCCCCAAAAGAAAAAACTAAACAAAGAACTCGGGATACTAATCTCGTACCTAGATCTCATGATCCTAGGAACTCTACTACATGTTCCTGTGCTACCAAAACACACAGACCAAGGGGATGGTCCATCCACATAGGGTCCTCTCCTGCCGATCCTCGATCACCACCAGGTGATTTGCAAATGTGGTTTCATCCTCGATGTATATATCTTCCCAGTCAAAAGAATGCATAGGGTCATGCATGTATCTCCTTAGCTGCAACATGTGGAAGACGTTGTGCACCCACTCTAGTTGTGGGGGTAGGTAGAGGCGGTAAGTGACCTCGTCAACCCACTGCATGATCTATAATGGATGTATAAACCTTGGGGATAACTTTCCTCTCCATTCAAACCTCTATAATCCTTTTCGTGGGGATACTCTCAAGAAAATACGGTCTCCCTACTTGGACTCCAAGGGCCTATGATGGAGATATGTGTAATATTTCTCTCTGCTATGGGCCCGACTGCTCTGCTCACGGATGACCTAGACCATATCCATAATCACCTACACAATCTATGGTCCCACAAGAGATGTCTCACTGATCTCTATCCAGCACAAGGGTGACCTGCAGGGTCTCACGTACAGGATCTCAAAATGTTCTGTGTTGATAATAGAGTGGTAGATATTGTTGTACTCAAACTCTAATGAGGTAAATTGGTCCTCCAAACTCCATATGAAGTCTAACATGGACAAGACCTCAGCATATCCTCCAACACCTAGATATTTTTCTCAGTCTACTCATCGGTCGGGGGGGGTGAAAGGATGTACTTTTCCTCTTTTGGTTCTCGAATTACTCCTGCAAGACTCTCCAAAATCATGATGTAAACCTTATATCATGATCAGATACAATAATTAAGGGCACCCCATGAAGGAAAATGATCTCCCATATGTACAATTTTCCCAAAATCTACTGAAAATTATTCCCTAAAAGTAAGAAAGTATACCGAATTTGTGAGTTGGTCAACTATCACCCATGTGAAATCAAGGACCTTCGATGTGCATAGAAGATCTATCAAAAAATCCATGTATATGTAGTCCCATTTCCACTCCTGTATCTCAATTGGTTATTGAAAACCTTTCATAACATGGTGCTCAGTCATAACCTGCTGATAAGTGAGGCACCGAGAGATGAACTTAGCTATGCTTCGTCTCCTTCCTGACCACAAAAACTACCATTGAAGGTCTCTTTACATCTTACACATGTCAGGATGTACATATAGTGGAGAATTTTGGAACTATCACATCACCTCCTCCCACATCATGACTGAAACCACTACTCTCCCCTAGAAAAGGATGACATGATTCCCCCTTCAGAATATCCATCTGGTGAGTCGCTTATAGATATCTAATCATGTAAGTACTCACAATTGACATCTCTTAGATAATACTCCCTCACACGCTCAAGAATATAAGGAGTCGACATCATCAACTTTAGAAAAGTTATACCCTCCTTCTCCACTCAGGTCAGTTGTAAGGAGGCCAACTGCTCTGAAGACACCTACACTAAGTGAGCTTGGGACTTCCTACAAAGGGAATCTGCTAAACATTTTCTATTTATTGGAGTATTTACTATATTTAATTCATAATCCTATAGGAAATCTAACCAGTGATGTATTATCAAGTTTAGGTATCTCTACATGAAGACGTACTTGAGACTCTAATGGTCTTAGTAAACTCCAAAGTGCTCCCCCAAAAGGTAGTGTCTTTACATCCTCAGGACAAAAACTACCACTTACAACTCTAGGTTGTGAGTCATGTAGTTCTTATCTTGTGGTCTCAAATTCCTTGAATCGTATGTGATATTTGCCTACCACTACATCAACATGCATCCGATCCTAGCTCATGAGGAATCACAATACACTATGAACTCTGTGCCTTCCTTTCATAGTCTCAAAAATGGATCACTCATCAGCCTCAAACTCAATTCCTCAAAGGCCTTCTGGAACTGCTTAGACCATATAAATGGATTCTTTTTCTACTTCATGGTGGTTAAAGGGAATGAAACTATGGATAGGTCTTCCACAAACCTCTTGTAGTACCCCACCAAAATAAGAAAGATCCGCACCTCTGACTCACTATTAGGTTGATTTGGGTCCATGGATAAACCATGCTTAGAAATGAAATTACCCAGAAAGTGAACCTCATGTATCTAAAACTATCACTTCAATAGTTTCCCATAAATCTGGTGCTCTTGAAGCAAATTTAGGAAAATCCCCAAGTGCTTTGCAAGATCCTCCTATGATGCATAGTAGACAAGTATGCCATCAATAAAGACAACAACAAACTGGTCCATGTACGGCTGAAAGTATTGGTTCATCAAATCCATAAACACGATAGGGGCATTCATCACACCAAATGGAATCACTAAGAACTCATAGATTCCATAGAGACATCAAAATACCAACTTTGTAATATCAACCTCATGAACCCTAAACAGGTGGTATCCAGGCCTAATATTGATATTAAAGAACCATATCACACCTCAAAACTAGTCAAAGAGGTCATCAATCCTCAGAAAGGGGTAATTTTTCTTTATCATGTTTTGGTTTAGGTGATGATAATCCACGCAAATCCATAATATCCCATACACATTTTTCACAAAAAACATTAGAGTTACCCAGGGGACACATTAGGCCTGATGAAACCCTTCTCTTAAAGGCCCTCTAATTGCAACTGCAGCTCATGAAACTTGGTAGGGTCTATCCAAATATTCTACAGGAGACATCAAAACAGTCTTAGGATATAATTAGATGTAAAAATAAATATACTACCTCATAGGTAGTCCCATAATGTTCTTAGTAAAGATGTCCATATAATCCTCCACAACTAAAGGAACCCAGATGCTTGAAGATACTTCTGTACCAATGGATATACTCACTAACTAATGGGTGATGGGTTGTAGCCTCCTGCTCATAGAACCCACTTTCCCTATCATGAGATCTCTCTCACCAGAAAAAGAGAATCTCATCTCATCAGTACATTTCCATTTGACTTGTCTACGATGATAGTAAAACTAGGATCAGACCATGGACAACCAACGCATGGCCAAGATGAAGTCATAGGGTTAAATCATGACAACCAAAATGTCCCATGTAAACCACTCTCCACTAAGGGATTCCTTAAATTTCCGGTAGATAAAAGATACAAAAGAAGTGTTCCCTGTAGAAACCTCAAGATGAAGATATTAGGATGAAGCCTCAACTGGGAGCTTAATCTCTCACACTGGGAGTATATAGATGAAGGAATGAATGGAACCTATGACTACTAATATTAAAGATATAGTAAAATAAACATAGATCATACCTTTAATCATCTCATGCGTTGCAGGATCATAAGCCTCCAAATCCTACATTTTTTCATGACCCTGACCGTTGTCTCCCTGATCCTGAAATGGGCCTTATAGTGGTGGTGGGGTAAGGATCTAATATTTTCGTCCACCACCCATAGATCCTCTTTCTCCTATTTTAGACCCACCTTTTATGGGACCACCCTTTCCTCACCTAGGATATCCCAGATCATGACATTGCCTCTACCGTGGAGGTCTATCAGCTACCTACCTACACTCCTCAGCACATCTAGTTGGTAAATAACACACCATGTTACTTCACCCATCACAAGA
Organism: Viscum album; assembly: GCA_963277665.1. NCBI lineage: Eukaryota > Viridiplantae > Streptophyta > Magnoliopsida > Santalales > Viscaceae > Viscum > Viscum album. Next base: position 453,181,493 of record OY728166.1, on the reverse strand, counting down.
GAAGAACTGACCCTCTCTGGGATACCTCGAGGTTCTGCGTCACCTCTGTACTATAAAACTACGCACCTGAGTCTGCTCGTGAAAGGGTTTCCTATGTCGATATCCCACTGACCGGTGCCTAGTTTGTGTCATAGATGAATAATCTCTATGACTCCCACTATCATCCCCAGCTGCCTAATGTACCTTTGACATAAATCTCTCTATCATGTGTGCCTTCTCTAGCACCCCGACATAGGTGGGGATGTACAAGGGCGCTACTCTAGCACAAATCTCTCTATGGATTCTTTGATAAAACTTATATGCTCAGAAGTTTCCATCATGGATAATGTAAAGGGAGTATTAGTTAAGGTCTGTGAACATCTCTATGTACTCATCCACCGTCATCCCTCCCTACTACAGCTGAAAGAGCGCTGTCGTGGGTGCCCTCAAATGATTAGTATGATTTTGGGGTACTTAGGTGCAGCAGAGTGGCTGACCAAGGTCGTCTCTCAAAGGAGGAAGTGAATTTAACTACTTATTAGAGGTATTATAAAAATAAAATAAAATAGAATAAAATAACTACTTGAAAGGATGGGGGTGGTTTTTTTATAGTTTATGAACCTAGAAGAAGTTTTCTGGAAGAAGATTGCATTTTTTTTGTTTTTAGTTTTGAAATGAAGTTTGATTAAAATGACACAACAAAAAGATGTTTGTTTAGACAATATTTAAAAGACGTAATCGATCTAACTATACCTCTTCAATCATTTATTAATCATTATCATTTAAATTAATATTCACTTAATTATGATCCCTTAATTTTTTAAATCCCGAACCCTATGAGAATTAACTTTACCACGAAAATTGAAGTGAATTTAACCTTAGGCTAACTTCGGAACATGCAATCGCAACACCCTGCTTTGATTGATGTTCTAAAATTAGCTTATGGTCAGTGGTAAATTAAGGCACATAAACACTCTGGAAATGAGGATTAATTGATTTTAGGGATTATATTTGAACTCTACAAATTGATCCCGTGTGGTTTTGAATTACCGGTTAAGGTTGCGCTCTCACAGTTCACACAATTCCCGACCTCGCGTGTTTTGTGTTAACTATTCAATTGCTTGCTTAGTTTCATTTAAATTAAAAACTCAATTAATAGATCATAATATGTGAATTACAGTATCTCATTGATTCAAAATAAATGAATGAAGAAGGATAGAGGTCGATCGATTACTAAAAAGAACTACTCTTCCATGGGTGGTGTAGTCATCGTGGAGACGTTTTTCATAAGCAACGGATTGAAAGGGTAGAAACCAATCTTGCCTCCACTCTTGATTCCAACCCAATTAAGAAGATTAAGATAATAAGAAGAGGGATGAACACAGAAGATTATTTTAAGAAAAATTCAAGAAACAAACATGAAAGAAAAGAAATACAAAGAAGAGGTGAGAGAGGAGAGCCTTTTTGGAAGAGAGGTTTGCACAAAGGATTATTTCTTCCAAGAGTTGTGAGGGGCTCCCAAGAGACACCCTTTCGGACACACCTTCCCAAATCCTCTACCAGCCCTCTCAAAGAGTTAAAACCCTCTTTAAATAGAGTTTGTGAGGACTAGGGATACATAACTTTTTAAGTGTGAAATGAAAATCTCGGCCAAATATTTTATTCCAACTTGAACCGCCAATTTGACCTCCAAAACGCGTGAATTGACCGGACTTCCAGAAGGATGATTTGTGCCAAATCATGTCCCCGAGCTTTCTTCAAAATTGGGGTTCAATCCAAGCCCTTATTTAGAAGATATGGCCCAAATACAGAACCCATGTCCATTCTGCCGAGTCCAGCCCACCATTGGATTAATGGCTCATTTACTCCATCCAAATGCACTCTTTAGCTCTAGTGTCCTGAATGAAAGTTGTATAAAATGAAGTTAGGAACACTGTTACAAAATTTCAAATTCCAATAATAAATATTAAAATATTTATCTTCGAAATACTACAATGCACTATTAAGGGTAAAACTGTAATTTTCACCAAATTTTCAAATGAATGATCAAATCCCAAATATTTTATAAATAAACATATTTAACACAATGTGAGGAAATTATATCATTTATTATCAATAAAATATTCAATAAAATAGTGTTTTATCAACTCCCCCACACTTACCCTTTTGCACACCTGGGCAAAACCTCATATCAAGTAAACATCAATATCAAATCAAAACCAATTTTAAAACACATATCCTTAAGATCAATCAATTTCACACCAAGGATCAAAAGATATAATGCCTCATAAAAAAACTTATTTCAAGTTCTCCATTTATATCATTCAATATATGTCCACTTCATTTATCCGCCCATGCACAAAACACTTACCTCGCTTGAATTTTCTCTCATCACTCAAATATCAGTTTTTTTTTGCAATGTCTTTCTCATACAAACTCATACAAGGGTCACCATAGGCTTGATAGATTCCTACATCGCTACCCGATGTGATTCAAGGACATATGTTTATCATGAGGACTTTTCAGGGTTGTTCTGTGGCTTTCAGTTGCTAGGATTAAGATGTGAAAAACTCTGAGGCTGAATGAGGAGGGCTTGACTCTTTTGAAGCAAAATTGCATTAATCTAATTTTCACTTAAATATGGTCTTCTCATCAATCCCCATAGTATCAATTCAGCTCCATCATCATGAAAAGTCATGAAAGGTTTACACCATTCATCATTTCAGCATAAAAAAATTTCAATCTTCTCAAACATGATTTTCTTGAAAGCTCCAGATGGGCACAACTTTCCACCTCAATTAGAAGCTCCAGAAAAGGCACAACTTCACTTGTCATGAAAGCTCCAGAAAAGGCACAACTTTCAATATAATGAATTTCTTTAGCAGCAAACACATCTCTTCAGAATTTAATTTTCCACCCAAAGTATCACATAATGTGGTGGCAAAACACAAGACAACTTCCCCCACACTTAAGCTCAACTAGATTATGCAATTTCACTTCAAGAGTTGGTTGGATAGGGAAAATTGGCTTGTAATGTGGCTTAACCTAACAGGCTGTGCATGGCTTCTAAGGGCTACAAGGATTAAATATTCAAGGTAGTCCATTATAAAAAAGGATTCTTTGAAATAGGGGTTTTAATACCAAAAAAATGCCTCAATCATTTAAACACAAGTACCTCAAACCCTCAAGTTTTGACAGGTTTAGATCAAATTCTGGTTAAATCAAGTATGGTTTGGTTCTCTCAAGAAGTGAGGTGAATGTAAAGAATATGAAAATAATGGTTCAGAAGCCTCACAGGAAAGTGATTTCAAATATAAAGACAGTGAGATGTGGCATGGGATTCAAAATTCGGTGTACTTTCCATGAAATTACTAAATATTTGAACTTGAAACAAAGTCATTTCAGTATTCATTTAAGCTTAGTTTCAAGGGGTAAATTGTTTCACTTATTGATATGGATTTAAAAATGGTGATGAGAATCATTTCAGCTCAAAAGTTTCAAAAACACACAGAAAATTGTAAAATAAACACACAAATTTTGAAAAACATACATTTTTTTTGAACAGGAAAGCAATTGAAATTACTAAACTAAAAGGTTCCCTCCCCCACACTTAAAATATTGCATTGTCCTCAATGTGAACCTATGAGATGATATATGCACATGAAATGCATAATTTTTAAATAGGACAAATAATATAAAAGTGAAAGGGTTAGGAACAGCCTGATGTGCTCAAGTGATGATGGGGTCATGCAGTGTGATAAAATCCACTGCATCAGTAGGAAGTTCCTCAATGTATCTCTTCAGATGTTGCCCATTGACTGTAAAGCTCCTTCCAGTGTCCTCTTGTGTGATCTCCACTGCACCATAAGGAAAAACATTAGACACAATATAAGGACCTAACCATCTGGAACGCAACTTACCAGACATCAACTTCAGTCGTGAACTATAGAGAAGGACTTTCTCTCTAACATGAAACTCCCTTTGTTGGATCATTTTGTCATGAGCTGCTTTTGATCTTTCCTTGTAGAGCCTTGAGTTCTCGTATGATGATAGTCGAATCTCCTCAAGCTCTTGAATTTGCAACTTCCTTTGAATTCCAGCTTGGGCCAAATCCATGTTACATTTCTTTATAGCCCAATATGCCCGATGCTCGACTTCCACGGGGAGATGAAACGCTTTCCCAAAAACAATCCGAAATGGGGACATACCAATGGGGGTCTTGTATGCTTTCCTATAAGCCCACAATGCATCATCCAAGCACTTGCTCCAATCCTTCCTATTTGGCTGCACGGTTTTCTCCAAGATTTGTTTCAACTCACGATTTGAAACCTCAGCCTGGCCATTTGTTTGGGGGTGGTATGGTGTTGATGTTTTGTGTGTCACCCCATACTTTCGAAGGAGGGAAGCAAAATTCCTATTGAAAAAGTATGTCCCTTGGTCACTGATGATGGCCTTTGGTACTCCAAACCTGCAAAAAATCTGTGCTTTGACAAAGTCCACAACAACATGAGAATCGTCAGTCCTGGTGGCCTTGGCCTCCACCCATTTACTCACATAATCAACAGTAACCAAAATATACAAAAATCCAAATGAACTAGGAAAAGGACCCATAAAGTCGATGCCCCATACATCAAAAATCTCACAGAATAGTATGGGTTGTTGGGGCATCTCATGTCTCTTAGAAATGTTCCCAGTGTGTTGGCAATGAGTGCATGACTTACAAAACACATGGGCATCATGGAATAAACTAGGCCAATATAATCCAGAGTCCAAAACTTTCCTAGCTGTCCGTTGGGGTCCAAAGTGTCCACCACATGCAAGTGTATGACAGAATTGCAAAACAAACTCAAACTCATGATCAGGAATACACCTCCTAATAACTTGGTCACTACACATGCGCCAGAGGTAAGGATCATCCCACACATAAAACCTAGACTCACTTTTTAATTTTTGGACTTGATGCTTCTTCAAATTTACTGGTATTTCAGAGCCAACAATGTAATTAACTAAATCAGCATACCAAGGATGCTTACCTGAGATGGTATAGAGATGCTCATCGGGGAAAGTGTCCCGAAGTGGTACCTAGTCCAAGGTGTCACCCTCTAGTGTGTGAGTAAGCCTACTCATGTGGTATGCCCCCAAATCTCAAATATTCATACTTGCTCAGTGGTGATAGATTACCTGTCATAATTGCTAACAATCTCTCTTTTGAACATGAAGAAAAACTTTTGAATCTTTTGAGAGATAACATTAGGGCAATTGGTTGGACATTGGCATACATATCAGGTATTATCCCCTCCATTTGCATGCATAGTATTCTCTTGGAGGATGGGGCTAAACCGGTGAGACAGCCACAAAGGAGACTTAATCCCACCCTCCTAGAAGTTGTTAAGAAAGAAGTTGAAAAATTACTTGAGGTGGGTATCATTTACTCTATTTCTGACTCACAATGGGTTAGCTCTGTTCAGGTTGTACCAAAGAAAACTGGTTTCACTGTTATAAAAAATGAAAATGATGAGTTAGTTCCTGTGAGAGTACAAAACAGTTGGTGAGTGTGTATCGATTATAGGAAACTAAATCAATCCACTCGTAAGGACCATTTCCCACTTCCATTCATTGACCAGATGCTTGAGAGACTAGCTGGGAAGACACACTATTGTTTCTTGGATGGATTTTCTGGCTATTTTCAGGTTCCCATTGCAGCAGAGGACCAGGAAAAGACAACATTCACCTGCCCATTCGGTACCTTTGCTTACCGAAGGATGCCATTTGGACTTTGCAATGCCCCAGGTACCTTCCAGAGATGCATGGTGAGTATTTTCTCAGATTTCATTGAGACCTGCATGGAGGTATTTATGGATGATTTTACAGTTTATGGGTCCTCATTTGATGAATGTCTCTCTAGTTTGGGTGATGTGTTGCATCGTTGTATTGAGAAGAATCTGGTCTTAAATTTTGAAAAATGTCATTTCATGGTCGAAAAGGGAATTGTCTTAGGTCATATAGTCTCACAACATGGAATTGAAGTTGATAAATCTAAGGTAGACATTATTTCATCCCTCCCATATCCTACATGTGTGCGTGATGTTTGATCATTCCTTGGGCATGTTGGATTTTATCGACGCTTCATTAGAGATTTTAGTAAGATCGCTCTACCCTTATCTCGATTGCTTCAAAAAGATATTGACTTCAATTTTGATGATTCATGCAGGGTATCATTTGATGAGTTGAAGAAGTGTCTGACCACTCCACCAATCATACAGCCCCCACGGTGGGACCTTCCATTTGAGCTTATGTGTGACGCCTCCAACTTCGCGGTTGGAGCTGTCTTATCTCAGAGGGTGGAAGGACGTTCACATGTGATCGCCTATGAATCGAGGACACTAGATTCAGCCCAATCAAACTACACTACCACAGAAAATGAGTTTCTTACTGTCATATTTTCTTTAGATAAATTCCGTTCATATTTATTGGGCTCTAAAGTAGTTGTTTTTTCTGACCATGCAGCTTTGAGGTACCTCCTAAAGAAGCCAGATGCAAAGCCACGACTTATCCGTTGGATGCTCCTTCTTCAATAGTTTGACCAGGGAACCTTTTAGTTTAGTAATTTCAATTGCTTTCCTGTTCAAAAAAAAATTGTATGTTTTTCAAAATTTGTGTGTTTATTTTACAATTTTCTGTGTGTTTTTGAAACTTTTGAGCTGAAATGATTCTCATCACCATTTTTAAATCCATATCAATAAGTGAAACAATTTACCCCTTGAAACTAATCTTAAATGAATGCTGAAATAACTTTGTTTCAAGTTCAAATATTTAGTAATTTCATGGAAAGTACACCGAATTTTGAATCCCATGCCACATATCACTTTCTTTATATTTGAAATCACTTTCCTGTGAGGCTTCTGAACCATTATTTTCATATTCTTTACATTCACCTCACTTCTTGAGAGAACCAAACCATACTTGATTTAACCAGAATTTGATCTATTCCTGTCAAAACTTGAGGGTTTGAGGTACTTGTGTTTAAATGATTGAGGCATTTGTTTGGTATTAAAACCCCTATTTCAAAGAATCCTTTTTTATAATGTCCTACCTTGAATATTTAATCCTTGTAGCCCTTAGAATCCATGCACAACCTGTTAGGTTAAGCCACATTACAAGCCAATTTTCCCTATCCAACCAACTCTTGAAGTGAAATTGCATAATCTAGTTGAGCTTAAGTGTGGGGGAAGTTGTCTTGTGTTTTGCCACCACATTATGTGATACTTTGGGTGGAAAATTAAATTCTGAAGAGATGTGTTTGATACTAAAGAAAGTCATTATATTGAAAGCTGTGCCTTTTCTGGAGCTTTCATGACAAGTGAAGTTATGCCTTTTCTGGAGCTTCTAATTGAGGTGGAAAGCTGTGCCCATCTGGAGCTTTCAAGAAAATCATGTTTGAGAAGATTGAATTTTTTTTATACTGAAATGATGAATGGTGTAAACCTTTCATGACTTTTCATGATGATGGAGCTGAATTGATACTATAGGGATTGATGAGAAGACCATATTTAAGTGAAAATTAGATTAATGCAATTTTGCTTCAAAAGAGTCAATCCCTCCTCATTCAGCCTCAGAGTTTTTCACATCTTAATCTTAGAAACCGAAAGCCACAGAACAACCCTGAAAAGTCCTCATGATAAACATATGTCCTTGACTCACATCGAGTAGCGATGTAGGAATCTATCAAGCCTATGGTGACCCTTGTATGAGTTTGGATGAGAAAGACACTGCAAAAAAAACTGATATTTGAGTGATGAGAGAAAATTCAAGCGAGGTAAGTGTTTTGTGCATGGGCGGATAAATGAAGTGGAAATATATTGAATGATATAAATAGAGAACTTGAAATAAGGTTTTTTATGAGGCATGATATCTTTTGATCCTTGGTGTGAAATTGATTGATCTTAAGGATATGTGTTTTAAAATTGGTTTTGATTTGATATTGATGTTTACTTGATATGAGGTTTTGCCTAGGTGTGCAAAAGGGTAAGTGTGAGGGAGTTGATAAAACACTATTTTATTGAATATTTTATTGATAATAAATGATATAATTTCCTCACATTGTGTTAAATATGTTTATTTATAAAATATTTGGGATTTGATCATTCATTTGAAAATTTGGTGAAAATTCCAGTTTTACCCTTAATAGTGCATTGTAGTATTTCAAAGATAAATATTTTTATATTTATTATTTGAATTTGAAATTTTGTAACAGTGTTACTAACTTCATTTTATACAACTTTAATTCAGGACACTAGAGCTAAAGAATGCATTTGGAGGGAGTAAATGAGCCATTAATCCAATGGTGGGCTGGACTCGGCAGAATGGACATGGGTTCTGTATTTGGGCCATATCTTCTACATAAGGGATTGGATTAAGCCCAAATTTTTAATAAAGCTCGGGGACATGATTTGGCACAAATCATCCTTCTGGAAGGCCGGTCAATTCACGCGTTTTGGAGGTCAAATTGGCGGTGAAATTTGGAATAAAATATTTGTCCGAGATTTTCATTTCACATTTAAAAAGTTATGTATCCCTAGCCCTCACAAACTCTATTTAAAGGGGGTTTTAACTATTTGAGAGGGTTGGTCGAGGATTTGGGAAGGTGTTTCCGAAAGGGTGTCTCTTGGGAGCCCCTCAAAACTCTTGGAAGAAGTAATCCTTTGTGCAAACCTCTCTTCCAAAAAGGCTCTCCTCTCTCACCTCTTCTTTGTATTTCTTTTCTTTCATGTTTGTTTCTTGAATTTTTCTTAAAATAATCTTCTGTGTTCATCCCTCTTCTTCTTATCTTAATCTTCTTAATTGGGTTGGAATCAAGAGTGGAGACAAGATTGGGTTCTACCCTTTCAATCCGTTGCTTATGCAAAACGTCTCCACGATGACTACAACACCCATGGAAGAGTAGTTATTTTTAGTAATCGATCGACCTCTATCCTTCTTCATTCATTTATTTTGAATCAATGAGATACTGTAATTCACATATTATGATCTATTAATTTAGTTTTTAATTTAAATGAAACTAAGCAAGCAATTGAATAGTTAACACAAAACACGCGAGGTCGGGAATTGTGTGAACTGTGAGAGCGCAACCTTAACCGGTAATTCAAAACCACACGGGATCAATTTGTAGAGTTCAAATATAATCCCTAAACTCAATTAATCATCATTTCCAGAGTGGTTATGTGCCTTAATTTACCACTGACCATAAGCTAATTTTAGAACATCAATCAAAGCAGGGTGTTGCGATTGCATGTTCCGAAGTTAGCCTAAGGTTAAATTCACTTCAATCTTCGTGGTAAAGTTAATTCTCATAGGGTTCAGGATTTAACAAATTAAGGGATCATAATTAAGTGAATATTAATTTAAATGATAATGATTAATAAATCATTGAAGAGGTAGAGTTAGATCGATTACGTCTTTTAAATATTGTCTAAACAAACATCTTTTTGTTGTGTCATTTTAATCAAACTTCATTTCAAAACTAAAAACAAAAAAAAAATGCAATCTTCTTCCAGCAAACTTCTTCTAGGTTCATAAACTATAAAAAAACCACCCCATCCTTTCAAGTAGTTATTTTATTCTCTTTTATTTTATTTTTAGAATACCTCTAATAAGTAGTTAAATTCACTTCCTCCTTTGAGAGACGACCTTGGTCAGCCACTCTGCTGCACCTAAGTACCCCAAAATCATACTAATCATTTGAGGGTGCCCACAACAGAGCTCTTTCAGCTGTAGTATGGAGGGATGACGGTGGATGAGTACATAGAGATGTTCACAGACCTTAACTAATACTCCCTTTACATTATCCATGATGGAAACTTCTGAGCATATAAGTTTTATCAAAGACTCTATAGAGATATTTGTGCTAGAGTAGTGCCCTTGTACATCCCCACCTATGTCAGGGTGCTAGAGAAGGCACAAATGATAGAGAGATTTATGTCAAAGGTACATTAGGCAGCTGGGGATGATAGTGGGAGTCATAGAGATTATTCATCTATGACACAAACTAGGCACCGGTCAGTGGGATATCGACATAGGAAACCCTTTCACGAGCAGACTCAGGTGCGTAGTTTTATAGTACAGAGGTGACGCAGAACCTCGAGGTATCCCAGAGAGGGTCAGTTCTTCTCTTGTGATGGGTGAAGTCACATGGTGTGTTATTTACCAACTAGATGTGCTGAGGAGTGTAGGTAGGTAGCTGATAGACCTCCACGGTAGAGGCAATGTCATGATCTGGGATATCCTAGGTGAGGAAAGGGTGGTCCCATAAAAGGTGGGTCTAAAATAGGAGAAAGAGGATCTATGGGTGGTGGACGAAAATATTAGATCCTTACCCCACCACCACTATAAGGCCCATTTCAGGATCAGGGAGACAGCGGTCAGGGTCATGAAAAACTGTAGGATTTGGAGGCTTATGATCCTGCAACGCATGAGATGATTAAAGGTATGATCTATGTTTATTATACTATATCTTTAATATTAGTAGTCATAGGTTCCATTCATTACTTCATCTATATACTCCCAGTGTGAGAGATTAAGCTCCCAGTTGAGGCTCCATCCTAATATCTTCATCTTGAGGTTTCTACAGGGAACACTTCTTTTGTATCTTTTATCTACCGGAAATTTAAGGAATCCCTTAGTGGAGAGTGGTTTACATGGGACATTTTGGTTGTCATGATTTAACCCTATGACTTCATCTTGGCCATGCGTTGGTTGTCCATGGTCTGATCCTAGTTTTACTATCATCGTAGACAAGTCAAATGGAAATGTACTGATGAGATGAGATTCTCTTTTTCTGGTGAGAGAGATCTCATGATAGGGAAAGTGGGTTCTATGAGCATGAGGCTACAACCCATCACCCATTAGTTAGTGAGTATATCCATTGGTATATAAGTATCTTCAAGCATCTGGGTTCCTTTAGTTGTGGAGGATTATATGTACATCTTTACTAAGAACATTATGGGACTACCTATGAGGTAGTATATGTATTTTTACATCGAATTATATCCTAAGACTGTTTTGATGTCTCCTGTAGAATATTTGGATGGACCCTACCAAGTTTCGTGAGCTGAAGTTGCAATTAGAGGGCCTTTAAGAGAAGGGTTTCATCAGGCCTAATGTGTCCCCTGGGTAACTCTAATGTTTTTTGTGAAAAATGTGTATGGGATCTTATGGATTTGCGTGTATTATCATCACCTAAACCAAAACATGATAAAGAAAAATTACCCCTTTCTGAGGATTGATGACCTCTTTGACTAGTTTTGAGGTGTGATATGGTTCTTTAATATCAATATTAGGCCTGGATACCACCTGTTTAGGGTTCATGAGGTTGATATTACAAAGTTGGTATTTTGATGTCTCTATGGAATCTATGAGTTCTTAGTGATTCCATTTGGTGTGATGAATGCCCCTATCGTGTTTATGGATTTGATGAACCAATACTTTCAGCCGTACATGGACCAGTTTGTTGTTGTCTTTATTGATGGCATACTTGTCTACTATGCATCATAGGAGGATCTTGCAAAGCACTTGGGGATTTTCCTAAATTTGCTTCAAGAGCACCAGATTTATGGGAAACTATTGAAGTGATAGTTTTAGATACATGAGGTTCACTTTCTGGGTAATTTCATTTCTAAGCATGGTTTATCCATGGACCCAAATCAACCTAATAGTGAGTCAGAGGTGCGGATCTTTCTTATTTTGGTGGGGTACTACAAGAGGTTTGTGGAAGACCTATCCATAGTTTCATTCCCTTTAACCACCATGAAGTAGAAAAAGAATCCATTTATATGGTCTAAGCAGTTCCATAAGGCCTTTGAGGAATTGAGTTTGAGGCTGATGAGTGATCCATTTTTGAGACTATGAAAGGAAGGCACAGAGTTCGTAGTGTATTGTGATTCCTCATGAGCTAGGATCAGATGCATGTTGATGTAGTGGTAGGCAGATATCACATACGATTCAAGGCATTTGAGACCACAAGATAAGAACTACATGACTCACAACCTAGAGTTGTAAGTGGTAGTTTTTGTCTCGAGGATGTAAAGACACTACCTTTTGGGGGAGCACTTTGGAGTTTACTAAGACCATTAGAGTCTCAAGTACGTCTTCATGTAGAGATACCTAAACTTGATAATACATCACTGGTTATATTTCCTATAGGATTATGAATTAAATATAGTATATACTCCAATAAATAGAAAATGTTTAGCAGATTCCCTTTGTAGGAAGTCCCAAGCTCACTTAGTGTAGGTGTCTTCAGAGCAGTTGGCCTCCTTACAACTGACCTGAGTGGAGCAGGAGGGTATAACTTTTCTAAAGTTGATGATGTCGACTCCTTATATTCTTGAGCGTGTGAGGGAGTATTATCTAAGAGATATCAATTGTGAGTACTTACATGATTAGATATCTATAAGCGACTCACCAGATGGATATTCTGAAGGGGGAATCATGTCATCCTTTTCTAGGGGAGAGTAGTGGTTTCAGTCATGATGTGGGAGGAGGTGATGTGATAGTTCCAAAATTCTCCACTATATGTATATCCTGACATGTGTAAGATGTAAAGAGACCTTCAATGGTAGTTTTTGTGGTCAGGAAGGAGACGAAGCATAGCTAAGTTCATCTCTCGGTGCCTCACTTATCAGCAGGTTATGACTGAGCACCATGTTATGAAAGGTTTTCAATAACCAATTGAGATACAGGAGTGGAAATGGGACTACATATACATGGATTTTTTGATAGATCTTCTATGCACATCGAAGGTCCTTGATTTCATATGGGTGATAGTTGACCAACTCACAAATTCGGTACACTTTCTTACTATTAGGGAATAATTTTCAGTAGATTTTGGGAAAATTGTACATATGGGAGATCATTTTCCTTCATGGGGTGCCCTTAATTATTGTATCTAATCATGATAGAAGGTTTACATCATGATTTTGGAGAGTCTTGCAGGAGGAATTCGAGAACCAAATGAGGAAAAGTACATCCTTTCACCCCCCGACCGATGGGTAGACTGAGCAAAATATCTAGGTGTTGGAGGATATGCCGAGGTATTGTCCATGTTAGACTTCATATGGAGTTTGAAGGACCAATTTACCTCATTAGAGTTTGAGTACAACAATATCTACCACTCTATTATCAACACAGAACATTTTTGAGGTCCTGTACGTGAGACCCTGCAGGTCACCCTTGTGCTGGATAGAGATCAGTGAGACATCTCTTGTGGGACCATAGATTGTGTAGGTGATTATGGATATGGTCTAGGTCATCCGTGAGCAGAGGAGTCAGGCCCATAGCAGAGAGAAATATTACACATATCTCCATCATAGGCCCTTGGAGTCTGAGTAGGGAGACCACATTTTCTTGAGAGTATCCCCACGAAAAGGATTATGGAGGTTTGAATGGAGAGGAAAGTTATCCCCAAGGTTTATACATCCATTAGAGATCATGCAGTGGGTTGACGGGGTCACTTACCGCCTCTACCTACCCCCACAACTAGAGTGGGTGCACAACGTCTTCCACATGTCGCAGCTAAGGAGATACATGCATGACCCTATGCATTCTTTTGACTGGGAAGAGATATACATCGAGGATGAAACCACATTTGCAAATCACCTGGTGGTGATCGAGGATCGGCAGGAGAGGACCCTATGTGGATGGACCATCCCCTTGGTCTGTGTGTTTTGGTAGCACAGGAACATGTAGTAGAGTTCCTAGGAGCATGAGATCTAGGTACGAGATCAGTATCCCGAGTTCTTTGTTTAGTTTTTTCTTTTGGGGGGTTAAAATATTGAAGGAGGGAAGGATTTAGATACCTTTTTTGTCTTGTAAGGATTTTAAATATTTCTATATACATTTCTAGAGCTAGGAACTGAGAAGGAGTGCGATTCTGAGACCCGGTGTGCCTAGAGTTAATTTTACAAAAATATTAAATATATTTTATATTGTGTGTGTGTAGTTTTAAAAAAAATGGGATAAGTATTAAACAGAAGCTCAAATCAGAAATTTGAGATCGTTGTTGAGTCTGGAATGTGTCTTTTACCCTTGGTGTGACTTAAAATGGGTTGGTGTGTGGTGTTTGGATCCCTCACCCATTGGTGGTACGTTCAATGGGTTTAATTAATTTATTAAATTAATTAATGAAACTCATTTAACCTAAAATATTCCTAAAAATATATCCTCATGGAGGATTGTACAAGGTTAGCCTCATAATCTTGGAATCGCCAACGATGATCTCCTTCCTCCTTTTATTGGAGGATCACATCAGATGACAACAAAACACTGGATCAGAGCAGATCAGGATGCAAAAATGAAATGACTTCCTTTGATCGTTGGTGAGCACAATAATCATCAATGAATGATCCAAAAACTAGTCCGGACTCATCAATTTGGTTATTTTCACCCTTTTGATTAAATGGTTTGAGCGGATCGATCTCTTATATCGATTTGTGCCAATTGTGACCTTGATCATGCACCCATGTATTGAAATTTAAATTGATTTATTCAATGTTTTATGACCCAGTATCACCTTTCTTGACTAGTTTCCAAGAATGATTATCCAATGATGATAAATCCTTTTTTATGGTGCTTTTATCCCAAATCTTCTTCATGTTCATCGCCAGTAGGACCCCGCGATCCTAGTTCGACATTGTCGGGTGGTATCGAAACCATTAAAACCCCTAGAACCACAATATATCGATGAAAAAAAGAAAGAATCAATTAAATGAGGTTAGATATGGGATCTTTTATAGGAATGGATAATCATTTCAATTAGTTGAGATCAAGTCATCAAGGGTGGAAGACTTGGTGATGTTTGGTTCGTGGGAGGAACCCATGACGAACAACGGAGGCCGATTTTCAGAAAACAACAGCCAAAAACTGTGATCTACAACTATATTTTCTAGTTTTAGATAAAGATAAGGTAGTATACGAAGTGGAGAGGCTTTATTTGAGGTTATGTAAGCGGATCTGAAGATCTATAAATTCTGGAGAAAACCCAACTACACATCGTGTAGTGGGATGAACACGCAACATGTATCCCTTCAGCGAAGGTGGCTAGGGTTTCGAAAAAAATTAAGTATGACATGGCGTGTATCCCTACTACACGTCATGTACCCCTTCCCTAGTTGATAAACCCATGTGGTGGATCACGTGGGTGGTAACCCATGTAGGATTACATGGTCCTGTACCCAAGTACACAGACATGGGGTAGACTACATAGACAGAGCCAAGGACACAACCTGGTCCCAGTTGACTTAGATATACTATGTATTCAACCTACATGGCATGTACTGAAATATAGAATGGAAGTCATGGACCCCTAGGGACATGGACGAGTGGTGGAGTGGGACCACATGTCGTGTGGGTCACCTCACATGTTGTATATCCCTTGGCCTCTTTTGAGTAAACTTCAATCATCTGTATCTTCTTTATTTGAACTCAGACTTTTTCCCACATGTGGCATATCATAAATGTGTTTCTGTATTTAGAGATAGGATTTGGAAATGATCTAGGCATGAATCCTAGTTAGGAAACACCCGATGATAGTAGTGATCATGAAAGATCACCAAGACCTTTCTGAGTGGTACCCTCCAGTAGGTCTAGGAAGTGTAGTTCCTCAACAACCTTTCTGATTGGTACCCTCCAACAAGACTGGGTAGTGTAGTTCCTCGATGAACTTTCTGAGTGGTATCCTCTAGTAGGGCTCGGTAGTGGAGTTCCTCAATGACTATCGAGCGGTACCCTCTAGTAGGGATGGGCAATGAAGTTCCTCAAATACTATCAAGTGGTACCCTCCAACAGACCTAGGAAGTGGTGTTCCTAAACAACTATTGATTGGTACCCTCCAATAGGGCTAGACAGTGGAGTTCCTCAATGACTATCGAGTGGTACCCTCTAGCAGGGCTGGGTAGTGGAGTTACTCAACAACTATCAGAGTGGGACCCTCCTATTATACCAGAGCATGGGTTCCCTTCCTAGATTTTACAGCCCCTTGACTATGCATCATAATGAAGAGATGTGGATGGACTTGGATAGATACTTCTGGGGATACACATGAGATGTTGGGCATTTTTGATGGAATTTTAAAAATGTTATCTACTCTTATTCTTGGGATGATCTATGATATGGAGATCCCCTTACTCTCTCATTTTATATTCTTTTGAATGATAATATATATATATATATATATATATATATATGCTTTCTTCTGTATCCACACCTTGGATTTGGTTACTCTCCTTTCAGGAGAGCTGAAGATGTGTGGGGTATGCCATGTGCTTTCTGTGTTTAGATTATTATGGTTGAATGAGTCTACTCTCCTACTATATGTTGAAAATAATTAAGTATTAGTTCATATACTCACTATGTTGATCCCCTTGTGCTTGGATGAGGTTACTTTCACTCTTGGTTTGGGTTGATCTGTTCTCTTTGACTGTATCTTGCATCTACTATCTTTATTATTGTATCTCTTACTGATCCCCATCCATATTTTGGGGTGTTCTAATAGGTATGTATATAATCACCCCTGCATGGGATTTGACCACATGTGTCGGGTCTTGTGTAGATGATGGACAGTTCAGCGATGACTTTAGAGGAGCTTAGGGATACATGGTACGTTGGACCACATATGCTGGTCGTATCTTGGGTTTTTGGAGTTGGGATCTCTCAATAGTTTATCTTTATAATTTTGTTAGGTTGGGACATATTTCTGGTTGGTCATGTATTTTTCCCCTTTACTTTTCAGTTTACACTACTGTACTCTTGTACTTTTTATAGGTTATGCATGTTTGGTTTAATTTCTAACTATGTTTCATCTTTTACTCTTTCCCTCTGCACTTTTTTCATTGACATGGTTGTGTGTGTAAATATAGGTACTTAGGAAAAGGACTCCCTATGGTAATTATGCCTTCGGCACTAGTATCCATCCCCTGGCCTATGGATGTAGGCTTGGGTTAGTTGTGGCTCAAGATCCTACTTGGGTTGGGTTGTGGCACATATGGACAAAATTAATGAAATTCATAGGTTACAACATGATCAACTTACATAAACAGACTCTATAAAATGGAATTGAAAGAATCACAGTATACCACATGCCGCCTACTACACTTAGGTTAGATTAAAATAAGAGATGATATCAGAGGTCAATTTAGTTCATCAAAAGAATACTAACATTTCACATCCCATGTGAACTTCACCCCTTTCCTAGTAAGAGAAGCCAAAGTTGACACCAAATTTGAGAAAACTTTGATGAATTGTTGATAGTTTTCAACAAGACCAAGGAAGATACGAATATCAAAGATATTTTGTGACTCCACCCATGAAAAGAAAACCTTCACCTTCCCAGGATCAAGTAATAGTCCCTTTTCATAAATAACATTTCCCATGAATTTCAATTCCTGGATCCATAAATTTCATTTGAATTCTTTCCATACAAACGGTGACTCATTGGGATTTCCAAAACCAAACTTATATGGTTCTCATACTCATGATCAGATCTTGAATAACCAAAATATCATCCACGAACACTACCACAAAGTTTAAATAAACTGATGGAATATTATATTCATCAAAGTTATGAAAAATGAAGGAGCGTTTGTCAGACCAAAAGAAACCAATAGATATTCATAATGGTCATACCCACTTCTGAAATCCATCTTCGTAATATTAGACTCTCGAATCCTAAAATGATGATAACCTAACCAAATATCGATCTTTGAGAACCACTTTTCTTCCTTTAAATAATCAAAAAAATCACTCACACAGGGTAAAGGATACTTATTCTTAATCATCACTTGGTTTGACTTTAAATATTCCATGCACAATTGAAGTGAACTATCATCCTTCTTAGTAAAGATCACTAGGGATTCCCAAAGCAAAACATTTTGGAGAATTAAACCTTTCTACATTAGATCATCTAACTGAATCTTGATCTATTTTAGATATTTTGGTTTCATATGATAATAGTATATCAATATTGACTATGTACTTGATAATAAATCAATCGTAAACTCCACCTCCCCATCTAGAGGAAGACCAGAGAAGTCATATGGTAAAATATTGGGAAAATACTGGACAACCAAGGGAAGATAATCAACAAAGAAAACAACATCGATCAAAAATATAAAAATAGATAATAAACTCTTGATATCTGGGTGTAAAGGTCCTGCACAACCATACCTTAGATCCCACTCTCCCTAGAACACCCTAGAGCTCCCATCGACATCCTGGAATAAAATATATTGATGATAACAATCAACCTTAACATGATGAGTGATAAGAAAATCCATCCCAAGGATGAAATCAAATAAATACATATTGAGAATGATGAAATCTCATACTAACTCTGTATCAGCTATCGATAATGAATAAGGACACTAACACCCCTACTCTTTCCTCTTCCCAAGAGTTGTTTCTAACTTCATAAAAAGGACATGAACTAAATTAGAAGTTTCAACACATCAAAAAATGGGAAAAAGGGGGTTGAAGGAACTGGTATCAAATAAATCATTCATTATAGAAGATGAAATAAAGATGGTACCTATCACAATCGTTGGACACACATAAATATACCTCAAAAAATCATCTATTATGTGAAGTTGATTCACTCATGAAGCCTATGGCTAAATCCCTGTTGACTTTGAAGTATCTGATTGCACCGCAATGGCATTTGGAGCTAACAATACCTGATCATAATGAGGGGTAAACAAAGATTGAAATAACCTATGTAAATGGTCATATCAACCAAAACTATTGCACGTCTTCAAAGGCACAAAAAAATGTCAGGTGTTCCTAAAATTTTCACATTGATAGAAAGTTAGGGGCACACTACTAGTTGTAACTGAAGGTGCAGAGGAGGCCCACTACTGAGAAACACCTCCACCACCCTTGCGATGATCATGTCACTTCCTCTTCTTCCCATGTGTGCCACTAAAGATGCCACTGTGAAAAAGAGAAGTTCCATAAGAGACAACATTTTCTATTATATCTATCTCTACCACAATTTCCCTATCTATTGACTATATTATATCTATCTCTACCACTATTTCCCTACCTATGAAGTGATTGGTGTACCCTGAAACTGATCACCCTCCCTACTATAGTGAGAGTAACCCCATAAAATTTTACATCATTAGATACTCTATAAAAAACTACTAGAAGAATAGGGTCTTAAAACCCTTCCAGTCCAAGACCAAGTGTCTATCTACCTATACCATAAAATACCATCATTGTCTGTTAGGAACCTTGAGTCTAAATGATGCACACTTCACCTTGATATTCTCAGGTGTGTCCATGAAGTTGAATATTTGATCAATCTTGTTCATCTAGTCCTCCACCTCTTGGGATCATTCATACCCTTAAAGGATGATGGTTTCTCGCATAATAACTCCTGAGATCGATCAATTTATCCCTCAGCTCCGGGTTGTACCTTAAAAATTGTTTTACAGACTTTATGTTCATTTTCTTCCATGACTAACTTCTCATATGATAGCCTCTATAAAATTTTGATCCAAAGGTATATTACCTTGAGGAGCATCCATTGCAACCTCAAGTGGAACCCAAGACATACATCTTGGAGGCATATTACTACACACTAAAAATAGAAGAAATGATCAAATGATTGGAAAATCTCAGTTCAAAGCAAAATATCATAAGAAAAATAGATATTAAGATCAAGAACTCAAGATAGGAGACACATATCCCAACATCCCATGGTAACTTGAGTCTCTTCGTAGTAATAGTTGGATAAGCACTCATTAAAACCTATATATCAAGTCTTGAAAATCCTATCTCATCTACCAACTTCCCAAGATTAGTCATAATCATTCTTTGACACCAAATGATAATGCTCCAATCTAGGACACCCTCACCATCTAGTACCTGACATGATCTTCCACATACTTGAAGGTGTTCCCAATCCCCATGGGCTGACAACTAGAACCCAAGAATCAACAACAACCAGAGAGAATGATTTCTCCCAACACATGACATATATATGTTAGAGTTGGTTTCCTAGGACCAACTGTTTGTACTTTTATTACATGTAAATTCAATATATTGAATATTAATTAAATATCCCATTACATATTGTCCATTTTTCTGCATGTATTTAATGTAATATTATCCTAGAATATTTTTTTACATTGATAAGGTCATAGCAGTTCCCCACTCTGATGATAATATTGAAGTGCTATGAAAATATTCTTAATATATTTCTATGGTTTGATAATGCACTATGATGGGACACATCTTATTTAGACTATCAGGTGTGAGTCCTCGTAAGCATATGAGACTTCTTCTCATGAAGTTCATACTTGGTAATCTCCAAGATGGAAAATTATGAGAACATACCCACCAATATTAATTCTACATATTTTTGTGTCATAAGGTATTCCTATCTGTAATCATGTGCAATGTTCCTTAGACTTTAATATTATCATTAATACATTTCATGACTCCCACACTTAAATTTACTAGAAAAAAACTATCATGCTATATGTTGGTGGGAAATGGTGTATGTTGGGTGTGTCATGATTGGCATGTTTTTAATGGATAATTCGAGGAAGTATTTGTCTCTTCCATATTTATGGGAGTTAATATCTCAAACCTTTGTGATTGAAATATAATTTTCACCTAAATTCCATGGTCATGGTATAATGATTGTGTTTATTTTAGATAATCAAAGAAAGACGTATCAAACATATTGGTTAATGACACCATCATTCAACCTATTTGAAAAGATGTTATGACAAAGGGATTATATTATATAGTGAGCATTCATATGTGGTTATTGTCATTGCGACATTAAGTTCTTTCTCTTGGGTTAATAAACCCATTGCTAGATAGTAATCTTGGACTTTAATCAAGCCCACTTAATGCTAATAAGAAAGAATATTAGAGGGTCTCACTCTAAGTGTTTCCATTGATCTCAATTAAATTCTATTTGAAATTAATTAATTGAATAAATATTATTCTAAAAACAGTGGAATAATTTTATTCAAGTTATATTGATCACATAAATTAAATAAATATTTATTATCTACCATGTGAATAAAATATATTTTTATTTTATTGAATATTTAATAAATATTTATTTTCTAGAATGTGAATAAAATATTTATTTGGTTCTTCAATAAATAATGAGGAGTTTGAATGGACCAAGACCACATATGATAATAAAATAAATATTTACAAGCCGGTAAATATTATTTATCAATTTTCACAAGTTAGTGCACCACAAAATAATAGTATTGTTATTATGTGGCACGGGGTTTGTTAAAAGTTTTAAATGTTATTTAATGGTAAAAATGAAATTAAATAATATTTTAACCTAAAACCTAACTATATAATTAGATGTTCGTGTATATTAAGCATTTCAATTCAAAATTGAGTATATAGAATTTTTGCGCACAATGAATTCTCTCTCAAATTCTTCTTCTCTCTCCCTCTCAAGAACAAGAAATGCAAGAGAGGTTTCTTCAAGATCACAGAATGAGTGATCAAGAATAAACAACACAGGAGATTTGATTTTTCATGACCTCCTCCCTCCAAATATAATGTAATAAGGGGAGGAGGTCATGAAATGAGTGCTGAGACATTCCTTCCAAGGTTTATCCTCTCATTTCCCTTGAGCCCTCTTCGATTGGTGCAGAGTTCTTTTAAGAATTTGGCATACCTTTGGATTTTCTTAGTGGCTTCAAGTAGAGGAATGTTGATCTCCACACGCTTGAATGTGTCCAAAACCTCCTTTTGCATTGCTTCTTCAACCATCTTCTTGGTTTGAACAACCCTGTTTGGAAAAGGAAGGGGTTTAGGAGGAACATCATCAATCTTTTTCTTACCTTTATCTTTCTCCTTGGATTTCTCATCAGTTGGTATGGAATGCGGATTCTCTGGAGTTGAGGTGAATCCCGGTGGAATGGTAGGTGAAAATGTATCGTTCATTTGCTTCCCACTTCTCAATGTGATGACACTAACATTCCCCTTTGGATTTGGAGTGGGTTGGGAAGGTAGATTTCCAGAATTCTTACTCACAAGTTCATGGAGGGCGGTGGCAATCTGGCTCATTTGAGTCTTTAACTCCCTCAGCTCTGAACTTTGACTCTTCAGATCATTCTGTTGATTAAGAACAATTTGCTTCAAAAGATCATCAGTATTAGAATCTACCTTTGGTGGGGGATTCCCTTGTTGTTGGCTTTTTGATGCTTGGGCTTCAAATCTCCTTTGGGGTTGTTGGAAACCCTGCTGGTAAGGCGGAGGCTGCTGGAAGTTTGGTTGAAAAGGGGGACTTTGTTGTTGTCCAGAGCCATACCTCATGTCCGGTTTATCTTTCCACCCTTGGTTGTATGTTGGAGCAAATGAATCAAACTTCTTTTGGGGATATGGTTGTTGTTGCTGCTGAAATGGTCTCCCTAGGAACACTGCTGCACAATCTTCTGTCTCTTGTAGTTGTGGGCAACAGTCAGTTGGGTGGCTTGTCTCAGTGCAAATGCCACATGGCCTTGAAGGAGGGGGTTGGGATGTCTTTTGAGCCAATGCAATCTGCCTCACCATAGTTGTCAATTATTCTAACTTAGTATCAATCAAATGACTTTCAAGAGAAGAAGGACTTACTTGATGTACTCCTCGAACATGTGGTGGACCTCTATCACCGAATTGTTGAGAGTTTTGGGCCATTTTTTCGATCAATGCTCGTGCAGCTACTAGTGTCTTGTCCACCAATGCTCCTCCAGCTGCAGCATCCACCATGCTCCTCTCCATGGGTGTGAGTCCTTCATAGAAGTACTGGATGAGTAATTGCTCACTGATTTGGTGATGTGGGCAGCTTGCACACAACTTCTTGAATCTCTCCCAGTACTCATACATTGACTCCCCTTGGGCTTGCTTGATCCCTGATATCTCCTTTAGAATGGATGTTGTCCTTGATGCTGGAAAAAATCTTTGCAAGAAAAGACGTTTCAAATCATTCCAACATGTTACATCTTTAGGTTGTAAATAATACATCCAATCTTTTGCAGCTCCATCAAGTGAGAATGGGAATGCTCTTAATTTAATTTGATCTTCAGAAACATTTCTTGGTTTTAAAGTTGAGCAAACCACATTAAATTCCTTAAGGTGTTTGTTGGGATCCTCACCAGATTATCCATGAAACTTTGGAAGAAGGTGAATTAATCCAGATTTCAATTCAAAGTCCGATTCGAGATTTGGGTATGCAATACAATTTGGTTGATAGTTAATATCAGGTGCAGCCAATTCTCGAATGGTTCTATTAAGTTCATTTTCATTATTTCCAGCCATTGGTTCCTATTTTATGTTTGAATTTGAATTGCTTAATGTTTCCAGAAGAGAGGAATTCACCAACTGGTTGAATATTGAAACTTCCCGTAGATTGAGAATGTCTGATTCGTGCCCTAAGGCTACATTCAATCTCAGGGTCAAGATCTAAGAGATCTTCGGGATTAGTTCGTGTCATAGATCAAATAAAAATGAAAAGAAAGAAGGTGGACCATAGTAAAATAAAAATGAGAAGTTTGATTTGATGGTCCAAAGAGAAGTAGAAGAAAATAAAAGAAGAAGAAGAAAAATCAGATTGGGTAAAGAAGGAAGAAAGAAGAGAGGAAGAGAATAAAATGTAAAATAAAATAAATACCTCTAATTGGTTGAAATAATTACTTGCCTCCCCGGCAACGGAGCCAATTTGAAAGAGCGCTGTCGTGGGCGCCCTCAAATGATTAGTATGATTTTGGGGTACTTAGGTGCAGCAGAGTGGCTGACCAAGGTCGTCTCTCAAAGGAGGAAGTGAATTTAACTACTTATTAGAGGTATTCTAAAAATAAAATAAAAGAGAATAAAATAACTACTTGAAAGGATGGAGGTGGTTTTTATATAGTTTATGAACCTAGAAGAAGTTTGCTGGAAGAATATTGCATTTTTTTTTTGTTTTTAGTTTTGAAATGAAGTTTGATTAAAATGACACAACAAAAAGATGTTTGTTTAGACAATATTTAAAAGACGTAATCGATCTAACTCTAACTCTTCAATCATTTATTAATCATTATCATTTAAATTAATATTCACTTAATTATGATCCCTTAATTTGTTAAATCCCGAACCCTATGAGAATTAACTTTACCACGAAGATTGAAGTGAATTTAACCTTAGGCTAACTTCGGAACATGCAATCGCAACACCCTGCTTTGATTGATGTTCTAAAATTAGATTATGGTCAGTGGTAAATTAAGGCACATAACCACTCTGGAAATGAGGATTAATTGAGTTTAGGGATAATATTTGAACTCTGCAAATTGATCCCGTGTGGTTTTGAATTACCGGTTAAGGTTGCGCTCTCACAGTTCACACAATTCCCGACCTCACGTGTTTTGTGTTAACTATTCAATTGCTTGCTTAGTTTCATTTAAATTAAAAACTCAATTAATATATCATAATATGTGAATTACAGTATCTCATTGATTCAAAATAAATGAATGAATAAGGATAGAGGTCGATCGATTACTAAAAAGAACTACTCTTCCATGGGTGGTGTAGTCATCGTGGAGACGTTTTTCATAAGCAACGGATTGAAAGGGTAGAACCCAATCTTGTCTCCACTCTTGATTCCAACCCAATTAAGAATATTAAGATAATAAGAAGAGGGATGAACATAGAAGATTATTTGAAGAAAAATTCAAGAAACAAACATGAAAGAAAAGAAATACAAAGAAGAGGTGAGAGAGGAGAGCCTTTTTGGAAGAGAGGTTTGCACAAAGGCTTACTTCTTCCAAGAGTTGTGAGGGGCTCCCAAGAGACACCCTTTCGGCCACACCTTCCCAAATCCTCTACCAGCCCTCTCAAAGAGTTAAAACCCCCTTTAAATAGAGTTTGTGAGGGCTAGGGATACATAACTTTTTAAGTGTGAAATGAAAATCTCAGCCAAATATTTTATTCCAACTTGCACCGCCAATTTGGCCTCCAAAACGCGTGAATTGACCGGCCTTACAGAAGGATGATTTGTGAAAAATCATGTCCCCGAGCTTTCTTCAAAATTTGGGCTCAATACAAGCCTTTATGTAGAAGATATGGCCCAAATACAGAACCCATGTCCATTCTGCCGAGTCCATCCCACCATTGGATTAATGGCTCATTTACTCCATCCAAATGCACTCTTTAGCTCTAGTGTCCTGAATGAAAGTTGTATAAAATGAAGTTAGGAACACTGTTACAAAATTTCAAATTCCAATAATAAATATTAAAATATTTATCTTCGAAATACTACAATGCACTATTAAGGGTAAAACTGTAATTTTCACCAAATTTTCAAATGAATGATCAAATCCCAAATATTTTATAAATAAACATATTTAACACAATGTGAGGAAATTATATCATTTATTATAAATAAAATATTCAATAAAATAGTGTTTTATCAACAGCTCTAGAAGATCCTAGATTCAGATTGAGTGCAATCATTAGGGGTAGTACTTTTCACAAAACAACTACTGGAATTCAGTCCATGAGAGTGTCGACCCATCATGAATATATGTATTGAGAATCCACCAACACCCAAATATTCCATGTAAGAGGATATCTGCCAGTTTAACCACCTGATCTATCTAGGTATGAACAAGACTGAAGATACGAGTCACCAACTCTAGGAAATCCTTTACTGCCTGAGAATCTGGATCACCACAGAACCTCAGCGGCCTCTGGTACTAGAAATTATGGAGTGCTCTAAGCCTACATATGTACTAATCCTACTATGTTGAAAAATATGTTGGTTAACTAGTGTAGGTTCTACTTCCTTCCCACCTGGAAGAAGGGGGTCGCAAGATGGATGATAAACTATGGTCTCATCTCTCATTAGATCATCATCATGGTTCAGAACTGGTATCTTAGCTGGATGTTGTCACAGAGGCATCCTAATATTTTTCAAGATGTACCATGGTCAGATGAGAATATATATATATATATATATATATATGGGGAGCTGACTTAAGAAGGAAAGTCAAAGACTCAATCCTATATGATGCATGTAGCATTGATTCCTGCAACCAATGTCTCGGTATATTGAGTCTACAAGCAGGTAGTCAAGGTGTTAGTGAATGGATACATCAACCACTCGTACCATCACTATATTCCTTGGCTTGAGAGCCACACACATGGAACTTTGACACTGTTGGAAACCCAGAAAACTGAAGGGGGGGTAGTAAGATATACAATAATAAAGACAGTAAATGAAATATCTTGTAAAATATAATAGCTCAACCCAAAATAAGAGTAAAATTAACCTCTTCCAAGCACAAGGGGATCGACACAGTGAGTATATGAACTACACATCGATTCTTTTCCACCTATAGCAGGAGAGTAGACTCATCCAACCACAAGAATCTAAACACGAAAATCACATGGCATACCTCATGAATCTTCACATCTTCTAGAAGGAGAGTAACAAAATCCAAGGTTTGGATATAGAATAAGGTATATATATATATATATGATCATTCAAAAGAATACCAAATGAGAGAGTAAGGGGATATCCATCTCACAGCTTAGCCCAAGAAGAAGAGTATCCAACAGCTCCAAAAGTCTATCAACGATGCCCATCATCTCACACGTATTCCTAAAAGTATCTGTATAAGTCCAGACATGCCTTGTCACTATGTCACATAGTCAAGGGTCCACAAAATCTAGGTATAGAATCCATTCCCTGGTACAATAAGAGGTTCCCACTCTAATAGTCATCGAGGAACTCCACTGCCTAGCCCTACTGAAGGGTACCACTCAATATTTATCGAGGAACCTAATAAAACAAATTTTTATTGAATATTTTATTTATAATAAATGATAAAATTTCCTAAAATTTTGTTTAATATGTTTATTTATAAAATATTTGGGATTAGATCATTCATTTAAAAATTTGATGGAAATTCCAGTTTTACCTTTTATAGTGCACTATAGTATTTAGAAGATAAATATTTTAATATTTATTAGTTGATCTTGAAATTTTGTAACAGTGTTCCTGAATTAATGGGATACAACTTTTTTCAGGACATTGGATCTAAAACTTGAATTTGGTTGGACTAAATGGACCATGAAGTCAAATGTGGGCTGGACCCACCAGATTAGACATTGGTTCTATATTTGGGTCATAACTTCTACATCCGAGCTTATATGGGGTCCAAATTTTGAGAGGACCTCTCTAACCCAATTTTTAACAAATCATTCTTTTGGATGAATAGATGGTTCATGCGTTTTAGAGGTCAAATGGGTAGTCCAAGTTGGATTAAAATATTTAGCCAAGATTCCCCATTCACGCTTGAAACCTCTTTAAAGCTAGCATCCCCTCCACTCTATAAATTAGTATTTTTCTCATTTGGAAGGTTTGGGACGTGACTTAGAGGATTGGGAGTAGAGGTGAAGTGATTCTTTGCCATTTCAATTAACCATTGTAGGATGGAAGCTTTCAAGCTTGGATCTCCTCCAAAATGCTCTTCTCTTCCTCTTCTTTGTTGTAATGTTTTTGTTCTTTCAATAAACTTCTTATCTTATCTTCTATTTATTTTATTTTATCAATTTCATATTATTTTATCTTCCTCTTTGGACTGTAATTATTTAGTAGAATCATGATTTGGTCATACCCATTATAAATCGTTGCAAATACAATTCGCTTCTACGATGATTACGCCACCCATGGACGAGTAGTCTTTTTAGTAATAGATCTATCTCTTACCTTCTTCATTAATTTATTTTGAATAAATGATATAATTTAGTTCAATTAATATGATATATTAATTGAGTTTTCAATTTAAATTAAACTAATAAATCAATTTAACAATTGACACAAAAACATGTGAGGTCAAGATTTTGTGTAAATTGTGAGAGCACGAACTTAATCGGTAATATAAGACCACACAGGATAAGTTTATAGAGTTAAAATATAATCCCTAAACTCAATTAATCATCATTTAAACCACTAACCATAAGCTAAACTTAAAAATCAATCAAAGTAGGGTGATGCGATTGCATGTTCCGAAGCTAGCCTAGAGTTTAAGTAATTTAATCTTTGTGGTTAAGTTAACTCCTGTAGGGTTTTAGGGTTAACAAATTAGGGGATTATAATTAAGTGTACATTAATTTAAATGATAATGATTGATAATTAAATTAATAGGTAGAGTTATATTGATTATTCCTTTTAAATATTTTTTGAAAAAACATCTTCTTGTTGTGTCATTTTAATTGATCTTTATTTAAAAAATAAAAACAAATAAAAAGTACAATATTCTTCTAGTAAAATTCATCAAGGTTTATAATTGGTAAAAGAATCCCCCATCCTTTTTATGTAGTGTGTTTTCTTCTCTTTTACTTTATTTTCATAATACCTTTAATAAGTTGTTTCAATTACTACCTCTTTGAGAGACGACCTTGGTCAGCCACTCTGCTGCACTTAAGTACCCCAAAAACTATTAGACATTTGAGGGCACCCACGACAAAGCCTTTCAAATTGGCATCATTTCCAGGGAGGAAAATAATTTATTCAACCAATTAGAGGTATTTATTTTATTTTTCATTTAATTATTTTCTTCTCCTCTTTTTTTCTTCTTTCCATTTTCTCAAGTTTTTTTCTCTTACTCTCTTCTTTTATTTTTATAGGACCAACTCAAAATTCTTTTCTTTTTATTATGGTCCACTTTTCTTCATTTATTTTTTAACTTTTATTAATTTATGACATGAACTAATCATGAATATCTCTTAGTTCTTAATCCTGAGATTGAACATAGCCTCCAGGCTTGAATCATACATTCTCAATCTACGAGAAGTTTCAACATTCAACCAGTTGGAGAATTCCTCCACTCTCAGAACATTGAAATTGGAAGAAATTAAAATTGAACCATAAAAAAATAACCAATGGCTGATAATAATGGAAATGAACTTAATAGAACAATTCAAGAATTGTTTTCACCTGATATTAATTATCAACCAAATTGCATTGCATACCCAAATCTCGAATCAGACTTTGAACTGAAATCTGGGTTAATTAACCTGATTCCAAAATTTCATGGACTCTCTGGTGAGGATCCCAATAAAAACCTTAAATAATTTAATGTGGTTTTCTTAACCCTGAAACCAATAAATGTATCTGAAGACCAAATCAAACTAAGAGAATTATCATTCTCACTTGATGGAGCTGCGAAAGATTGGATGTATTATTTACAACCTGAATATGTAACTTGTTGGAACGATTTGAAATGTCTTTTCTTGTAGATATTTTTTCCCACATCAAGGAACACTTCCATTCATAAGGAGATCTTGGGGATCAAGAAATCCCAAGGGGAGTCAATTTATGAGTACTGGGAGTGATTCAAGAAGTTGTGTGCAAGTTTCCCACATCACCAAATCAGTGAGCAACTCCTCATCCAGTACTTCTATGAAGGACTCACATCTATAGAGAGGAGAATGGTGGATGATGTAGATGGAGGAGAATTGGTGGACAAGACACGAGTAGCTTTACATGCATTGATTGAAAAGATGGACCAAAACTCCCAACAATTTGGAGATCAAGGTACACCACATGACAGGGGAGTACATCAGGTAAGTCCATCTTCTCTTGAAAGTCATTTGATTGATACCAAGTTGGAAGAATTGAAAACTATAGTAAGAAAGATTGATTTGGCTCAAAAGACATCCCAAACCCCTCCTTCAAGGCCTTTTGTAATTTTCACTGAGACAATCCACCCAACAGATTGTTTCTCACAACTACAAGAAACAGAGGATTGCGAAACAATATTCCAAGGGAGACCATATCAGCAACAACAAAAGACATATCCCCAAAAGAAGTTTGATTCATTTTCACCAGCATACAACCAAGGGTGTAAGGATCAATTGAACATGATTTATGCCTCTGGAAAACAAAAAAGCCCCCCTTTCAACAAAACTTCCAGCAGCCTCCGCTTTACCAGTAGGGTTTCCAACAACCCCTAAGTAGATTTGAATCCCAAGAATCAACAAACCAACAACAAGGGAACCCCCCATCCAAGGTAGATTCTAAAATTGATGACCTTTTGAATAAAATTGTTTTTAATCAACAGAATGAGCTGAAGAGTCAAATTTCGGATCTTAGGGAGTTTAAGACACAAATGAGCTAGATTTTCACTGCCCTCCATGAACTGGTAAGTAATAACTCTGAAAATCTTCCTTCCCAACATACTCCAAATTCCAAGGGAAATGTTAGTGCCATCACATTGAGAAGTGTGAAGAAAATGAATGATACAAATGTACCTACCATTCCATCAGGATTCACCTCAACTCCAGAGAAGCCTCATTCCATACCAACTGAAGAGAAACCAAAGGAGAAAGACAAAGGTAAGAAAAATATCGATGATGTTCCTCCTAAACCCCTTCCTTTTTCGAATAGAGTTGTTCAAACAAAAAATATGGCTGAAGACATGATATAAAAAAGAAGTTTTGGATACATTCAAGTGTGAGGAGATCAACATCCCTCTACTTGAAGCCATCAAGAAAATCCCAAGGTATGCTAAATTCCTAAAAGAATTTTTTACCAATTGAAGTGGGGTCAAGGGAAATGAGAGGATCAATCTTGGAAGGAATGTTTTAGCACTCATTACACCAACTCTAGCAATGCCAACAAATTGAAAGGATCCATGAACATTCACCATCCCATGCACCATAGGGGAGTTGCAATTTTCTGATTCTCTGTGTGATTTAGGACTTTCCATAAATGTAATGCCTCACTCTGTATTCTCTTCTTTACAGGTTGGTGAGTTGAAGCTGATGAGATTAGTGGTGAAGTTGGTAAATAGAGATACAACATATCCAGCGGGAGTCCTTGAGTATGTACTTGTCTAGGTAAAAGACATGATCTTCCCAATAGATTTCTACGTGCTTAACATGAAGGATGATCAGGTAAGTTCACATGATCCCATTATCTTAGGTAGGACCTTCCTCAAAACTGCAAAAACTATCATAAATGTCAATAAGGGTACACTTTATAGGGATTTTGGAGATCAAGTTGTGATATTTAATATTATGGGCTCTATGAAGTACCCCTCAGATGACCATTATGCTTTTTTTATCTCCCATTTTGAACTACCAAGTAAAAACCCCATGGAATTTTATTGTCCTATGCTTAGGGAGATTATGAGAATTGGTTCTAGTTTGATGTCTAAGAGTACTTACACACCTATTTCTAATGAACAAGACTCTATTAGATTTTATTTTGAAATGGATTCATATTCTGATTTTGATCATGTGAACACTTATTATGACATGGCTGTTGAGTATTCTGATGGTTTTGATGCTTTATTCTTTGATTTTTATGATGTATATTCTGATACTGATGTTCATTGTGCACATATTTTAGTTCCTTCAATTTATCCATCCATACATCACCCCCTTCATTGGAACTCAAACCATTTCTACCTAATCTCGAATACTCATACTTGTTAAGTGATGAGATATTACCTATTATAATTTCTAATAATATTCCTTTTGAACATGAAGAAAATATTTTGAATATTTTAAGGGAGAACATCAAGGAAATCAGGTGGACCTTGGATAACATATCAGGTAATTTCCCCTCTATTTGCATGCATAGGATTATTTTGGAGGATGGGGATAAACCGGTTTGGCAGCCACAAAGGAGACTCAATCCAACCCTTCTGGAATTTGTTAAAAAAGAGGTTGAAAAATTTCTCGAGGAAGGTATAATATATCCCATTTCAGATTCTTAGTGGGTGAGTCCTATTCAGGTTGTGCCTAAGAAAAGTGGTGTTACTATTATTAAAATTGAGAAAGATGAGTTAATTCCAACTAGGGTACACAACAATTGGTGTGTGTATATTGATTATAGGAAACTAAATCAATCTACTTGAAAGGACCATTTCCCCCTTCCATTTATTGATCAGATGCTTGAGAGACTAGCTGGTAAGAAACACTATTGTTTCCTGGAAGGATTTTCTGGATATTTTCAGGTTATTATTGCTCCGGAGGATCAGGAGAAGAAAAAATTCACTTGTCTATTTGGTACATTTTCCTGTCAAAGGATTCCATTTGGAATTTGAAATTCCCCAGGTACCTTCCAGAGATGCATGGTGAGTATTTTTTCTGATTTTATTAAGACCTACATGGAGGTATTCATGGATGATTTTATAGTGTATGGGTATTCATTTGATGATTGTATCTCTAGTTTGGGAAAGGTTTTGAATTGTTGTATTGAGAAGAATCTGGTCTTAAACTTTGAAAAGTGTCATTTTATGGTAGATCATGGAATTGTATTAGGGAATGTGGTGTCAAAACATGGGATAGAGGTTGATAGATCTAAGGTAGATATTATTTCATCCCTACCCTATTCTTCATGTGTGCATGATGTGAGATATTTTCTAGGGCATGAACTATTTTATTGGTGCTTCATCAAATATTTTAGTAAGATTGATTTTCTTATTTCATGATTACTTCAAAAGGATTATGATATTGTGTTTGATGATTCTTGCAGGAATTCCTTTGATGAGATAAAATAGAATCTAACCACTCCACCTATCATACAGCCTCCATGGTGGGAGCTTCCTTTTGAGCTTATGTGTGATGCCTCAAACTTCGCGTTTGGATCTGTCTTATCTCAGAGGGTAGAGGTACATTCACATGTGATTGAATATCCATCGAGGACACTGGATTCGGCCCAATCAAACTACACAACCATGTAAAATGAGTTTCTTGTTGTCATATTTGCTTTATATAAATTCCGTTCTTATTTATTGGGCTCTAAAATAGTTGTTTTTTCTGACCATACAGCTCTGAGGTACCTATTGAAGAAGTCAGATGTAAATCCTAGGCTAATCGGATGGATGATCCTTCTTCAAAAATTTTACATTGAGATAAAGGAAAAGAAGGGGTCAGAAAACCTAGTGGTGGACCACATGAGTAGGCTTACTCATACACTAGAGGATGACACCTTGAACCAGGTACCACTTCAGGACACTTTCCCTGATGAGAATATTTATTCCATCTCAAGTACACATCCTTGGTATGTTGATTTAGTGAACTACCTTGTTGCATATGAAATTATTACAAATTTAAAGAAACATCAAGTCCAAAAGTTAAAGAGTGAGTCCAGATTTTATGTGTGGGATGATCCCTACTTATGGTGCATGTATAGTGACCAATTTATTAGGAGGTGTGTTCCTGATCATGATTTTGGGTCTATTCTTCAATTCTGTCATACACTTGCTTATGGTAGACACTTTGGACCCCAACGGACAGCTAGGAAAGTTTTGGACTCTGGATTTTATTGGCCTAGTTTATTCCATGATGCTCATGTGTTTTTTAAGTCGTTCTCACATTTCCAACACACTGGTAATATTTCTAGGATACATGAGACTCCCCAACAACCCATATTATTCTGTGAGTTTTTTGATGTATGGGGCATTGATTTTATGGGTCCTTTTTCTAGTTCATTTTTTATCCTGTATATTTTGGTTGTCGTTGATTATGTGAGAAAATGGGTGGAGGCTAAGGCCACCAGGACTGATGATTCTCACGTTGTTGTGGACTTTGTCAAAGTACATTTTTTTTGTAGGTTTGGAGTACTGAAGATCATCATTAGTGACCAAGGTACACACTTTTGCAATCGGAATTTGGTTTCCCTCCTTCGGAAGTATGGGGTGACACAAAAAACATCAACACCAGACCACCCCCAAACAAATGGCCCAGCTGAGGTTTCAAATAGGGAGTTCAAACAAATTTTAGAGAAAACTATGCAGACAAATAGGAAGAATTTGAGAAAGCACTTGGATGTTGCATTGTGGGCTTATAGGACCGCATACAAGACACCAATTGGTATGTATCCATTTTGGATTGTTTTTGGGAAAGCGTGTCATCTCCATGTGGAAGTGGAGCATCGAGATTATTGGGATATAAAGAAATATAACATGGATTTGACCCAAGATGGAATCCAAATGAAGCTACAAATTCAAGAGCTTGAGGAGATTCGATTGTCTTCATATAAGAACTCAAGGCTCTATAAGGAAAGATCAAAATAATATCATTACAAAATGATATAGAAAAGTGAATTTCAAGTTGGAGATAAAGTCTTTATCTATAGTTCACAAGTGAATTCGGTTCCTGGTAAGTTTTGTTCCAAGTGGTTAGGTACTTATTTTGTGACTATTGTTTTTCCTTATGGCATAGTAGAGATCACACAAGAGGATGCAGGAAGGATCTTTACAGTCAATGGGAAACGTTTGAAGAAATACATTGAGGGACTTACTACTGATGTAGTGGATTTCATCACCCTGCATGACCCCAATATCACTTGATCATATCAGGAAGTTCCTAACCCTTTCACTTTTATATTCTTTTTCATATTTAAAATTATACATTTCATGTGCATATATCATCTCATATGTTAACATTGAGGACAATTCAATATTTTAAGTGTGGGGGAGGGGACAAAATTTTGGGGTATATATTTAGGATTTTTATTTGTGTGTTTTATGTATATTTTCTATTAAGTTTTTGGTTAAAATTTCAAAAAAAAACAAAAAAAATCAATAAAAAAATAAATATATCATGTAACATTCTCACGTGGAACATATGGAAAATACATGTTTTCAAAATTCATTGGTAGAAATATAAGAATGAGTAAGATTTCATCATCAAGGGTTGAATTTTATAAAAATTTAAGACGTCGATGATATGAATGGTTGTGTCATTATAAAACCTTTAAGATTTTGACATCATTATTTGTGACATTTGTTCATGGTAAATTATTTCATTGATTTCTACAAACATTTTTTCACACAATCACAACTTGTGAGTTTCTCTTACCCAATTGAATGTATATTCAGGGTAAGTAATCCTTTTCAGCTTATAACATGGTCTTTCCATATGTTCGTTTCTCTTCCGATAATTTCCATCACTATACCAGATTGACCTATGCATGTGCAGCTAATATCTGAATGTTGTACGCCCTCTAAAAAAAATTCAAAAAAAATCCAAAAATGAAAAAAAAAACAATCAATAAATAGGGGAGTGAAGAAATTTACAACATGTGGGGATATTTAGGTTGGGAACTCATGGTTTGACTTCTGGGAATGCTTAAATGAGTGGGTTTTGGAATTTGATTGCAAAAGATGTTGAACAGGTTATATGGAATAGAATCGAGTAAGAAGAAAAGTTTTTATTGACATGAATATACTAGATAAATGGTGGAGATACAAGCTTGGAATGGTTGACACACACACATGTGGAGAATTAGTGGCATGGTAGACTCATGGCTTGTTTCGCTATGATTAGTGTTATGAATCCCACTGGATTTTGTTTTGACACAATTTATGAGAAAATGACTTTAAAATTTATTGATATTGACTTTTTATTGGATTCTTACTTTTTCGATATTTGCAATGTGGATTGAGAAATATGAATATGCATATCTTGTCACAATTTTTTCCAATACATGATATGAGATTTTTCCCATGAGTGCAAAAGGGTAAGTGTGGGGGAGTTGATAAAACACATTTTTATTGAATATTTTATTGATAATAAATGATAAAATTTCTTCACATTGTGTTTAATATGTTTATTTATAACATATTTGGGATTAGATAATTCATTTGAAAATTTGAGGGAAATTACAATTTTACTCTTTATAGTGCACTGTAGTATTTCGAAGATAAATATTTTAATATTTATTATTTAAACTTGAAATTTTGTAACTGTGTTCCTGATTTAATGGGATACAACTTTTGTTAAGGATATTAGAGCTAAAACGTGCATTTGGTTGGACTAAATGGACCATGAAGTCAAATGTGGGATGGTCCCGCCAGATTGGACATTTGTTATGTATTTGGGATATAACTTCTTCATCATAGATTATATTGGGACAAAATTTTGAGAGGACATATCCAACCCAATTGTGCACAAATAATATTTCTAGAAGACCAGCTGGTTCATGTGTTTTGGAGGTCAAATGGGCGGTTCAATTTGGATTAAAATATTTGACCGAGATTCCCCATTCACACTTGAAACCTATTTAAACCTAGCCTCTTCTCCACTCTATAAATTAGTGTTTTTATCATTTTGAGGGGTTGGGATGCGACTTAGAGGATTTTTAGTAGAGGTGAAGTGGTTATTTTCCATTTCAATTAACCACTGAAGGAGGGAAGCTTTCAAGATAGGATCTCCTCCAAAATGTTATTCTCTTCCTCTTCTTTGTTGTAATGTTTTTGTTCTTTAAATAAACTTCTTATCTTATCTTCCATTTCTTTTATTTTGATGAATTTTATTCTTCTTTTATCTTCATATTTGGGTTTTAATTCTTTAGTAGAAGCGTGATTGGGTCATACCCATTATAAACTGTTGCAAATGCAATTTACTTCTACGATGATTATGCCACCCATGAAAGAGTAGTCTTTTTAGTAATTGATCTATCTCTTACCTTATTTATTAATTTATTTTGAATCAATGATATACTTTAATTAACTTAATATGATCTATTAATTGAGTTTTAAATTTAAATGAAACTAATAAATCAATTGAATAATTGACACAAAAACACGCGAGGTCCAAATTTTGTGTAAATTGTGAGAGCGCAAACTTAATTGGCGATACAAGACCACACGTGATAAGTTTGTAGAGTTAAAATATAATCCCTAAACTCAATTAATCTTTATTTCCATAGTTTATATGTGCTCTAATTAACCATTTACCATAATATAACCTTATAACATCAATCAAAGCAGGGTGTTGTGATTTCATGTTCCGAAGCTAGCCTAGGGTTTAAGTAATTTCATCTTTGTGGTTAAGTTAACTCCCATAGGGTTTTAGGGATAAAAAATTAGGGAATTATAATTAAGTGAATATTAATTTAAATGATAAAGATTAATAAGTAAATTAATAGGTATAGTTAGATCAATTACACCTTTTAAATATTTTCTAAAAAAACATCTTCTTGTTGTGTCATTTTAATCGAACTTCATTTAAAAAAAATACAATCTTCTTCCAGTAAACTTAATAAATGTTTATAATTGGTAAAAAAATACCCCATATTTTTTATGTAGTGTTTTTTCTTCTCTTTTATTTTATTCTCATAATTCCTTTAGTAAGTTGTTTCAATTACTTCCTCTTTGAGAGACGACCTTGGTCAGCCACTCTGCTGCACTTAAGTACCCCAAAAACCATTAATCATTTGAGGTCACCCACAACCACACCTTTCATAACTCCATTACCTAGCCATGCTGGAGGGTACCACTCAATAGTCATTCAGGAATTCCACTGCCTAGCCCTACTGGAGGGTACTGCTCGATAGTCATCAAGTAACTCCACTGCCCAACCTTGTTGTAGGGTAACGCTTGATAGTCGTTGAGGAACTCCACTGCCAAGACCTACTGGAGGGTACCACATAGAAAGTGTCAAATAACTCCACTACCCAGTAATTCTAGGGGGTACCACTCAGAAAGTTCATAAAGGAACTCTACTTCCCATCCCTACTAGAGGGTATCACTTGGAAATGTCCTGGTGATCCTGCATGATCACTACCATCATCGGGCATTTCCTAACCAGTCATTATGCCCAAAACATCTCCACATCATAACTTTAAACCCACAATAGTGGGTACCATAATTTTCTATACATAAAAAGACTCAATATAGGATAATCAAGGTCCAAAATCCAAGTTCAAATTAAGAAGATATGGATGATTGATGTTTCCTCAAAAGAGGCGAAGGGGTACAAAACGTGTGAGGGGACTGATTAGTCACTGAAAGTGGCTAATATTAATTGTTCATATCTTTATATTAATTGTTCCAAATTCCATAAAGATTGTTTTTAGTGCATTACATAAATAGAACTTCATTTCTCATCAAAAATGCAATTCATGTTTAAAATGAAAATTTGGGCCCAATCATTCATTTGTTTGTTGACAACATTATATTAATTTTCTGAATTTTAAATTTTGGGATATTATTTATCACTTTGTTTGGAACATTTTATCTTTTAGGTCCGATGGATGAATTCCAAAGGAAGATGGAAAATTTTGCGCCTGAAGGTAGAAACTTGCTGGAAAAAGCATAATGGGCCTAAGGCCCATCAAACAAATGTGGGGCCCAGAAACCAAACTCAATGAAGATGAAATTTATAAAGTAGAAAGATAAAAATATGAGGATCATTTTATTCAACTGTGTCCGGATCTAATTCTGATATTTTCATGATGATAAAGGGATCTTAAGTTGAGATTTAAATGGTGGACCCGACATTAATGCACAAAAATCCGTCCCACCATTTCGACCATAACGTCCAAACGGCTGAGCCAAATTTCCTGAAATTTTGAGATATTCTATAAGACACATTGACGAAGATATGTTCTATTTATTATGCCTTCGGATTTGGCCGTATAAAGTGTCAAACAGACACGTAAAAATAGAGGATGAATCTGGATGGTTTTGTGGTCAACTTTGTAACGTTAATTTTCTTTTGATTCTTCACCCTCCTTTTGACTCTCTTAATTGTTGGGGGGTGAATTTATTGTTGGGGGTGGAAATAAGGCTCCTAATATGCCTATATAAGGATCTGGTGGTGAAGGGAATAATCATCTAACATTTTTCTTTGAATCCAAGTTTTTATTTCAATTGTAATTTCCCGCTTTCGTTTTGTAATGGCATCGTTAATTTCTCTAATGTATGTTTTTCATTCACGTTCAGTATTTTAATAAAATTTATTCTTATTAATTTTTTATTTTCCTTTTCTTCACATGTTTATACCATTGAATCAAGGTGTGAAATTATTCACACCATCACTTGTGATTTCAATCACACAATGGTGGAGTGTTCGTTCTTTTAATAATTTTCTTTTTCTTCAATTCTGCCCCCATAAGTCAACTACCCGCTTCCATTGATAGAATAGCATAAATGGAGGGCTAAACTTTTATGGGTTGATCCTAGGGAGTTGAATGGGCTGGATTGAATGTTATTTTAT
The DNA here is from genome assembly GCA_963277665.1 of Viscum album. NCBI lineage: Eukaryota > Viridiplantae > Streptophyta > Magnoliopsida > Santalales > Viscaceae > Viscum > Viscum album. The sequence continues at coordinate 453,142,499 of OY728166.1, read as the reverse complement.
GTTCTTAAATTCTTAAACTTGTTCTTTATTTTAAGATTTCCTTTCTTTGATTTATCTTCTTCTTTGTCTTCACCAACTTTAACGACGACACATTTTAAGTGCTATTACGATCCAATTCCTTGGAGTGCTCATTTAATTGATCCTCTAAGTGAATTGGTGATTATCCTTGAAATTGTGTATGGATTAAATCGGAGAATGATATTGTGGAATTATTTCATTTAATGGATACCTCTTGAACCGATGAACAGAAAATCAAATGAAAAAAAAATACATTCAATAAAGCCCAAGAGACAACCTAGGATCAACTCACCATAATTATTTGTTTTAATTAAAGTAATTTTATTGGTTTTGTTCTTTAATTTAAATAAATATTTCTTCAAATCAATCAACAACATAGTTGGCCACTTCATAGCCAATCCCACATCTAATCAAAGTGTCTCAAGGTTTCTTCTTCGGTCCCTGTGGATTTGACCCCTACATGTACTACATCAACCTCTTTTACCAGTAGGGTAAATTTGGGCGCAACCAAATTTTGGCACCATTGACGGGGACCCAAGTAAGTACCTTAGACCCAAATCTTCTTTTCTCACCCCAAATTCTCTATTCTCACCCTAATTTATCTTCTCTTTTCCCCTTTCTATTTCTGTGTTTCCAAAAAAAACCACAAAACTAATTTTCAATCAATTCCAATGGATTATCCTCCAAAATACCCCTTCATAAATCAATGTTGTAATTAAGTCAGAAATCAATATTGGGAAACACCTCACATAGGGAATTTCATTGACCAATCCTTAATTGAATACACCACACCAGATGAGATGTACAATCAATGGGATGCTGAATGTTTACAAGATCAATTTCCATACCTATCAAGAATGATTGAAAAGATAAATAATGAGGAAGTCCATGATGTACAAACATATATCAACCCTAATCCTGAAAAAATTCTTGAACAATTGTGTGAAAAAATGGTTAAAATGAATTCATAAGTTTCATCACTGAGATTAGAAATACAAAACATTGAGACTTATGAAGAACTCATTCCCACTCAGGATGTCCTTTACACATCAATTATAGGAGAATCTTGTTGCCCACATAAATCATGTGAATTTAGTAAAGAACCCACTTTAAAATCTTGGAATACAGAGTTGGATAATGAAGATATTTGGTCAGGTAATTTTGAAATTCAAGATAAAGAACATGAAGGAATTGTTAATGAGTATTTAAATCAGGATGAAATTGATTTCATGAATTCACAAGAGGGAAATTATTCCTCATGGATTGAATGTCCATAATATTGCACCAAAAATGATTTTTTAGAATCACCAATCATTGAACCATTGGGAGAGTTAACAAATATTGAGTCTATACCCACTCCCGACATTCAAAAGGAAAATTTTTGGGAGGAATCAAAATTTCAAAAGGAACCAATTATTTATAAATTTCATGGAGAAGAAACTGTTTTTGATTCAAATTTCCATTCTTATTTTGTAATTTTTTATCAACCTGAACTCAAAATTTTTCTCCTTTCTTCCCCACTCTTAAATGTTGATAACCAATACCATGAAATTTCAATTTATTCTCCTCTTGAAACTAAAAAATTGGGAATGTTTATTGATGTATTAGGCAATACTAGATATTCAATTCAATCAACCATTTCTGATATTACATAGATTTTACCGCTCATTATAGAACAAAGGATTTCACATGAAACATATTTCAAACAAATAATCAATCTCAATCTTGTTTAAGTGGAGAAAGATGGGTTAATTAAAATTTTGAAAGTTGGAATTGGATAAGTTGGGGGGTTCAAGTCGAGCTAAAGATGTTAAACAAAAGCGCTGCATGGGAGGCAACCCATGATTTTCATGTTTTTAATAATTTTGAAGCATTTTATTTTTCATATAATAAATTACCATAGACTGTTGACCTATTCTTCTTTTATGAGTAAGGATGGGTATGAAAGGGGAGCGTCATATTCATCCGTGTCACGTGGCGTGATCTCTGAGTAATACCTTACCCAGAAATATAAAAAGAAGACAATGTATCATCAGTTTATTTTGTTTTGCTTTATTTTTATGTTTCTATAGGTTTAAAAAAAATAAAACGACATGTCGTAATCCATAAGGAAAATCCATTCACCACCATCCAAGCCACTGAGACTCAAATCCAGGATTTAAGGGAGACTATGGCATGCACTATCATCATCAACCACTAGGTGACTTCATTCCATGATTTTCATTTTAAATTTCTTCTTTCAACTCCTCTTTTACCCCCTTCTAACTTTTCTTTTCTTTAAACACTAGGGACAATGTTATTCTAAGTTGGGGGGGGATAAAAAATGATTTTTTTTTCAATAAGAACATGCGTGAAAAGAAAAAATTCCATTAACCTTGAACATGATAACACACATTGAAAACTCTAAAATTGGATATCAAATAAATTTTGCATGCCTTGATTCTGATTTTAATGCAAGTTTAAGTTCATGAGCATAGTTTTTGGAAAGTGTGGTTGTATGATGTGATTTTTCAATGTTTACATTTTCATCCTCTTAATAAAAATGCCACAATGCATGTCTATTGGATCGTGGGTGTAAATTTGAGTTCTTGGGTCCCTTTCATTATAGCATATGGTTCTGGGGTCACTTTTAGTTTAATTTGAGTATCCAAAAAAAAAACAAAAACAAAAAAAAAACAAAAAAAATGACCACATAGAGGAATGTTTTGTCCAAATGTGTGGCATCCGGCACTTGGGGATCGTGACTCCATAGTTTTCTTTCCCAGAGTTAGGCTTTATATCTCTATTGTAGAGCATGAAATTGACAATATGTGTGGCGTCCGACACTTGGGGATCGTGACTCCATAGTTGTCTTGCCCAGAGTTAGCCTTTTCATATCTATTGTGGTTAAAAAAATAAAATAAAAAAAGGATACTCATCTTAAGGTTTAATGTGATTCCCACCCAGTTCTTCCATTTTTTCCCCTTGAAAAATAAAATGGTCCCCATATCTTTTATGATGCACAACACTTTATCATGCTTAATTGGAATTGGATGAAATGTGGCGATGAATTTGAACAAAGGAATGGGCTTGGGCTTGGGATATGCTTATAGACCTAGCTTGTTTTAAATGATTTTGATGGTTTTTCATAATTTTTTTTGGTATTATATATTTGGGTGAGCAATGTGTATTAAAATGTTTTTGGAAAAGGGGATTTGAATTTCATATTTGTAATTTATTTTGCTCGGGACTAGCAAAACTCAAGTTGGGGGGTGTGATTAGTCATTGAAAGTGGCTAATATTAATTTTTAATATCTTTATATTCATTGTTCCAAAGTCCATAAACATTTTTTTAGTGCATTACATAAATATAACTTCATTTCTCATCAAAAATACAATTCATGTTTAAAATGCAAATTTGGGCCAAATAATTCATTTGTTTGTTTACAAAATTATATTAATTTTCTGAATTTGAAATTTTGGGATATGATTTATCACTTTGTTTGGAACATTTTATCTTTTAGGTCTGATGGATGAATCCCAAAGGAAGATGGAGAATTTTGCGCCTGAAGACAGAAACTTGCTGGAAAAAGCATAATGGGCCTAAGGCCCATCAAACAAATGTGGGGCCCATAAACCAAGCCCAATGAAGCTTAAAGTTATAAAGTAGATAGATAAAAATATTAGGATCATTTTATTCAACTGTGGCCGGAGCTAATTCTGATGTTTTCATGATGATAAAGGGATCTGAAGTTGAGATTTAAATGGTGGACTCGACATTAATGCACAGAAATCCGTCTCACCATTTCGACCATAACGTCCAAACGGCTGAGCCAAATTTCCTGAAATTTTGATAACTTCTAGAAGACACATTTCAAAGATATTTTCTATTTATGACACCTTCGGATTCGGCCGTATGAGGTGTCAAACGCACACGTCAAAATGGAGGATGAATCTGGATGGTTTTGTGGTCAACTTTGTAACGTTAATTTCCTTTTGATTCTTCACCCTCCTTTTGACTCTATTAATTGTTGGGGGGTGAATTTATTGTTGGAGGTGGAAATAAGGCTCCTAATATTCCTATATAAGGAGATGGTGGTGAAGGGAATAATCATCTAACATTTTTCTTTGAATCCAAGTTTTTCTTTCAATTGTAATTTCCCGCTTTCGTTTTGTAATGGCATCGTCAATTTCTCTAATGTATGTTTTTCATTCACGTTCAGTATTTTAATAAAATTTATTCTTCTTCATTTTTTATTTTCCTTTTCTTCACACGTTGATACCGTTGAATCAAGGTGTGAAATTATTCACACCATCACTTGTGATTTCAATCACACAACGGTGGAGTGTTCGTTCTTTTAATAATTTTCTTTTTCTTCAATTCCACCCCCATAAGTCAACTACCCGCTTCCATTGATAGAATAACATAAATGGAGGACTAAACTTTTATGGGTTGATCCTAGGGAGTTGCATGGGCCGGATTGAATGTTATTTTATGTTCTTAAATTCTTAAACTTGTTATTTATTTTAAGAGTTTCTTTCTTTGATTTATCTTCTTCTTTGTCTTCACCGACTTTAACGACGACACATTTTAAGTGCTAGTATGATCCAATTACTTGGAGTGCTCATTTAATTGATCCTCTAAGTGAATTGGTGATTATCCTTGAAATTGTGTATGGATTAAATAGGATAATGATATTGAGGAATTATTTCATTTAATGGATACCTCTTGAACCGATGAACAGAAAATCAAATGAAAAACAAATACATTCAATAAAGCCCAAGAGACAACCTAGGATCAACTCACCATAATTATTTGTTTTAATTAAAGTAAATTTATTGTTTTTGTTCTTTAATTTAAATAAATATTTCTTCAAATCAATCAACACCATAGTTGGCCACTTCATAGCCAATCCCTCATCTAATCAAAGTGTCTCAAGGTTTCTTCTTTGGTCCATGTGGATTCGACCCCTACATGTACTACATCGACCGCTTTTACCAGTAGGGTAAATTTGGGCGCAACCAGGGACCCACACGACATGTGGTCCTGCTCCACCACTTTTCTATGTCCCTGGGGGTACATGGATTCCAAACCATGTATTAGTACATTCCATGCATGTGGAATACATGACAAATCCAAGTCAACCAGGACCAGGCTGTGTCGTTGGTCATGTTCGTGTAGTTAACCCCGTGTCCGTGTACTTAGGTATATGACTATGTAATATTACACAGGTTCCCACCCACATGATCCACCAAAAAATTTTCTCAACTAGGGAAGGGGTACATGGTGTGTATTAGGGATACACATTGTGTCATACTTAACTTTTTTCAAAACCCTAGTCGTTGTCACTAAAGGACTAAACATTGTGTGTTCATCCCACTACACGGTGTGTAGTTGGGTTTTCTACATAATTTCTAGATCTTTAGATCTGCTTCCAGTACCTTGAATAAAGCCTATCCACTTAAGATCCAGGACTATCTATGTCTAAAACTTTTATATCTAGTTGTAGATCATGTTTTCCGACCGTCGTTCGCTAGAAATCAGCCTTAGTTATTGGTCGGGGTTATTTGTATGAAACACACATTTCCAAGGATTCCAACCTTGATACCTTGATCTAAAATCATTAAAATGAAATTAAAAAACTTGAAAATATCCCATATCTAACCTCATTTCATTGATCCTTGGTTTTATCATCGATTCGTCACAATTCTGGGGGTCTGATCGGGCTCAGTACCGCACGCCAATATCAAACCAGGACCATGAGATCCTACCAATGATGAAAATGAAGAATATTTGGGACAAAATTACCATAACAAAGCTTAATCATAATTTTACAATTGTTCTTGGAAAATAAAAAATAACGGTGATAACAGGTCATAAAACATTGAATAAATCAATTTAGATTTCAATACATGGGTGCATGCTCAAGGCCACAATTGACGTAGATCAATAGAAGGGATTGATTCGCTCAAACCATTTAATAAAAATGATATAAATCACCAAATTGAAAAGTCATAAATGTATTTTGGATCATTATTTTATGAATAAAATGCTCACCAATGATTGAATAAATTTGTTACATTTGACGCGTCCTAATCTGCTCTGATCTGGTGTTTTGTTGTTGTCTGATGTGATCCACCAATGAAAGGAGGAAAGAGAACATCATTGCTGATTCTAGAATTATGAGGATAACCCTATCTAATATTCCATGAAGATATATTTATAGGAATAGATTTGGTCAAAAGAGTTTAATTAATTAATTTATTAAATTAATTAAACCCTCTGAACATACCCCCAATGGGCGAGGGATCTGGATGCCCCACACCGACCCATTTTAGGTCACATCAAGGGTAAACACCATGTACTGGACTCAACCATGGTCTCATATTTCTAACCCGAGCTTACGTTTAAGATTTATCTTATTTTATTTCAAAATATGTGTACACGTAATATAAAATATATTTAATATTCATGTAAAATTAATTTCAGGCACATCGGGTCCCAGAATCGCACGTCATCTCATCACCTAACTCTAGAAATATATATATATATATATATATATATATATATATACTACGGAAAATATGACCTTTATCAGTTCTAGAAAAGGGAATTAACAATGCTAAAAGAGCGTTGTTAATCGAGGTGAAGATAAAGGGGAGGGGTTCCCCTATAATAGTGCTAAAAAAAGCACTGATAAAGACCCCTTTTATCAGGGCTAAAAAAAGAACTGATAAAAGGGGTATTTTATCAGTGCTAAAAAAAAGCACTGATAAATGGGTCTTTTATCAATTATTTTAAAAAAGTGCTGATAAAAGTTAAAAAAATAAAAAAAAAATTATGAAATTCGGGCAGGGGCTTCAATAGTGCTTGAAGCGCCCTTTAATAACGCCCCGCCCCACCACCCCAGCCCACACACCCCAACAACCCCCAAATCCTTTAATAGTGCCCCAACCCCCTTTATCAATGCTAGACATAATTCCCCACCAATGCACACGTCCTGCCTCCCCCTAGATTTGATCTCGGGACCTGTTACTTGCACGCATAATCCTTTATCACTCCACCATATTGCTTTGATTTTCATTTATTAATTTATCTATATATATATAGTTATATTTACTCGTATATTAATTTATTTTTATATTAAAATATATATATTTATATTAATATATATATATATTGTTATATTAATATATATATATCCGTATATTAATATATATATATATAGTTATATTTATATATTAATATATTTATTCATATATTAATATTTATTCGTATATAAATATAAATACATTTAGTTATATTAATATATATATATATATATATATTTATTCATATATTAATATATATACATTTATTCGTATATTAATATATATATATATAGTTATAATTTTTTATCCGTATATTTATTAGCATATTAATATATATTTATAAGATTAGTTTTAAATACATTTATAAAATATGTTTTCTTATTTATTTTTATAAATAAATAAATACATACATACATACATATATACATATATACAACACACACACACACATATATTTACGAATAAATACATATATATGTGTATCTGAAAAGCCATAGAATGTTAAAATGACCATAATTTCTAACAAAGAAGTCTATTTCAACTCCACAACCAGTAAAATCAAAGAACATGAAATGATATTCAATATTATATGTGGTACAAGCCTAATGGACATCCATATTAGAAGTTATAGCTGTTTGAATGTTAAAAAATTGGGGTATCACAACTAAAAACTCAGTTTTGGAGGCCTTATGGGCCATTTGTTGCCTTGAAAAATGTTATAGAAGGTTCCCTTGGGTCACTAGAGTGTAGAGATCATCACATGATTTTATTTGATATGCTGTAGAGCTCAAACAGACACCTGGATCAAAAGTTATGGCCGTTTAAAGTTTGAGTTGCATTTTCAACTTATTTTTGATCTTTTATTTTTGATTTTTTGTGTCTTCAAATTATTATTAAATTATTATTAGTTGATAATAATTAGAAAATTATTAATTAATAATTTTTTAAGATATTTTATAATCCATTTTCACTACATATCTTACATATTAAGTGAAAATGTTTATTTATACTTATCTAAAACATATTTAAAATATATATATTATATTTATATCAATATAAATATAATTATATATCAATATATTATTTTTTATGAGTTTTTTTGAAATATAAAATTTAACGGCTCTAGGAAAAGGCACTGATAAAGCCCACCCTTTATCAGCGCTACTAAAAAAAGCATTGATAAAGGGTGGCACTGCGGAAACCCAGTTTTGTGGTAGTGATAAATATTTCAAAGTTTTACAAGGGAAAACCAAGTCTCAAAATCATTCACTTCTTCAATATTTTCATCCCCAAAATGAAAAATCAAAATAAACAACTCAGGATACTGAGCCCGCACCCGACTCCCCCACTCTTAGGAACACTCCTACACATTCTTGTACTACCACAACACATGGACTAAGGCGATGGTCCATCTATAAAGGTCATATCCTGTCGATCCTTGATCTCCACTAGGTTCTATATAATGGTGGATCTATCCTTGATGTTTATCTTTACCCATTCAATAATGTGTGTAGGGTCGTGCACGTATCTCCTCAACTGTGACACATAGAAGACGTTGTACACCCTCTCCAGCTATGGGGAAAGGGAAAGGCAGTAAGCAAGCTCACCAACCCACAAAATAATCTCAAACAAACCTATGAACCTTGGCGATAACTTACCTCCCCACATGAACCTCTACAATCCTCATTATTAGGAGACTCTTAGGAAAACATGGTCTCCCTGCTCGAACCCAAAGGGACTATAATGATGATATTCATATGATTTGTTTTCCTACTCTGGACCACCCTCATCATATCACAAGTGACTTAAGCTTCTCCATCATCACCTGCACCATCTATGGTCCCATATGAGATGTCTCACCGATCTCTGCCTAGCACACGGGTGACATGCAGGGTCTCCCATACAGGGCCTCAAAAGGTTTCATGTTGATAGTAGAGTGGTATCTAGTTTTTTATGTAAACTCTACCAAGGGAAAGTGGTCCTCCAAACTCTAGATAAAGTCTAACACACAATCCCTCAACATATCCTAAAAAACTTGGATAGTGTTCTCGGTCTACCCATTGGTTTAGGGGTGAAAGGGTTTAATCATCCTCATTTAGGTCTTGAATTCATACTGTATACCTCTCCACAATCATGATGTAATCCATGAATCATGATCAGAGACAATCATCGAGGGTACCCCATGAAAGAGAATGATATCACATATGTACAACTACCCCAAACTCTCCACAAAAATATGCTCCCTGATAACAAGGAAGTGAGATGACTTCATGAGCTGGTCAACTATCTCCTAGATGGTGTCATGACCATTCACTGTGTGTGGAAGCCTTGTCACAAAGTTCATGGATATTCCATCCCATTTCCACTATGGGATCTCAAGGTTCTACAATAAACCTGTCATAACTTGGTGCTCGACCTTCACTTACTAATAAGTGAGGCACCGAGAGATGAACTCAGCTATGATTCATCTCATGCTGAACCACCAAAATTTCCAATGATGGTCTCTGTACATCTTACCCACACTGAGATGTACATCTAGGGTAGAAGTGTGGAACTCTCACATCACATCCTTCTACATCATGAATAGAACCACTGTTCACCCCTAGAAAAGGATGATATGATTCCCTCCATTATAATATCCATATAGTGAGTCACCTGTGGATATATGATCACATAATACCTTAAATATGATGTCTCCCAGCTGGGACTCCCTCACACTCTCAAGAAGTAGAGGAGTCAACATCATCGACTGTAGACAATTGTACCTATTGTAATAGTGGGTTCCCTAGACCTAACTATACAATGATTTTTTATTACCATATCATGTATACAAGTTATATATATATATATATGATGTTTACTTAATATTATATTTTATACTTTTCTATTTCCACTATTGAAATGGTAATGTCCATAGATTAAATGTCATATCAAAAGGTTATAGCAGATCCTGTGCTCTAATGAGAACCTTGAGATATCATGATATTAATCTTAAATATATTTCATATGGTCTAGATACATCATAATAACTAGACATAGTAGATGTTTGACTATCAGGTGATAGGGTCTCATAATAATTGATATTTCTTCTCATGAAGTTCACATTTAGTGATCTCTAGTAGTGATATCATGAGGATAGACCCACCAATAGGAACACTACATGTTTTGGGTTCCATTGAATGTTCCTATATAGGGACATGTGTAATAGTCTCCTAACTTGAGATCATTATCAATGTGTTCCATTTGATCATGTACATTAATACAAGGAAAAAACCATGATAATGAAATCGTGGTGAAGTAGCTTTGTTGGGTGCATCATTAGTGGTATGACATTGGTTGAATGATCAAAAAAGGATATGTCACTTACAGGTTAAGGAAATAATATATCTCAGGCCATGTTGATTAGGATGGAAGTACCTTCATATGACCATGGTCATGAAAGTCATAGGTAAATCCATCCAATTAGATCAAAAAATAATAAATCAATAAAAGGGTGATGACATGAGAGTGCATCCTATTTTATGATATATTAAATGCAAAGAGATTATATTACATAGTGGATGTTCATAGGATGGATGTCATTGCTATGACTATCCTTATCTCTTTAGAGGCCATGATGGGTTACTAGATCCCACTCTTGGTCTTTGAATAGTATTCACTGCTATCATGATAAGGTCCTAGAGGGTCACACACAATAGCATATTCAAAAATATGCTATATTCAATTGAATAGGTAATTGGACATGGTGGGCCCCACTACTGGGGTCCAAGATTTTTCTAGGAAGATACAATCACCAAATAAAGAAAGAAATTCATATTATTAAAGTTAAGAATAATTGGAATTGAATTTATTTATTAAATGTATTTACAAGTTTTAAAGTAAATACATGAAAATATTAATTGAATGAATATTAGTTTAAAATATTCAAGATTCATTTAATATTTGTAGGAATGACTAGTCGAGTTAATGACTTGGGTATTATCACTTAATATATTTATTATTTTACAAGAAGGTGATAATAATAATAAATTATATTTACCACTTAGTTTAGTAGTCAAAATATTTTTTATATAGTATGTTAATTATTCAGGGGTGGGGCATGCATTTTCAGGTAATTTCAAAACATGCTATAAATAGAGGAACAAAGGTGATTTCCATGGACTATGTCTCTCTCTCTCTCAATTATTCTCTCTACCAAATTCTAGAGAGATATATGCTATGTATCCAGGAGTTTGGATCGAGCTTCCTCTCATGCATCACAAGCAAAGAAATATGGTTATCATCAGAGCATCAAAGGCATCGTCGAAACTCTACACTAGCACCCATATTTCAATGATCGTAACTTCTGTAGATTTTTGAAGCATGTGTGGATGATCAATATGAATTTGGATTTGAATTATTTAATCAATCATAATCAGTGATGAGTAGATGTTGAGTGAAAATTCGTATCAAATCAGGTATTTATGGTTTTAATTTTTTTTACTTAAAACTCTTCACATGAGATCCTCAGCTTATACCAGACAGTGATTCATCAACGTTGATGATTTCGTGTCGATCGTCAGTGAGAAATTTTTAAAATACCATCTTTTGGGGCTTTCACTGCATTCCTGGTTCCTTCAATTGGTATTAGAGTGAGCACATGAAGTTTTTAAGTTAAGGAAAAAAATTAAATTTGCATTTAACTTAATAAAGGGCATCGTTTTAGTCCTAATGTTGAAGGGGATTCAATCCGATATTGGATGGTCAAGTTACAACCATTAAAAGATTTTAATACAGATTGAATTTTTATTAATGGGTGTTTATTTTGAAGAAAATACATATATTGTATGTTAATTTTATACCCAAAATAGTAGAGTGAGTTTTTAGCATTAAACACGATCACCGACGATTTCTTCGGTCACTAAAATAGTTAATTTCAGCCACCGGATTTTTCTACTGGTGAATTTTAACAATAATTATTTATTATAATAATAATTTTTTATTATATTAATTTTATTTTTCTATTCTATCATATAGGCTTAGAAAAAATAAATAAAAATGTTATGATTTAAATTGGGGGCATCTGGCCCGGAGAAAAGAAAAAAAAATCGGTTTATTTTTTTAAACAAAATAATGGTGGGCTGGTCGGTGATTTTTTAAAAAGTAAAAAAAAGGTGTACGTGGGTCTAGTGAGGGAACCCATTCTTCCTTCCACCTTCGAAAGTAGCTGGTCGGAACCAATGTCATCACCCCAATTGGTGGATCCTTCCTTTTGGGGTGCTTTCCAACTCGTTGTTCCACCCAGTGACCATTCATCGGCACACAAGTCAGCCCTCCATAGTGATACCTAGATCATGCAACCCCCCTCTGCACTAGGGATCCTCTGCCACTCCCCATTGAGGTCCCCAATCGACCTCCTATCAGTGTTTCCTCATCGACCGAGCAAACCTCCAGATCCTGCCAGTGTAACACCTCCCTCCATTTCGTCTCTCCGTAGTGAGCTTCTCTGATGAATCCATAGTTTTTTATACTCTTTTTTATTTTTTAAAAGGCCTAGGTTATTTTTTTTAAATACCACTTAAAGGAGGCGTCACTGATGCCGCATTTTCCCTAAAAAAATATTTTTTTTCCATTTTAATTATGTTTTTTATATATTTAAAATTTTAATGTTTTATTATTATGTTAATATCGTTATATATATATATATATAACTTAACATTTCAACATAATTTAACTTTTATTCAAGTACGTGACTTTGCTAACCTATAAAATATAAACTATAAGACTAATATGAATAAAATTTTAAAAATTAATAAACATATAACAATTAATTGAAAATAAAAAAAATCTTTAAAAAATTGATAAAAAATAATTAATAATCTTTCTAATCCACCTACTTGAAACTTAAAAATGTTTCAAGTACATGCCTTTGATAACCTATAAAATATAACCTCTAAGACCGATATGAATTAAATTTTAAACATTGATTAAACATATAACAAGTAGTTGAAAATAAAAATAATTTCTTAAAAAATGTTGATAAAAATAATTTATAAGCATTCTAATCCACCTACATGAAACTTAAAAATGTTTCAAGTATGTGCCTTTGCTATCCTATATAATATATTCTGTATAACAGATATGAATAAAATTTTAAACATTTCTTAAACATATAACAAGTAGTCCAAAATAAAAAAAAATTCTTAAAAAATGTATTCAAAAAATAATTTATAAGCTTTATAATTCACCTACTTGAAACTTAAAAATGTTTCAAGTACGTGCCTTTACTAGCCTATATAATATAAACTATAAGACCGATATGAATTAAATTTTAAACATTGGTTAAAAATATAACAAGTAGTCCAAAAATAAAAATAATTTCTTAAAAAATATCGGTGAAAAATAATTTATAATCTTTCTAATCCACCTACTTGAAACTTAAAAATGTTTCAAGTACGTGCCTTTGCTAGCCTATATAATATAAAATATAAGACTGATATGAATGAAATTTTAAACATTGGTTAGACATATATAAAGTAGTCTAAAATAAAAATAATTTCTTAAAAAAATTTGGTGAAAAATAATTTATAAGCTTTCTAATCCACCTACTTGAAACTTAAAAATGTTTTAAGTACGTGTCTTTACTAGCCTATATAATATAAACTATAAGACCGATATGAATGAAATTTTAAACATTGGTTAGACATATAACAAGTAGTTGAATTTTTAATTTTTTTTATGGGTCTTATAGTATATATTTTATAGGCTTTCAAAGTCAATTAGGTGGCTTGAGATCCTCCTCGACATTCATTCTTTTCGCTCTCACTTCTGAGTTACTATTCTTACATTCCTTTTATTATCATTTATTTATTTTATTTATGAAACAATTTATTTTAAACAAATTTTTAGAAGATTAGGCTATATTTTAAAATTTATTTACGTTGTTTTTATACTATATATTTTTTAATATTTTTAAGTTATTTACTTGAAATGTACTAATTATTTCTATGCTTCAAGTAATCGACTTTGAAAGCTGTCAAATATAAAATGTTCCTGAAATATAAATGAAAACTAAAATACAAGATAAAAATATAAGAAGAGCTAATAGTAATAATAATATTTTTATTTCAATAGAAATAAAACTTGCAAATAAACATGTACAATAAATGTATATGTCTGTGGTGAGGAGATTATGTCCCAAATGGTGGTATACTAATAGGACGTCCATACCGAGTGCGTAGTAGAGTCTGATGACCTAGAGAAGGCTGATCCTTGGGCATTCGAATGTCGACTGGTGCATCCTCTATCTGTGTGTCAGTGGGAGGAGTTGTCAACTACATCTCGTACTAACCCCAGATCCTTCTCCCAATAGAGTGGTAGAAGGACCTACCTATATCGTAGTGGGGACCCAAGCCTACGATGGAGCTATACCCCAAGAATGTGATGCATATAGAACCCAAGGCTGCGATAGATCCCAAGGTTGTGATGGATCTGAAACCCAAGACGGAGAGAAATGCAGATATCTTATCAGGAAAAACGGATCCCATGCCACCTGAGGCACATCCTAAATTGGCTAATTTTGGACTATAAGAGGGATGACCTCTACCTATGGAATAGGTGAGGCCTCACGTGCAACACGATGCTTTCTACGTTGTCATGGTCATGGCTCTTCAACACCATCAACATCTGCTGGATGTTCCTTTGGGGTGGGAACCTCCTCTCTCCAGGTCGGACATGCGAAGATGCTCCTGGAAAGTGCATGAAAAGATTCCCTCACCTCCAGCGTTGTAGCATGGATGACTGCCCATCTAAAGACCCCCTCCTCCTCTTCACCACTCAGGCAAACAAGGTGATCTGTGTGACTACCTGGTAAAGAGATTCAAATTGCATTAGAAAATATTTCAATAAACAAACTAATGGAAATTTATTGACTTACCATCATCTACATCTCTATGCCAGGTTGGATAAGATACAGTATAGACTTCAGTCTATACCATGGCTCATACTCAACCTGCTCTTAAATAAATAATAGATTCGTAGGAACACCCTGAATACAAAAATCTACACGTTTGTGCTAGTAGTCGATAAAGCTGGCATGTACTCAGGACCAGTCATCATCCTGCCTCCCTGTTAGCTTCATCCCATAAAGCCACTTTGTCTGTCTCGACAACAATGGAATCAGCTGAGTACAAAAAAACTAGCACATGACTCTGTCTGGATGCTGCCACTCAATAATATGGAAGTGAATGAGGGGCACTTCAACCATAGAATCCTCAAGACCAACAGTACAGTATGCTGGAAACTGGTCCATAATACTCCAGTATGTAAGCCATGAAATCTGAAATGACATGTGATTTTGTTAAAAAAACACCTAACTAAAAACCAAAATTGATGATATTATTAAATATGTTAGACAGTGAGTGATTGTATATACATACCTGATCATGTAAGAGATATTCCAACTGTAGCCGATATACGCCCAAATGTTGTCTTGGAACTGCATCGAAATTATGTCACTGACACCACCTGTAAAATACATCATCGATAGTGAAAAATAATGATAAATTAAAGTCAATAACTCATAGTAGAATCAGAAACCAATATAAATTCTGATCATACCAGCATCCACGCAGAGCATCATGCAGCACCTCCATCTCGACCGACAGACCAACAAGCTCAGGGCAGAATAATAGATGTGCTCCCATGCCCACATCTGAATAAGGATAACGCATCCCCTGAGACCTGTGTGGTTCCTGTGGGATAACCTGCATAATGTTTTTTTATGTGTATGTCAAGTAGGACGATCCCCAACTATACGTCCCAGCCCGATCAAAGTCCTCTAGTATGGGTAGATACATCATGTGCACGTGCATCCCCAAGTGATCAGTACACATGGTCCCGCCAATGAGCCATAATATATATGCATGGGTATAATTAATGACAGTCTTCTTGTCATCATCATCCTGTAAATGTGGAATATGTGACTCTAACCAAGGAATAGATATGGACGCTCCATCTGTATCCATACGATCAGACAAAATATCAACGCCTAACAAGTTCTGAGAAAGGTCTGGCCAAGCTGCACGAGTGAGTCCAATAACGGGTCTCCCCTGGATAGGAAGACCGAAAAACACTTCCACATCCTGGAGGGTGATGTTCATCTCTCCCTTAGGTAGGTGTAATGTGTGTGTCTCTGGTATCCACCTCTCAACAAAGGAAGCAAGTAGGTAATGGTCTATAAATGTGAAATCTGATACAACAAGGCCATAGAAGCCAGCACAGTGCAAGTATGGTCTAATGGCATGTGGAGGCTCCCTGTGATGAAAATAGTGCACTTGACGCACCCTGATCGATCGATCTGCACGACCCTCTAACACAACCTAATAAATATGGGTATCCTGCTGAGTGAGCAGTATGGTCTCATCCATATTCATATAAACAAATGAAATGAGTCGTAAGTGTAAAATGTAAATATAAAATTATGGTTAACATAATGTTATGACTTGTAGAATGAAAGACATGACATATTTATTCACATTGTTTTATGAAGTTATTTTTACCAAAATAAATATAATTCTCCATGTCTTTTGGAATAATGGAATACTGATTTTTAAATCATAGAGACAATATTTCTAAATTATTGGGTCTTGAATTTGGTTAGACATATTTTGGAGGAGCTTTATGATTAACTAATTATGGATTAGATTAAGATAAACCATGTGAATTACTAATGATATTTTCTGAATTTATCTAATTATCTATATCGAATAACTTATGCTAATCATTATAATACTATTATTTCATTATATAAAAGTTTATTAAAATATCACACATAAAGTTATCAAAAACCATGCTAAAGGGAAGATGTTTTTGGTTTAGGGTTTAGGTTTGAGGGTTTAGAGTTTCAAATTTTGATATTAAGGTTTAGGAAATATGTTTCTGGGTTAAGTGTTATGCTTTTAGTTTTTGGGGTTTAGAAAACCAAGAAAAAAAAGAGATGACAATATTTAATTTACAATATGGGTTAAGTGTTCTACTTTTGGATTTATGAAATAAATTCTATTATATAAGATTTTATTTAAGGGATAAGGAGAAAGTTAATTCTTGAAAGCATACATGATTTTATTAAGGATTTAAGATTAACAGGGTATTTAGATATTAGGTATGTGTCACTAATATATACATTTTTGGAATAATGGCATACTAATTTTTAGAATCGTAGAGACAATATTTCTAAATTATTGGGTCTTGAATTTGGTTAGACATATTTTGGAGGAGCTTTATGATTAACTAATTATAGATTGGATTAAGATAAACCATGTGAATTACTAATGATGTTTTAGGAATTTATCTAATTATCTATATTAAATAACTTATGCTAATCATTATAATACTATTATTTCTTTATATAAAAGTTTATTAAAATATCACACATAATGTTATCAAAAACCATGGTAAAGGGAAGATTATTTTGGGTTAGGGTTTAGGTTTTAGGGTTTAGGGTTTCAAATTTTGATATTGATGTTTAGGAAAGATGTTTCTGGGTTAAGTGTTATGCTTTTGGGTTTTGGGGTTTAGAAAACTGATAAAAAAAGAAGAGATAACAACATTTAATTTGCAATATGAGAATGTCACAATGAAGACAATACGTCATTCTGGATGAGACTGTGAACTCGACCCAATGTCATTAGTGAATAGTTTCCGGTTATGACCTTCTTTATTACATATCATGCATCTAAAACTCTTCCCTTTTTCTTGAGGCCAATCCATCCCATTACACATCCTACTGGCCTACAGTCTCCCACGAGGACGCAACCGATTGATGTCAGGTATCACTATCGGCAGGCCTTCGGGCATTGGAAAATAACGATAATCCACAATAGGTGTCCATGGTGCAACATAAAAATTAGAAATGGTATCCATTTAGTAAATTGGATCAACATATGCTTCCCATGATATGTTCACAGAGGCACATGCTACGATTGCGTGTGTGTATGGAAACCGTAAGGCCTGAAAGTTTCCATATTGACATTGCCTTGTTTCTAGTAATACCACCATTTATTCACCAATGTGATTTGTGATGGGGTCTGAATGATCTTGAACTTAAAATCGGGAGTCTTCTTGTCGAAAAAGGAAGACATGATAACCAGAATATTCTTCAATATTATTTTCAATCTCTCGTTGAAAGTGTATTCTGTATCTTAGCCTCTTTTGTATTCTGTCTGATGCTAGTTTTTTTCTATCAACAAAGTACTTCATGCGTTGATATAATGTCTCCTAAACTAGAGAAGTTATAGGTATCTTTCAAAGCCATTTGAATACACCATTGATGCACTCCACATTTTTTGTCGTCATGTGTCCATATCTCTTTCCCCCATCATATTCCAATTTCCCTTTTTCTTTTGGAATACGCATCATATAATCATAAACTTATTGATTATCCTGGAAGATTTGTTCAAAACATTCTTCAAACTACCATTGGTTTGACACATATTCTACATATAATAGATGATATTTCACATAATTTGATTTTATCTATATGTTGAAATAGTAAAAAAATAAAAAATACAATGCGTACCAAGCGTCGTGATTGCCTTCTTTATCGGTTCGTTGTGGAATTTTTTATGAACATTGCTAGAATTGTGTCTAATGAAGAACTGATGATGTGAATTTGGGTATCTCCATGTATCAGGATCCACATTTATTTCCTCACTAATTTCTCGATGGCAATCAAATATCAAACAAAACCCCGAATGTTGGTGAAATGGTTGCTGATACATGCTAGAAACCAACTCCATGATTCATAGTTTTATTTCTCTACAAAGGAAAAGGTAAGTGAAAGAGGTGAATGGTTTCTATATTAGGTTGCTACAATCAAAAATACACCCTTGTATTTTCCATATATAAATGATCCATCAATCTGAATAAACTATTTGTTGAAACGAAATGCGAAGATACAAGGAAGGAATTCCCAGATCAACCGATGAAATTGAACATGATATGGATCAAGTTGGTTATTGTGAGACATATGTTCATTTGTATCCAGATGGAAGAAAACTTGGTTATGATGCCTCAGTATGGCTAGAAATTATGGAAAGACCCGATATGAGTCATCCCAATAACCACAGAACTTCATAATTGCCTTTTGTTTCTCCATCCATGCCTTATTATAGGAAATCTTATAACCAAATTTCTGTTGAATCCTCTCTTTCACAAGGGATATTGGAACATATTTACATGTCCCAATCATCTCAACAAAAATAGATGACACAAATTCTTCATCCAATGAGGTATGATCTTGTGTGAGTCTTGGATGAATGCAAGTATGAGCTGCCTTAATCCTCAAGATTCTCCAATCTCCAAATGTAATGTTCGGAATCACCCTCAAGTGAAATCTACAATCATACCCATACTTCTCACACAATATGAAATATTTACTACAACATGATTCATGAACTATATAGTTATAGTTCCTCTCAATGTGAAATATCTTTAGAGTACCTTTTAATGCATCTTTACTTGGAAAATTCCTTCCAATATATAAGGTTTTGTCCAACTCACTAAACCTATTTAGTATAACTCCAGGGAACTCAGTTGTTGGTGTGAGAACTTTATTGTGGAATTCAGGCACATGTGTCATTGCTTCTAACCAAGATGAAAGGAGTGGTGGATGATTTATTGTAGGTCGAGGTTGATGTACAACTAATGCATTTCTCAAAACCTCCTTCCCAACTTCAGCTTATCCCTCCTCATCAGCACTATTGTCACCATCTGATCCGTCATTACGAAACTCCTCATTTGAAGTCAGATTGATATGTATATCCAGGAGATCATCCAGGTTGTCCTCTTCTGTTGCATCATTTGGAACAAGCTCAATTTCATGGGGTGGACTGTCTTCAACCACTCTTGTAATTCTGTGTCTTCATACAACTAGACATTGTTGTTGTGCAGTAGAAACATCAACGTATAAATCCATCATGGTACCATCTGACCTTTGATAAAAGAAGTTAATTTCTTATACCCACTGCACATCAGCAACCACTGGACAAGCTAAATGCCATAGTGTTGTCGTGAATTGAAAATGTCTATATCTCATAGACTTTATCTCTTGATCGGATCCCAAATTTAAGGAACCATGAATTTTCTCTTAAAGGTCACTTATGGTTACACAATCAACTATACTAACCACTGTTATTGGTTGTGTACTGTAAGAATATCCTTGCTCAGTTTTAAAAACCTCCCCATAGCAGTGCACACAGGCAAACATGACTCTCTACATCAAAAATGTTTCTTTAATAAAAATTATGATACTATAACAAATATTATCAATGATGGTTGGCCATATAATATTCATTAGAATGAAATTTTAGGATGGATTTCCATACCCTAAAATATGCTAGTAATTTTTATTCATACAAAAGTTTAATCACTAGTCAATCATTATTAAGTTAGTCTTTAATACTTTATTTTTTAATACTTAATAATATTATATTCAATAGTTAATTATAATTAACTAATCATATGTATTAATTTTTAATCCTAAGTTATCATTAATTAATCTATAATTAATCATTACTAATAATAAGTATTATTTCTAAACTATATGTAACTAATTAAACTACTTAATACATAACATCTTTAATTACTAATAATAACTTTTTTAAATAATCACTCATTATTTAATCACTATTTAATCATTATTAAGTTATTCTTTAATTATTTATTCTTTAATCCTTAATCATATTATATTCTTTATTTATTTATAATTAACTAATAATATGTATTCATCTTTAATCCTAAGTTATCATTAATTAGTCTATAATTAGTCATTACTAATAATAAGTATTATTTATAAACTATATATAACTAATTAATCTACTTAAAAATATTTAATTACTAATAATAACTTTCATTTGTTAATGCTTTTTTCCTCATTTCATTTTATAACATCATAATTATCATTTTATTATTGATAAATATACTAATTTTATTTTTCCTTTCTTGGATATTTTAGTGGTTTATAAAGAAAATATGAATCATCTTAAGCATATCCCCCAGGAGTGTCAAACCAAGAGTGCAGCAAGGCCCGTTGTCATGTACTAGGATACCCAGAGTCAAGCCTGAAACTCCTTGTCGGAGTTTTCACTCCTAGGTACATCTGTGCCAGAGCCACATCCACTTGTTTGTATCCAGATAGAGATTTGATTGCTTAGATAACCACATAATCTTTATGCTACCAAAATTAATTCACAATACTTAATCCAAAGTTAATCCTAAGTTAATCTATACTTAATTTATACTACTAAAAATAATTATTTCAAACTATATATAACTAATTACACAACCTAATAAACAAAATATTAAGAACTACCAAAACTACTTAAAAATGACATATTTAAAACTAAAAATAATCCAATTAAATAAATAAAAAACATTAAATTCTATAAATAAACATACCTCTAAATGATTCTTTGCAAAAACCGACACTAAAAATGAATTTTTAAGAGTGAGACAAAGAGGGTTTAGGAGAGATGAAGGGAAAAATTGAGTGAGGATAAAGGGGGGCTTCCCTTTAATGGGGACCAGAGGCAGAAGGCGGCATCCACCGCACCTCCTTTTCCATGTCATCGATCTGGGCCAAAGGCGGTGTGGGGGAGTGAAGGTGGCATCGGTAATGCCACATTTTCACATCAACACAAAGGAGACATTGTCGATGTTGTCTTTTTTTGTGTATTTTTTTTAAAAAAATTAACCTATGTTGATTTTTTTCCAGAAAATGTATAAAAAACTCGATGAATCCCACCCTTGACATAGGACCCTCCCTTGTCTCCACCCTCCTCTAGATCTAACCATTCTATATATGGTTTTTCCTAGATCTGGACACCACTGAGGACCACACCTAGTCTGTCCTCCTTACCGTGCCGCTCCCTTCTCACCCTCTCTCTGTTGCTGCACCCCATTGAGGTCCCGAATCCACCTGCCTCGAGACCCCTTTTTGGAATCCTCTGCCTTCAACTGCATGTGTGGTCACTTCTTCGTGAGCCTTTGAGGTCCACCACTCGTGACCGAGTTAACTTTTCCACCTTTTCTGGTGGCTCTACCCAAGTCTGTCATAGCTGGTGGCAGATCCACTTCCCTCCGTGAGTCCGATGGTGCAACCCACCACTATGACCACTACAGTCATCTCTTATAGTAGCATATTTGGCTAAGAAGGTAGTCACCACCTCTACTTTCATCTAGATAGTTCCCCTATTGCGTTCTGTCCACTGCAAGGTACCCACTTAGTCTTTGCTATCGTTTTACAGGACTCCCTAAAACAGGAATCGATGGATCGACCCAACCCAGAATGGGTTGGCGCAGACCTTCCTGGCCCAAAATTCCTCTTCACATGGTCTTTAAGGCTCAAAATGGGCCTTCGTGGGTTCATCCCGACCCACATAGGCCTTACTAGGGATTTTTGTGGTTCTACTAATTTTTATAATCAAAAATTAATTTAAGTTATTAATTTAATTTTTGTGTTAAATTAAATTCATGAAATATTATTTTTTTGGTTTAAAATTAGTAATACAGGTTTAAATTAATTTAATTTTTGGTTTTAAAATTAAATTAATTAACTCGACCGAAATACATAAATATTAAATTAAAAATAGGTGAGAATTTTTAATTCAATTAAATTCCCTTGAAAATATTTTTAATGCAAGTTTAATTTTTAATTATGCAATTATTATTAATATGAAATTTTAAATAATCTTAACCGATCAAGAGCCTAATACTGATCAATTCATGTATGGTGAATTTTTAATTAATTTATTTAATTCATTATTGCAATGGTTATCTGTAATAAGTAGTTTAATTAAAAGGTGATCTACATGTTGTCCGAGGAGTCATTATATATATAAGGGTCTACGTGTCCAATTCTATGAGTTGTATTTTATACTCCTGATACCCCCTCACATGCGTGAATGTACTGTTGTATAATGATAAAGATGAGGAGTGACACTTTGCGTGAAGTTATAGCGACACATCAGACAGGAGCTTGATACATTGGATGGGTAGGTGCTGCAACTTGAGACGCAAGTGACACACCTCAAGGTATTACCCCTAGGGTCTAGGTTGATCCATTATTCAATCAATGGATCAACCATTAGTATTATCTGATTATCACGTCATCATTTTATTTTTGCATGGTTTATTATTTTTTGAATGTGTAGTTTAAGCACAATCACATAGAATAATAAATAAGCATTCATAGATAAAATGAACATGTAATGTGATGAAAACTTTTTATATTTTTTGCATAGTCAGTTGTGAGTGAGATCACATATTACATGATTATAAAATAGAAAATTATTTCTTTCTTAACATTAAAAAACAATAAAACCCTCAAAGAAATATTAAGTTGAAACAGCCTTCTATCATTTTCATTTGGACAAAACTGGGTGTTCGAGGTCCTTGTCATACCATAGCTGAGGGTTCCTCTTACTACCATGGAGTTTTTATGAGAGTGGTGGTTTACTTAACTAAATTAGTAGTAAGGATTATCCATATCTAACAATATATCATTTTAGAGGCAAGCATTTACTAAATCAAGTTATGATTTTAGAAGGTGAGATTTCACATAACATATTAAGGAAGCATAAGTTAATGTTATTTTCTAGTCAAATTCCTACCTTGAACCCTATGAGTAGTGGCATAGCCATATCTTATAGACTATGAGGGGGGGGGGGGTTAAGGATCTTTTACACAAGAATAATAAAGTGACATAGTATTTAGATTCTAGCACAAAGGGTTCCTATAATTTGATAAAATAGTGGGAGACATTTAATGATATAATTAATCAATAGTTTCTAATTCAATAATCAAGTTAAAAGTACTAATCTGCTAAAATTTTATTTTGTAGAAAAAATATAAAATAATACTACAATAAAAATTCTTCTTCAAATACTGGACAAAGTAAATGTCCATAATCGCATGAATTTATAAATATAGTACATGCGCTTGTGCACACTACTATGATAACGGAAATCCAGGTTCTTGTGTCCCCATACCTATTAAGCAACCTCAAGAAGAGAGGGTGAGAAATATACTTATAGAAGACATATGTGTTAAGCATATGAAGGTTATATTATAATCCTATCACTAATGTTCATTTCTATTTGAGATCACTACATCATTACATGGCTGATATAACATGTAGTCTCTTTTATAAGAAGTCAGTGAGGAGAAATTGAAGCAATATATGAATAAGGTGATGATTACACCAACATGTGTAAATTTAAAGATGAATGATTATATTTCAATAAATAATATTCTAATATCATTTTCACCAATTTAATTCAATATCATTTTAGGTTAAAAAATGGATAGTATTGATTAAATACTCCGTTACTTATTTAGGTAAGGTTCACCAAGTAAATAATAATATAAAATACAGATTAATCTTTAATTCTTGTGGTGAAAAAATTGAAAGGTGAGGAGAAAAGGCCAATGGAAAGTAACGCTAGAAGCACATTCAAAATTTCCTTTAATGAAATAGGTATTGAAAAGAGGTTATTTATTTTTCATATCATGAAATAAAACTATAGAAGTTAAATCATAATAAACTGAATTAAAGAAGAAAGTTATCACTTATCCTTCAGGTATATTCATCAAAAAAGTAATGTTTCAATATTACATATTGGGTATTAAATATAGTATGTCTTTCACATATGTGTATTTAAATACAGTAACCAAGTAAGTATATAAATACTACAAGAAGTCAGTTGTATTCTCCAAATGGATAAGAAGGGGTGATTCCTAAGTCAGTGGTGAGAAGCACACGACTTCTATATTTCCAAGTAAATGATTCATGTAGAAATTTTATTGAGTATGACCAACACATTAATATCACATTCCCTTTGTACACAGGGATACATTATTCCAAGTTCAGTAATGAATGTTGTTTATGGTGTAAAATACTCAAGTAGTAGTTCAGTGATACTTGAATCATAAGAAATATCTAATGAATATAAAATGTAAGACTTTTATACCCAGTTGTGGAAGATAGTTTTTTGTAAAGTAAGAATAAAAGTATATGTCAGTTATATACCAAGTTCAGTATTTAGGATTGATAAAGCTAAACACATTTTCTATTATCGACATATTTAGTTTGGAAAAAGAGACCTTTAGAAATAAAGGTATGCTACAAAGCTTTTAGAATTAGTTTAGACAGTGATCATGAATTATTACAAGGCTAAGATAGTGGTATATATAATTCATTAGATTCCTTTAATTCATTAAGGAATATTAAAGTGAATTATGTTATATTCATGGTTAGAAGATATAATTTGCTTTGGTCTGATATGCTGAAGAATATATTGACCAAGCATTCATCGATCAATATAATATAGCATGAAGTAATTTTTTAGTTCACATTACCTTATCTACATCACGACATCGATGTTAATGAGGAGGATCTATGATAAGTATTAAATGTTAACATTGATCAAAAAAAATGTAGCATGGAGTAATTCTTAAACACACATTTTATACATCAGAGTTATGATGTAAGTAGTATCAATGTTCCAACTTGTAGAAACTTCCATTATATTTCATGATGTGCTTCGCAAACATTAGCGATATCCCATAACCTTATGCCAACTATAATGAAAAATGGATATCATATGAGATATAATATGATTGAAATACATTATATCATAATACATGTGTTTGGATGCAAAGAGTTTGTTAGGATATAAAAAAACTTTCATCAAGTAAAATACAATGTGCATCTGACATAATTATCCTAACGGTTTCTTAGGATATTACATAAATCCCTAA
Source organism: Viscum album (assembly GCA_963277665.1). NCBI lineage: Eukaryota > Viridiplantae > Streptophyta > Magnoliopsida > Santalales > Viscaceae > Viscum > Viscum album. The sequence continues at coordinate 453,116,612 of OY728166.1, read as the reverse complement.
GATAGAAGAGTGGTAGTCAAGTGATAGAATGAATTTCTATATAAGGGTGAAAATATCTATTAGATATAGTTCTATCAATATTGAATTGGGTTTAATCAATTCTAGAGATGCACATATGGTTGGCATAGGAACTAGTTCAACAAGATCATGTGGAACATGAATGTTCCAGAGACACATACTACGTAGGAAGGTTAAAACCATAGTGATGGTTTAATATTAACCATGGTTAGTAGAAAATTATTCATTGAGAATAATAATTCCTACAAGTAAGAAGTATATGAAAATTAGATAATATTGATAATATCAATTAAAAATCAGTAATGGATTCCATGTATCAAAGTGAAAGGGGGATTATAATTTTTAATACTATGGTGAGTATTCAAGTGAGATGATACATAGATGGTAAAATAATAGTACCAATAAGGCTCTATTTGTTATACCAAGTCATGTTTCCTAAATCCATTATAATTTTACTCATCATAGCTAATATCTATGATCATTTTTAGTTGGGGTTTGTATTAGTGGTAAACACCCCAAAATTATACATCGAGGTTGGAGGTTCAAAACCTATGGAATGCAGGGACTATAGAAGCATTGTAGTGGTACTTTAGTGGACTGTAGCGGTGGTGAAACTATAGCACCGACATCACTGTAGTGGTGGTGGTCATTGAAGTAAGAAGTGTGGTGGTGACAAAACTGTAGAAAGTACTACAACAACCTAGGGTATTGTAGAATCACTATTAACTGGTGGGAATTTGGGTCAAAATATATGCCTACGAGCCATGTAATGGGATTTCATGCCCACTGGGACTACGGTCCATGTAATGAGCTTCACGATCCTTGGTACTACAGTCCATGTACTGAATAAATAAGGCTTAATGGGTGGGCTATCCCCTTGGGGTGCTATGGCCTTCCTTTCCATCTTGTGTGTGAGGTGTGTGTGTGTGTGTGTTTAATTGTAATTGTACCCCAAGAACCCAATATATATATATATATATATATATATATATATATATATATATATATTGAGAATTTGATGTCATGACCACCAATCGTGGAAGGTGTCTAAATGACACAACCAAAAAGGGATGGTCAGGTCACAGAATACTAATAAAGGTTACAATTTACTAAAATCTAGTTTTGGATTGAAGTAAGTAACAAGTTCATAGAATATTAATTTGGAATGAATTTTTTCCATGTGTCTACTAGAGGTTAGTGGGAGAAACATAGTTTCCAAGTGAAATGTGTTCAACAACATATGGAGAACAACTAGTGGTCTTCAAGTTAGTTAAGACCAGAATGAAAGAATCTATTCTCCAGTGATTGACTTAAACTAGAAAACTAATTTCTAGGGAACAAGATATACTAAGGTAGATCTAACAGTTTCTTGGACCTAGTCAATCATACATATAGTGACATGATATTGAAAAAATACAAGTTGGAATAATTCGAGTTATAATTTTTACCAATGTCACATGGAATATATCTCTCTAGGTTGACATGTTCAGGACATGGGAGGAGATTGACATGGTGAGTTGAAATCCATACTCTTAAGCTATGTATTAATCACATATTCCAAGATATGTAAAATAATTGATATTTCCAAGATATACTTTATAGTAGGAAAATATCAATTATATATAGGAGCACTACAAGGAAAGCTATCAGAACTATCAGATTGTACTTAGTCAAGTACAAAGTATATATACCTGGTATGTGGAGAAGAAAGGATGCTAGTTTTATGGGGACATAAACTAGTTTTCATTTAGATCAATATGATCTAATATTGCAATTAGGCTATTGGTGATGAGCGAGACAAGCTCATAAAATCCAATAGTTTCTATACCTATAGATATAGAGTATGTTGTAGCTTCCGAGGCATCTAAGAAGTAGTTATTATAGGTAATGATTTGTTCCAGTTCTTGGAATCACACCTAGTAAGTATAGTATTATCATAATGTAAATTAAGATATTCTTACTAGCATATATTTCAAGTTATTAAAGTGGATAAAAGGATATACTCAAGGATACCATATCTTGAGAGGTTTTAATCAAAGAGATATTGTCACATATAGCAGAATATCCATGTGGAAGGATCGTGGAAGGGCCAACAGCTAAAATTGTGACTTAGTAGAAACATGATCTTAATCAGGTGAGAGCTAACAAGTATGGTTATCAAGTTGGATCTAGTACAAGTGGGAGTGTTTTAATAGTGGGTTCCCTAGACCCAACTATATAGTGATTTTTTATTACCATATTGTGTATAAAAGTTAGATATGCATGATATTTACTTACCATATAGTGTAGGTTTTTCTACATCCACTATTGAAATGGTAATTTCCATAGATTAAATATCATATCAAAAGGTTATAGTAGATCCCAGGCTATAATGAGAACCTTGAGATACCATGAAATTAATCTTAAATATATTTTCTATGGTCTAGAAACATCTTAATGATTGGAAATAGTATATGTTTGACTATCAGGTGTTGGGGGCTCATAAGCATTGAGACTTCTTCTCATGAAGTTCACACTTGGTGATCTCTTGTAGTGAGGTCACAAGGATTGGCCCGCCAATAGGAACACCACATGTTTTGGGTGTCATTGGATGTTGCTATCTATAGACACGTGTAATGGTTTCCTGAATTGAGATCATTTACAATGTGTTCCATTTGATCATGTACCTTGATGAAATTCAAAAATCATGATAATGAAATCATGGTGAGTATTCTTGTGTTGGGTGCGTCATTGGTGGTATGACATTGGTTGAATGATAAAGAAAGTATTTTTCACTTCTAGGTTAAGGAATTAATATATGTCGGGCCATGTTGATTAGGATGGTAGTAACTTCATAATACCATGGTAATGGAATTCGAAGGTAAATCCATCCAGTTAGATTAAAAAATAATAAAAAAAGAAAAGTACGATGACACGGGTGTTTGTACTACTTTATGAGATATTTAAAATAAAGATATTATATTACAAAATGTGTGTTTGTAGGTTGGTTGGCATTTCTATGACTATCCTTGTCAATTTAGGGGCCATGATGGGTTTCTAGACCCCTCTCTTGATCTGTGAATAGTATTCACTGTTATCAAGGTAAGGGCCTAGAGGGTCACACACAATAGCGTATTCAAGAATCATCCCCATTCAGTTGAATATGTATATTGGATATGGTGGGTCCCACCACTAGGGTCTAAGATTTGTACAAGGAGATACGATAACCAATGAAATAAATAAATTATTATTATTAAAGTTAAGAATAATTGGAATTGAATTTATTTATTAAATTTATTTACAAGTTTTAAAGTAAATACATTAAAATATTAATTGAATGATTATTAGTTTAAAATATTCAAGTATCATTTAATATTTTTGGGAATGATGAGTCGAGTTAATGGCTTGGGTATTTTCACTTAATATATTTATTATATTAAAAGAAGGTTATAATAGTAATAATTGATATTTATGACTCAGATTCATAATCAAAATATTTTTTATATAGTGTGTTAATTATTCGGGGGCTGGGAATGCATTTATGAGAAATTTTAAACATGCTATAAATAGAAGAACAGAGGTGATTTACATGGACTATTCACTACCTCTCACTCTCTATCTTCTTCTCTCTCCTTTATCCTAGTGAGAGAGGCTTTGGATCCAAAAGTTCGGATTGAACTCCCTATCGTGCATCACAAGCAAGGCGATATGGTGATCACCGGAGCATAAAAGGAATCATTAAAACTCCACACTAGCACACTAATTTCGATGATTGGTGCTTTTATATATTTTTTAAGCACATGTGGATGATATAGAGGAATTCAGTTTCATATTATTTGAGAAAAAAATATCCAACGATGAGAAAACATTGAGTATAGATTCATATCAAATCAGGTATTTATGGTTTTAATTTTTGTGCTTAAAACTCTTCATGTGAGATCCTTGACTTATCTCGAGAAGAAATTAATCGACGTCAATGAGTTCATGTTAATATTAGGTGTAATTTTTTTAAATTACCATATTTTGGGGATTCCGTTGTATGCCTAGTACCTTCATTATCCTCTTGCTTCACTAGGGTCAGATGCAAGGAGGCCAACTAATCTTAAGCCTCATGCACTAAGCAAACCTGAGACTTCCTACTAAGGGAATATGCTACAACATTGACCTTTCCTAAAGCATAGACTATCTCAAATTCATAGTCCTGCGATAACTCCAACTAGCACCGATGTATCAGGTTTAGGTATATCTGCATGAATTCATACCTAAGACTTTGATTGGATGAGTAAACCACAAAGTTCTCCCCTAGAATATAGTACATCTACATCCTCAAGATGAAGACTACCATTTCCATATCTAGGCCATGATTTTCATAGTTCTGCTCATGGGGTCTCAACTGCCTCAACCCATATGTAATAACTATATGTCGTTGCATCAACACGCAGCCAAGCCCAGATCATGAGGCATCACAATACACTATGAACACCACACCTTCCTCTTGTTTTCTCAACACGGGATCACTCATCATCCTTAGCCTCAACTCCTCAAAGGCCTTTTGTCATTTTTTAGACTAGATAAATGGATTCCCTTTCCATGTTAGGGTTGTTATAGGGGATGCAACTTTGGATAAGTCTTCCACATGCCTCCTATAGTACCGCTCCAAACTAAGAAATCTCTTCACCTATAACATGCTCTTAGATGGATCTTAAGAAAGCACTGCATCGATCTATGTTGGGTCCTGGGTTAAAACTTGATCATAAATGACATTCCCTAGAAAGTTAACCTTATGTATCTAGATCTGGAACTTCGATAGTTTCTCATAAAGATGTTTCTCTCAAATAAAATCTAGGATCATCCTCAATTTCTCTACATGATACTCCTCTGATGTAGAGTAGATAGGTATGTCAGTGATAAAGGCAACAAAAAACTAGTCCAAGTAGGGCTTGAAGACTTAGTTCATCAAATACATAAGCACAATAGTGGAATCCATTACACCTAAGGGAATCACTAGGAACTCATAGTGTTTATAGGGACATCAGAATGCCAAATTTTTAATATTAGCCTCACGAACCCTCAACTGGTGGTATCCAGACCTGGGATCAATCTTTAAGAACCATCTAATGCCTCAAAACCAGTCAAAGAGGCCATAAATCCTCATAAAGGGTTACTTTTTATTTATCATGTCCTAGTTCAGGTGACAATAATCCATGAAGAGGTGCAAGATCTCATCCACATTTTTCATGAACAACACTGGAGTTGCCTAGGGGGACACACTAGGACAAATGAAACCCTTCTCTAAAAGGTCCTATAATAGAAACCACAACTCCAAAATCTTGGTAGGGGATATCCAAATATTGTATAGAATATATCAAAGAAGTACTGGGTGGAAATTAGATGAAAAAATCTATCTTTCACCTTAGAGGTAGTCCCAAAATATCCTTGGGAAACATGTCCATATAATCCTCCACAACTGAAGAAACCCAAATTTCTAAAAAACCTAGAGAACCAAGGGATATACTCTCTAACTTATAGGTGATTAGATGAAACCTTATACTTAGAGAACCCACTTGCCTTTTCATGAGATCTCTCTTTCCAAAAAAGGAGAATATCATCCCATCAATGTGTAAGAATCTGACTCATCTATAGTGACAATCAATCTGGGATCAAACCATAGAAAACCAATCCATACCCAATATGATGTCATAGGGTTCTATAGTGATGAAATAAATCCTACATGAACCTCTTTCCACCAAGTTATAGCTCACACTACTAGAAGATAAAATACATAGAAGAAGTGTTCCCTTTAGAAACCTCAAGATGGAGTTGTTGGGCTAGTGCCTCAACTGGGAGCTCTAGCTCTCACAATAGGAGTGCAGGGATGAAGAAATGACTGGAAAATATGTCTACTAATACTAAATCTAGAGTATAATATACATAGATCTTACCTCTAATCATCTCGTGCGCTGTGGGATCATAAGCCTCTAAAGTCGGCAGCTATCCACAACCTCGAACGCCATATCCCTAAGCCTTACATGGACCACCTAGTGGGGGGAGGATCTCGTAGTGTTTTACACCACAAATAGCTCCTCCTAATCCTATGATAGCTCCACAAACCAATAAGACCACCCTATCCTCACCTGGTAGATCCCTGATCATGATGTTGCCTCTGCCGGGGCAGTCGATCAGCTACCCACCTGTGATTCATGACACATCTGGTTAGGCAATTAGCTTCCATGTGACTTCACCCATTATAAATGAAGAACTGCCCCTCTCCAGGCTACCTTGGTTCTCTACACTACCTTTTTACTATATGACTGTGTGCCTAAATCTTCTCACAAAAGGTTTTCCTATGCTGGGATCCCACTGACTACTGCCTGCTAAGTGTCGTAGAAGACTCAGCTATGTGATGTCCACTTCTAGACCCATATTCCTGGAGTCCCTCTAAATGAAATATCTCTGTCATCAGTGCCCCCTATAGTACCCCATCATAGGTGGGGATTCACAAGGTCACTAGGCTAGAGCATTTCTCTTTGCAGAGTCCCTCGTCAAACTTTTGTGCTCAGAAGTAGCCATCACGAACCATGTCAAGAGAGTACTGAGTAATGTTTGTGAACCTTGATGGATACTCAGACACTATCATCCCTCCCTATTGCATCTCTAGAAACTTTTGGATCTGGGATGAGCATAAGTAGGAGAGATATTACTCCTCATAGAACAACTTCTGAAAGTTAGGCCATGAGAGTTTCGACTCATCGTGTATCTATGTAATGAGGGTCCACAAACACCTAGTTACTCCATAGAAGAGGATAGATTCTAGTGAAAAAACTTGATCCGTTGTGGTATGAATAAGTCTAAAGATATGGACCACCGACTCTATCCAATACTCTTCTTCCTAAGGATCTGGCTCTCTATGAAACCTTAGCGGCCTCTGGAACTGGAACTCATGGAGTGCACTAAGCCTACACATGTCTTCATCTTACTCTACCAGAACAATCTTCTGTTCGACAGGTGAAAGTGCTTCTACTTTCCCACTTGGAGGAAAGGGGTCATGGGATGGACCCTTAACTGATGCCCCATATCACATCGAATCATCATCATGATATGGAACCAGTATCTTGGATGACTGTCGTCACAGAGGCATCTTGAGATTTATCAAGACATACCATGGTCAGATGAGAATATTTATATATAACAGTAATGAGGAGCTGACTCAAGAAGGATAGTCAAAGAATAAATCCTATATGATGCATGTACTATTGATCCCTGTAACCAATGTATCAGAATGTTGAGTTGAAAAGCATGTAGTCAAGGTCCTAGTGAATGGATACATCGACCACTCATACCATCATAGGATTCCCTATCCTAAGAGTTTCACTCAAGACACTTTGAAACTATTTAACTAAACCGAACCAAATCCTTGCAAGGGGACTAGTCTGAACAACATACCAAGGATTAAACCACCTATGATACTAATTTTTCATGACCCAACCCAAGCCGGGGCTTGAGCCGAAACTACCCCAAGGACGCATCTATATGCCAAGGGCTTAAGACCAACGCTCAAGGCATAACTAACATGGGGAGGACTTTTCCTAAGTTCCTTTTAGAACACACATAGACATATCCATGAAAAATTACAGATGGAAAGAGTAAAAGATGCAACAAATCTTGCATGTAAACCAAACATTCATAACCTATAGACAGTACAAGAGTATGGTAGTGTAAAGTGAAAATTAAAGGAGAAAATACATGTGATAAGTATATTCCATGCATATATTTTATGGTGTTTTATTGTATTTATTTATGTAATTAAATGATGAGTCATTCTAATTTTGGAACATATTAATTTGTTTTATGATTTTTGGTAGGAAATAATGAATTTATGAAAAAGGAATAAAAAGAGGAAAATAATGGATATAAAAGACATATCCCGCTATGAGCGAAGTGAAGTGACATGACAACGGCTCTTGAGGATGATCATGGAGCACTTCTAGGGCATAAAACTGAAGAACTAAGGCCAAATGAGGCTTTCAAAGTAGAAAAATGGAATTACACATCGTGTAATCATTACACGACATGTACCGATTCATGTGGTGAAAAGAATGACTTGTCATGAAGAAAATAAAATAATCCTAGAAAATTACACATGGTGAAAATAAGTTACACATGGTGTAATTTCCCAGATAAGAATCCGGGAAAATTACACATGTGAAACTCAGTTACACGTGGTGTAATTTCCCAGATGGAAATTTTTCACCCATATTCTCCAAATCTTTATTTTTTGATCAAATATTTGTTGTGGGATGTGCCCTGGATCACTGTTTGAATATTCCATAATGGAATTAATTAATTTCAAAGACTATATGGGGCCTATAAAAGTAGGGTTAGGCTGCTATTGTTGAGGGAATTTAGATCCAGATTCACCGGATACCAAATCTCAGAGCAAGACATTGCACCCTCCCTGAGTTATTTCTTTATTTTCCTTATTCATTACTTTTATTTTCTCTTTCCATATTATTCTATAAAAACTAGGATGATGGGGGTAAACCTACCATGCTCTAGGGTAATGTAATAAGAATGGGTAAGGTGCATTGGATTTATTTTATCTCATTTATTCATGTATTCAGTTTTGTGTGGTTTCTATCTTCATCTTCCAATCCCTTTCTTTTTATTTTATAAAAACCATTGATAATATAATTAAAAAAGAATATTAAAATTTTTCAAATGAAAATCCCAAATTAGACATGACCATTGTAGAATTTAGGGAAAATGAGGTTTAAAAATGTTATCATGATAAACTTGATTTGGTAACACCCTTAATTATCGGACCAAGGGAAATAAGGCATTACTAATTTGAGGAGGGGATACCATGACCATTGGATATTCCTCATCTCAACTTCGACACCAATCATGAATTAACCAAACTATTTTCTAAAATCCAATTTCACATGAACCCTGAAATTACAAAACCCTGGCGTGCTTTCAAAATCTGATCACAAACCAAATAATCTACTTTGCTTTCATTTTTTTCTTTTTCAAAATAGAATTAAACCCAACTTTTATAACCTATTTCTTAAAATTAATAAAATTAAACCTTTTTAAAACCTAAATAAACTAATTTCTATGTACCTATTGATTTATCTTGACTTTTTTCTTTAATACATTTTAGTTAATTGAGTGACATAGTTTAGTTTTTATAAATTTTGTTTTTTCATTTACTCATAGGGAATTAATGATGCCCTCTCTGCCTATCAAACTGGTGTTATTGCTAGGGAAAATTGATTTTTAGTTTTTTAGGATTTCAATTTTTTTATAGTTATTGATTCATTTCAATTCCTCTTTTTATGCTGGGTGTTTTCGTGCTATGAATTTCATATTTTTAAATGCACAACTACAACACTCGGGAAAAGATAAAATAATTCATCGAGCCATCCCACCATTCTAAACATATCCTAGAGAGTAAAATAACTGTGACCATGGAGGATTTAAAAATAAATCCACCTACTAGATTTATTTAAAGAGATTATGGTCTGTGGATGCTTGCTAACTACGGGCGACTGTCAAACACAGGATTGCAACCAAGCATCCTAGCACTACCGATTGAACCAAACCACTTATATATAAATATTTCAATCATTTTAATGATCTAAAATAGTATGAAATTAATCGGACTTCCACATGAATATCTGAACAACCATCTGGTAAATTTCTTCAAGATCTAAAATACATTCCAATTCCAAAATGCCTCAACCGATGAGGTAAGACTCCATCTTTTCTAATTTTCATTACATGATCCAACTCAAGATTGAATACAAAGTATTCCTATGAATTCCATTCCAACATGGGATGACATGGAATAAAACTTAATCACCAACTTATTTCTACCTTCTAAGTCAATTGACATATGGGTAAGTATTATTAACATTTTTCAATTTGAAGAAGAATCTTTGTATTCTACTTGGGAACATTATAAATATATGAATAAAAAATTCCCACATCATGGAATAGAGCTATGGATGTTTATACAAACATTCTATAAGGTTTTTTCACAGGAAAAAAGGATTATTCTTGATGCTGCAGATGGAGGATCATTAATGAAGAAATTACCTGAAGAGAGCTATAGCCTGTTGGATGAAATGGAAAGAAACAATTTCCAGTGGTAAGGAGAAGGGACATAGAAGAAATGTGTTCATGAAGTTAAAAACAATGAATGGATGTCGACACAGTTGGAATCATTAACATGTAATATGGACATCATGATGGTCCAGTAACAAAACACCCAAGGTACGCATATAAAAGATGCCAATTATGCTGATTACAATCATGGTAATCAATTTCAGGGATGGATACCACAACAACAAGGGAAAGGATTTCAACAAAGAACATTAGGGTTACAAAAATAAGCACCTATAGGGCCCACAATGACAAGATAGGTCCATACATTATAAGAGACATTGGAAACATTAATGATCGCTTCTGGGGCCACACTAAAGAAAATAAAAGAAGAACCATCAAACTAGAAGGTCGTATTTCAGAATCTAAAGCATCAAGCTAGCCAAATTTATGATCAGCTTAGAGAGAGACCTAAAGGTACACTACTAGAATGCCCTGAAGTACAACCACATGACTATTTGAAAGCTATATAGCTCAGAAGTGGGAAGCAAACAAAAGGTAGTGATATAGAATTTTCCAGGAAACAACCGGTGAAATCAAGAGAAGAAGAAACTAAAGAAACAAAGGAACATGTAGCTGAAGAAGAAGAAGAACCACCTCAATATAATCCAAGAATTATTTTTCCTGAATGAATGACACAATTGAAGAACAACATGTAAATAGGTAAATTTCTAGAATACTTTTAATTCATATTAATATACCTTTTACATAGGCTCTTGCGAACATGATAGCATATGAAAAATTCATGAAAGAGCTGGTAACTAACAAAAAGAAACTGGAATAGATTGGAACCATTCCACTCACATAGGAGTATTCAGAAGTGGAATCAAAGGACCTACCAAAGAATCAAAGTGGTCCAGGTATATTTTTAATTCATATCTTTATCGAAGATAAAAAATGTGTAAAATATTTGTGTGACTTTGGTGCGAGTTTCAATATCATGTTGTACACAACAATGAAGAGTTTGGGATTGGATAGACTAAATACTATAAGAGTACTTCTTCAATTAGCAGATTCAATAGTGTAATATTCAGTAGGATTCATATAAGATATACTAATAAAATTTTACAAGATCATCTTTCCCATTGACTTACTAGTGATGGACATGTAAGAGGAGAGAAATCCACTCATTTTAGGAAGACCATTTTTAGACACAGGGCATGCCCTGATCGATGTTAAAAATGTAGAACCATTCATGTGAGTTGGAAGTTATCAAGTAAGTTTCAATATCCATCAAACAATGAATAACTGCGATGTGCAAGAGGATAATGAGTTTGGAGAAGAAAATACACTTGAAACTAAGGATTTTGCTGAAATTGAATATATATATATGAGTTAGATGTTGTTGTGTAAGAGGATGCTCAATTGAAAAATAAATAGAAGCTAAAGAACAAGACCAATGAAACTAGAGGAGTGACCGAATCCACAAAATTTTAGAAATTACAATAGGTATGTATGGTTTTTGAACTTCTATTTAGTTCATTAGGATTGAGGAAGAAATGGTGGGTCAGTCTAATGGAGGTAAAGAAAGTAATACCATCTGAAAGAATTAAGTTGTTCAAAGAAGAAGGATAGGGGTTGACCTATATAGATAGGACACAACACAGAAAATTTATGGACCTTGAAGAGGTACAAAATTTTCAATCATCCATCATGTGAACTAAAGATGAAGAAGGTAAGGTCGAGCTAACAACGGTAAACAAAAGCACTTCTGGGAGGAAACCTGAGTTTTTTGTTTTTCTTTAATTATTTTCTATTTTTAGAGAAATGCATGCTCTCGCTCAAAATATTTCAAAATTTATTGATAATGGAATATTCATTCACTTTTTTCTTTTTAATTTTCAGGACCATCAAGACCCAAGGTGTCAGTAAGCATAAGATATCGAAAGAATAATCTACAACAATATTACATGTCATGAAGGAAATTTACATGTCGTGAAAAGGTTTAGGTAGAACCTGTACAACCCATGTTTGAATCATCGATTTGTAATTGGATTAAGAGTTTCAAATTCATAAAAAATATTATTTATTCCCATCATTTAATTATATTTTTTAACTTTAATTTCATGCCCCACATTTGATTCATGCTTTAATCAACTAAACTAGGAGACATAAACTACCCATAATAATCATCATACCTTGAATTTAAAATTATTTTTCAATAAATTTTAATGTGAAAAATGGAAAAAATAATTAGTAGATATAATCATGTGGATTAGGATTTGATGAATCATGATTTAGGGGAGAAAGTTAATCATTTTAAATGAAATTTTTTTGAGATTTATCCATGTTTTGAATTTATAATGTTTGAATTCATTGATTTAATTATTCATATCATTTCCATGAGTGATTGTCACAACCATTCATATCATTAATGAGACAACATCTGAGCCAAATATTTCTCATTCTTTCTTTAGTATATTTCTTGAGAAACTCGAACATGTTTTCTTCAAGAACTTTCTTTGAATCTTATTGAAGCTATAACTGAACAGAATCACTTTTAATATGATTGAATCATATTTTGTTTAATCCTTTATCCTAAGACCCACCTTATATTAATCCATTTTAAGTTCATAGAATACATGAATATCCTTGTTAGGAAATGAGCCGTGTTGCAAGCCTATTTTTTTTTCCATTCCTACCTTCCTCTAAATATTTTGCATGATTATCAAAAGAGTGGGGGAAGCAATATCTGGAAGAAGGGGTGGACATTTTGTAATGAATAAGTGTGGGGGAAACATCATGAGATTTGGGGAAGGCACATTCATTATATTTATTGCACACTCTCTTGAAAAAAAGGAGAAAATATAAAAAATGGGTTGTGTTTAGAGAAATTAAAAAAAAAACACCATTTAATTGAATGATGATCTTATTATAACTATTACAAATAGTTCCATGAGGAGATCATTAAGGGTTGGGTGGTGTATGTGAGAATTTTCCCTAGAAAAGATTTTGAAAAAATGGGTGTTTAATTTATTACTTTTCATCCTGTTATGAGCATTCTCTAAGATACTGAGGGAAGATAAGACATTCATTAATCTAATTTTGATTATAATGAAAAGTAATTTAGAGTTGAACCTTATTTTAGATACTTACATGATTTACATAATTTAACTACCTTCCATAATACTCAGAGTCATTTGATCCTAAATGGTGAATCCCTCATGATTAATTGTGATTCTATCTTTACGTGGTGGAGATGTTAGATGCCTTGAAATACTATGGTAAGTTACATGTTCTTGAGGTATGTTCTAAATTATATTTATACTTGTACCCTGATGATGAGTGGAAAAATCCATGAGAGGTAAATTACAAGTGGCATGTATATTAATAATGGATTGAAAAATGAAAATGGATGAATAAAAAGTCTTGGCTATGTCAAAATAGAAAAATTAAAATACACGATTGACTTATTTATTTGAAAAACTAGGTGTTGAAAAAATTTCTACATGTGATGCTCGAAAATTTAATTTTCCATTTGATCAATTTTTTTATTGAAATTGAATTTGAATCATGGTAAGGTGAATGTCCTTTGTAGCTTGTTGAGATTCTATCCTTGAGGACAAGTATGAATTTAATTGTGGGGGTATTTGATAAGTATATTTCATGCATATATTTTATGGTGTTTTATTGTATTTATTTATGTAATTAAATGAAAAATCTTGCCAATTTTGGAACATATTAACTTTTTTTATGATTTTTGGCAGGAAATAATGAATTTATGAAAAATGAATGAAAAGAGGAAAATAATGGATAAAAAAGACACATCGTGCCACGAGAAAATTGAATTGGTGTGACACCAGCTCTTGAGGATGATCATAGAGCAGTTATGGGGAATAAAAATGAATAATTGAGTCCAAAAGAGTATTCTGGAGTAGAAAAATGGAATTACATGTCTTGTAATCATTACATGATGTGTACCGATGCATGTAGTGAAAAGAAGGACATGTCATGAAGAAAATAAAATCATACTAGAAAATTACACATGGTGAAACTTAGTTGCACATGGTGTAATTTCCTAGATAGGAATCCTGGATAATTACACATGGTGAAACTCAGTTACACGTGGTGTAATTTCCTAGATGGGAATTTTTCACCCAGATTCACCTTCCTGAATGGCCCGAAGGCCTTACTTTTTATTGATTTTTTGATAACCCCCCTTTCAAGGGATGAGGGGGAACCCTTACAAGTCCTGTAGGCTTATATGTTACATGGCCCATAGGCTTAAGAGACATTACATGGCCCGAAGGTCTTAGGGAATTCAACCAAACTGTAACTACAAGGAACTTCCCCTCCCCAGCATTTGCATCATGATAGTAGCTCTCCACCTTTTGCATGGATGTCTAGATAAGCTTCCCATGCAAGCAAAGGCTGGTCCTGATGGCATGGCCATACCCTCTCATTCTTCCAAATCCATTGGCTATGCTCTGGTGAGTGCACCTACTCTGAATCCTCCTCTAGGGATGCTCCTTTTTTGTAGAGTCTGTCTGGGGAAACTGCATGTGGCACAAAGGCCTTGAGGTGGCTTGAAGGCCTTAAAGGTGGCCCAAAATCCCTACTGACCCGAAGGCCTGGGTGGCCCGAAGGCCTTAAGGACTCCAAGCTCAAACTGGTGGCCCAAGGTGAATAGTTCCAGCTACTATAGTACTAAACAGTACCTACTACAGTACTGCTACAGTGCCTGTTACAGTACCGCACAATGTACAGTTCTGCACAGTACCTGCACAATGTATATTTCTGCTACAGTACCCACATAGTGTATAGTTATGCTACTCCCAAATTTCCTAAAGGCCTTTTATTTTTATTGATTTTTGATAACCCCCCTTTCAAGGGATGAGGGAGAACCCTTACAAGTACTGTAGGCTCAGAGATTACATGTCCCGTAGGCTTAGGAGATTACATGACCCGAAGGTCTTAGTGAATTCAACCAGACTATCTACAAGGAACTGCCCTTCCCTAGCATCTGCATCATGATAGTAGATCTCTACCTTTTCATGTCCTTCTGGCTAGGCTTCCCATGCAAGCACAGTTTGGTCCTGATGGCATAGCCATACCCACTCATTCTAAAAATCCATTTGCTCTGGTGAGTGCACCTGCTCTGAATCCTCTTCTAGGGCTACTCCTTTTTTGTAAAGTCTGTCTGGGGAAACTACATGTGGCCCGAAGGCCTTGAGGTGGCCCGAAGGCCTTAAAGGTGTCCCCAAAGCCCTACTGACCCAAAGGCCCAGGTGGCCAAAAATCCTTAAGGACTCCAAGCCCAAATTGGTGGCCCAAGGTGAATAGTTCCAACTGCTACAGTACCAAACAATACATTCTGCAGTGCCTTCTATAGTACTCGCACAATGTACAGTACTTCTACAGTTACTACTATAGTGCATGTTACAATACTACTACAGTACCTAGAAATATGCTTCTACCTGGTTTTGAACCTGGGTCTTGTGGATGCACATAAGGATACCTCACCAACTGGGCTGAGGCTCATGTGTTATACAGTTCTGCTATAGTACCTGCTACAGTGCCTGTTACAGTACTCGGAAATATTACTCTACCTGGTTTTGAACCTGGGTCTCATGGATGCACTTAAGGATACCTCACCAATTAGGATGAGGCTCATGTGCACACCCAGATTCACCAAATATTCATTTTTTGACCAAATCATTGACGTGGGATGCACCTAGGATAACTTTTGGAACATTCCATAATGTAATTCATTCATTATAGAGACCATATGGATCCTATAAAAGTAGGTTTAGGCTACTGTTATTGAGGGAATTCAGATCCAAATTTGCTGGAGACCAAAGCTCGGAGCAAGACACTACGCCCTCCCTGAGTTCTTTGTTTCTTTCCCTTATGCATTATTTTTATTTTCTACTTCCCTCTTATTATCTAATCACTAGGATGAGGGGGTAAACCCTCCATGTGCTAGGGTAATTTAATAAGAAGGGGGAAGGTGTGTTGGATTTATTTCATCTCATTTATTCATGTATTCGGTTTTGTGTGATTTATATCTTCATCTTCTAATCCCTTTATTTTTATTTTATCATGACCATTGATAATATAATTAAAAAGTAATATTAAAATTTTTAACTGAAAATCCTAAATTAGACATAACCATTGTCGAATTTGTGGGAAATTAGGTTTAAAACGTTATTGATACAAAATTGATTTGACAACACCCTAAATTACTATACCAAGGGAAATAAGGTATTTTCACGCTGAGGATAGGATATCATAACCATTGGATCTTACTTTTCTTGACTCTGACACCAATCATGAATTAACCAACCTATTTTCTAAAATCCAATTGCACTTGAACCCTGAAATTACAAAACCCTGCAGTGCTTTGAAAATCTGATCACAAACCAATCAATCTTCTTTACTTTCATATTTTTCTTTTTAAAAATCTAATCAAACCAAAATTTTATCACCTATTTCTTAAAATTAATAAAATTAAACTTTTTTAAATCCTAAATAAACTAATTTATCTATCCTTATGGATCGATCTCGACTTTATTCTTTACTATGTTTTAGTTAATCTAGTAGCATAGTTGAGTTTTTATAAATTTTGTTTTTGTATAGACCCATAGGGAATTAAGGACTCCCTCTAGAACTATCAACATTACCAACCATAAATATATCCCAACCTGAAAAAACAGGAAAAGTAACCTGCCAAGAGAGACCATCTTCTGAATCCCAAGATACGACCACTGTACGTAGTCCAAAGTACCAGGTATACCTAAGATCTTCTGAATCCACCACCTACCTATCCATCGTATTCATAAGACATGACACGTGTGGAAAAATACCATACAGGGTTGAGTATGTACATACCTAATATGACACCCTAAAAGCTGAAGGGGGAGTAATAAGAGACATAATAGTAAAGACAATATATGCAAGATACAGTCAAAGAGAGCATCTAAACCCAAAACAAGAGTGAAAGTAAACTTTTCTAATCATAAGGGGATCGACATAGTGTGTATATGAAATACACATTGAGTCTTATTCCACCTATAATAGGATATTGGAATCATCCAACCATGATAAGTTAAATATAGAATGATCTTGGCATACCTCGCATGTATTCACCTCTCCTGTAAGGAGAGTAACCAAATATAAGGTGTGGATAAAGAATAAAGTATATATATATGATCAGTCAAAAGAATCCCCAAATAGAGAGTAAGGGGATCTCTATATCACAACTCATCCTAAGAAGAAGAGTATCCAATAGTTCCAAAATTCCATCAATGATGACCAGAATCTCATGCATCTAACCAAAAGTATCCATCCAATTCTAGCCACACATTGTCACTATGATGCATAGTCGAGGGGACAAAAACTCTAGGTAGGGAACCCATGCCCTGGTATAACAGGATGGTCTCACTCTGATAGTCATTTAAGGAATTACACTACCCATCCCTACTGTAGGGTACTGCTCGATTGTCATTGAGTAAATCTACTAACCAGACCTACTCGAGGGTACCACTAAATAGTTATTGAGGAACTCCACTGCATAGGCCTGTTGGAGGGTACCGCTCGATAGTCATTGAAGAAATACACTTCCCATCCCTACTAGAGGGTACCACTTGATAGTCATCGAGGAACTCCACTTCCCAACCCTATTGGATGATATCACTCAGAAATCATCAAGTAAATACACTGCCCAACCCTGCTGAATGGTACCACTCAGAAAGGTCATTGAGGAACTCCACTTCCCAGCCCCGCTAGAGGGTACTGCTCAGAAAGGTCCTAGTGATCATGTGTGATCACTGCCATCATCAGGCATTGCCTAACTAGGCATAATGCCTATAAAATTTCCATATCGTATCTCAAAATTCACAATTAAGGATACCATCATGTTCTATGTGGAAAAACACCCAGGATAGGCTACTCGCAAGACAAAATCTAAGTTCAAATGAAGGAGTTACAGATGATTTAATTTTCCTCAAAAGATACCAAGGGGTATACGACATTTGGTCTCGCTCCACCACCTGGCCATGTCCCTGGGGTTACATGGATTCCAAGCCATGTATCATTAAATTTTTTATAGGAAGACTACATGGCGTGTCTAATTCAACCAGGACCGGGTCGTGTCCTCAATCATGTCCATGTAGTTGACCTTATATCCATGTACTTGGGTACACAATCATGTAATCCTACACAAGTTCCTTCCCCTGTGATCCAACACATAGGTTTCTCAATCGGGGAATGGTTATACAATGTGTATGAGTAATAAACATCGTTTCGTACTTGAATTTTTTTCCAAAACCTTAACCGTCACCATTGAATGGGTTGCATTATTTGTGTTCATCCCACTACATGACATATAGTCGGGTTTTCTCTAGAATTTATAGATCTTAAGATCTACTTATGGTGACTTGAATCAAGCCTATCCACTTCATATTCAACCCTATATCCATCCAAAACTTTTGGATCTGGCTGTATATTGTGGTTTCCAACCACCGTTCACTGGAAATTGGCCTCCATTGATCATTGGGGGTTCGTCGTATGAACATCATATCTACAAGGCTTCCACCCTTTATGCCTTGATATAAAATAATTAAAATTATTTTCCATGACTCACAAAGATCCTAAATCTAACCTCATTTCATCGATCCTTGTTTTTCTCATTGATCTGTCGTGGTTATGAGGGTCCGATCATGCTCGGTACTATTTGGAAATGATGAATCGGGACTGAGGGATCCTATCAGTGATGAACATTAATAATATTTGGTATAAAATCACCATAATAAATTTTTAATCATCATTGTATAATATTTATTGTAAAATGATCAAGAATGGTGATACTGGGTTAGAAAACATTGAATAAACCAATTTAGATCTCAATACATGGGTGCATGCTCAAGGCCATAGTTGGCGCAGATCGATAAAAGGGATCAATCCACTCAAACCATTTAATAAAAAGGGTGTAAATCACCAAATTGATGAGTCCTATTGGGTTTTTTGGATCGTTTTTTGATGAATAATGTGCTCACTAATGATCGAATGAATTGATTGTGTTCACTATGTCCTAATCTTCTCTAATCTGGTGTTTCATCATTGTCTAATGTGATCTTCCAACAAAAAGAGGAAGGAGAGCATTGTTGGAGATTCCATGATTATGTGTCTAACCCTAGACAATACACCATGATGATATATTTGTAGGAACATTTTAGTTCAAATGAGTTTAATTAATTAATTTAATAAATTAATTAAACCCACTAAATGTACCGCCAATGAGAGAGGGATCTGAATGCCCCGCGCTGACCCATTTTAGGTCATTCAAAGGGTAAAAAACATATTATGAACTCAACCATGGTCCTGTATTTCTGATCTAAGCTTCCATTTTAGAGTTATCCCATTTTATTTAAAAATATGCGTGTGAAATATAAAATATATTTAATATTTTTATAAAAATAATTCTGGGAACACCGAGTCTCAGAATCTCACACCATCTTAGTTTATAGATCTAGAAATATATAAAGAAATATTTAAAAGTCTTACAAAGAAAAAATAGGTCTCTACATCATTAGAATAATTGTCCCACTCATGATTTGTAGATTATCACAGTTATGCATGCACTTAAATTCTAGCGACACTATCTCTTTAGGGAGAGGTTCTGACTCTTTTATAACCATAAGATTATGAGATATATCTTTTCTGATAAAGAATTGAATCTCAAAAAGAGATGGTGTTTGAAATATCTTTAGAAGTTTGACTTCAACATCATCTACACCCCGAGGAAGGGGAATTTCATTGCAGACACTGTTAGAAAAAAACTGTCATCGCAAAGCTATTTTGGGATCAAAGGAATAATGGAACCTTATGGGACCCTTTTCTCAATTTCATATGGATGCTTAGAAGGATTATCTAGGTTTGGTTTTAACTAGTGATTATTTATCATCATCTCTCTTTGAGTCTATTCTATAGGGTTAGTAGCAGGATGATGAGTTCATAGGAATTCAAGAAACCCTTTATGTCGGGGAGACTATTCTTAGTTGATCTTTCCCCTCATATATTATTATCCTCTTTGGGGATCCGTTTTTCATCCCAAAATATGTAAGGAGATCAATTTTTTTACTATCATATTTTTTATGGTTCATTCATCTAGGATCTACAAAGATGTATTATTACCTAAGATGGTGATTTTGATTTCCAGGTATAAATCATGGCATTGTAGATTATGTGCCTCACTATTACACCTATCAGTAGATAAATATAGAGCATATAAAACCTTTCAGTTTTCTCCATCGTCTTCCAGTTCTATTTTTGAAATGGGATGATGTTTTCATAAACAATGTTTTTGTATTACCATAGAATCTCTAAAGTGATTGATCATTTGATGAAATCAACTCATTTCATTAAAATCATATTAGGGACACCACTAAAGTTTATGATTTGGGTAAAATCTATGTGTAGGAGGTTGTGAGGTTATATGGGGTTCCCTATATTATTATTATAGATAGGGATCCTAGGTTTACCTCATGGTTTCAGAAGAGTATCCAAGAGGTGATGAGGACTCAATTCAGGTTGAGTACAAATTACCATTCGAAGATAGAAAGTCAGGTGGATCATGTTATTTAGATTCTCAAGGATATTCTATATACCTTCATCTTGGATTTTTGTGGATTGTGGGATAGATATCTAAGACTGGTGGAGTTTTCCAATAACAAGAATTATCGTCCATCGATCAAAATGGATACCTTTAAGAACTTTCATGGTCGCTCATGCACAACACCTATTTATTGGGAAGAGGTGGATGAGGCCTCTCTTGTATGATCAAGTCTTGTTTAGGATACTTCAATGAGGTTTTAGGATATACATTGGCATCCGGTTATATCTTAGAGTCGGCAGAAATCATATACAGATCATCAACATCATCCTTTGGAGTTTTTAAAATTTGATTGGGTTTTCTAGAAGGTTTCTCCTAAATTGGTTCACCGTCAACTTGGGAAATAGGGAAAGCAGGCTCCAAGGTATGTTGGACCATTTGGGGACATTGAGTAACTTGTAAAAGTTTCTTATTATTTTGAATTACTGACTCGGTTGATAGGTATTCATGATTTTTCCACATATCTCATCTCAGAAAGCATCATCCTGATCTCTCTCATGTTCTGAGTTGGGAAGAGATTGAGTTAGATTCAGATGTTTACATTATAGAGAATACAGTGGAGATCATGGATTCTCAGGTGAAAATATTTCATGGGAATTATATTCTATTGGTTAGAGTGTTATGAAGACATAGATCATATTCTCACGATACTTGGGAGTGTAAAACATCAGTGAGGGAGTAGTTGCGTCACCTTTTTTCTGGATCACCCTTCTTCCACATGACCTCTCGAGGATGGAAAGTCTTATGGTGGGTAGATTATAACATCTAGTTGCCTTATTTAAAGTACTTATTGTCTCTCTATTTTTGTTTCCCTTTTTTTCTGGGTGCGTTTCAGGCCTTCCAAGGGAGGATAGCATTTGTCAAAGAAGATGACCTAAATTTTAGGGATGTATGTTTATTTTAATTAATGAAGTCTAGGTATAAATATACCAAATGATTTATAGGATTTCCTTTAGGGTTAATATTTGGATAATGTTTTTTCTAAGTTTATTCATCATGTTCTGGTTTTGTTCTGTCTATAGGACAGATTCACAATGTGAATGTATTTCACTATGTGAATCCGAGATTCAAATCATGAAATAATCACAAACTGTACGTTTTCATGTGTGGATCAACTGAAAAATAATTTTAAATTGTCATGAATCTCCTCCTCTCGAACCCTAGGTGATCTTCCAAATGATTTTGGGTACCTGCACTTCTACTATATTTCATCGTTCAAATCTTGATCTTCATGGTGGTTGCACTACATATCTCAAGGTAAGATACCTTTCTACTTCTTTGTTAGTGTTGGAAATGGCAGCACTGTTGCACTGCATTTTTGGATCTATTGATCTTGTGGTGATGTTCTTATTGATCCTTTCTAGATATATTGTGCGATCTTTTTCTGGGGGATAATACTTTATTGGTTGTGGTTCGGTGTGCAGGTTCTTTGAGGTATGTGTTGTTTCATCTTATTCGCTAACCTATTTTATTGTTGAATTGATTCTAAGATGTGAGAATAAATCCTAGGTCCCCTATTGTTATCTCTATGTTCCTTATGGTGATTTGGATCACATCTCTTTTAGTGTGTGACCTGATTTTGAGATAGGTGGTTTCATCTCTAGCCTATGTTGGGTGAACCTTGAATGCTCTGGTTTTATAAATTGTTTTATGAATGAATTAAAATTATTTATTGATTTTTGTGCGTGGAAACTAGTTGTTGAGAAAATATGGATTTCCCCTTGTTTTGTTAAAAGAAAAGTCTATTTTCAAAGCATTGTGAAATGAATTTATGAAATGGTTTCCAAATCATGGTTTTAATGAAATTATTCAAAAAATGTATCACATGATAAGTCTTGGGTATTTAGGTGGAATGTGAAGTAATAGTCCTCATCTATTGATATCGTTGATTGGTTCACTCATGGGGTGTTCCTCTACTCCCTGGGCCAAGTGTCCTAGGTACTTGTTAGAAACTATTGGGAGAATCACTTTCTTGGGTGTTCCTATGCTCTCTATATTCAATGTATATGTCTAGGGTCTTGATGTGTGTGATTGTATATGTTTTAGTATGAGTGTTTTAGATAGCCTGACCTTTAGTTATCTTTATCATGATTTTACCTATGCTTTGATTTGTACTATTTAGCTTTGATCACCCGCTTTGATATATGTGATATGTTTTGAAATTGTTTTACCTGGATTATTTAGAACTATGGAAAAGGGTGAATGTTTTACCATGATTTTAATATAAAAACTATTTAATTGATGATCATATCTTGATTTCTTTAAAGTCAAGTATGTTCATATTTTTATACAAAGATTTGTTATAGAACACCTAGGTGGGATCCTACTAAGATTGTTTATCTCACACCCTACACACCCCTTCAGCGGTGTGTAGATCTGGTTATGTATTTTAATGTAGGGAAAGGCAAGATGCCATAATGAGTCAGTGAGGTTTTTGTCAGCTGAGTTTAGGTAGTTGGTGGTGAGATAGTGGGATTTTTCCCACAATATCACATAGAATAGTTAGTTTCTTTTTTTGTTGTCCTTTTTTATTGGACTTATACGTTGGGTTGTTCTGACTACTTGAGTTGTATCTTTTCAACCATATTCTTTAAATTATGGCATGTATTTTCCCGTTTTCTCTTCCTCTATTTCTCTCTGATATGTATTTATATGTCATTTTTTCTGCTTCAGGTTGGGAAAAATCATTCCCTTTGATGGTTTTTGATGTCCGGGTGCTAGTTGTCAGCCCATGGGGATCAGGAACTCCCTTCTGGTATGTGGTAGATCAGGTTGTGTATCGGATGGTGATGGTATACTGGATCAATGCATTAAAATAAAACAAGTTGTGGGTTGTGTATAATGTTACAAAAAATATGGTTTAAATGTATTTATTTGGTGGAATTAATATATATTTAAAACTAAATCCTTATAATAATGCATACATGTAAATGGAATTTGTGAGATAAGTTGGTGAGGTTAAATCCCATTTAAAATACTAAGTGTCAAATTCCTTATAAAGAAAAAACTGGTCAAGACCTTCATTATCCAACCATGTAAGTTTGTGATAAAGTTGGGTGCCCATGAGTTATCTTGTGTAAGGAAAGAAAGTAATTAGGTGACCCTAAGATTTCAGTTTCTCATTTTTGGAATTTTCTTCGGGTTACAATTATTTGGGAAACTCTAAGAGTTAGGATACTAGAGTAATAGTGTTTAGATTATCCATATTATGGATTGGGTAAAGAGTTGTTTGATCAAACATACAAGAGTAATATATGATATAATTGTCATGATAGATTACCTAAATAACTAAGATGTTAGAGAAACACTAAAGTTGACACATTTCTTAGTGAAATATAGATCTTGGCCCACTGATGGGTGTGATGAGTTTAAAAAGGTGTCATCATTTTAGTGGGAGAAAATTTAATAATATTCCTCATTAAATTAATGTAAAATATGATACTCATCTAGTAAAAACTTTAATTATTATTAAATGTCATTGTCATCATTGAACATTACTTTGAAACCAATATTAATAAAATGATAAGTTTGGTGGAATAAACTTCTTAAATTGGAATAGAAACTTATGAATCATTCTTAAGAAAAAGAAGATTATATATAATAGGGTAAACACCTTCTTGAGTAACCTAATTTTGATGTATTTCAACAAGTGGATCTACATGATTATGAGAAGCATAGAATTATTCACTTATGGATTTAAAGGAATTGAATGTAATATGACTAAATGAACTTGTATCCACTAAAATAATCAATGTGATTGAGTGTTTAGTGACTTGGTGTGATTGAAAATATCCTTTAATACATGATCTAGATATTGAATTAATTTTAGAATCACTGTTTGAAATGTTTTGACAATGTGAATGAGTTTAATAGAAGTTTACCCAATTTCATCAAGGTGTTGGGGATAAATGAGCATGAAATGAGATATATAGGATCTTATAATATGTTAATAGTACCAAATGGTAAAAGTTTAATCTATAAAAGAAGATTGGATTTGACCAAAAGTTGGCCTTGGTCATTGACACCTAAAGGAGATGTTAGGAGGGTGGGGAAATGTTTCCATGGGATGTAAATTTTTTGAGCTACCTGAAGGGGTTTTTGAAACTCCTTGTAAAGTCCATGATAGGTATAAATTCTATAAAAATTAGTTATTCTATTTTTAATGGTATAAGATACCAAACATATACTTTACAATTGTTGTAAATATATAGGAGTTAAAGATGGGGCTTGTAGTTTTCATTCAAATAATAAAGAAAAGGTTTGATAAATCTTGGATTTGAATGCAAAGGAATATTTCAAGATCAGATGAATCTAAATAAAGGATGTGTGTTTTCATATTATTTTTTTATATGATAAGAGAAGTTGTTTGTTGAAAAGAAGATATTATGAAAAATATTAGATGAAATTTCAATACACGTGGATTATAACTCATCAGTTTACACAGCATGTTTGAAAATGATAAGAGGATAAAAATGTGTTATTCATCATAAAAGAGTTAATATATATGTTTGTTAAAACATGAGTGATGTGATCCCACCACATTTAGCGTAATTTTTTAAATAATAAAATCTTATTTTCAGAATAATTATCTAAACACATATAATACCATATAAGATGTCACAACCCGACCCTACCCGGGCTCAAGCCGCAACTACCCCAAGCCCGCCTCCATAGGCTAGGGGCTGGCGACCAGTGCCGAAGGCACAATAACTCAGGGAGGCCTTTGCCTAAGTACCTGTACACACACACGCAGCACACTCAATGCAAAAGTGCAGAGTAAAAAGAAAAGCAAAGGGAAACTGCTATAAATAACCACAAGAGTGCATCGACCTCTAAATAGTACAAAGTACAAGCTGAAGGTAAACTGAAAAGTAAAGGGAAAAAACATGCGCCCAATCAGAAAAGTGCCACAACCCAACAACAGGTAAACAAAAGAAAACAGCTGGTAGGGTCCCCCACCTGGAACCCGACTCCGACCACCGCATGCGGTCCAAGCTCCCAAGCTCCTAAGCTCCTCTGATGTCACGAACAACCTGTCCGTCGTCTGCAAGGGCACACCAAGTGTGGGCAAAGCCCAAGAAGGGGTGAGTATAAAAATACTCAGTAGGATACCCCGAAGGCTCGAGGGAGCAACAAAGGAGGTACCGAAGGGTGAGCAGTAGAGCGAACAGGGAAAAGTAAATGAGTACAACCGAGAGTGTAGTAAGGAGTACAGTAAAGAGTCCAGTTCAACCCAACAAGAGGCAAGAAGGTAGACTCGTCTAGACAAAAGGAGCTGGAAACAGTGAGAAGATGAACTTCTCTTCAAGTCTTCACTACCTATAGTAGGAGAGTAGACTCGTCCAACCATGAGAAGCTAGACACGGAAATCACGTGGCATACCCCGCGCGTCTTCACCTCACCTGGAAGGAGAGTAACCAAACCCAAGAAGTGGGTACCAGAACAAGGTATATAAAAATACATATGCTCAATAAGAATCCTGAACAAGGTCGTAAGGGGATCTCCATCCCGTAGCTCAGCCCAAGAAAAGAGTAGCCAATAGTCCCAGAAGAAAACACCATCGATGCCCAGCATCCCGCACATCTGCCCTGAACTACAAGTCAAGGGATTAAACCACCACACCTAGACACTATCCTATTTGGGAGACACTGACTCACCCGCACGGTTTTAGGTCGCGTCACAGGGATGCATCTCGATGGGGGAAAAACTCCTCGTACTTGAGAGTTCTGGGGGAACGTCAACCACAACTCGTCACTGCCCCGCAGTCGAGAGGTCTACTCAAATTCGACAGGCGACCCCCTGCCCAGCCCCTCTAGAGGATCCCTGGAAAGCTTCTCCCTGGCGCCAGGGTCTCAACGCCACTAACGGCGCTTAAATCGGACGTCGGATGCGTTCGCATCGTCCAAAACAAAATCCCCTGAAGGAAACGTCAATTCACTTAAAGACGCGTCGCGCCTCTGAGGCTCCTCGTTTCGGGAATTAAAAATTCCCAAAACCATCTCAAAACATTCCCCTCAACGCGAAGTCCACACTGCCGCAGACGGCACGCAAAACGGACACCCCGCGGATGATTTATCAATATAAATCACTTGACTAATAATAATAATAATAATATTATTATTATTATTATAAAATTATTATTAATATTATTTTTTTAAAACATTTTTTTTAACCAGACCCGCCGAATGGCCGGTCTTCTTCTTCTTTTGAACAGGACCTGCAAAAGGCGGCTCCTGGTTTCCCTCTTCAACCCCGAGGCGCGACCTCGGGGTCCTCCTCTGCTGACCGTGACCGGCCGCCGGAGCGGCCTCGCTTGCTCGCTGCCGCCCCGCTGAAGCCCCGCACCGTCGTGCTCCGCTTCGCCTGAAGCCAGCGCCGCGCCAGTCCACCGTGCTCCGCTCCGCCTGAAGCCAGCGCTGCACCAGCCCGCCGAGCCGCTCGACCGCGATGCCCCGCAGCCGCCTGCACCGCACGACCGGAGCTCGCGTCGATGCCCTGAAGCTGTGTTCGCCACCTGCCGCCTGAAGCCCGGCCGACAACCACCTGGAGCACCACTGCGCCGCCACCTTGGCCCACTCCGGCCTCCGCTACCTAACCCCCAAACCGGCCGGATTCAACTCAAAAACCCGCAACTTTCACCAGACGACCGCGACCTCCTCCGAACTCCGATTTACAAACCGAAAAGGGCGATGGAAAGCTCAAAATACGAACTACTAGGGTATGGGCTTTGCTCGAAATTAATTCAGAATTTAATCAATCAAAACATTGGGCGAAAGGGTGAGGGAAAACAAAAAAGAACAAGATCCTACCTCGATGGGCTTCGCCCAAAGCTTCGTCGCGATCCTTCGGAGATGCGCCTCGCCGGAGAGGAGGAGGAGAGGTGATGGGAGGGAGAGCTCCCTTTGGTTGCTGCCTTCCGCCAGAGAAAAAACAAGGGAGGAAGATGGGAGGGGGTTAGAGCTTTAAGTAGAAAAATTAATTAAAAACACTTAATTAATTTAAAACTCCCAAATTCACCTATATCCGAAACGCTCGACGGGGTCGAGGTTAAGCCTCCCCTAGGGTAAAAACCATCTCTCGAGCACAACGGTGGTCTTAGAATTTTAATCCGTGGCCCCGTTCAAAAGTTATAAAGCTCAACGCCCGAGGCCGCCAAATTATGAAAACGCCCATGGGGCCATTTTTCACAGACGGCTCGCGCCGCAAAACTTATACCCCTCATAGGGTAAACGACACGCTCCAAACTCAAAGATGCCCTCAGTTTTCCAATCCGAGCCACCGTTTAAGAGATACTCGAGTTTAACCATTAGAAGAATAAATAAATAAATTAATTTATTCGTTTAACATTCCGAAAGCGAGCGAGGGGTCCAAACATCCCGCACCGAAAAGTTTTATGTCATTTCTAGGGTAAAAAATCCATTTCAGACCCATCCGTACACTCAGATATCTGATCTGAAGCACCATTTGAGAGTTATCCCATTTATTTGACATTTCCAGTGTGAACGCACTGAAAATTTAATTCCGGCCACTCTGGGGCTCGGAATCGCACGCCGTCTGGAGGCGCTGCTCTGGAATATCACCAAGAATATTCCAAAGTCTTTCACATCAAAAACCGGGTTCTTACATAAGATATGGATAAACTAGTTTATTTGTTAAATATCCTCATTAAAGGAAATAAGTGGTGTTTTCTAACACAAAGGAATTTGTGTATCTAAGCATGATATTCTGGAGATAATATATTTTAAAAGAGACTAGTGGGAGTATATTTGGACCTAGTGAAGTTCAAAGTGTGATAAATAAAATATTAATCCCATAAAAATTCAAATTGAATGTCACTTAATGTCCTAAAAGAGTTTTGGACCTTCATTGAATGTCACTTTAACAATATTGATGCCAATCGTATAATGAAATTCCAAATAATCAAATAATTGAATCGCAAATTATGATAGATAATGTTACCATAGAATATTATAAATAGTGCTCATATTATCTATCACATATTATATGCCACAATTGTAAAAAATGACATGGATAATGATTATATCATGGATTAGCATATGATTTATATCGTTAAATACAATATGTATAGAAAATTTTAATTTTAATATTTTTTAATTATGAATTGAATGATATAATTTATAAATTGTTTATAAATTATGAAAAAAATGAATTTTGATATATTTATTTAATTTATATTTTTTTATAAATTAATTAATTATAATTATTTATAATCAATCATTGAATGTTTATGAAACATTTAATAAATAAATATCTATAATATGATATATTAATATTATATAAATTTTTTATTTGTATGTAATAACTTATAATTTGGATATAAAATGTTTATATAGAAATTATAAGTGTAATTTATAAAATGTATAAATTGAAAAATAAGGAAAAATATGAAGGAGTTTATATTTAAAATTATGAATTGTTCATAATTATTAAAATTTGAATTTTTTAAATTAAATTACTTATTTTAGTAATTATTTAAACTATATTAAAAGGAGTTTTGGTAATTGATATGATCATGGTTTAAATAATATTAAATGTGTGATATTTTGAATGTTTACATAATATATGAATAATTCATATATATAGTGTTTTTATTTTAGATATTATATGATTAAATGTAATATAAAAGGATAATATTATAGAGTTCATATTATATATAAATAAAAAGAGTTTATATTTATTATGTAATATTCATAATTCATAGCTAAATTATAAGCTTTTTATAATTTTTTTATATATGAATTATTCATAAATGTATATCTCGTGTTTAAATTTATGAATTATTCATTTATTTAGTTTATTTTATACTTTATTCATGAATAGAAATGTTATATTATGAATTGTGATGTATGTTTTAGTTTAAAGAGTTAAATTTCTTATATAAGTTTTTATACATGTATGTAAGGAGTCACATTCTATGTATGATAATTGATTTAGTTTTCTTCAACCTTGAATTTAGATTATATTAGGTCATGAGCTTGAATTTAAAGGTTGATTATAGTTTATACATATTAGGTGTTATAATTTTTATGGAATTGAGGTCTCTAGAGTAAAGTTACATTGGGAAGAGGAACTTTAGATCGAACTTCTCACTAGTATAGAGGCTTATTCCATGTCTAGAAAAGTGGGGGGTAAGCTTAATTTTATGGATATTGTTGATTTCATATGATTCTAAACATTTACATGAAAGAGTTTCATATACCTTATGCATTGGATGTTTACGGATATATGTGAATATAATTGGATTTTAATTTGGTTGAGTAACATCAAATATGAGTTATGTATAATGTTAAACAACAATATGGTTTGGACATATTAATTTAGTGGAATGAATAGGGATTCTAGACCAAATAATTAGAATCATTTATATATATAAATGGAATATGTATGGTAAGATGGTGATATTAAATCCCCTTTAAAATTAAATGTTTCAAGTTCCTTATGAAGAAAATACTTTTCAAGACCTTCATCATCCAACCAAGTAATTTTATGCTAAATTTGGGTGTCCGTGGATTATCTTGTGCAAGGAAAGAAAGTAATGATGTGACCCTAAGATTTAGTTTCCTTATTTTTTCATTTTTTTTGGGTTACACATAGCTGTTAAATCCTATGAGTTAGGATACTTGAGTAATAGTGTTGAATTTATCCATATGATGGATTGGGAAAAGAGTTGATCAACCATCCAACAGTTATATATGATATGATTGGCATGATGGACTACCTAAATAACTAAGCAGCCTTAGTAACACTAAAATGGGATCATTGTTTAATGAAATATGGATCTTGGACCACTAATGGGTATAATAGGTTTTAAGGGTATAAGATAACAAACGTATACTTCACAAATTTCATAATTATACAAGATCTCAAGAATAAGGGAAAATTTGATGGTGCTTGTAGTTTTCATTAAAATGATGAAGCAAAGGGTTGTTAAATCATGGAGTTGAATGCAAATGAATATTTCAATCTCAAATGGATCTAAATAAATTATGTGTGCTTATATCTTATTCTTATTATATAATAAGATAAGTTTTTTATTAACAAGAAATTGTTATGAACAATATTAGATGATATTTCAATACACATGGTTTATAATTCATTAGATTCTATAGCATGTTTGAAAAATATAAGGTGATAAAAATGTTTTTTCATGGATAAAATAGTTTATTAAGATTTTTCTTAAAACATGAGTGATCTAATCCTACCACCTTCAGTGGGATATTTTAAAGAATAAAATATTATTTTTATAATAATGATCTAAACACATATAATACCATAAAAGATATGAATATAATAGTTTATTTGTTAAATTTTATCATTAAAGGAAATAAGTG
This sequence comes from Viscum album, assembly GCA_963277665.1. Lineage (NCBI taxonomy): Eukaryota > Viridiplantae > Streptophyta > Magnoliopsida > Santalales > Viscaceae > Viscum > Viscum album. The sequence goes on along the minus strand of OY728166.1, from coordinate 453,085,484 downwards.
TTGTTTAATGACATAAAGGAATTTTTGTATCTTAGCATAATATCCTGGAGGGAATATATTTTATAAGATACTAGTGGAAGTATATTTGGACCTATAGAAGTTCAAAGTGTAATAAATAAAGGATTAAGAAAGTAGAAATTAAAATTGAATGTCACTTAATGTCCTAAAAAAGTCTAGGCTATGTCAGTAAAGAGAAATGTAAAAGAGTTGCATTTAGTTACCTCAATGAAGTGAAAGAAAAATGTAAAGAGTTTCATATTTTTTCCAAATGATTTCAAAAAAAATCATGGAAAGGGTTTCAATACTGATAATGATTATGGACTTAGAAATATTTTTAAGTAGACAATAGAATTTATTAACATCATAACACTGGATGTTGTTAAGTAAAGGATTTTGAATAATATGTTAAATGAGTTAAACAATAAGAATATGATTCCTAAGTCACATAATTATTAAAACTTTATATATTCATATACGTTATACATTAAAGGAGTTTACTAGGAGGGTTTTTATTAGACGGTCACATGGAGATGTGGAAGGAATTATATAGAGATATAATGTAACTACCCAAAACTTTAATGTACATCAAACATAAAGAATATATAGTAGTCTATCATATATTATATGATTATATGGGATCTTAAAAGGGATTAAAAATATAAAATGTATCATGTTATATAAAATGTTGTCTCTACTTTATCATTATTTCACATTAGTTTCATACATCACGTGAAGTGAAATAGAAATTAATCTCTCCAATGGATGCCTAAATATGACTTATAGATGCCTGATGGTCATCTGATCCCCAATCAATAGTAACTAGTGCATGGAAATCACATAAACACATTTGGGAATGGTTTCACCCAATAATCATAGTAAAAGAGACAACATAAATATAATAAAAATTCAGCATGACCCATCCATACAACAAACATCCATGCCAAAAAAATAAAAATAAATAGAAAATCAAAAAATAAATACAATAGCTAAACCCTTCTCTACCCTGATCTCCATCATCTATAAAGAAAACTGCAGCTGCCACCAGTTTCCTTTTGGCCCTCTTCATAGAATATAACTACCCTCGGTCTGTAGAAAGCGATAAAAGCTTAATTGGACAACTGCAATAAAATAAATGTCTAACCTCAAATCCCAGGTAAACAACACTCAAAAGTGCATCCAATCAACTGAACCAGGAATGTACAACTGATATGATAATATAGGTGTGAGAACATAAGTACTTAGTAGGCCACCAAAACCTGCTGAATATATGTGGTATGTTTAATAAGGCAATTCATCAATATTGGTTTGAAAATAAACTAGAAAGTAGGATTTTTATATATATCTCATGGGAAACCAAACATATCTATAGTCACTTTTCAAAACATTTCTATTGTTTTCCAACATCTAAAGAACATGTTTTGAAAATAAGCTAGTGGTCTAAGACACTCCAAAACCACACACCCATTTATATTAAAAAAAAACCCATTTATTTTATCTGAATGAAAATGGTCACTTTACAACATTTAATTATCCAAATACATCTTTAAACAAAAACACCCATTTTTAAAATCACTTTAAATCACCCACAAAAGAGTATTTAATTTAAAAAATGTTTTCCAAATATCTTCAAAAACTCATTTTATAAAGAAAATGATCCAACACACACATATCAATCATAAAAAAGTTAGCACCACATATATCACAAGTCATATATCAGAATATGCAGAAATGATGTGATAAAAATGAAAGTTGGGGAAATGATATAACAAAACACTAAATCAAAATACCCTATAAAAAATCACAAAACAATCAAATTTTTCATGAGATCTACCTAAGGTCCCTAACATTCCAATCATCTAACCATATAAGGGTATAACCACCTAGAACCAGCAACAGGTTTGCATTGAAGTCCTATAATTGGTCATATGATTAACCCATATAGGTAACATTGTGATGAAAAACCCCCACCTAGACCTTGTGACTAGCACTATTGGTGGGAAACTTGTGTCGTGTGAACTAACTGGAGGAACAAGCTAGATCTTTAACTTAGTACCCAATTTCTGTTGACCAATAAAGTGTGGAATAATGCAAAAAAGTTGAGTCTAACATGTAAAACAAAACTAGAACTACCCTCACCCCTAACACCCAATGATGAAATTCCCCACATACAAGTTTCACCATGTCATAAACAAGAACATTCCCACACAAGGGGAACAAAAAAGCATCACATAGAGATAAGGAACCCACACAAGTGGTAAACAATAAAGGGGAAATCAAGGGGTGTATTTCACTGTCACCATTTTAAAACAAAGTTCCAAGTGGACCTTTAACACCAAAACATGTATTGAGATGCAAATACCTTTCACATTTCATAAAACACATTTACAAACACCATTTGGAAAATGATGTAAATCACCCACACATTCAAAACATTTCAAAACCACCCTTAACACAAGGGTATTTCTATTTGAAAACCAAGAAAAGTACATAGGCCACCCATTTACATCAAAACCATTTTAAATCAATCCATAAAGGAATTTTCATAAGTGGAAAATCACACACACCATTAAAATAACCATTTTATATACACCAAAAATTCCTTTATAAAACATTTTGTTATAAAAACCTCACTTTAAAAATAAATTCACTTTAAAACATAGTTTTCACTCCTTGAAAAATAAAACTAGATCAAACTCCCATTATTTATCTTTAAACCCATTTAAAATCCAATAGGTCATTTCACAAAAATCATTGCATAATTAAATATTCCATTTTACAAAAAAAAATTGGAATATATACAATAAAACATTTATGCTAAGCTCCAAAACATAAAGATATGCTTTTAAAATATCCTAAGGCTATCACATATAATCATACATTTATAAAAAGGGAATTTATAAAGTATGATAATAGTTTTAATTCCAAAATAAAACAACTATATAGAAATACTTACCTCAAAACATGTCATCCTTGATGATAGCCACTTGGATCCACCATTTTTCGATTACATTCATATTCACCTTCACATATATATAAGCACACCGAGACACAATATACATATTTGCATTACAGTTTCTGAATATGTACAAGGGGGTCCTTATATATATTACTATATTTTCATATATAGGCAAGTCACCTTCAAAAAACTACAAGATTCCATAAGTAACAAAGAGGAAACTAAAAATCGCAAAATCCCTAATTAAAATTGTGATAAAAGAAAAGGGATGAATAAAATCCTACCTTAAATGGTGGTGGTCATGCCAAAATGGTCTGAATCACTTTTCCTTTAGTGGTGAATTCCATAACACACAATAGACCCATTGCACACCCTAACAATTAAAGAAATCAAAAAAAAAAAGGTTAATCATTTGACCTAGGGTTTGTCTGCACGAACAGGGAGACATGAAGAAGAGAAAAATGTTTTTAATTGAAGGGGGGGGGGGGTGCAGAGGACTTACCTTGGAGGATCAACCATGAAATTCTAAGAATTTGGGTGAAATCACTGAAAGAGAGGGAGCTCATATAAGGGATAATAGGTCCAAGTTGGGAGGGTGTTGAGGCATCACATGACACATGAGAGAGGGATGGGAAGAAAAGTAATAATAAGGGATAAAAAAAATAAGAAATAAATAAAGATAATTTTTTTTAAAACAAGTTGGCCAAACCACATGGTTAGACCACACAATTTTTCTAACCATGCACCAACCATCGGTTAGCCTCTGCTTATCCAAAAAAATACCCCGTATGGTTTTCCTTAGGCACTAAATGGTTGGAAAAACCATGCTCCAACGACATAAAATAATTTTTTTTCTGATGAAAAACCCCTATGCACAGTCAGCACACGATTACTCTTAACTGTGCACAAATCGTGTGCAACATCACTTCCCTTAAAAAATTTAAAGTTCTAACCCAAAACTATTGGTAACCCACAAAAACTCAAAATTAATTAAATTAAATTATTTATTTATACCACCATGTCACATAGAATGTCACAAACTCTCCACCATACCACTTTCTTCCCCTAGAAAGTCTCATGTCTAAAGTGGAGGTCAAAAGTGAACAGATTTCAAGAAAAATTTCCAAGAAAAATATAATCTTTAAACAAACCTCGATCACAAAATAATTAAAGGAAGGCTCTGAAGAAATGGAGAAAAAAATTGGTCTCCCCACTATTTAGTAATTAACTAAAATGGTGGAACAACAGACAACCTCTTACCACAAAACAAGAGAAAGTCATCGAGTAACCAAATATCCAAAAGGGAATTCAAAAAACTCCACCAATCAAAGCCAACCACAAATAATCGGTTCAAAAATATTAAGGATAACTTAAGTGTTAAACATCCCAAAGGACCAAAAACTAGATCACTGAGACTCAAGTCATCCCAACATGAATCTTAACAATGAAAAATGTGCCTCGTTAAGAAATGATGAAAATTTAACCTAAGGGTCACAACTATAATATGACGGTGTTTAAATCCATATCCCCAAAACACCATCCAATAGAAATTCCAACAAAGAACATAGCCTAGTGGAATCCACAGCCCAACCAAAAATAAAACTACCCCCAAGTATCCAAGTTTGCACCCTAGGTCCTACCAAAGTCTAAAGAGATTAAAACCACCCATAATGGGTATCCACATGAGGGAATATAAAAACATCAAGCAATGAAGAATGAGAAATACCCAAAGGAATCACCACCTATAATGGGAAACCAAAGAAAAACCTAAGAATACATTAGTCCAAGGATTCCTTAAGCCAAAATTTCTCTAAACCCAACAAGCATAAATTCCAAAATGGCATGTCACTCACAAGAGACACAAACAAGAACCCAAAATATTCACTAATTTATGGTCACTCGCCAATCAAACCTAAAATTAGAGCTCACATAGGAGACTCCAAGAAGAACTAATCCTCACTGATCCATCCATCAACCAAAAAATTTGGGTCTAAACCACTGGACCCAAAAATATCCAAAAGAGCCCCTCAATAAACACTACCTCTGAAAAATATTAGGCACCTTACTCCAAGAAGGAAACGACACTTGTTACTCTATTAATAACATGGGTAGTGTCAAACAAAGGAGGAAATACCCCTAAATAAACATTATACTTTTATACTGGACCTTTCTGGGGGGGATTGGGATCACATCATTCAACACATGACATTGACCCTTACATGGTCATTTCCTTAAAATCATACCAAGTTTTCCCAAAACACACAATGGAGAAAATGAGTCATAATATTTACTAAAACAAGCAAGATTTTACTAAAATACCATTCTGAAAACCAAGGAAACCCTAAAATCGGCCCCTCTTTCCTTCAAAACCAATGAAAACGATTTTTAAAAATTCAAACTCCAAGTCCTAACTTAGCTTGGTCAATTTTAAAATGTTTCCAAAATGATTTCAAAATAACCACTACTTATTTTAAAACCAAAAAATCATCATGGTTTTTAAAATGAAACAAACATTTTCTATTTGAAACATTTTTCAAGTCACTTACCCTTTCAAAATACATACAACAAGGGTAAAGGCCCAATTTGGAAAACACCAGTTTCCATGTAAAGAATAATCCCATATTTTAGAACACCATGAACTTGACTAGAAAAAAATAAATCACACATACTTTTTTTTACAAATTTCAAATGGAACCAAATATTTCAAAACCTTTTATGAAACAAAACTAATTTTAAAAGTAAGTCCTAAGTCATTATTTTAAAACTTGAATCATTTTTCTTGGAAAACTATTTTTCACACACAAAATTAATTTCACATCACATTCAAAAACTACATAAAAAATTCATAATAAATACTCAATCAAAAACCCATCCAAAGATTCCATCATATCACTAGTCCAACCATAAACCCTATCTCATTTCCCTTATACACTAGGAAATCCAAGGGTCTAGTGGTATAAATAAAAAAACAACCGGGATGTAGAACCATGCCCGACTTGGACACATGGTTTACAACCACATGAAAATCATTCATTGGTTCCAATAGCGTGTCTAGAATCAAGTGTTTGGTCATAACATGGTTTTTCAAGCCCTGTAAACTAACCTCATGTCTTTAATTCCTTTTTCTTCACCACCCAAAACATCACATATGACCCCCAAGGAAACTCATCATGTCGATGATGATCAAAAAATCACTTCCCTAGGAATCAAATAAAAATAAAACAAAATTTTAATTCAAATTTCCAATCCACTTCCCATGGAAACTTGAAGCTCCAAGCATGCAAGAGTTATCCAGGATCTCTGTACACCTACCTCTTGAGTTCAAATGAAAAAATATAACTCGATCTTACCTTGACACCCCAAATATCAAAGTTTCTCTAAAGGATTAGAATCCTATGGAAAATAAGAACCTAATATCTGATACAATTTTTGTAAGGAATCATTCTAGTTCATACCTCCGAAGGATGCTCAAACCAGACCTCCAAACACCAGAATGGAATTCCTAGTTTTCACAGACAGGAAATGAGTGCTTGTGAATCATAGGAACACACTTGGGAATTGTTTCACCCAATAATAAAATTAAAAGTTATTGTAGTAATATAATAAAAATCTATCATGTACCATCTGTACATCAAACATCTACAACAAAAAAAACATAAAAAAACATATAATCAAAAAATAAACACACTAGCTAAACTCTAAATTACCCCAATCTCCCTCCCTTAAAAATAAAACTGCAGATTCCACTAGTTCCCTTCTAGCCCCCTTCATAGAATATAAATACCCTCCATTCATAGGAAATGATAAAATAATAATTTTCCAACTATAATAAAATAAATGAATAACCTCGAATCCCAGGTAAACAACACTCAAAGAGCATCCAATCAACTGAACCAGAAACCTACAAATGAGATGATAATATAGGCATCAGAATATAGAACTCAGTATTCCACCATAACCTGTTGAATCTATGAAGTATGTTTCATATGGAAATTCATCTATCATAGTTTTAAAATAAACCAGAAATTAGTTTTTTCACATATATCTCATAGGAAACCAAACATATCCATAATCAATTTTCAAAACATTTCTCTTTGTTTTCCAACATTGAAAGATTTTTTTTTAAAATAATCCATCGACCAAAGCCATTCCAAAACCACACAATCATTTACATTTCTCAAAATAAAACCATTTGTTTTATCTAAATGAAAATGGTCACTTTAAAACATTTAACTGTCTAAATCCATCTTTAAAGAAAAACAACCATTTTGAAAATCAATTTAAAGAACCCACAAAAAATTATTTAATTTTGAAATAGGTTTCTTAATGTCTTTGAAAACTCATTTTTCTATGAAAACGATCCAACATACACATATAAAGCATAAAAAAGTTGTCACCGCATATATCACAAGGCATATATTAGAATAAGAAGAAACAATGCTATAAAAATGGAAGCAGGGGAAATGATACAACTGAACACTAGATCAAACATCCCTCAAACAAAACTCACCAAGAAATAAAATGTGTGATGGGCTCTACCTAAGGTCCCTAACATGAAAAGCATCTAACTGTATAAGGGTAAAACCACCAAAAACCATCTATCATAATGTGCTAAATTTAATTAATTGGTCATCTAATTATCCCACACAAGCATCATTTTGATGACCAACCCCCACCTAGACCTTATGCCTAGCATAAATGGTGGGAAACTAGTGTCATGTGAACTAACTATAGGAATAATCTAGATCTTTCACTTGATACCCAGTTTCCCATGACCGATAAAGTAAGTGAGGCATAACGCAAATAAGATGAGTCTAACACACATAGAATAACCAAATATATTTTAAACTCTAACGTATAATGATGAAAATCCCCACATAAAAGTTTCACCACAACATAAACAAGCACATTCTCACATAAGGGGGGTAAACAAGCATCACATAGTGATAAAAACCCCACAGAAGGGGTAAACAAGAAAGGGGGTCATGGGGTTTATTTCACAATCACCATTTTAAAACAAGTTTCAATCATGAATTTAACACCAAAACACAGATCGGGATTCCAATCCATTTAAAATTTCATAAAACAAATTTCCAAATACTATTTGGAAAATGATGGAAATCACCCACTCATTCAAAACATTTCAAACCCACACTTAACACAAGTTTATTTCACTTTTAAAACCAAGAAAATTACATTGACCACCCATTTCCATCAAAACTATTTTAAATCAGAAAATTAAGGAATTTTCACAATGGGAAATTCACACACACCTTTCAAATCACCATTTTAAATACAACAAAAACACATTTTAAAACCATTTTGAGGTCAACACCTCACTTTAAAACTAAATTCCACTTAAAAAAATAGTTTTCACTCCTTGAAAACTAAAACCAAATCAAAATCTCACAATTTATATTTAAAACCATCTCAAGTCCAAAAGGACATTTCATAAAAATATTATCATAATTAAACATTCCATTTCAAACATGAAAAAAATAAATTTCTATAATAAATCATTTATACCAATGTCCAAAATAGAACAAAATGGTTTTAAAATACCACAAGCCTATAAAATATAATCATACTTTCATAAAAATATAATTTATAAAGAATAATCATATTTTTAATTCTAAAATGGAACAATTTCATTGAAACACCTACCTCAAAACATGTTTCCCTTGATGACGATCACTCAGATCCACTATTTTTTTCTCACATGCATACACACCTTCATATATATATAAGCACACCTAGTCCCAATATACATATTTTCATTACCATAAATTAATATTTATAAGAGGGTCCTTATATATACGCTTATATTTTCATATATAGGTAAGTCGCCTTCAAAGAACCGCAAGTCTCCCTAAGAAACAAAGAGGTAACTAAAAATCAAAAAATTCCTAATTAAATTTGGTCCAAAAAAAGGTAGAAAAATACCCTACCTTAAATGGTCGTGGGATATCTAAAATGATCTAAAACACTTTATATTCAGCATAGAATTCCAAAACATGCAATAGGGAATCCCAAAAGACCCATCGCACACCCTAATAGTGAAATAAATATGAAAAACTAGGTTAAACCTTTGACCTAGGGTTCATCTGAATGAACAAGGCAACATGGAGAAGAGAAAAACACCTGAAATGGAAGGGGGAGGGGTGAAGATGGTTTACCTTTGAGAATGTACTATGAAATTCCAAGAAACTAGGTGAAATTGTCGAAAGAGAGGGAGTTATCCAAAGGAGGGAGCACACAGCTAAGGTGGGAGGGTGGGGTGTCACGTTACACAATGGAGAGGTAGGGGAAGAAACAAATTATAAGGGAGAAAAAATAAAAAGAAAGAAATAAAATAATAATAATTTAAAAAAATTGTGAAAACTGCACGGTTAGGTTGCACAGTTTGTCTAACCATGTTCCAATCATGCGCTAGCCTTAACCTAACAAAAAAAACTACCCCACTTAGTTTCCCCTAGGTGTTACATGGTTGGAAAAACCATGCTCCAACCATGCCAAATATAACTCTACTAATGAAAAACCTCCATGCACGGTCGAAATATGGTTACTCCTAACCGTGTACAAATCGTACACATCACCGATTCCATTAAAGATTTTAAAGTTTTAACCTAAAACTCTCATGAACCCACAACAGATCAAAATTAATTTAATTAATTAATTAATTAATACCATCGTGACATGGTGTGTGTCACATCCCCATACCTATGGTTATAAAGATACCTAACATGATAATCTTTATACTTTTATATCTTTCTTATGAAAATCTTGAGGCTTAACTAATCTGGGATTAGTTGTGTATGTTTTATCATGTCATCAGCTGAGGATCAACCAAAATGGGATTTTTCTTCTTGTATGATGAGTATGAAATCTGAGTCTTCAATTGAGATAGATTGAAGAATTGCGCAACTGTGCTGAGATAAGACATGTGATGTGCTTATCTTTCAGATGAGGGGCATGTGTTGTGCTCATCTATAAAGTTTAATGACATGTGATGTATTAATCGACATGGTCAATCTATAATCATAGAATCAATAATGTATGAGTAGTTATATGGGATTGGCACACTCAATGTCTCAATATTACTCGATGTCTTGGAAAAAATGGTCATATAAAATGAATTCTTGTATATGATACAATTGTATGGACATGGGTATAGAGACACATGTGTTTGATGGAGATCATTCTAGATCCATTTGTAGCATGGGTAACACTGATGCTTTGTTGGAGGACACTCTTTTCTTAAATTTATGTATTCATGAATTCATATTTGTTTCCAATGATAAAAAGGTCCATGAAGTCACAATTTTTGGTTGAATAATTGAAAATTGAGTTTTATGAAACTCAAAGAGCTTATCTAAAAGTATTTTGGAGTTTATTTGGAAGGTTTTTTGATGAATATTACAAGGTATTTCATGTGATGTGATACACAATGAATTTAATGATAACATTGTAAAAGTGTTTTGGAAGATATCTAAAAGAAGTTTTGGATATGGTTTCACAAGTTATTATATATGATTCAATATAAGGTGAAATGACACACATGTTTATAAGACTTTAGTACAAGTGGGGGATTAATAGATATATTCCCTAAAGTATAATGTGTATATTATATATGTTATCCTATATAATAGTGTACGATATATGGATATCATATGATATGATATTAATTTTTACAAGCTAATAAATGTACTATGGATGGTAATATCATTTCTTATAATATAGTGATATTGTATAACACCGCCTTGTCATGTTGTATAGTGTGACATGGTCACATAATAATGTATTGAAATGTAATGTATGATTTGTGATACATCCTAAAATTGATAAGGCAATAAAATATTAATTGTTAACATTCAAATATTCTTCCACATAGGTTATCATAAATAAATTGTTTCATAAGATTAAACACATTTTATTTGTATTAGATGTAGGTTGAAACTGGTGTAACCACATTTACTCAAACGTAATGAATGTATGAGTAAATTCTTTAGAGGCTCTAAGACTATCCATAAAGCCTATATAAAGGAAGTAGTGGCCATTTTGATGTGTGGTTTGAGCTTGTTCCTGCCTTTTTCTGATTATCACATTGCTCTCTTTTTCCTTATCCTTCATCCATTGAGAGGTTCTAGGATACCATGGGGGACATGGAGGATCCCATCCTAGCGTTTTATGATTTAAATGATCTACGAATACACCTCTAAGGGAATAGAATTTTGGATATTCTTAAGGAATCTTCACTAAACCATTATGATTGAATATTGCAGTTAAATAAAACTTTAGTGTCAAGTGCATGTTCTTAATTTATGTTACACATGGTTTTAGTTTTTCATAGCATGGTGATCTTGGTGATTGAGATTTTATTATCTCCTACTATGTTGAACATGTTTTTTTTATCTTTATAAACCCATAAGTGACCTTGAGTCGTATGGTGATAGATTGTTCTATATTTTGGGATATTTGGATCACTTTAGGATATGTTATATATTGGAATTATTATCCTTTATCTCTCTTTTGATATCTTATGGAAGATATTATATCTTGCATAAATTTATTATATTTTTTTGGTAACTCCTTTATAGAAAGTTTCAACTTTTTTATTATATTATTCCATGTTTGGTATGGATATTATTTGAATTTTTTTTTTCTTAATTTAACATGAATTCCCAATATATGGATACATTATTCCAAATTCTCAATAGTATTATGATATTTATTTATCTGTATTTAGAGGGTGAAATCATCCCCAAGGTGTATGCTGATACCATCGGTTCTTGTCGCCAACTCGTGGTGATCATGAATGTATCCCGTGCCTTATGGTGAGTCAACTTGGATGATGTGGTAGGGACTCAGGTTGGTTCATTATTTCTATTATAATTCAACTCGATTTTATGAAAACAAAACTTACCCAAATCTCTATTCAGTATACTCACTCACACATGTCTAGTTTTTTCTTACATAAACAACTCTTAGTCAACTCTTTGGATTTTTCTTCAATCTTTTAAGATAATAAATCTTATTCTAACCACTCCCAAACCCATACATGAGTTCAAATCGCCTTCCATATATCATATTTTTAACAATCACAACCCAAAACACAAACTCCAATGTTAGGTTCAACAACTTCAATTCCTCATTTTAGCACTTTATTGAAAAAATCATGGTAAGAAAAATAAATGTTCATTACATGAGAGATATGAAATATTACCATGGGGTAGTGACAGGAGTGTACCACACAACCCCCTAAAAGACTCTATTTTTTTCAAAAGTCTATTAATGCATAAAATTAGTTTAAAATTATACTATATAAACAAACAATTTTATAAAAAACTTGATTTTTAGAAACATCCAACAATCTAACAAAATTTTTTATGATATAATTCTTGGTTTTAACATTTTTCTTCAAATATATAGAATTCCATTTAATTTTTTTTAGCAACAACAAGAAATGATATTAAAAATAACTAGAAATATTAATACAAGGATTTTTTTATATTTCTCCTACTCTAATATAATAAATTGATGTTTCAATAACATAGACCCACCCTCCAAATTTCAAATGAAAAGTAATGGTTAGATATTCAAAGGCACCTGATAACGATGTATCCAATAAATATTTCATGCAATGTATCAATTAAACATCATAGAAGAATCCAGAAAGAAAATGATGATCAATAAGGGAACAATGGAATAATTTACATACACAATACTAGTACATATGGAATTTAACATGGTTTGAAAAATTATTTACATCCATGGAGAGAAATTGTAATCCATTAGAAGATAGATGAGTAATAAAATTCCAAGTTAATATTGGAATCAGTAATCATTAATCTATTGAAACAATTATATTAAAACCATCCACATGGGAACCAAATATTTATAGGAAAACGTCAAGAATTTTTCAAATATGCACCACTGACTACTAGAAGTTATCCCAACAGAAGTTACAACATATAAAATATATCTCTAGAAACTTCATCGATCGAAAGATCCTTGTGAATTTTACATATAGAACTAGAAAGTCCAAAAACTATACTAAGTCACCCTACTTATAGATATGGTCCCCCTCCATGGTTTGTATGGAATCCCTTCCTTCTAGAAAATGAATAAGAAAATAATCATGTGACATTTAAGAACAAAATACAACAGGGTTACATGGTTTAGACAAGGCTTCCTACATCCATGGTAGAAAAACTACATATTTCATTCATCAAAACATTCGCTTACCCAATTTATAATAATAATCCCATACCATACCTATATTCATGGAATATAACCACAAATGCATTCCCATTATAAGTTATTGTTGTTATCACTCTCACCATGAAGATCCATGTGTGAGATAATTTTATCCCTTTGCCTGATCCATCTTCCTCTAGTACTCCTCTTAGTTTATGTACTATTTCAGAACTGCAACCACTAACCATCGACACTATGGAATTTAACCCATGGGTGATAACTCAACACTTCATCCTTTGAAACATGACATGTGTTGGGAATAATAACACATGTAGTCTAACCCCACTTCATATAGAGTGTCCCAAATGATCATTAGGTCCCACCACCATCCAAATTTGAAAGTAGACCTCCCATTAAAATTGGAAACCTATGTTTCCCTATAGAATATACTACCTTGATTGCTAATGTCCGGTGAATAGTTTATGTATGTAGCGAACCGACCCAAGTCAACCTGACCCGTCACCCGAGCCAGAACGCCACAAGGCCCGAAGCGTGTTTCCCATTACCATAGTGTGATAATAAGCACCAAGGAATCACAAATAACTATTTTGTAATGGTTTCACCCTTGAAAAATTGGAATAACCCATTAATTTATTAAACAACCTTACTAACCAAATAGGGAGCATCAATAGAAAAAAAAATAAAAAAAAGTAAACATTCATGATCGTAAATAGACATCATAAACGTCATCATGATATACACCAAGACATATATACATGATATCTATATTCAGAAGCTCAAAACAAGGAATAGATACCAAAATGACAATACAACACAAGTCAACAACACAAAACCCCAAAACTACTCCATATGATCCAACATTGTGAGACCACGTCTCTGCCATCCAAACCAACCAGGGATTTCGGTAATCAAGAGGAGCGATTGAACTGCATAGTTTCCTTACCTTTAACCATATCATACAAAACAAGGTCAATATACTCCCAAAGAAATATTTAGGGTCTGAGGTAAAAATCCTAGTAGGATACCACCATGAATATATATAAGGCCTTTTATCCATGAAACCCAATAAGTCTAGTTTGAAAAGTCATTTTTCAAAACCAAGTTTACTTTTAAAAATGTTCAATTTTAAATAATTAATTATAAATACCTTTTCTTTTCCTCAAATAAACCATCTTTTCAAACATGGAAAGCAAGGGTCAAATAATGAAATGAAGCCACCTGACATAACATGATCAACTCACCCACACATGGAATCAATATGATCATAAGAATAAACACTAACATATAAAATAATAATGGAAATTAGTCATAATAATATAATGTCTAAATAAATCAAGGTTCTAACATCATGCATAAATCATATAAAAATCATTTGGGAACAAGTAATATGCACTATGCGATCTGAAAATTAGGGTATAGTGTGACTCTAAGATGAGTTTTTGTTAGCCGCCTAAGCAAGATCAATAATTAGGAATCTCTCTCGGTCTTCCCTGATCCCAAAAATAATCCCATGGGATCTCTTGGTCCACATGGGTAAATTTTTAAGATCCCTCGATCATCCTCCTAAAATCTCCCTTGGTCCCTTGGATAACACTCTCTTTGTTTAGGTCATGCTCACACCCACACCCAAGGTCACACATGTGCTACTCAATACCAACACACAAAACATCAACAAAGTGCTAATCAAAAAATCAATTAAAATCCAATTTCTTAAACCTCCCATGCCCGTAACAAGTTAATAATCTAACACCATGCATGAAATTCTTTAAAAACCCTTTCAAAAACACATTTTAAAGTATAAAATACCGTCAAGTTATTTTAACAAACACATGGAGTGCGTCAAATCCAAATTCCTTTGAAATACCACTTTAATCCATCAAATTATCAAGAAAATACAAGAATAATACAAGCATGGATAAATATAAATAGTAACATAAATTAGGGGAAATTTAATGAACCAAAACAAAGGTAAATCAAGAATTAATGGAAATATATGGAAAAGCACCATAAAATAGAGACATCTACCTCGAATTCCAATTAAAACTTATCACCATTGATGAAAACCACTAGATTCAAGTAATAGGGGTCCTAAAAAACTTAAACCATAAGGAGACAACATGAAAACTCCATTTACAACCCTAGTTTTGGAAAAATAACATTCTATGTTTTTCATTATTCTTGAAAATTTAAAAAAAGTGATTAGGGGGAAAGAGGAGGGAAATCACAAGAAATTAATCTAACCTTGAAGAAAATGACTAAGTAGAATGAGATTCCACCAATAATCCAAGAGGAGAAATCACTAATATTATGGGGAGAGGTTTGTTCATGGAGGGGGAGAAATGAGGCCAAGAGAATATAAATCTAACATGGGGAAAATGGTAAAAATCCAAAATTTTAATGGCGTGGAAAACCCACAGGGTTTGGCCGCACAGTTAGAAAAATCGTGCACTAACCATGTAGAAGACACTGTCTTACCAAAAAAAGTCACAAAACTTATATATAAATATGCATGATTTTAAAAATCATGAAAAATACCATTGTCCCCAAAACACCACCCTTGAATAGTTAGCCACACAATTAAACAAATCGTGCATTGATCGTGTTTCAGAGCATGTTTCATAAAAAACCAAGGTTTTCCTACTCCAACTCTCAGAAACTCCAAGAATGTATAAATAAATTAATAAAACTAAAAATAAAACATACCAATGACCTATAGGGTGTCACAACATCACTATGGAATAACTTATTCACATGCATAACTTCCTTTGGAGCTTCATGATTCATTTGGAAGAAACTCATTCCATTTACATCATTATCTTCCTCTAAAACATAACCGAACACTAAGTGTATGCATCCATACAATGAAAATTCTGAATTCCTACTCTCAAAATCCATTGTTATTCTAATTTTTTTGAGAATATTCTTCTTAATTGTATTCACTAAACATCTTCTATTCATGCGATCCACTACGCTTACTTCTGATGACATGAACTCAAACTTATATGATGAATGGTTTATGTCTCTATATGAATTTACCAATTGTATATTTTTAACACTTTACTTTTTTAAATCTCAAAACTAAACCAAAAAATAGTTCTTACTAAAACCTAACAATCTCTAACTTGAGATTTTTTTTGAAGGTTGACCAAACAATCTTCTATTCAAAGAGTACTCTCAATGGATCTCACTAACATCCCATTGATCGTATTACATTAATCCTTAGTATCACCTATATGGTTCTCCAAAATTATACATATGATCATCTAGGCCCCACTAAAGGAACTAATCCCCAGACCTTCAGAACCATGATCTCATCTGAATGCCTCCATGAAACATTTCTCCAAAGAAAACAGGTGTGAGTTCCCATCCTCTAAATTTATTGAAGTCCTATAAACAAAATGTGTAGTGAACTATGTCCATGAACCAACTCCTTTCAGTAATATGGGCTTCCAAAGTCTCTACCATTGAGCTTTTATAGACTGAGAGTTATCCATTACACCAAACTCCAGTGGCATCAAAAGAACCAGCCTCTATTTGGAACTTCCAAAAAGTATGATGTTAATGAATTAATAAACCCCCACTGAAACTTTTCTCAATGAAACTAAATAATTCATAGTTATTTCCCCCACTGAATTTTAGCCTCAATTATGAGCCTTAATAGCTTATCCTTTACCAGATATCCTTCACATACCCTTCTAATATTTTAATAATCATTGACATAGATTTAGAAAATTTCAAAGTCTTCATTTCCACCCTTTACAAAGAGAACATGCCTAGGAATGGGGAATGTTATAGTGACCCAATGCTTTTAAAAATGTTATTACATGTTTTTAATATAAAAATGCATTAGTTACAACCAAAATTTCATGAGGTATAGTGTCTTTGGAATACTAGGTACATAAAACATCAAAAGAAACTAAAATATAATATCTTTATTTTTATTCACATTAGTGATCTCTTAAATCTCTTTTATCTCTTAAAACTACATAAGATAACCCGAAGAATATATAAAATAAATAGATGAGCTAAAAATCTCAGTAAGAGAATAAACATGATAAGGAAACATAATATTTGAGTCAAAGGTATAACATGATATCATAAAAGAGAAGACTCATGAGTAATCACATGGAAGGATAATATAAATAACATGGTATCATAAGATCATAGAAAGGTAGGAAAGTGGTAGAAACATATAACATGACTTAATAATAAGTCAAGGATAACTTCCAAGACAGCATCACAAAGTGTAAAATTTCCCATATTGGATTAGGTTTACTCTCTAATCTCATGTATAGCATATCATGAGACCAAAAAAATACCCAATGAATTTGAGAATTATATGGGATCACTAGTCATAACATGTTCAAGATTATGTGTGCCAAAAAATGGAAATAAATCATAAAGTATAAACATAGGAATCTCCCATTGAAATAAATGAATTACATAATCTTACCTCATGTCGTAATAAAAGGAGATTTCATATATAATACATTTGATAAATGAACTTAAGGCATGTATTACCCCCATAAAAGGAAGGGAGAATGAGCAAGGTATATATCTAAGAGACATATATATATAGAATTTAGAAGTAATATATAACATCAAAGTTTTTCATCATTGAAGAAAATTTATTTAAAAGATTTCATGAAATATTTCTTGAGGAAAATACCCTTTTCACTTTGAAATCACTTCTTTAAAATCTAAAAAAATTCAAAATATAATAGAAAATTTTTATTTCAAAGGAACTATAAAAATTTATAAAAGGGAACTTCAAAGTATTGAGTGGTAATAATATTCATAAATTCCATTAATTTCTCATAAATAAAATAAAAAAAGTACTTCCACGCTTTTGTAAAAATAAGTCAAAAAGTACCTTGTTCAGAAAATGAAAAAAAGATTCCTTCTAAAAAAATTGTAAAAAAAGTAAAACATCAGTAAAATTTCTTTAATAAATAATATTATAATATTAAAAACATTATTTAAAAGGTTTTAAAGAAAATATAGATATGAAATAGAATACTTACATGTCTAAAAGAATATACAAGATCAGTATTACTTAAAAACAACTTTCTTGATGTTTCTTTATTAAATAAGGTGGTAAATAGAAACCAAACATGTAAAAAACATTCATGAACAGAGGATAATAAAATATATGTGGTTAAAGAAAATAATTTTATATGATTTCCCCTAAAGGAACCTTTAATTCAAACAATCTCTAAAATAAAGGAGATTGTAACATAAGACTTTTACCGTTTTGGTACCTTTGGAATCAAATCCCCTTGGATGAAGCAAAATGAATTGTAGCTTAAAATACCATGAATTATAAATTATTAATTATATAATATGTAAAATGGATATCATATACACCATATAAAATAAATTATGTTCATAACATTAAAATATGCCTCAATGAAAGGAAATTTAGATGAAATCCTTTACCTCAAGTTTGACTCATCATGTACATACTTTATCCTCCTGAATAATGAACTTATGTTAACTATTTAATTTATTAAGAACCTTTTTCAAGTTTATTATTCCTTTTATTTTATTTATCACCATTAAATATTTATTTACTTGATCATTTAATTTTACGTCAGATATTTTGATAATATTTGGTTTCATATATCCAAAATGACTTCAGTAGATTAACTATGGTAAAAGAAGTCATTGTTTGATTATATCCAGAATAATAATCATGAAATAATTATAATTTATATACATAAAATATAATTTTTAAAACCAACCATGAAATTTGGTTATGAAAAATGAACTACGTTATAATCATGGAGACGGTAGGTCATATGTACGCATGAGTAATAGTTCCATTTTTCAAAGATCGTAATGGAATAAAGTTAAGTATTATTTTATCTTTAAAGAATGATAATTATATCATAAATAACATATTATTTCTTTAAATACACTTATATATATCATCTAGGCGATGTTGTTATGAAAAATTAATTACATCAATTTGTGGAGGTGGTAGTTCACACGTATACGTGAACGACGTTATCATTTTTCAGTGAACGGAAATGTAAGAAAATATATGATATATTAATTTTATAAAATGATAAATATTTTATTAATATCATATATATATGCATTAAATCCATAATTATAAAAAAATTTGATAGGTGATGATGGAAAATGAATTACATCAGTTCTTGATGTGGTAGTTCGTTGTACACATGAATGATAGTTTTGTTTCCCATTTGGTGGAAGAGGATATGGATGTAGGTTATGCCATAAAAAATAAAATATTATTATATGGTATATAATGATGTTATTAGATCATCATGGTTGAATATTATCTGAAGGATGTGGAAGAAGAAATTAAAAAAAGGCTCGGTTATGAACAATGCCTCTTCTTTGAACAATCTCTTTATGTTTGCACCAAAAGCCCTCCTATGATGGTTTTATAATCAAAATAATGACTATAGGACATGTGAATGGAAGTAAGGAATTTATTTGGGTAGGTATTTTTGAACTAAAAGGCTTTTTAAGTGGTAAGAAAAGAGGATATAATTTTCCCTTTTATAAGTGAGAAAGAGTGACATTTTCATAAATATCCAAAACTATTCAATAATGGGAAGTCGCTCTCAAGAAAATAGCCTCCAAAATTTTTAAATGATGTATTTGAGGGAATATAATGTTAATAAAAACTTTATAAATTAAAAAATAAACATATTTTAAATATTTTATTCTTGTTACATTTATGGTTACTCACTTTTACCATTTTAGTTTTCACCACGGTATGTAGTTTTTACCTAGGTAATTAATCATTTAAGAATAAAAATAAAATAATAATTATTATATGATTTTGACCCAATGATTATAAATATTAAATCTAATTCATAAAATAAAAATCCTATTTTTTTATAAATTAATTTTGATACAAGAGAATGTAACATGAAAAACCTCATTTTAACCTTAACCGTGGTAATAAATTTTTACTATTTTTACTATTCATTATGTACAAAAATTAAGTTCAAATTATTGAATAATATTTATTATTATGATTAAAAATGTTTAATATATTTTATTAAGTTATATTCATATAATTATATTTCTTTAATTTATAATTAAACACAAAAAAATGATGAAAATTGATTTCTCAGGAAAATTCATTTCTCAAGAAATAAATTATCTTATAATAACTCTATAAATAGAAATAATAATTATAAGAATTTAAATTAATATAAATAAATATATAATATATACATTTTATTTAAATATTTCCTTACTGGTGTTATTTTAATTAATTAAAATGGATAAACTTTATGTAGTTAAAAACAATTTGCAGAAAAATCGTGTTTTTAAGCATAAAAATAAAACTTATACCAAAATCATGAAAATTGATGATTAAAATGAAATTAATTATATTATTATAAATAAAATTCTTTATATATAAATTTAATAAAAAATCCAAAATATAATAGGACTTTTAAATTTCTTTATTTAATGAAAAGAAATGACAGTGTTTGAAAAATCGACAATTTTCACCATTCATTGAAAAATCAATCGTTTAAAAAAACCCAAAATTTCATTCAAGTTAATTTTTACATGTTGATTTAAAAAATGAATTTAATTTTATACAATACATTTTATAAAATCCTCAGAAATTAATTATAATATTTTCTTACAAAAATCAATAAAAACCATTTTTGAAGAAAACATATTTTTTGAAAAATAAAACATCTTCCTTAAAAATTGAGTGATTATTTCCTAAGAATTTATAAATACATTTATATTGAGTAGTATATTTATATATATTTCATAAATTAGTTAATATTATTCATACCTGCTAATTTAATGGCTAGGTTATAATGGTAATATTTAAATAATAATATTTCATGGTTTGTTTAGGCTTGGTGGTACATGTCTTATACTCTATCGGACATAGTTTTATTTTTAAAATATTTTTATTTTACATTACCCCCCATTTAATGAATTGTTTCCTCACAATTTTAACTTGAACTCAATAATCAAAATTTTTTCATTTGGAAACACCTTTGTTTAAATTCCACATTGTAAAAAGGGTTAATAAAACTTCCTCTTGAAAATAGGGAAATGAAATATTAAGGTAGTCACATAAATAGGTTTCTAAATATGATAATATTAGTGAGAAGTGAAAATATTTACATTGAGAAAAGACATAATGTCCAAATTATCATGGAGAGTGATAGAGAACATTTATCATAATAAAGTGAATGATCATGAGAAATTTAACCACCACAAAATCATAAACAAAAGAGTTCTGAAAAATACCATCGATACATAAAAAAATGAAAGTAATGGTATAACATTTTTTTTCTTTAAGATCCTTTTCTTAGATTTGGGAAATTATTTTTTAGTCTAGACTGAGAACAAAAGGAAATATACTTACTTTATAATTAGAATTTAATCCTTTAATCAATTTTCACTAAAAAATCTACTTTTGATTCAAAATATGAGTATTTAAGATTATTTTTTATGCCTAAAGCACTAAAATAATATTTTAATAGATCATATAATCCAAAAAATCATAAAAAAAATTTCCTCATATCTTTAGACATTAACTAAAACCAGAATGTTTAGTAAAAGATAAGATAATTCCCAAAATTAATAAACCATCATATGATGAAATAAAATATTTATATCTAAAGCCTTAACAATAACACTGAAAGTTCAACTTAGATCATTTGATAAATAAATAACCTTAAAATTCTTTAAAATATTTCTTACTAATATTAAAATTAAAATATTTGAATGATTTAATAAGATATTCATCCAAGATATATTTTAAAATTATCTCCAAATAAAATCATTCACTCTTAAATTCTCATAAAAAAATATATATGACCTAATAATATATAATAATCATTTTTATAAATAACCTAAATCAACATAAATACACAATAAAATCATATATGGTTCTAAAAATTAACAAAATCCTTATATGTTTCATGATTCTTATAATCAAAACACCATTGATAGAAAACTTCTACAACATAATTATTGTATAACAATACATAAATACTTACACCTCAATGATTGGTATAATATAGTCCCTTCCTTGTTTTAATATTTAACCTTTAGAAGAGGTAATTGACTCCGATAATTCCCAAGTTCCCACACAGTTAATAAAACAAACTATAAATAGATATATAAGATGAAATTTATTTCTCTCCATTAAACACCTCATTTTTTTGTTGAGTAAATGAGGATTCCTTATGAATTTTACATTCATATATGTTCTGAAAATCAAAAACACTCTATCATAAGGCAAATAGTTTTTCCTTAGTGATTATCTTCATAAGAAAAATTTCCCTTCTCTAAGGAAATTGTTATCCTTACATATGTTTTCCTTATTCATTTTATAGTATCTCTAAAACCAACTCATTTTATTACTAAGGCTAAATTTGGTTTCATATATAAAACCTCAGAATACCATAAATCCTTGGACATAGAGTATTCTGTTTTCAGGTTCCGAATTCTCTAAAATTTAGATTCTAAATTCTCTGAAATTCAGATTCTGAATTCTCTGAAATTCAGATTCCTAATTCTCTGAAATTCAGGTTCTGAATTATCTAAAATTCATATTCCAAATTCTTTGAATTTCAGATTTTGAATTCTCTGAAATTTAGACTCTGAATTCTCTAAAATTCAGACTCTAGATTCTCTAAAATCTAGACTCTGAATTCTCTGAAATTCAGATTCCAAATTCTCTGAAATTCAGGTTCTGAATTATCTGAAATTCAGGTTCCGAATTCTTTGAAATTTAGGTTCTGAATTCTCTAAAATTTCGACTCTGAATTCCGAATTCCTCAGAATTTAGACTCTGAATTATTCGGAATTCACACTTTGAATTCCTCATAATTCACACTCAGAATTCCTCATAATTCAAACTTCGAATTCCTCAGAATTCAAATTCTGAATTCATTGGAGTTTTGACTCCGAAATCTAAAGAATTCAGGTTCCGAAATCTTTGGAAAACAGAATCTGAATATCCATGTGTTATAGACTCTAATTTTTTATTTTGGTTAGACTCTGAACTATATTTTTTCTTAGACTTCAAATTCAATATTTCCTTAGACTCTAAAAAATAAATTTGGTTAAACAACTTCATTTTCCTTACAGTTATTATGAAATGATATCGTACAATATATTTCTAACAAACCATTGTTTGAGTGACATGTGTATAGGTCCCTCTGTGATTCAAGAAAAAATACGACTATTGGAAGAGGGAGATGACCATTAGAGAGGTGCCTATAAATAGGAGCTCATTTGAACGAGCTCAAAACGGTTCCATCACTCTAGCTATTTCATGCCACTGAAGTGATTTCTAGAGAGATAAACTCTTATGCTTTGTTCGGATCTAAACATCTTTTTTAGATTTCTTTGTGAAAATCCGATTGTTGCTGAGTAAAATTGAGGGATTCCAGAGATAAGAAGACAGAGGTGTCAACTACCTTAAATTTTTAGGGCTTATGGGGATATCAAGATAGATTCTGATATTCCAATTGAGGGCTTACCATGGTGCAGGTAAGACAAACATTCTTTAAAGTATAAATCAAGGGAACTTTATCCAATGTTGTTGGATACCCTACTCTTTAGGTTAAAAGATTTCATACTTGTTACTTGTTTTGTTTCAAGTTTATTTTCACTATATTTTGATAAATAAAGGAAATATAATTTTCTTATACTTTCTTGTAATTTTGTATACTTTGATAAGTAAGATTCTATATGCTTTAAGGTATAATATTTTCCTTGTAAACTTTCCTTAAGTTTCATTTCTAAAATCATATTTCCAGAACCTAGAATGTTTGTTTAGTTGAACTAAAATAGGATTTTTGAATTTAACTTGTTTAACTTTGTTAAACATAGTTTTCCTTAAGGTTAAAAATGAAAGTTTATAAACTTACAATTCACCCCCCCCCCCCGCACACTCCTCTTTTAATTGAGAATCTGTATCATTATTTCGATCGTAAAATTGGTATCAGAGCAGGTCTCTGAAATACTTATATTCACATATAATGTTTCTTTCTCAAGTTTTCATTGTTCTAAATTTTCTTTCTTAACTTTTCTTTCTTGAGTTTTTCTTAGAGATTTTTTATATTTGTTTACAAACCTTTTCTATTAACAAGTTTTTGTGGAAAGATATTTTCTTATAGAATGGAAGGAATGAACGTCGGTTCGATTGACAATCTAAATCCTACTAGACCACATATATTTGATGGTAATGATTATGAGTACTGTAGAGACATAATGAAGACTTTTGTTATTAATACTGGAGCAGAAAATTTTTTCATGCTTACTGGAGATTAAAAAGTTCCTGATAAGAAAGTCAAAACCTTCACCAACTAAGAAAATTCAGAATATCAACTAAACTACAAGGTACACAATACTTTTTTGTGTTCTATGACCAGGAATATATATAGTCAAATTTATTCTTGTGAAGTTGAAAATTGTATCTGGAAGAAATTGGAAGTTACACATTTTGGTATATTCAAAGTCATAGAGACTAGAAGAGCCATGCTCAGAGCAGAATTTCTTGGATTTCTATTTCACTATGGAGAACCAGTATGCAAGTTACAATAAAGGTTTATGACAATTGTTAATAGTATACAATCTATGTGAGAAAAAGGTCTTTTTGATGATGCTATTATGGATAATATTATAGATATTATTCCAAATGAGTGGGAATTCAAAATAATAATTATTGATGAGAATAGGAAAGTATCTCAAATTACTCTTGATGATCTTTTTGAAACCCTTCTTCAACATGAGACAAGAATGAAAAGACATGATGATATGAATAAAAAGGATAATGTTAATGGAAGTGTATCCATTACTACTACTAAATCCAATACTCATGAAAGGGTTTCAAGATCCAAGTCTAAGAAAGTCATTATTTTATCTGAATCTAGTAAAAGAAAAAATTCTGAGAATGAGCTAGCTAATATTTCTCGAAGGATGAACAAGATAGTTGGAAAGAAATACTTTCAATATTAAGATAATAATAAAGAAAGAAAATACAATAAAGACTCAGAAGTCACTTGCTATGAATGCAAAATAGCAGGGCATATAAGGCCAGATTGTCCTATACTTAAGAAAAAGAATATAAAGGAAAATTATTCTGATAGAAATAGAAATAAGTACTAAAAATCTAAAGCTAAGAAATTTTTAAAAGCTAATGACACCTGGAGTGCTAGTGGTGGTGACTCTTCTGATGAATCCTCAGAGTATGAATCTTCTAATAAGAAGAATCTTGGTCTACTAGCCAAATTACCCATTGAAAATCATTATCTAATGGCCAAGGTACACAATTCCAAATATATCACTAATGTATCTTTTAATGAAAATTATAATGATGATATATATTATGAATCTTCATATGATGAATATTTTTCATCAGAAGATAATACATTACCTTCTTATGAAGAAGTGTCGAGGTTTTCTAAAATTCTTGAGAATGAAAACTCTAAACTCAAGAAAAATCTTGATAAGGAAAATTCTAGAATTTCTATTTTAACCAAAAAATCATCATATCTTTCTAAAGATCTTGATAAGAAAACTTTTTATTTTAAAATTATTTCCAAAAACCATGAGGAATTTAATTATGAGAATAATAAACTTTTTAAGGATCTTGAAAATGTAATTTCTAAGAAAAATATTTTAGAGACTAAATCTAGTTCTAAAACTAATGTTTTTGATGATATAAACTTGGTTATAAAACTAAAGTCAGAAATATTTTCTTTGAGGAAGTGTTTTTCAAACTTTACCTCTGGTAAGGAAAATGTTGACAATATGTATTCCCAAATTTGACCTATAAGGAATTGTTTTGGTTTTGGTTATATCCATTCAAACCCATTTTTTAGTAATAACTATTTTTTCCCCAAAGTGCCCCATTTTCCACTAAATGTTAGTGTGGTGGACATTGGGAGAAAAAATGTTCTTTAAAAAAACTCAATCTTTAGGTTTTCATAGATCTTATTTTTCAAAAAATGTGGATTCCTAAAATTTTTCTTTCTAAAATATCTGGAACCAAGAAATTTTGGATTCAAAAAGTCTAACTCTTTTATTTTTAGGGAAACAAATAAAGTACCAAAAAAATACATAGTACATGGATATTGGATGTTTCTTGAATATGATTGGTAACAAAAACTTCTTTGGAAAGATTATCAAGACGAAAGGAGGAAAAGTAACTTTTAGAGATAATGTTTCGGGAGAAATTGTTGTTATAGGTAACATTGTTATTCTTGGAAAAACTTTTATTTCAAATATATTATTTATTAAAGGTTTTAATCACAACCTCATTATCATAAGTCAATTATGTGATTAAGGTTACCTTGTGAATTTTAGGAATGATAAATTATTAGTAGAAAATTCCAAGGAAGAGTTTATTCTTTCTTCCCACAGGAAAGAAAATGTATACACACTAAATATAGAAGACCTTATACCTTGGCTTAGTGCAATGGAAGATCAATCTTGGTTATTTCATAGAAGGTTAGGACAATGTAATTTTAGTAACCTATGTAAACTCTCAAAGAAAAGACTAGTTAAGGATCTACCGAAGCTCAGATTTAATTCTTCAAAATTTTGTGATCCTTGTCATTATGGAAAGAAATATAAATCAAGTTTTAAATCAATCAGTGAAGTTTCAACTTATAATGCATTAAAATTAATGCATATGGATATTTTTGGTTCAATAAAAACTAGAAGCATTGGAGGCAAATATTATGTATTGGTCTTAGTTGATTATTACACTAGATTTACATGGGTCTATTTTCTAACAAAGAAATCCGAAGCTTATTCCTATTTCAAAATTTTTAGAGCCCAAGTTAAAAATGAGAAAAATCTTCCATTGATAAGTATTCATAGTGATCATAGAGGAGAATTTCATAATTTATATTTTGAAACTTTTTTTAGTATAAAAGGTATTACTCATAACTTCTCAGCTCCTAGAACCCCTCAAAAAAATGGTGTTGTTGAAAGAAGAAATTGAATTCTTTAAGAGATAACTAGAACCATGTTTAGTGAATATTCTATAGCTAAAAACTTTTGAGATGAAGTTGTAAGTTCTGCTTGTTATACTATAAATTGAGTTTTAATTAGACCTTTTCTTAACAAAATCCCTTACTAATTGTGGAATGGTAGAAAACCTAGACTTTACTGCTTCAAAGTATTTGGTTGTAAAGTATTCATTATGAATACTAAAGATAATTTACATAAATTCACACCCAAATATGATGAATGAATTTTATTAGGCTACTCCACAACTTCTAAGGCTTATAGAGTTTTTAATAAAAATACTTGTAATGTTGAAGAAACAGTGCATGTTAAATTTGATGAAACTAATACTTTTGTATTTAAAAAACCTCAACCTACATCTTCGGATGTGTTTTAAAAAACTAATTTTCAACCCTTGATAGATGATCCTTCTAATAAGGAAAATGTTCAAGAAAATATTTCTGAAGTATTTACCCCAGAATATTTCCTACCATATATTGATGAAAAGGTTTTATAAAACCCAAATTAATCGTTGCTTAAGAATCATCCCAAGGATAGTAGCATTGGTGATGTAAATCAACCTATAAGGACTATAAGTTCCTTAATAAATGAAGTAGAACATCTAACATTACTTTCCCAATTAGAACCAAAAAACATCGATGAAGGTTTAGGTGATGATGATTGGATTAAAGCCATGCAAGATGAGCTAAATGAATTCGAAAGGAATAAAGTCTGGACCTTGGTTCAAAGTCCTAAGGAAATTTCTATTATTGGAGTAAAATGGGTCTTTAGAAATAAGTGTGTTGAAAATGGAATCATTGTAAGAAATAAGGCTAGATTAGTTGCTAAAGGCTATAATCAACAATAAGGAATAGACTATGAAGAAACCTATGATCCAATAGCTAGACTTGAATCTATTCATATTTTAATTTCCTTTGCAACATTATTTAATTTTAAACCTTTTTAAATGGATGTAAAATGTTCTTTCCTTAATGAATATGTTCAAGAGGAAGTTTATGTTGAACAACCTCCTTGTTTTAAAGACACAAAACATCCTAAACATGTTTTCAAACTTACCAAAGCTTTACATGGACTTAAAAAACCCCTAGATCCTATTATGATAGACTTACAATTTTTTTTTATAAAACAATTATGTTAAGGGAACTGATAATCCAACACTTTTTATAAATAAAGATAATAAAAATATTTTGATTGTTCAAATTTATGTTGATGACATTATATTTGGTTCAACTCAGAAATCTTTAACTGATTATTTTGTGAATCTAATGAAATCTAAGTTTTAAATGAGTATGATGGGTGAGTTAACATTTTTCTTTGGTTTCCAAATTTCTCAAAAACCAGAAGGAACTTATATATCCAAACATAATTATATTAAATATATTCTTAAAAATTATGTATTTGACAACACTAAGAGTATAAGTACTCCAATTGGTACCTCAAATTATCTTGATCTTGATGAAGCTGGGAAATCAGTAGATCAAACATCATTTAGAGGTATGATAGGAATTTTACTATAATTTACTGCTAATCATCCAGAATTAATGTTTTTAGTATGCTTATGTAAAATATATCAATCTAATCCTATGGAATCTCGTTTAAAAGCAGTGAAAATAATTTTTCGCTATTTAAAGGGAACCAAGGATTTAGGAATCTTTTATACTTCTTGAAATGATTTTGTTTTAATTTTTTTTCACATACTACTTTTGGTGGGTGTAAAATGGATAGGAAAAGTAAATAAGTAACTTTTCATTTCTTAGGAGATTCATTAGTTTCTTGGTCATGCAAAAAGAAATAATCAGATTCACTTTACACTACTGAAGTTGAATATATAGCAACTGGAAGTTGTTGTTCCCAAGTGTTGTGGATGAAACACACACTCAGAGACTATGGCATGAGTTTTACCAAAACAGTGATATTGTGTGATAACACTATTTCCATTTACCTAAGCAAAAACCATGAACATCACTCTCTTGTAAAACAGATAGATATTAGGTATTACTTTCTTAGGGATCACACACTTAAAGAAGATATCATTCTTCAATTTATCAGAATGCAAGATCAACTTGCTGATATTTTCACAAAATATTTACCCTCCAATAGATTTGAATACATTAAACAGAAGTTAGGAATGATAACTATAAGGTAATCTTATATATTAACTTTTTCTTGAAACCTATCTCCTTATAGTAAGAAACTCCTTTTCATAGGGGGAGTACATTTTCTTATTTAGTTAAAAATTTTCGTAGTCAAAATTTTTTGAAGGAAAAATTTTTCGTACTAAAAATTTTTTATAGTAAAAAAATTTATTAGTAAAATTTTTCATAGTAAAAAATTTTCATAATCAAAATTTTCATAATCAAAATTTTTTGTAGTTAAAATTTTTTATAGTATAAATTTTTCATAGTCTAAATTTTTCATAGTTAAAATTTTTCATAGTCTAAAAATTCTCAATTTCAAAAATATATTTTCTTTAATAAAATTTTCCATAATCTAAACTTCTTCAAGAAGAATTTTCCTCATTACTAATAATTTTTCTAGCAATATGGAAGGTATGTTTCCTTTATTAAAATTTCATAATCAAATTTTTACTTGTTGGTATTTTCATCTTGTTTAAGAAAATTTTTTGGAGTCACTTTCCTTAAATTTGAATGTTTTTTCATAAAAACCCCAAAAGATCGGAACCTATCAAAATCCTTCTTCATATTTTATCTCAACCATCAGATCAGATCAAGCTTATTTTAACTGTTGGATCTTTTTCGGAATATAAATCGTCACTTCAAACTCCTATATAAATGTCCCCCGATGGTTGTCCCACATCGATTGTCAAGCTTTGGCATGATGAAACTCTACTTATTTACTTAAGGCTCGTTCCAAATTTTCTCTATTTCCCAAATCTGAATGCCTTTGGAACTATCCCTATAGAATCAAATGTCATCTGTAAAGGAAATGTGTAAATGGAAGATCTATAGGGAAAGGTTATTAGATCTGAAGTTCTTTTCCAAATATGATTATATTATATCAAAGAATATCAAGTTGAATGCCTTGGATAGTCTGTGTGTATCAAAACCAAAGGGGAAGGATCTCGTTTATCCACAGTTTTTGGTATAATTTTATGAGACCATAAGTTCTTTGTTTCAAGATGGAAAAGATAAGTTTTATTTTAAGAGTTATGGGAAAAAATATTCTCTTTCGTTCAGTATATCAGCTAATATCATTAAAATTAATTATGATGGAGAAGCTAAATTCTGTACCAACAAGCTACTGGATGTTTCAGGAAGTTTTGATAAGGAGAAGACTATATAGTGACTTGGTTTTTAAGGGGTGAATACATCAAATATCAACCATATTTCTACAAATTCTTGGATTATGGAGTTATGGCTTCTTGGGTTTATCATTCTGAGAAAATGGAATAAGGACACCCTGAAGAGAAGTGACATTTATATTTTGGATTTTATGGTAAACCTCAGGAAGATTAATCTTGTGCAGTATATCTTACATAAAATTTCAAATATCAAGAATGAAACTATCAAGTATCAGATTATTATGTATCCAGATATTCTTTCCAAGCTCATAGTTCTTTGTCTTGATTCGTTCAAAATTCCTTGTAGCTCTAAGGCAAGAAATTTCAAGGTTATGTTGCTTAGTGATGATACCTTGAGAAGGATGAAGGTTGGATACAACAGTGAATATATAGAATTATATGATTTATCTAAATATATAATTGAAGCTTTATCAAAGAAACTGGAAGTGGCTAAGACTTCCAAGAAAGGTGGGAAGAAGAGAAAGGTGAAGAAACCGAAAGTGAAATAAAAAACTCCTGCAGTTCAGGAAACCCAATCCACACCTCCAAAATCTTAGAAGCAAAAGACCTATCTGGATGAAGTGGTTTCCAAGTGGAGAGAAGATAAGAATAATAAGAAGGAAGGGGAGCCTAGTTTTCTCTTGGAACCTGCTGAAGAAAAAACTTTAAAGATTAAGGTTGTTAAAGAGTATGAGAAGCAGGAAAAGATAAAGAAACAGAGGAAGAAGATGTCGGAGGCTGAAATTGTTAAATCTCTTCTCAAAGACATCGAGAAAGCCTCTGAACAAGTCCAGGTACCAGAATCGTTTCTTTAAGAATCACTTCCAGTGACTCCGGGAAAGAAAATGGGGATTTTGGAACTAAAAGAAGATGAAGAAATTATGCATGAAGAGTAAGTGGAAAAAGAATAAGAAGAAGAAAAATAGGAATAATGGGATAAAACCGATGATGTCATAAGGCAAGTAGATTTTTATCATGAGAAGGAGAGTCCTTATGAGAAATTGTCGATCCAGAATTCTCAAGATGAATCATCAAAATTTACTACCCCAAGAATAGAATAAGAGGGTTATGAAGAAGTAAACAAACCAACTGAAGAAGATAGTAGAAATCATGAATTGATTCAACAAGATGACCATATGGAAGATGTCTAGAAATAAAATTTTGAGGAATACAAAATAGTTCAACTATTAGACGGTGAACATGAATCACCAAAAGTAGCACAGATCATTCTGAGAACTGATAAAGGAAAACAGGTGTTGGTTGATACACCAAGGAAAGTTTTGGTGGAAAAGAAATATATTGGTGGTTAGTCAAAGAGAAAAGTTGAAGGGATAGAGAAAGAATCCTCACCAACCAGATAATATGATTTGGAATTGTCCTCTATGGGAAATGATTTTTTGGTTCAATCCCTAAAGAAGTTGGTTGATACCATTCCTTTGTTTCTGAGTATATACTTGAGGTTCCATATGCTTAATCATTCATTTAATCAAAAATTGGATTTTGTTTCCATGCTTATGGATAAGTTTGTCAGGCTTGAGGCCAATTTTTAATCTTTCTTCATTGGGTATGATGCACACAAAAGGTCATGCAAAGAAATTACTAAGTGGTCAAAGAAGAAAATTGAAGAGATAAGAATATTTGATGACTTTAAAGATAATGTGAATTATTATTTTGATACCAAATATGTCAATATCAAATACCTTACTAAAAGTTTTGATGAAAATATCAATCCTGAACAAACAGTTTAGAAGCAGGAAGTCAAGGATTTGAATGGGAAACTTAATTTAGCTGCTATGAATTTGAAAAGGAAAAAGGATCTCAAAATAGAGTTTGAGGAAAATTTCAGCAAGCAAGAAGAGCTTTTGATTTCTCAAGAAAAAATCCTAAAGGATCAAGAAGAAAAAATCAAATCTCTGGAGAAAAAAAAAAGATCAGGATCAGCAACTCAAACATTTTGAAGAGGATAATAAAGAGATTAAAATTTTCAATACCATTGTCAAGAATCTTATTCCAAAGGAAAAAACGAAGAATGATTTTTTTCCTTAACTCCAATATTTTGTTGCATTACCTTTGTTGTACAAATTTTTCCAATCATAATGAAAATTTTGGTTGTTCTTCATGTGTTTTGTTGCACAGTACTAATATTTCAGGTACCATATTTTTTTCCATTCTCTCAATTCCTTTTTGAAAATCACAAAGGGGGAGAAAGGAATGATAAAATGAATATTTAGTAAATAAGAGAATTCTCTAAGAAAGGGGGAGTATATCTAAGGGGTATTTTTATCAAAGAATATTTCCTTATATAATAAAAAGTAAAATATCTTTAAGGAAGTCAAGAATATGATCCTTTGAGATTTCAAAACCTAAGGGGGATTTATTCGTATTCACCGTGATCCATAATTAAAGGGAGATAAGTTTTTCTTTTAAGATCATAAAGAAAAATTCTAAGTCCTTATATTCTTTCTCATAAGAATGTTTGTGCTTTCCAAAAAGGGGATATTGTTGAGTCAATAAGGTTTTCTTATGAATTTTCCATTCCTCTATGTTTTAAAAATCACAAACACTCTTTCATAAGGCAAATAGTTTTTCCCTAAGGATCATCTTCATAAGGAAAATTTCCCTTATTTAAGGAAATTTTTATCCTTACCTATGCTTTCATTGTTCATATTATACTCTCTCTAAAACCAACTCATTTTATTGATAAGGCTAAATTTGGTTTCATATCTAAAACCTCAAAATCCCATAAATCCTTGGACATAGAGTATTCTATTTTCAGGTTCAGAATTCTCTAAAATTCAGACTCCGAATTCTATGAAATTTAGATTCTAAATTCCCTAAAATTCAGATTCTGAATTCTCAAATATTCAGGTTCTGAATTCTCTGAAATTCAGATTCTGAATTCCCATGGAAATAAATGACTTTCATTATCTTTCCTCATGTCGTAATCAAAGGAGATTTCATAAATAAGGCATTTGATAAATGAACATAATGAATATATTACCTCGTCAAAGGAAGGTATAATGAGCTAGTTATATATGTAAGACAAACATATATATAATTTATAAGTAATCTATAACATCAAAGGTTTTCATCATTTAAGAAAACTTCATTAAAAGATTATATGGAATATTTCTTTAGGAAAATACCCTTTTCACTTTAAAATCACTTCTTTAAAATCTAAAATTTCCCAAATATTATAGAAACATTTTCATTGAAAATAAATGTGGAAAATTTTAAAGGAAACATCAAATCATTTATCATTCATGATTGAAAGAAATTTCATTCATGTTGTACAAGTTAAAAAATATTTCTTTCACACTTTTGTAAGAAAAAATAAAAAATTACCTTCTTTGGAAAATGATTGAAAGATTATTTTTAAACCATTTTTGTAAAAAAATAAAACATGGTTAAAAATGTATTTAATAAATTTCTAGATAATAATAAAAAAATTATTTAAATATTTTAAGTAAAATATAAATAGGGTAGATAAATATTATAGATCAAAAAGAAGATGCATGTTCAGTATTACTTAAAAACAACTTTCTTGATGTTTCTTTATTCGATAAGTGAGTAAATAGAAACCAAGAATGTAAAAAAAATCATGACCAGTTTATAATAAAAAATATGTGGTTTAGGAAAATAATTGTATATTATTTCCCATAAAGTAACCTTGAATATAAATAATCACAAAAAGAAAGAAGATTGTAACCTAAGGCCTTTACCGCTTTAATAACTTTCGAATCAAATATATTTTGATAAAGTTAAATGAATTGTAACATAAAATACCATTAATTATGAATTATTTATTTTATAATATATAAAAGGATCATCATATACACCATATAACAAAATTAGGTGCAAGACATTAAAATATGCCTCAATGAAAAAAAAGTTGCAACAAAATCTATTACATCGAGTTTGACTCATCATATACGTAATTTATCCTCATGAATAATAAAATTATATTAGTTATTTGCTTTATTAAGAAAATTTTCAGATTTATTTATCCTTTTATTTTATTTATTACCATATTATATTTATTTAATTAATTAATTATGTTCACATCAGACGTTTTGACGATATTCGGTTCAGATGTCCAGAATGACTTTGGTAGGTCGACTGTGGTAAATCAATTAATTGTTCCATAATATAAAAAATAACAATAGTAAAATAATTATTATTTTTATAAATTAATTATACTTTTAAAACAAACCATGAAATATGGTTATGAAAAATGAACTATGTTACAATCATAGACATAGTAGGTTGTATGTACGCATGAGTAACGTTTCCATTTTTCAATGATCATAATGTAAATAAGGTAAGTATTATTTTATATTTATAGAATAATAATTATATCATAAATACCATGTTATTTCTTTAAATATACTTATATATACTATCCACGTGATGCGGTGGTGAAAAATGAATCGCATCACTTTGTGGAGGTGGTAGTCCAAATGTAGTCACAAATGATGTTATCATTTTTCAGTGAATAGGAATGTAAGAAAATATATGATATGTTACTTTTACCAAATTATAAAAATTCAATTAATATAATATATATAAATTAAATTCATCATTATAAACAACCATGAGAGGTGATTATAGAAAACATATTTTATCATTTTATAAAGTGGTAGTCCGTCGTGCACTCAAACGATGGTTTCATTTCCCATTTGATGGAAGAGAAGATGGATGTAGTATATTCAATTAACAAAATAACATCTAAATATATGGTATATACGGATGTTATTATATCATAATGGTTAATAATATTTTAAGGATGTGGAAGAAGAAATAAAAAATGCTTGGTAATGAACGCTACCTATTCTTCGAACAACCTATTTATGTTTGCATCAAAAACCTTCCTATGAGGGTTTTATAATCAAATAAATGCCTATATAACGTGGTAAGTGATGTAATTAATTTATTTAGTAAGTTATTGGATGAAAAAAAGTTTTTTAAGTGTTAATAAAAAAAGGAGAATGGATTCCCTT
Source organism: Viscum album (assembly GCA_963277665.1). Classification (NCBI taxonomy): domain Eukaryota; kingdom Viridiplantae; phylum Streptophyta; class Magnoliopsida; order Santalales; family Viscaceae; genus Viscum; species Viscum album. Next base: position 453,049,996 of record OY728166.1, on the reverse strand, counting down.
TTATAAGTGATAAGGAGTGACATTTTTGTAAATACCCAAAACTATTCAATAATGGGAAGTCACTCTTAATCCAAGTGACACAAAAATTAATAAATTATGTATTTTAGGTAATATAAGTTTGATAAAAACCACAAAAATTAAAAAATAAACATTTTTTAAACATGTTATTCCCTTTAACTTTATGGTTACTCACTTTTACCATTTTAGTTTTCACCACGATAACTAGTTTTTACCTAGGTAATTAATTATTTAATGAAAAAAATAAAATGATCCTTATTAGATAATCTATACTCATTTATTATAAATATTAAATATTATTTATCAAATAATAATACTATGTGTGTTGAAAATTAATTTTAACACAAACGCATGTGACGCACAAAGTCCCATTTTAACCTTAATCGTGGTAATAAAATTTTAATATTTTTACTATTATTTACAACCAAAAATTAAGTTTACATTATTAAATAATATTAATTATGATGATTAAAAATATGTAATACATTTTATCAAATTCAATTCACAAAATTTTCTAGATTTAATTTAAAATTAAACTCGCAAAACGTGATGAAAAGTAGTTTTTCATGAAAATGCATTTCACAGGAAATAAATGATCTTATATTAAATATATGACTATAAATCATAATTATATGATTTTAAATTCATATATATATATATATATATATAATATAATTTTATTTAAATCTTTACTTACTAGGGGTTAGTTTAATTAATTAAAATGGATAAACTTTATGCTCTTAAAAACAGTTTGGAGAAAGCCATGTTTTGAAGCATAAAAATGAACTTAATTAGATTATTCTAAATAAAATGGTTCATATGTCACTTTAATACAAAATAAAAAATATAATGAGACTTTAAAATTACTTCATTTAATTAAAATAAATGGCATTATGATAATTTTCACTATTCACTGAAAAATCAATTATTTCAGAAAAATATCAGAATTTCACCCTAAATTAATTTTTATATGATGATTTCAAAAATAAATTTAATTTTATGAAATATATTTTCTAAAATTTCCAGAAATTAATTATAATATTTTCTCATAAAAATCAATAAAAATCACTTTTGAAGAAAGCATATTTTTTGAGGAATAAAATGTCTTCATTAAAAATTGAGTACTTATTTTCTAATAATTTATCAATAAATTTATATTGAGTAGGATATTTATATATACTTCATAAATTATTTTATCATATTCATACTCTCCAATTTAATGTCTCGGTTATAATGGTAATATTTCATGGTTTGTTTAGGCTTAGTGTTGTGTGTTGTATACACTATCAAACATAGTTTTCTTTTTAAAAGATAAAGGTGTTACAAATGTCCTTCCAAGATTATCATGGTTTTGGTAAACTTTACAAAGATTTTATATATTAGATAACAATAATTATCCAATTGTTGGACTTAGAGTATCTCCTAAAGATACTAACCCAAATGAAAAATGAAGCATCATTGATCGTCCAGATAAGTTGCAAGTCCAACAGGCTTAAAAATCATATGCCTCCATTTCTAAAACCCTTAACCTAAAATCACCATCATGAAAACTTTCAATTAAATACATTATTCATGGATCCACCACATGATTTTCTAACTTTTAACACCCTAGACTCAATTGTAGAAGGTAAACATCATATCCTAAACTATCACACAATACACACTATAAAAACTCTTTATTCATAAGTATATTTAAAAGTTTAATTTATGAATGTTATAATTTTATTTTAACAAAATAAAATTCATTTTATAATTATTCATAAATATATTAACTTAAGATGATTTTTTTGGAATTTTTATAAAAATGGGTTTTATGTGTGGAAATGTTAAAATTAATTTCCCCTACACATATTAATTTTATTTAATAAAATGTAATTTACATTTTGAATTATCAGGTCCAAATTATATTACTATTACAATCTTATTTTAGTCATTGTTGATAAATTACTTAGGGTAAATATTAATTTCCATGGTAAAAGTAAAATAGTTGTTTTCAAAGAATTAATTTTATAAGAGTAATATAGTATTTATCTAAATAAATTAGATAAATATGATTTAAAATATTAATATAATATTATGTTTAAACACATAAAAAATTTATAAAAACTCATACAATTAATAATTAATAAGAAACAATAATAAAAAACTTAATATATAAAAAAGACAATTTTATATTAAAAAAGTTATTCCTATATCTTATGTTTTAATTTAAAAATTAATTGTATCATATTTATAAATTGAATTAGGTTAAATGGATTAAAAATTCAGATTCAATGCATTGATGTTTGGAAAGAATGGTCATCTTATATTTTTAGTAATAAAATAATTATCATGGTTAATTTTTAATCAAGATTAATAAGGGTAAAATGGGTAAATGCAGTATCTCTAATTTTTAGTAATTAAAAGGTCACATACACCTTCTATAAATACTTTTTGGGTATGAAATTCATAATTTCATATCTCTCCTACCATTTATCTAAATTATTCACTTAACTTACCAAACTCACCTAACATCCATGTGATTCCATTCCTACCCCTTACCTAACTCTAGTTTTCCATGAAAAGATTCTCTTTTTCACCTATACAAGGAGATCACTCCCACCATTTCTATCATCCCACTCCACCCTGAGGGAATTTATCATGAATTAAATCTCCCTATCTAAATCCATTCCAAGGATTTCCAAATTTTCTAAGGATTCCTTTCAATCTTTAAGAAGCTACTTAAAAAGGTAAGGGTTCTCCTCTTTTTTATTCAAGTACTTATTTTATGATAATCACTTTGAGTTTAAATTTATTATGCTTTAATATGTTAATAATATAACCTATAATTTCCAAATTATTCCCTATTTATGATAGAATAAACTTCCCTATTATTAAAACTCATTCTATAAAAATTCTTGTAAAGTTGTTATGCTGCCAAAATCACTCATTGATTCTCTTACTCCTATTTTCAATTCAAGCACTTACTTTATTGTAATCCTTTAGGTTTCCATGTGATTATGAATCTAAATATTCATAATCAATCATTTAATATTCAAATTATTTACTATTAATGATATTATACCTTTATCACTCATTAAACCCATTTCATAATCCCTTTTGTATAGTCGTTTTGCTGCCAAAATCATTCCTTAATATTTCATCTTCATGTTATGAATACACAACTTTAATATAATTCAATTTTATCCATATAAATTAAGTTTATTAATGTTTATGTGTATGAAAAATGTTATTAATTAAGTGATTAATATTTATATGTTTATAATATAGGAGGGTAAAGTATGTTCATGGAAGTCATGACAAGAGGTAAGGAATTTTCATCTCAAATTCCTCTCTTTAAGACATGTTTTATATTATGCACCTAATTTCATTTATGTGGTATATATATACTACCTATTTGAGATTTTATATCATGAAATTCATTTATTCTTGGTATTTTAAGGTTAATTGAAAGTCCTCTATTTAAAAGAGGTTATGATTAAATTGCTACCCAAGCCACATGTGGGGTTTTTCATCTCAATTTTCATTTTTTGGGACTCATGTTATAATCACCGCCTATTTTTTTTGTGGTGCATAAATTCCCATGGAATACTTTTTTACAGATTAATCATGAAATTTTAGGGATTTACAAGACTATATTATTATCCCTCTCTCATATTATGTTGATTCAAGAGTTACAAAATCTGTTGTAAAACTCAATCTTTTACATGCTGGAAAAACATATTAAGTTTTGGTAAAGTAATAGTGTGTGTAATTTCTTAGAAAAAACATCCATGTCTAGATACTAGAAATTGGATGTGATTGTGGAACAAATTCACCTAGGGGTAATCACCCTGAAAATGATTGGTTAGGAATTGACTCAATAATCATCCTGATACACGATGAGTGGGCCTAAGACTGCACACCTGGGGAGACACTTCATGGGTACATGCTTTATAATATTCACATGGTCTTAATGATATATGATAAATGATTTTTCCTACCATTTATTTGGTCTTATACCAATAAAAAATATTTAACCTAATTATTATCTTCCATGGATGACTCAATGCATTGGAAGTATCCTCACCCCTATATTTCTTTGATGAGGACACTTCATATTACTTTGAAAATACCTTACAAGTTCTATGTTGATTAAATAATATTCTCCTAGATATCCACATTATTATATTTAATGGGGGGAAGTATTTTATTTTAGTATTTCTCAGTATATGGATATCCATATTTTATTTAGTAGGTGGTTCCTTAGGAAATGGTATGAAAGGTCTTGATGACTCTTATTGGGAATGTATTGAACTTAATCAGGTGATGGGTGGGTCCTAGAATTATATATCCCCTAGATTTATCAACAAGTATCATGAGATAAAAAATTTTGGGTTTTTGTTTATACCACTTCCCATAACAATATAAGTGTCTTTATATAAGTCCTTGACAATAGGTTTTGATGTCCGAAATTATGCATTCTATCGATATAAGATCAATGATTATTGTTAGTGATGTTTTCATTTATTTTCATGGATATATCATGCCTTATATTTTATTTGATTATGGATTTATATTGTTCATTTATTCTTTTCATATCACTTATGTCATTTTTATGTTATATAATCTTCACATGTATTCTACTTCTTAATGAGAATATGAGCTCATCCTTATTTATTTTCTTTTACCTAGGAAACTTAGAGGGGGGATATTCATAATTTTTAGGGATATGGTGGAAGGACTAATAATGTTCTATCGATGTGTTCATGTCGTATCTTATGTTTTCAAATTTAATGTATGTATGTATATAGTCTTCCAATACTACTAAGTTTTTAGATCCCATGGTAACTCTTTTTATTCTATACCAATAATGTAATATAATTATCGACTCTAGGTTTTTGGAGTCCAGGATGTTACAAGACTTTTTAAATATGTCTAGGAATCCTCTCTACGACACTAATTTCTAGTGTTCTAGGTTCAGCCTCCTCATAACTTCAAGAAAACATAGCCATCATACCTTTAAAAAATCCCTTTTCACCTGAGTATCTCATCCACCAAACCATCATTTGATCGACCTCATCCATCGTGGTTCTTCAGGATTAAGTCTCTAAATACTATTTGAAATTATGGTTTGATGAAGAACACCCACATTGATATGAAACTTAATCATTGAAGTTATTATGAGTATAATGTATTCAATGAGAGAAAAAATATGAAATGGACAAGTTCTGACTCCTCTGATTGCTCCTTCCAGAGATTGAACACCAGTTTATACTTTTGAAGACTACACTCCCTTTCACTATGCTTAATAAAATATTATATAAATTAAGGATTTTTACACTCAATATCACACCTATTCTCATGAAAACCACGCCACAGACCCCACCTTCTAGTAGTCTAATTCTATATCATGCCACTATCCTTATGAACATATTCTTATCAAGATGGAAACATGTTCCACACTTGTCCATCACCGTGAATCCACTAGTGTGAATCCCATGCCTTCCATAAAATTACTCCTAATTTCCAAATGACCACCTTCCTATTTAACTAGGACCATGCCTCACTACTTTTGATCCTTGTCCAGATAGAACTATCGCATATTCGTATATTTTAGAGAATACACCTGCTCCCTCCAAAATGTTGACCGATGAGAACCCCATGGTCAATTTTCCTTGCTCAAATTAGGCTTGAAGAACACTTAGAATCATGAAAAAAATCCCTATAAACTACAGGATTTGTGGAACATCCAAAAATTATACCTTTTGAGAAAAAACCTTTTGATCCCATCAGTCCTACTACAATCACCCTTTTGGGGAACTAGATGAATTCCATATAATTGAAAACCTAATTTTAAATTTACTTTCAAAGCCTAATTCTAGGAATATGTGTCGTGTCATTTGACTATAACCTTCCTAGAAAATATTTTTTCTTGTTTTCATGGCCTTCTAGAAGGTGAAACACTTCTCTTTTGGCCGAATCACCATCCAAAGGGAATAAAAACCCATCCAGGAGTAGCACCACCAGTATCCTCTAAGATCTTCACTTATACCATCAAATCCTAAAACCAGATCTTTCCCCTAAAATACCATCTTCCTAAAATCAATGATCTCCCATTGAATCGAGATAGTGTAGAGATCAAGACTACCCAGGGAAGTCTTTAGTAGTTTCCACCAAGTTCTGAGTTCCACCTTGATGAATGGATCATAAAATCATACCAAACCATCATGGAGGAATTTAAATATCCTAGAAACACCATTAGAAACACCACCATCTTGATCGATAATATACTTTTGAATAATCAACACACCACTTCATCGAGGGAACCCAACAGTCTTCCAAACATGCTTGAATTTTTTCCTCAATAATGAAACATGACATAAGACACACACTAGTCGTGAGGATTTTAGATATCCTAGAAACACATCTATTACTACCAATATCTTCTAAATGATATCCCTATGGGTCCTTGATAAATTGCTCATCAGATTCACTACAACCATGATCTGATACCACTTGTTGGAAATATACACCACCGACCACCATAAGTTATCCCATCAGAAGCTACAAATATTTCAGGAAACTTCATCAACCAGAAGATCCTTGTGACTTTAGCATCAAAAAACGGGAATTCTATACACCCCAACCACCACACCGAATCTAACTACCTCTAGTTTTGGTACCCCTCCATAGTTTGTACGCAAGACCTTCCTTTCGAACAACAAACAAGCAAACAATCATGCAACATGAAATCACAAAATACAAAGGAATTATATGGTTCAAACAATGTGTACTATATCTATGTGAGAACAACTACATCTTTCATTCATCAAAACATAAACTCATCAAAGCTGTAAAGATTATCCCATACCCTATCTGGATTCATATAAGATAACCACCAACACCTCCCCACAATAAGTATTTATCATTAGAACTCTCACAGTGAAGAACCACTCATGAGGGGATGTTATCCATTTAGCTGATCCACCTTTTGTTGCTTCTATTCCTGGTCTGCATCCTATATTCTAGATAATGACCACCGGCCTTTGACCCTAAGGCCTCCGGCCCATGGGTGTTAACTAATCACTCCATCCTTTGATGTATGATGTGTATCAAACATAAAGACGCATATGGTCCAACCTCACTTTATATTGAGGGTCACAACTAATCATTAGGTCCCTCCATAGTCTAACTTCATTGGTAGACTACCCATTGACATTGGGAACCATTGTTTCCCTATATTATTTTTTTTCTTGACCTCCAATGTCCAGTGAACAGTGAACATCACTCCAGTGTAACTTCTACACATCCACCATAACCTCTAGAACTCTTTGTTTCATCTAGAAGTTTCCCATTTTTTTCTACATTACTATCTTCCTCTAGAACATGACCGGTCACTAAGTGAATGTGTCCATATAATGCACCTTATGTATTCCTACACTCGGACTCCATTGTGTTGTTGGTCTTACTAAGTAGTATTGCACTTACTTCTGATGACCTGAACCCAAACATCCACAGTGAATGGTGTCTATCACCATCTGTATTTCCTAAGTGTATCTTCCAAGCACATAACATCTAAAAATCCCAACACTAAACCACAAAAAAGTTATCAACAAAACCCAAAAAAAAACCTTTTTTTCAATCACTATTTAGCATGTGGATTGAATATTTTCCAAATATTAGCATAATATTAATTCATATATGACTATTGATTCATCCATTTTCATCAAATTTCTAGTCGATGTTATGAAAACTGGAACTACACCACCCAAATTCACCCAATCATTTATCGAATTTCTTCCACCTTCCAGCAACACTCTACCACTAATATTTTGTTTCTACAATTCACCAACTTTATTATTACACTAGTGATCTATCTAAACTTGTTAAAGATTATTTAATGGTGATTTAACTAAGAAACAAACTTCATACCTCAACATAAATCACCTCTTTAAATAATATTAACAAATTCATCAATTTTAAAACTACTTTTAGGCTAACTAACATACTTGTTATGAAATATCTTTCTTAATTTTTCAATGATTAATATTTTTTGATTCCTAGTTTTTAAAAGTTTTATCATAACTTACACTACTAGAAAAAATTCCCATGACCATGGGAGAAAAATGTGGTCATAGTCCCAATGTCATATCCATAGGTTATAGTCACAAGCATCATGTCCATGGTTACCAAATATGTTGGCATAGCCCAAATTACTACTGTCACAGGGACTACCCATGGCCATAAATAGTGTGGTAGTGACCATGATTTATAGTAGTTGGAAACCCCTATGATAGTATCCCATGACATATTGAAACAAATATATATTCCATAGGTAAAATTCTTGTGGAATTATTTTTTGTCTATCTCCATAGGCGATTGTAACATCACTACCCAACCCATTGGATCAGGCCGGATCATAGGTTCCATTAACCTTAGATGATTTACCCAAGACACTAAAAGAAATAAATTAATGCCAAGATCTTTATTGAACATTATGGATCAATTTTCCCTTTATAAAAGTAAAACACATCCAAACATAACAAATTATGTGATCGAAAAAATTTATATGATGTCTGATATGAAAATTGTTTTAACATAAGACTCAAAATAAAACTTAGATTATAGTAAAAATAAAAATGAGATACATCAACCAATAAATACCAAGAGATAAAATGGCTCTATGAAACCAAAGTGGAATCATCACAAGCATCACTTGAACTATATCTAAACTACAACTCTACATTCCTCACCCATGGTATCAAGATGCATCACTATAGAAGTGTGATACCTTTACCTTTCTCGTGTCTCTATAAACAACATCTGAAAACTCACCAAATTTACTAAGAAGGGGGAGAGTATAAAACTCATTAGGCAATCCTCATAGATTTTCCAACACACACCACTAGGTAAAGAACATGTTAATATATTTTACATAAAACAGATGAGAAGTGGATAAATAGTTTTATACAAATCCATAAATGAGTTCCATGTAAGAAAAAATTAATCAAATATTATCACCACTTATTTACACTTTTAATAACCATCCCATGTTTACACACACACACACAAATGCATGCCATGAACCTCCTGATACTCACAATTGGTGAGTCATCATGTCACTAAGCCATCACTTGGTGACCCATATTGACAGTGGTAATTCACAACTATGCTCTGTCCCACATTGACAGTGGTACTTCATGACCATCCACTATCCCAACAAACACAATCCAACCCAAATATTTCAAGTTCATTACCAATTAATTCAATAGAAATCAATTATTCCTTTTAAAAAATTTCATCGAAATTTTTTCCTACATTAAAACAAAACAATAATTTTAAAACCATAATTTAAAATTATAAAACATGGGATTTTCACAAATTACCATGTTCCCAAACCATAAACCAAAATGGGTTCCTTTAAGAAATCATTCCAAATTTCCTTTCAAAATACAATAAAAAATTTAATAAAATACAAGCCTTCAATTTCTAGAATAAGTGGAGAAGAGAGAGAAGACACATACCTCTAAATAGGTGATGACATCAATGAACAACATAAAGAAACCTCTAGATCTAGGTTCACAACACCTTTCCTCCAATATATCTAATCATGATCTCATTAGAAAACATAATGGATCATTGATATATCTATGAAGTATTAGATATATCATTATGGGTGAGATAAGATGAGGAGATCTAAAGAGAAAAGAAGAAAACAGAGACTTACCATTGATTTTAAAGATCCAACGCACACTAATTCATAAAAAATTGCTTCTAGATCAAAAGGAATCACCAATAATTCTTAGGGAAGTGGAGGAGTTTGAGATCCTAATAGATGAGAATAAAAATGAGGGTTTGGGGTCTAAAAACTGAGTTAAACTCTAATTTTTGAAGCAATAAATTCACATCAGATGGTTAGTCTACATAGCTTGGGAAACCGTCCGCTAACTGTGTACATGATACTGTCTCCACCCCCTGCATGGCTTTCACACAATTTCAAAAATTGTGTGCCTATAATGTTTTTCCCTCTTCCTCCACTTACATGGTTTTTCCTGGGTACCCACATGGTTTGGATAAACCATTTTCTTTCCCATTGACTCCCAGAATCTCTTGGAAGGTTTCCTAGAGAAGTTTCACAGTTTCCCCAGACCATGCTCAAACCATGAACCCTTAAAAACCTTCTAAAACACTCCAAAACCATCCATAAACTATTGAAAATCAACCCAAGTATTATATAACATCAAAAATACATAATAAAAGGATGGATTACCTAAAAAAAATAGGGTGTTTAATTCTCCACAATATTAGGATTGTTGTCCCTAGAATCTAGATATTTCTAGTCTTTTGGAAAATTTTAGGCCATTGATCTAGCATAAATTCTTCTCATTCCCATGTATATTTATGAATTTGACCATGCTTCCATAAAAATCACACCAGAAAGGTACTATTTTCATATAAAACTTTCTCTTATCTATCCACAATTTGTATTGGAATTTGTAACAAAATAGAATTCATTGCATGATCAACATGGTCCCATAAAATCACATGGTCAGGATGAGTCTAGTGCTTCTTCAATTGAGATACTTAAAATACATTGTGTATGGAGATGAATTTTGGTGGTAACTCCAGTTGACAAGACATATCACCGATCCATTATAGTGTCTAAAAAGGTCCAATAAACCAAGCTAACAATTTACCTTTCATACCCAAATGTCGATGCCCTGGCCTCATAAATACTTTTAAGAACACACAATCACATGAATAAAATGAAAACGGTCGAAAATGATGATTCACATAAGATTTTTGACGACTTTGAGAAGTTAACATTCTTTTCTTGATCATATGAATTTTCTCAATTGTCTTTTGAAAAAGGCTAAGTCCCAACAATGAGGCTTCTCCAGTCTATACCCAAAAAAGTGAAGACCAACAAGGATAACCATAAAATGATTCAAAAGGATCCATATGCATCAAATACTGATGATTTTTACTGTATGAGAACTCCACTAATGGTATATTATCCTCCTTTAAAATTCATAACACAAGATCAAAGAATGTATTCTAATTTTTGGATCATTCATTCTGATTTTCCATCTATTTGGGGTAGTTCATGATCGTGGATAACTACGTACCAAAATCTTGCAGTAAATATTTACAAATCTGAGAGGTGAAATAAGGATATCTATCTAAGATGATCGAAAATGGTATTCCATGAAAATTTATTATCTCCTAAATATAGAGTTTTTTCAATACCTCCACCATATTCGATTAAAAAATAAGAATGAAGTTAGTCATCTTTGTGAGTCAATCCATAATCACCTATATGGCATTTTATTTCCGAACCATTATTGGTAGAATTTTGAAAAAATCCATAGTTATGTGATCCCATTTCCAAAATGGTGTATGTAAATATTGAAACATACCGGTTGATCATTGGTGCTCAGTCTTGACTTGTTGACATGGAATCTTGAGATATACTCTACCACTTTCCTCTCCATACTAGCCCATCGAAAATGGGTTCCCAACTCCTTATAAATCTTCTGAATTCTAGGGTGAACATCCCATTTCAATTAGTGATAAGTATAAAGGAGTGTATTTTGAAAAAATATAAAAACAACCATTTGATCATGAAAAAGTAATAAAAAGTTCTCACAATGTTTCCATCCATCAATAGTCTCACCTTCACTGAGTTTTGATATTATGGAAAGGCAATTGGGATATGATCTTTGATCATACTTGACTTGTTCAACCAAGTCAAGAGTAAGAGTTACAAAATATAAAATTGAAACTTTATCTTGCTTAGTGTAATCCAAGTGCATATACACTATCATAACCATCAATTTTCATTGGTCACAAGCTTCTTTGGATAATTGATTGTATGATTTTCATCTTAAATCATTTTTCATATAATTCTATTTTCCAAGTTTATAAACCAAGTCAAAGTTAAACATATGAACATATTACATCCAAAATATTTGTTTCATGTTTAAATATCTCTGTAAAAATATGTGTTTCGAGATTTTATCGTTTGTGAACACCATAAAATTATTACCAAAGAGATAATGCCACCAAGTTTTCAAATCATGCACTACCAAATATAATTCTAATTCATGGATCAGATAAGTATTTTCATGAATTTACAATTGTCATGATTTATCAGCTGCCACATGATCTCCTTGCATGAGAGAACAACTGATTCCAGATCTATATGCATCATAATTAACTATATATCCTTTCCCAGGTTCTAGAAAATTAATAATTGGTGTATAATTGAGCCTCTCTTTAATCTCTAAAATGTATTGTTGATAATCCTCACTCCAATGGATTATAGTTATCTTTCTTATAAGTATTGTCATAGGAGATTAAAGTCATGAGAAGACCCAAATGAAATTATGATAGTAACCTTCTATACTGAGAAAGTTATGAATTTAAAAGACATTCTTTGGTGGTTACCAAGAAAAAATGGCTTCTATCTTTTCAAGGTATACTAAAACACCTTTATCATAAATGACATGTCCATGGAAATGAAATTATTGTTTCCAAAAATCACATTTAGATATTTTTTCATATAATCTATGCTCTCATAAAATGATCAATACAATCTCTAAATATTATCCATGTTCTTTCGTAGTTTGATAATACAGTAGAATTTAGTCTACAAATACTACAATGAAACAGTCTAGTTACCATTAAAAGATACGATTAATTAATTCATTGAAAACTTTTGGTGTATTTTTAAGTCCAATGAGCATGAACACATATTCAAAATGATCATAATGAATCCTAAAAGTTATCTTTGATATATTCTCTTTCCTAACCCAGATTTGGTGATATCTTGAGCATAGATCAATTTTAGAGAATCATTGTTCCCCCTTCAATTGATCAAAAAATATCATCAATATGAGGTAGTGGATATCTATATTTTATCATAACCTAATTCAATTTACAAGAATCAAAACAAATTCATAACAACCCATCTTCCTTCTAGAAAAAAGAAAATTAAATCATCCCAAAGTGACGTGTTCGGTCATATGAACCCTTTACTTTCCAATTATTCCAATTAGATTTTCAACTCCTTAAATTCTATTGGTTTTCTTATATATGATGTAAGAAAATTTGGATTTTCCCCATAAAGAGATCAATCAAAAATTCCACTTCCTTTTCAGGTGAAAAAATGGTAAAATATTTGAGGAACATGTTAGTATATTGATCCATTATGGTAAGAAAATTTCTAGTATCGATTATTTCATTAGTCCCCAAAGTGAATTCTAATAATTGATAAGAAATAGTTCTAACCATTAGTGATAAAGTTCCTCCTTGTCCACCCTTCACATCCCAATATTTTTTTAAAAGATGCATCATCCCATTAAGAGAAGTAAACTTTACCCATCATGCATAAAAATTGATATAAGCCTTGAAAGAAAATAACCAATCCATCCCCATGATAAAATCAAGGACATTCATGTCCAAAAATGAAAAGTCACAATGAAAATAGACTCCATTTATTGTTATAGAACAAGTTACACATTTAAATCTTGTGAACTCTTACTATCCAAGAGGTGTCTAGATACTCATCACATGTGGAATCATATCGATATGCATCCCCATTTGTGTCATGAACCAGCCTAAAAACCCTGGTACCCTGATAACTAGTCTGATCCTGACACAGACTAAAGGGATTTCCCAATCCCCAAGGGTTTTCTAAAATTACTTGGAATCAAACGATATGAAAGTGGGAATGAATTTTCTAGAAAAATAGTGAAAGAAACTGTTACAAGTTAGTATGCTAAAAAGAAAACTACACAGGGAGAAAACTATACCATAAGCCAAGTAGGTATAAACAACCCAAAGTAAAACAAAAAAGTATTAGAAAATAGGATAAACCACCCAAGTCCCAGTGGACACAACTCTCCAAGATGAAGTATCAACAACCAGAACCACATCCAAGTGGTGATTCACCCTTTCTTGAACCTGGAAGGAGATAATCTACCAACACCCAAAGGCACCAGTAGGGTGTGAGCTAAAATCCCAGTCAGGTCTCACCAAGGATTCCATAATAATATTCCACTATTAATTAACCAAATATAGCTTTCAATTTTAAATAAGTAGATATGTAATTTCAAAAATCATATTTTAATCAAATCATTCCTTTTCCAATATAAAACCATTGGGTTTCCATCAAAATAATTTTAATCCATTTTCTCAAATAAAAATTTAAAATCAATATCATCAAATCAATTTCACAATTTAAATTCAACAATTTAAATCTCACAATTTTCTATCAATTTCAAAAACACACACTAATTCATTGGAATTGTGAGTTTTTCCCAATTTCATACCAAATAAAAAACAAATCCCAAATTCACTAGAATTGGGTTTTTAATAAATTAAATTTCATAAGAATCAAATTCCACACATCAAATTGAAATAAATTTAATTAAATTAATAAATTTATGGTTAAATTAATTGGAAATCACAAATGAAACCACCTAACTTTGGATCACGGGATCACAAAACACAAATCCCTAAATGGGAAACACCAAAAAAGAATGTCCACAATGAAGATCTGAGAAAAAAATCTTAGATTCAAGATAAAAAAAATGGGTATTATATCCTCCAATAACACTGAGATCTATTAAACCCTAAAGAGGAGAGATATAGCAGGAGAAGGAGAATATGAAGGGGAAACTTATCAGGAAGAGATCAAATGACATTATCCTTGCTTCTATTCACTTATAGAGGGGTATAAAGGGACCAAAATCACCTCTTTGGAGACTATAAGGAAGAAGAACTCATATTAGGGTTGTATATGCCCATTGGGCACTTAAACCGATAGTTTTGAGTTTTTTAAATTAATTTTTGGATTAATTAAATCTTGTACGCATGGTTATTTGGGAAGTGCCACACAATTAGACAAATCATGCACCCATACTGATGGGGTATCATGGTTCTTCATTTGAGGTAACATGGTTTCTCAAACCATGTGTCAATCATGAAAACCCTCACTATCTGGGTTTTCACAGTTTTTACTAATAGGGCACGCAGTTTGGGAAAACCATGCGTCAACCATACATAACCCAAGAACTTCCAAAATTTTCCAAATTTTCACCCAAAATAACCTTAAATGAAACCCAACCCAAGCATGATCAAATTAAGGGTTTATGAATACCTAAAAACAGGATGTTAAAACCTCCCCACCATAGAATCTTTCTATCCCCATAAATTCTGTCATGAAGATTCCTTGTTAGAAAGGTGAGGCCAATACTCTCTCATCAGTGTATCCCTCTCCCAAGTCTCGTCATAATTATAACTATAATATTGTAGCACTAGAACCAAATATATCTTCTTCCCATGAAGCACATTGGTTTCATAATCAACTATCTTGCATGTATGTTCAGTCGCAGATAAATCAGCTTCAACCTCAAGATCACTCCAACTCAGAACATGAGATAGATCATATAGATACCTTCTTGGATGAGATATATGGAACACATTATGTATCGATGTAAGCTACAATGTAAGTGCTAAATGTTATAAAAATTTACCCACCTTATTTACAACCTCAAAAGGTCCCATCAAATGAGAAGCAAGATTCCCTTACCTCCTAGGTCATCGATGACCCAAATGGGGTGAAACTTTCAAGAACACCTAGTTACCAAGTGAAAACACTAACGGTCTATGATGATGATCAACATAATATTTATACCGGATATTTTTTTCATCTCTAAAGAATAAAATAAATCTAAACTATCATATATTGAACCAATCTTGGTCCAACAAAATAAATTCCACCAATCTCTAACCAACACAATGGAGATCTATAAGGCCAGTCATACAAGCACTCAAAAGGAGTCATTATAATCATAGATTATTAGATATTATTATAAACAAACTCAAAAAGTCCCAAATGATCATCCCAAGCCCCACCATAGTCGAGAACATAGGCACAAAGCATATCCTCAAGAATTTTTATAGCTCTTTATATTTTTCCATCTAACTATAGATGGTATGCCATGCTCAAACAGACCTAATATCCTAGTACCTCCTGAAGTCCTCTCCAAAAGTGAGAAGTGAACTGAGAATCTATATTAGAGACTATAATAGATGGAACCCCATTCAAATAAATAATCCCTTTCACATATATATTACCCAACTCTTCAACATTGGTTGTATCATGAGTGGGTATAAAGTGAGATGATTTTTTCAACCTTTAGATCGCAAACCATATCATATTATTATTTATCTGGGTATGTGTAAACTCAAACAAAAAGTCTATAGAGATCTCATTCCACTTCTAAGTTGGAACTGGAAGTGGATGAAGCAAACTCAAAGGTTTTTATTGCTTGTAATTGGCCTGTTGGAATGTATAACAATGAGAGACAAAATTAGAAATGCGCCATCTCATACCTGGCCACCATAATTATCACTACATGTTATAGAACATCTTCACGGTTCCTGGGTGCATAGTCCACTGGGAGTTATGGAAACCACCCATAACAGATTTCCTTCCCACTAATGGCACAACAAAATGATTATGATATCATAGAATTTTCTTGGGGTAGAATGACCAATCATACATGGTCTCCCCACTATAAAGAGATTCTATAATGCTATAGAACTTATCATCAAGATGATGTTCTCAAAGAATGATCTCAAGAAGAGAAAAGTTCAACTAAAAAATGCCCAAGGAATCCTTGGTTCCTAATTCCTAGACTCTAATATGCAACTGTGCAAATAGATCTATCAAGTTCCACTCTTTTGATGATTCCTTCATGACTTGGGTTGGAAGTTTCCTACTCAAAGCATCCATGATGACATTATCTTTCTCTGGGGTATAGGAGATGTCAAAGTCAAAATATTGAAGTTATTCCACCCAACACCTCTGGCCAATATTTAAATATTTTTGAGATAATATATAACTCAGGATCTTGTGTTCGGAATACATGGTAAACCTTTATCCTAAAAGGTAGTGCCGCAAACTCTTAAGAGTTTGCATCATAGCTACAAGTTCAAGGTCATGGTTTGGATATATTTTATCATGTGGACTAAGATGATGAGAACCATAGGTGGTGAAATGATTGCCTTTCATAAGAATTCAACCCAAACCTAAACCTGATGCATCAAAAAAGACCAAAAATCCCTACTCAAACTATGGGAAAGTCAACACTGGTGTAGTAGTAAAAATATGTTTCTGCTCAACAAAATAATTCTAAAATTTTTCATCTCAATCAAAATTTAATCCATTCTAAGTTAGAGCAGTCGTTGGAGAATCCAACTTTGAGAAGTCCTTTACAAAGTGGTGATAATATCTATCTAAACCCAAAAATATCTGATTCTCAAAAAAAAATTGGTTATTCCCATGTCATAACAACCTTCACCTTTTCAAGATCAACTGAAATACCATGTTCTGACACCATGTGTCCTAATAAATTTACATCTTGAATTCAGAAATAAAAATTCAAAATCTTGGCATAAATTCGGTGATTTATCAACAATTCCATAACTGCTCTCAGATGAAACACATGACCCTCCTCAGACTTATAGTAAACAAGGATTTCATCCAAAAAGAATACCATGAACGTATCAAGATACTTGTGGAAGATCCTATTAATTAAATCCATAAAGATTACAGGATAATTGGTTAAACCAAATTCCTTGTCAAGGTACTCATAATGGTTTTACCTTCTCCTAAAGGTGTTTTTTCTGAATGTTAGATTCTTTTATCCTTAAGAAATGGTAACTAGATTGAAGATCAATCTTAGAGAACCACTTGAACCCTTTCAACTGGTCAAATAGGTCATCAATTTTTGGTAATGGATACTGATTATTCACCATAACTCAGTAGAGTTTTTAGTAATCAACACAAAGTAGAAGTGACACATTAGATTTATTAGAAAATAGAATTGGCACCACCCAAAGTGAGAAACTTAGGCGTATAAATACTTTATTTAGAAGATCATCTAACTAAGCCTTCAAATCCTTAATTTCATCTAGTTTTGTGTGGTAAGAAGGAAAAAATACTTGTTGATTTCCAACCACTAAATCAATATAGAATTCTACCTATCTTACTGGTGGAAATATAGATAATTCTAAAGAAAAAACATTAGGTTGCAAGACGAAAACTACAGGGAGATAACTACTCAATGATTCTTTATTCAGATCAAAGGTGAACACAAATATCACTTTCCCTAACTATGGATAAGATGGTCCGGCTCTACTCAACCTCAGTTCCCACTCCCCTGGAAAGATATGATATACACCATTGGGTGTAATAAAGGAGACCTGTCGAAGATAGAAATAAATCTAGGATTTATTGGAAATGATCCAATCCATCCTGAATATGAAGTCAAATGGTTTCATGTTAAGAAATAGAAAATATAAATAAATATCCACATATGATAAAGATAAATCACAATAGGAACTAAGGTGACCCTTTTCCTCTTTGTTATGAGGGGTGTAGTGATATCCAACACATGAGATAAAAGCTCCATATGAATATTAAGAAAATTGAAAATATGGGTTGAAATAAATAAATGAGATGAAATATTATTAAATAAATTAGTTACTAATGATGAATATATAGTGATGGTACCTCTCATAGTCATTGGACCTATATCTGCTTCATCTGAAGACTCTTCTACTGCATGAAGAAGCTTTGTTCTGGATTTCTATGGCTATAACCCCATTGTTCATAAATAATCTGATTGAACTATAGTTTTAGAAGATTATGATGATCCTCTTACACTATGTGGAGTGGAATAGATATGGAAGATCTTATAAAAGTAACCAGATCATCTACAGGCACCACACATATTGGGTGCCTCTGTGCAAACCCACTTAGAATTATTAGGATTTCCACACTGGTAGAAAATAAAAAGGCCTCTTCTAGGAACTACAATAGATCTATAAAAACATGTTTTTGAGAACCACCATGAGAATCATCACTCTTCCACTTTCCCTTAGAGAGAAATTCACACTACCACTGGGAGAAAAAGGGACTCCTGTCAACCCTTATTTACCAGCCAAGTCCATTTCAACCATAAATTCTCTATCAAGTACATCAATATAAGAAGGAATATTTAGTAAGAAAACCTGGAAACAAATATCAAAATGAATTCCCATATTAAAACATAAATTATTAATCTTCTCATTGGATACTATCTTAGGTGAAAATTTCACTAGCTCAGAAAAATAGTTTGCATACTCAGCCATGGTCTCATCATCCTGCTCGAGTTTGAAAAAATAAATAGGCTTGTCCAATACCATAAAATCTAGATAGAAAATATTGGTGAAATAGATTTTAAGTATTTCTAATATAATCCCTTGTGCTTCTTTCCATCACCATCATGTTCCACCATCTCCTGCGCAGTCCCTCCAGCACAAAGGTGGCACACTTTACCTTGATTTCATCAGGTATCTCTAAAAAATCAAATAAATTCTCAATGCTAATCAACCATTCTTCATCCTCTTAAGTCTAATTGGATCCTTTGAATGTTGGTGGAATATAGTGAATGAACTCTTGATAATGATTCATTAAAGGATCCGTCTGAGGTTCCACGGTTGGATCCTGAACAAAAACTGGTGCATGTGCCTATCCCAAAGCTTCGAAAATACGCACAATCACCTCAACCAGACTCAGGTCCGTGAGAGAATTTTATCATTATGGTTTATCAAAAGATTCCTCCTGGATCTGATTATCACATATTCTCAGAGGCATGATACTACTAAACATCATCATTCAACATTGAAGACATAAAATTAACACTCAAACAAGAGAAACAGGGAAATTAATCCAAACATATAGACAAACAAGATTTGGATTTCAATCTATCCAAATCAAAAATAGTAAAATACTAGAACTAATCCTCAAGACATCTTTCCCAAACCACCCTTGGTGACTTAAGTTTCACTATGGTGAGAGCTATCGAGGAACTAAATTACAACTACCTCCTAAGTCCTCATAATATTACACAATTGTATACTAACATCATATAAATACGTTAAACCTAGAGCTCTGATACCACTTTTTCATAAACCAGCCTAGAATATCTGATACCCTGATAACTAGGAAAATCCTAACATAGATCGCAGGGAATTACTGATCCCCATTGGTTGGATACAAGCACATGTAATCAAAATATGTGAAATAGGGAATGAATTTGCCACAAAATAGTGGAAGAAACAATTATAAGTCAATATGATCAAAATAAAACTCTATAGGGAGAAAATTTTAACATAAATCAAACAGGTATAAACAACCCAAATTACAACCACAAAGTACCATAAAATAGGACAAACCATCCAAGACCTAATGGAAACAACTCACCATGCCCAAGGATCAATAACTAGACCACCTCTAAGTTTTCCTTTACCCTTTCTTGAACCTAGAAGGAGATAATCTACAAATACCCAAAGGCACAAGTAGGGTGTGATCTAAAATCCTAATAGGGCCTCAACAAGGATTCCATAATAAGATTCCATAATTAATTAACTAAATAGTATTTTCAATTTTAAATAAGAATATATAGAAATCAAAAAAGAATATTTAAAACAAATCATTCTTTACCTTTAAAATTATGGAAATAATTTAAACAAATGACTTAATAAACATTTTATATAAAATAGTTTATATAAATTTATAAGGCATGGTAAAAAAATTTATAAAAATTGGCATATATATATCAAGCATAAACAGTGAGAAACATGGTCATCTGCCAAGAGGTCCGATAGTTCCAAGCTATGAGATCCATGCACACTTGAAGGTGAATCGTGAAAATATGTGTATATACACATCCCTTAGCGCTAGTCAAAGAGGACTGATCACCACCCCATTGGGGATGTAACCTCCTGCACTAGGTTTTGTTTTAGTTGTAAAGTGTCAAAAGAGTTTCATCCCAATAACTCACTATCTACTTGGGATTTTATGTCTCTAATAACAATCAGTGGTGGGAAATTTATTTATAAACTTTTTAAAATACAATTAAACCCATTCTTCCATTTCAATATTTCAATTTCTATTAAAAAATCAAAATGTGTTTTTAATCAAATCATGCCTTTTCCAAGATAAAACCACTGGGTTTCCATAAAAATCATTTAAATACATTTTATCAAATACAAATTTGAATTAAATTTCATTTAATCAATTTCACAATTTAAATTCAAAATTTTAAATCTCACATTTTTCAATCAATTTCACAAACACACCCTAATTTATTGGAATTGGGGTTTTTTCCAAATTTTATGCCAAATCAAAAAAAATCCCAATTCAATGGAATTGGGTTTTTAATAAATTAAATTTCATATGAATCAAATTCCACACTTCCAATTGAAATACATTTAATTAAATTAATAAATTTAGGGTTAAATTAATTAGAAATCACAAACAGAACCACCTACCTTGGGATCAAAGGATCAAAAAACACAAATCCCCAAATGGGAAACTCCAACGAATAGCATCAGAAATGAATATTTGAGAAAAAATAATAGATTCATGATTTGAAACAATGGGTATTATATCCTCTAATAAAACAGAGATCAATTAAACCCTAGGGAGGAGAAAAGAGAGAGCATGAGAGGGAGGGTCCACACAGTTAGACAAACTGTGCACCCTAATTGTGTGCCCTACTGATGGGGTTACACAGTTTATCCTTGGTGGGCACATAGTTTTTCAAGCCATGCACCAACCATGAAAACCCTCACTATTTGGGTTTGCACAGTTTTCACTAGCAGGGCGCACGGTTTAGGAAAACTATTCACAACCCAAAAAATTCCAAATATTTCCAAATTTTCACCCAAAACAAACCTGAATGAAAACCAACCCAAGAATGACCAAAAAGGGTTTAGGAATACCTTAAAATATTAACATGGTTTTATAATTTGATCAAAAATGCATGAACCAAAAAAATATTGACATTCACTAATATCAAACAAAAAATTCATAAGAGTCGAGTTGAGAAAAGCGGTACCTCATACAGTCGAATGATCTGATTGTTCTTCCATAATCATATGCCCAACACCATACAATTTTTTACTCACCCCCCCCCCCCCCTTGTTCCTTTATTCCTTTTTGTGGTTTCATTTTGTGAGTATTTTTGGTGTTCCTAGAATCGGCTTGTCTCAATCAATTTTGAAGATGAGAACAATTCTGATGTGATCATCCCGTCGAAGCATAATATGACTGAGAGACATGAGATCCATTCCTAGAAACTAACTTAGTATCACTATGATAATAATTTTGAAGACATAACATCTGATTATAGTTATGACATGCTCTAGGTTGTGTTATATAATCTATCTTGATATGATCGAGTGGACCAAATTAGAAACATCCAGTCTTGCTTTTTGGGTCATGGAGGAAAGTTAACTACTCTTATGGTCTGATTCTGAGATGCTCTGTCACCTTGAAAATAAGTTTCCATCTTATGCTTGTTTCCAACATTAGAGTTCTCACATGTTCATGTGGAGACAAACATACTTCATCCAACTGGATTTCCAGTGATATCCCTTTCTACCACCATTGCTCTATTAACCATCTTCATATATTTAGTAATACATAGGATGACTATATTAGAATGGATTTCTGGTCGCAACCCAAACTAAAAGATGGATTTCTTCAATGGAACACTAAAATATACTTTTTTATTAAAACAAACTAAGTTCATAAACTTATCTTCATACTCTATCACTGATAGATTATTTTTATTTCTATTAAAAAAATATATCATTTTAGTTATCTTGAAGGTGTGAGGATAGAATTGTCTATTCAATAATTCTTCAAAGTCTCCCACATAAGGATTTGATCAAATTTATCTTGGATAGCTAAATATCAATATTTTCATGTAATATCCCCTATAATTTATACTACTAACTTGAATTTTATCTCAGTCTGTGTTCCTAGAAAATTGAGATCAAAATAATTTTGTTACACCACACTTATACCATTTTAGGTTCCAAACCCCCTTGAAATATTGGTGGATTCGTCTTCTGAAATTACGCAGAATGATCCAATTTTCTTGGATATCCATTTTTATTTCTGTAAAAAACAACTTGAAAGCTTGAAATATGCTCTGAACAAGTTGTTGGTTCACCAGTGGCTTAGGTGAAACCAAATTTTCCATAGCCTCTTCTTGTGAGTTTCCATGATTTCTTAACACTGTCATTTTATCCATAACCCTTATAAACATTTTCTATAAATCATCAAACATATTATGAGGAATTTAGTCTTAGTGGAAAGTCTCATTACCATTGAATTATATTCTACACTCATCATCCAAGCCCACAACGATGAGATAAAAACACACCTATAAGTCTCTTTGATTAATTTTGTACCTGGACCACCTAGGTAACTTAAATTTCAGAACAAGTGGGTTTTATAGGTCTTTTTATGCTATACATTTTTAAAGGATATATTCTCTAAATCCATATTTGTATATGATATAATTATGTGATTATTTGTATTGCATGAAAATTTTGATTTGCATGAAAAATAGGGTGTATTGTTTCATAATATGAAAGAGAATAATAATGTTTATTATTCAATATAGTATTCTATATAATATATCATTAATGAACTATTTCATGAGATGAAATGGTAGAGATTAAATGAATATGATTCATGAATCTTCCATGGTATTTATTCATGTGTTTCAACACATGAATAAATGAGAGGATAATCAAGGAGTGTCCTTGATTGTCTATTTAACTACTACCATTTGATGGTAGTGTATGTGAAATTCCATTATGATTAGAAAAAATTACTTATAAATTAATTGCTATATTTTATTCCTTCTTTTTATATGCAATTATTTCACATAGTGAATGTAAAAAGAATCTCATCTAAACATATAATGGTTCATTTTATCTCATGGATACCTCTTGATGTGATATTTCATGACCCCCCCCCCACCAAAGATACCACAATGAAGGAATAAAGATAATAACATCTGAGTTTCACCTTCAGTAAGCCCCAGGTTTGCGACTAGCATCGAGGGTATGAAAATATCATAAATGGGAGGCATTACCCTCTATAATAAAATAGGATTGGGAGATTTGATAAATAAACCACAATAAACTCCATGAAATAATATAAAAAGAAAACCAAAACCATATCATAATGCATGTATAAATAAAATAGATACGGATAAAAGTATACAAATGAAATCCCTAAAATAAAATATAAGGCTGTGATAGAGAAACATCACTAAATGTCCAAGTTAGTAATGTCTAGCATAGCCCATGAATTCCTCTTTGAAAATCCAAAACAATTTTATATACGTTGGATGATCATACAAGTATACTCAGTAATAAAATAAAAGTTTTTTCATTTACATGTGAAAAGATCATACTAACGCATCCATGAGGAAACAATAGAACTAACAACACTTAAACAGGTCAACTAACCAAACCCCAACATTACCAAGGCTTTTTCACCAAATAAAACATCCAAAATAATAATATAATATGAATCATATCGATGATAGGGTACCCCATACCAATTTACCATTGAGATGATGCTCTCACACCCCCAAAAACATATATCCTAGCTCTCCCATATCTTCCATATATCACATCATGTCAAGCACCCCATGTGTTACTAATCATCATATCACATATTTCCTGAAAACACATGGGCCCAAGAACCCCCCATGCTGCTAACTATCACATCACATCTCACCCAGTTACACTTGGGCTCAGGCAGTCCACATGCTACTAACCATCACATAACCAAAGAGTAGGGTATCATGAACATGTAGGACATAAACCTTGTGTCCCCCTCCTACCATGCACAAACCTCACCATAGCACCTCGTGTGATACTAACAATCACATCTCAATGACGAAACTTTTGACTTCTATTCATCGTAGTTTGTTCATGTCACCAACGCCTAGAAGAGGGAGTGGGGAAGATCGGGTAGTCATTCATCCATCCTCACCACCGGGATTTTGTAAAAAACACCCCCAAAACATTTGGTTTTCAACACTAAGTGCTTGAAAAGGGTGGGGTAAGTATATAAAATTACAAGAATATACAAGGTATATATATATAATAAACACACACAATCCCATACTATGGGTACAAATAAATAACTAAACAACTCACAACATCACCACCCAAACTCACAACCTCCGCCACTTTCACTGCCACCACTAAAAGAAAAAAACCACACAAATAGCCATAAATCACAGGACAGTTTTCATTAAACTCATTTACATATTCAGCCTATTATTATTTATTCATTATCCATTCACATTCCATCAACCAAACCAAACCCCAATCATTACATTTTCATTATTATCATATCATATTCCATTACTAACCTATAAATTAATACAACACAATCATAGATCACAAACAGATCAACATCCCCCAAATAAACCATCACTCTGCCGGCCCACAAGCATGACCACACATTAACCATCACCCTACCGTCCCACAATCATAGCCACACAACCATCAACCCACATTCCACAACCACACATCAACCACGTTCCACCATAAGATGTACCTCACACCACAATGCCCCATACCGCCTCATGACAACAACCTCATCGCATCACACCACTACAACCACACAATCGCACATCACAACACATCAAATATCATTTTATGGATTTTTATAGGGGCTTTTATCACATTTCACTACTTTATTTTTAGGTGGTTTTATCACACAAACCATAATATTGGGATAACCATTTCATTATCCAAATATAAGTGATTATACAATTTATCATTTAGGGCGATATCACAACAACACGCAACGTGGTTTCCATATCACAACATCTACCATGCAAGAAAAGACCCTCAATGGCCATGATTTTCAGCAGGGTGTTTAGCCTGTAAAATTCACAATATCAACAAAAAATATCAAAGCAGTAAAAAATCATGTGATTCACTCTTTTTTGGAAAATAATAATAATTAATTTCATGTAATTATTACTTTCTCTCTCCATGATAACCTTTAAATTATCTAAATTAACACAACATGTTATAATAAGGATAATAATTTTATACACATGTAATAATACTTATTTATGGAAAAAATCATCCACGACATGAATAAATCATTTAAAATATAGGAAAAATTACCTTATTCCCAATCAATTCCAATTAATCAATTAATTATCTTTATTAAGTCAATGCATACCATATTCCTAAAGAATAAACAAAAGAATGATCTCTCTCGCATGTTACACAAATAAGAGTAATGAGGGATTCCCTTCTTTGATTTGCAAACCCAACAAGGATGAGAAATAATGTTCACAATGCCTGACACGAATTCTTAATCATCCAATTCTCCATCTTCAATAATTTAAATGTGAAAAAATCAGATTTAATTAAATATGAAAATTATAACATGATGTCTGTGATAAAAAAAATTAGGCTCTTACCTTCTACTTGTTAAGATGAATCCAATAGAACTGGCAGCTTTCCAATCTGATTAGTATTGAGGGATATATGGTAGAAAGAAGTTGAATAATCTTGGGTATTAATTTACAAGATTTTTTAATTCTAAAAATGCGTTTTTTATTTAATTCCCTCGATAATTTCCTCATTTAATTGAAAATGCATTAAAAAATTTATTATTTTGATGTTTCAATTTCACCCATTTTAAAATAATAATTTAAGCCACACATTTATTATTTAAAAGACCCCATATTTTTTCTATTATTAAATTCCCACATTTTCTCTCTCCTATCAAATGTTCTCTTATTATGCCCTACTCTCCTTATTTCAAGGCCTCGTCTCTTTTTTATTCTTTATTTTTTTTTCTTATTTACCCTTTTTCTTCTCTCTCCAATCACTCTTTATTTAACTATTTTATTAATCACCTCAGCCCAATTACATCTCACACCTCTCGCCATTTAATTCCACTTTTATTTTATTCTTTTCTTTCCTCCTTTATTCCATATGTTTTACACTATCTCACTTTTTCTAAAAATCATCACACACACACACACACACACATATATATATATATATCTAAAATTACCATATATATATATATAATTGTAACAATATATGTATGTATATTCACATAATAGTTACAATACACACACACACACACATATAACCATATATATACAACCATATATATATATACTTATATATATATATATAAATTCTAAAATATATATACATATATAACAATATGTATATATACACAACAATGTGGTATATACTAGCATACATACATTCACACACACACACACACACTTTTATATGTATAACAATTTAAATTATACATACACATGTATGTATATACATATACCCCTAATATGAAATTGCGCAACACACACAAGTTTATTTATATAACAATGTAGTGTGTGTATATAACATTCATAACACAAACATTTTGAAATGTTTAATTTGAACATTACCCATGTAAATATACATATTTACACATGTGTATAATATATTTTATAATGTTTAATATTTTGTACCTAATTAAAAGTTTGAAAAACATATTTAAATTCAATAATATTGATTTTCTTGAAATTAAATAAATATCTCTAAATTAAATCATATTAAAAAATTCCAAAATAAATTTTAAAACTTCAATATCAATATTAATAAATTATCAAACCCATTTTAAATTGCTTTAATTTTTTTCCCAAAATCGTCTGAACCTCGAAACCACTAGGAAATACCAAAGGGAAGGTTCGAGAAAATTCTGGACCTTTACATGATATGTCATTCGGCTGCAACTTAGTGATCTCTCTCAAACCCATGTGATGACATTCAAAGATGATTTAGTGGATTCTTCATTGTATGGTATGCACATTTTTAACTAGTTCTTCATTTCTTTATTTTGCACAGGTTTCATATTTCATACATGGTAGATCCTTAGGCAAGGGTTTAAATCAATTACACTACTTTTAATAATTGTTATTAGACTCTAGAAAACCCTTAAATGGTATCATAGGGATCCATATTCAAGTTTCATGAAATAATGCATGGAAATGAAGAAGAAAACCAAAAAGAGTGCTTACCCTTACGCGGTGAAGTTTACGTAAAGTTCGTACCCTTTCACAGAAGGTTTGTGTAAGGGTAACATATTTGTTACCTTTACGTAAATGGTTTGTGTGAAGGTAGTACCCTTACATAACTATGCCAAAAAGGTCACGTAAAGGTAAATCAATACCTACTCTTCTGTGAATCATTCATGTAAAGGTAATATTCTTTATAACCTTAGGCATAATGAGTTGCGTAAAGGTAATATTTGTATTAACGTTACGCAGCATGTTATATTTAAGTTTCATTAGGGTAAGTAGATACTTACCTTTAAAAAAGTTCTTCCAGATGTCCTACATAAGGCTAGAAGGTTTTACCCTTATATGAGTATACTCATATGCATAAATTCAAACAAAAAATATTTTAAAAATTGTTTTTAAATTTTTAAATGATTTTAATGGTTTATAAAATATTTATAAATTATTATAAAAGGTATTTTAGGATATTTTAATTTATAAAAAGGTTTATATATTAATTAATTATAAATTTTTTATATTTAAACAAATTTTTATGAACAATTTTATTCCTAAATATTAAATATTAATATTTTAAATACCTTTTTACCCAAATTATATGGAATGAATTATGATCTAGAAATAAAAGTGTTTATTTAAAAATCATAATAAATTTTTTTAATGGGTTATAAATTATGAAATAAGAGCAAAAAATTTAAAATGTTTACATTTAAATTATAAATTTTTCATAATTAATTGTTTTTGAATTTTTTAATATAAAAGGGGGCCTTATTTGGATATTTTTTTAAATTCATTAAAAATGTTTTAATGATTTATATTATTAAGGATTAAATAATAATTAATTATATGATATTTAGATTATATAAAATGTTTAGATAATATAAATTGAATTATAAATTGCTTAAAATTCATATAATATTATATATTTAAAATGGAAATGTCATAGAATGATAAATATGAAAGAGCTCATATTGAATTGAATATAAAATATTTATATTCAAAATTATGGAATGTCCATAATGTTAAAGCTAAAATTATAAAAGAGTTTATAGTTAGATTTTATTTTATGAATTGTTCATAAATGTTTGTTTCGTATTTAAATATTTGAGTTGTTCATTTATTTAAAGGTTATTAACAACTTTATTCATATTTAGTAAATTTTTTAAGAAATGTGAAGGTTATGTATTCTTTAGTTTAATATGTTAAACTACTTCTATGATAGATCCATACATTTCATGCTATGTATGATAATGAATTTATTTTTTTATCTTTATTGACCTCATTTTGTAATTGAAGGTATGAGATTGATTTTAGTTGTTGAATATAGTTTGTGCATATTGGGTGTTAAAGTTATGATGAATTTGACTCTCTCTTGAGTAAAGTTTAATCTGGTAGAGGGGCTTGGGGCCGAACTACCTACCTACCTGAAGGATTATTCCTTTTCTAGGATGGTGAATGGGCTTACTCATATGGATAAATATATATATGTCATTACATGAAGTGTTTATATACCTTATTCATATAATTAATTTAGATATGTATGAATATACTTGACTTCTAATTTTGGGTGAGTGACACAAACTTGTGGGTTGTGTAAAGAGTTACACATCAATATAGTTTGAACATATTGGTTTAGTGGATGAAATATGATTGAAAACTAAATTATTAGAAGCATGTATACATAAAAGGGAATAACATGAGATAAGACGGTGAGATAAAATCATCTTAAAATACTAAGTGTGAGATTCCTTCCAAAGAAGCACTTATTAATGCCTAAATCATTCAACCGGCAGGTTATGTTATAGCAGGGTGCCCCTGGATTATCATGTGTAAGATAATAAAGTAATAGGTGATGTTAGATCATACTTTGGTTGGTTCTACCATAGCAGGGTGCCCCGGGTTATCTTTTTTAATCTTTTTTTGAAATTTTCTTCGGGTTACAGTTAGTTGGGAAACCCTTATGAAGGAAACCAGATGAATGAAATTGAGTTTATCCATGTGATGGATTGGAAAAATGGGTTTCCACTCAACTATCTAAGAATAATATATGATTATGATTATGATGATTTCCTACCTAAATAACTAAATGGTGAGAGGAATTCCATATTCGACTCATTTCTTAGTGAAATATGGATCTTGGCCCACTAATGGATATAATGTGTTTTTCAAAAGGGGTTATTATTTATGTTGGAGACCATTTAATAAAATTCCTTATTAAATGGTTAATAATACATGATAATCATCTAGAAAAAGCTTATATTGTACATAATATCATCATCATCATTAAGGTAAAATTTTTGATCACTCCTTGATAAGGAGAAACTTAATGTAAGATACACCTAAGAATGGTAACTTAAGAAAAGTTCTTAAACAAGATTGAAAATATAAGAAAAAATCTTAAAGAAAATTCTATGTATTAGAATAGTTTCTTCCTTGGTAACCAAGTGTTGAAGTTTTCCAACAAGTGAATATAGATGCTTATATAAGTATAAAGTGATTCATTTAAGGTTTTAAAGGCATTAGATGCAAAATAACTAAAGGAATATTATTCTCCACTCATGTACTCAATATGATTGGGAACATCAATAATTTTAGTCTCATATATACAATATGATTTGGTATGTAAAATGATATTCAATATGATTGAATATGCTAAATGACTTGGTGCAACTAAAGGTTTCTTTAGATATTTAATGGTTTTAGAAATCAATTTTATTATTCTGACGGATATATGATATTGATTGTATGATTTACAAGTTTTTTAAATATACATATGGTTATAAATAGAAAACGTTTGAATCTTGAATTTTGTTTTCAATTAATGGTGAAAAGTATTTGCTTCATCAATCACTTGGATACTTCAATTTTGGATAAACTTATCATAATATGTGTATTTTATCTCATTTAGATCTGGATAAGATCATAAAAACAATTTTTGTTTAATAAAATGGGATAAGGTTTTTTTTATATACATAGTTAGGATTTGTTTAGTTCTATAACATGCTTTAAGGTGAGAATAAAATGGATTATTCACATTAGGTAATTCATCTTATTATCATCTATGGAAATGTTCTAAAAATATTATTGAATTTAAATAATTTTTACATTATATACTCAAAATATTGGGAATATATATGAACTATGCATATGATTTATAGGTTCTAAAATGCTGTATAGATAGTGTAAGTAGGTAAAAGTTCAAACCGAAAGAAGAAAAGTTGGTTGAAAAGTTCAGTAATGTTTCTTTAAGAATCCAATAAAGGTTAATGAAACCTAGATTTGTTGGGAAGGAATTATAATAATTCAATTTGAATGGATTATCCAAAATATATTAGTAGTTTAGGAAACTCCATGTAATAATGTTATAAACTATATAGGTGTAATGAATTTCTTGAATGCGGCTAATAAGCAACTTTGTTTTTCAAATTTTTGTCTCTTTGGTGGGTATTCTACCATATCACCACCACTGTTCATGGCTTCCTTGGCACCCCATTAACCTCTCTCTATGGCTCTAACTTTTGGTTATGTCACGACCCGCCTCCCCGTGCTATGAACCTTGTCATTTGACCCCATGGGTCTCCTGTAATACCTTGGTTTTCTTCTCAGCACACCATAGGTAATTACTCGCTAGGGTCGCTTATCAGACTAATTATTGTCTCCATAGGCCAACACATGTTCTTTCAGTGTGTTTTGTCCTCACTCACACACACCCTTGTTTAATAAAATGGGATAAGGTTTTTTTGATATACATAGTTAGGATTTGTTTAGTTCTATAACATGCTTTAAGGTGAGACTAAAATGGATTATTCACATTATGGAATTCATCTTATTTTCATCTATGGAAATGTTCTAACAATATTATTGAATTTAAATAATGTTTACATTATATACTCAAAATATTGGGAATATATATGAACTATTCATATGATTTATAGGTTCTAAAATTCTATATAGATAGTGTAAGTAGGTAAAATTTCAAACTAAAAGAAGAAAAGTTGGTCGAAAAGTTCAGCAATGTTTCTTTAAAAATCCAATAAAGGTTAATGAAACCTAGATTTGTTGGGAAGGAATAATAATAATTCAATTTTACTGGATTATCCAAAATATATTAGAAGTAGTTTAGGAAACTCCATGTAAAAAATTTATAAACTATATAGGTGGAATGAATTTCTTGAATGCGGATAATAAGAAACTTTGTTTCTCAAATTTTTGCCTCTTTGGTGGGTCTTCTACCATATCACCACCACTGGTTGTGGATTCCTTGGCACCCCATTCACCTCTCTCTATGGCTCTAACTTTAGGTTCTGTCACGATCCGCCTCCCCGGGCCATGAACCTTATCATCTAACCCCATGGGTCTCCTGTAATACCTTGGTTGTCTTCCTAGAACACCATAGGCAATTACTCACTAGGGTCTCTTATCAGACTAATTATTGTCCCACAGGCCAACACATGTTCTTTCAGTGTGTTTTGTCCTCACTCACACACACCCTGGGAAACTTTCCATAAGGTCACCCATCCTGATTACTACTCCAGGCCAAGCATGCTTAACTGTGGAGTTCTAATCAGGTAGGCTCCCGAAAATAAAGGTGAACCTTATTGACATGGGTAGTAACATTTATCCTTTTAAGTCTAAATTTTGCAGGGGTGTTACATTATCCACCCCTTTAAAGCACAATGACCTCGTTCTGGACCCCAAGCTTCAAACCTAGGCAGTGCCTAAGCACTTCCGGCTGGGTATTGGCTCTGATACCATTTGTCACGACCCGCCTCCCCGGGCCATGAACCTTGTCATCTGACCCCATGGGTCTCCTGTAATACCTTGGTTTCCTTCCCATTACACCAAAGGCTATTACTCACTAGGGTCTCTTTGTAACGTCCTGGTTCCGGAAGCTGCCCAGAGGCGCCCCATACCCGGTTGGACACATGGACTCAAATGCATTTCCCCGAACACCATAGGCTGCCGACTAGCAGCGAGGGCCTTGGGTGTGATAGTGGGGAAACTATACCCTCATTAGCAGAGTACACAGTGGAATAAACAACACATACAATAGCGGAAGTAGTAAATATCTAACAACAATAAACAGCGGAAGACTAAATAGTAAACAACTAGAGCACTCATATATATAAATGAAATGATGAAAGATACATATAGGTCTAGGAAAGCATCCAAAAAAGTCACAATGCTGAATACAGTACGAAAACATAGTACAAAAGAAAAGTAATCAGATAACTCCTCAGCATCGCAAGCCATATCTTGGTCTCATTCTCTCCAACTCCTCAAAAAGTCAAGTACCTGAAGTAGAAGGGTGCTTTCCCTTATCTATACCTGCAACAAAATAATATTTTTGGGCCCAAAAGCATGACCCAAACAGGGTGTGAGACTAAATCCCAGTAGGAAACCACTCGAAAAACTATTCCTAACAGTCAGTGAGTATATGGCAGGTAAAGTAAAGTAAACAGTAAACAATAAGCAGTAAGCAGGATAATACACAACAGTAAACTATCCACAGTTTCTAGTATTTAATTTACAAACAAGTAAGCATCCACTCAATAAAGAAGAACAAAAAGGTAACCTCTGGGTAGTTCTCACAGCCTAACCCTTATGGTTCAACCTACAAGTACTAGCAACCCTCTTAGAGGAACACACAGTCTCACCCCTCTGGTTCAGCTAAATAAAGAATAGACTCTCTAGGGAAGCACTCACCGTCAATTCCCCCTATAGTCTCGTATCGTACTAAAGGTGCTCTGGGGAAGCACTCAACGTCTCATTCCCCATGTGGCCCATGTCGAGGAACTACAGAAACTCTGAGGAAGCACTCAATGTCAATTCCCCCTGTGGTCTCGTATCGTAAATTAAAGACACTCTGGAGAAGCTCTTACGTCCATTCTCCCTATGGTCTACTACACTTGGTTCTCACCGCCCTGTGTAAAGTCAGCAAGTATCTCATCACATAACAGCCAAAGTGAACCTCAAGAAATACTTGTCTAGCATTCTGCAACATCTTGGCATGGAATAACAATAGTCACACCATCCTACTACTAGGCATCGAACTGGAAAAATCCTAATAGGAAAAACTAGACCAAACAGTCATAAACAGGAAGAACATGCATGGGAAAAACATCCAAAGCATAGTAATTTACCCTATTCACAAAAAATATCCTCTACTCAGGAATATAAGAAAAGCAGGAAAACAACAAGGGAAAAATAAGAAACACACAATACACCGTTAAAGGGTATTGGTGGAATTTGCACAAAATACTCAAAGAATTTCTACAGAAAGGCCCAAACCACCTACCTCGATGTTAGGAGATCAATATACTTGAACCTCAAAGCTTGATTCTCCTTGGAACGTTTTAGATCT
Organism: Viscum album; assembly: GCA_963277665.1. Classification (NCBI taxonomy): domain Eukaryota; kingdom Viridiplantae; phylum Streptophyta; class Magnoliopsida; order Santalales; family Viscaceae; genus Viscum; species Viscum album. Next base: position 453,015,649 of record OY728166.1, on the reverse strand, counting down.
AAAAAAATGTCCAAAACTCTCAACCCATGATAACTTGATAAATAGAAGGAATTGGAAAATGAAGCTCTATGACAAGGAATAAATTACCGCTATGGTCCCAATGCAATCAATGACGGTCGATTTGGAGAACGGATGGAGGGTCGGGGGCTCGGAGAATATCTTCGGCCGTACGAAATGCTCTCGGTCGAAGAAGCTAGAGAAAAAGACGGTTTTGTGGTTAAGACGTGACCCTGGTCCGTTTAATGAAAAAAAAGTACATAGTGTGTACTTTTGGAGTACACGGTGTGTACTAGGATTTTCTGTACTCCACTTTAGGTGGCCTCCATGTCACCCCTACATGGTCATGTGTGTGGCCATGACACGGCCAGCACACAGCCTCGAGCCTTAATGAAGTACATGGCGTGTACTTCAAAAATTTCCAGAAACTCCTCTTTTCTCAAAAACTCTAGAAAAAAAAAACGTACCTGAAAAGACGGTTTGGGTTCTTACAAACTTCTCCCCTTAAATAAATTCTTCCCCGAATTTCCCTAGCGAGGCGTAGAAGAAGAAACCCCGAACAGCTCCAACCACTGCGATCATACATCGACCTCCCTCTCCCAAGTCTCGTCTTGTACTCTCCTGTGCTACCATAGCACCCATACCAGAGTAACATACTGGCCATGGAGAAACTTTTTACTACAATCAAAAATCTAGATAGGATTCTCTCAAACGATGCATCCGCTCCGAGCTCAACCTCCCCAGGTTGAGAGACATGAGATGGATCTGAGAAACGTGGAAGACATTGTGCATATCCCGGTACCTCTAAGGTAACTGAAACCGATAGGAAACCATCCCAACTCTCTCCAACACCTCACACGGTCCGACGTACCTCAGTGATAGCTTACCCTGTCTCTGAATCCTCTTGTGTCCCAACCTTGGTGTGAAATGTAGGAAAACCTGATCCTCAACCTCGAACTCCAGAGGTCGTCTCCGCTGATCAGCATAAGACTTCTATCGAGACTGTGCAGTAGCCATCCTCTTCTGAATCAACTCTATCTGCTCAGTGGTCTCCTAAACAAGATGAGGTCCCAGCAAAGCTGCCTCTATTACCTCCATCCAACATAAGGGTGATCGACATGGCCTACCATACAAAGCCTCATAATTTACCATCTGAATAGTCGCTTGGAAACTATTATTGTAGGAAAACTCCAAAATAGGTACATACTTCTCCCAAGAATCTCCAAAATCCAAAATGAAAGCTCGAAGCATATCCTCAAGCACCTGAATCGCATGCTCGGACTGGCCATCTGTCTGGGGTAGGTATACTGTACTCAAAAGTACTTGTGTGCCCAAGGCCTTCTGAATCCCCTTCCAGACCCGAGAAGTAAAACTTGAATCCCTATATGAAACAATGGAGTGTGGAACTCCATGTAGATGTACAATCTCTTGGATGTAAAACCATCTCAAATCATCAACACTGAAGGTATCCTTGATCGGAAAGAAGTGAGAAACCTTTGTAATCCTATTGATGACCACCCAAACATCATCATTCCCTCAAGGCGACCTCGGAAAACCAGTCACGAAGTCCATCGCGACGTCATTCCACTTACACTCGGTAATGGGTAACTGATGTAAAAGACCTGTTGGTCACTGATGTTCCTCCTTCACCTGCTGACAAGTGGAACACCTCATGAAAAAACTAGCAACATCCCTCTTCATTCCTGGCCACCAATACTGACGGTGTAGATCACGATACATCTTGGTGACGCCAGGATGAACTTCTCAAACTGAGGAATGAAAGTCCCGCATCAGCTCCTCGCGTATGTCTGTTGGCACCCATACGTGTCCATGGAAATGCAAGATTACATCCTCGCCTACTGTCTATCCAGGAATAGGGTCCTCTATTGACACACTTTCTCGTAGAACTAGGCCTTCAGAATCTAATAGCTTCCTCATTCATACATGATCAAGAAGTTTAGAGGTAATAGCTACAAAAGATAGAAAAGTCTTCCCTTGTCTGTCGTGCACCTCTAGATGCATCTCAGAGAACAGAGCCATAAGCTTCCACTCACTACTGGCCTCCTGAACTGCCTGAATCTGAGTCCTCCTGCTCAATGCATCATCCACTGCGTTGCCTTTCCTAGGCATATAGGCAAGCTCAAAGTCAAAGGACTGAAGATAATCGACCCACCTGTGTTGTCTCAGATTCAGATCATGCTGAGTGAAGATGTACTTGAGAATTTTTTGGTCAGTGAAAACCAAAAAATGCTCTCCCAGAAGATAATGTCTCCAACAACATAAGGCACGAACAACAAGTGTCAACTTCAGATCGTGCGTTGGGTAGTTTTTTTCATGTGGCCTCAACTGCCAAGACTCGTACGCGACGACTCCATCTCCCTTCATAAGCACATCTCCCATCCTCATACCTGAATCATCATAGTAAATAGTGTATCTATTTCCCATCTCTAGAAAGACTAGTATCGGTGCTGAATTTAACCTCCCTTTCAGCTCTTGAAAGGCTGACTCACATGAATCTGACCATAAGAACTTCACACCCTTCTTGGTCAGACCCGTTAGTGGTTCTTATAAGTGTGAAAAGTCCTTTATGAAGCATCTGTAGTTTCCAGATAGCCCTAGAAAACTCCACACCTCAAAGACGTTCTTCAGATACTCCCAGGAAACTAATTCTCTCACTTTATCTGGGTCTACTGATACTCTTGTCTCTAAGATAACATGACCCAAGAAGTGAATCTGATCCATCCAAAAGTGGCACTTTGAGAGCTTAGCATATAACTGATGCTCTCTCAGTGTACTCAAAATGATCTCAAGATGGGTAACATGGTCATGTCGAGTGTGAGACTAAACCAAGATATCTTCCATGAATACCACGACGAAGGAATATAAGTACGGATGGAACACTCGATTCATCAGTGCCATGAAAATTGCAGGCGCGTTCGTGAGACCGAACAACATAACCATATACTCGTATAGACCATACCTACTCTGGAAAGATGTAATAGGTATATCAGATGGTATAACACGCAAATGATGGTAATTGGACCTCAAATAGATCTTAGAGAACACTTGGGCTCCTCAAAGCTGATCAAATAGGTCATCAATCCTAGGTAAGGGATATCGGTTTTTGATCGTCAACTGGTTCAGCTTCCGATAATCCACACAAAGCCTAAGGGTGTCGTCTGCCTTGTTCGCAAACAGGACAGGCGAACCCCAAGGAGATGTATTGGGTCGGATGAACCCCTTTTCCTACAACTCCTCCAACTACTTCTTGAGCTCTTGCAACTCAGGTGTAGCCATCCTATAAGGAGGAATGGACACCGGTGCCACTCCTGGAACAATCTCAATAGAAAAGTCTACCTCACGCTCCGGAGGAAAACCTGAAAATTACTATGGAAATACATCCCTGAAATGATCCACTACTAGAGGAAAGTCTAACTGTGAAGTCCCCTAGTCATCCAGATACAGACTGGCAATCTGAGTTGTAACTCTGCCTAGCCCATGATGCTCGAGTCCTGCTCTACTCACCTGGACATCCCACTTGCCTCTATAAAGAAAGGATCCACCCTTTAGTGATACGAAACTCACTCTGCGGTGATAACAGTCAACGAATTCCTGGAAGGGAACTATCCAGTCCATTCCGAGAATGACATCATAGCCTGTCATCTCTAGGACATAGAGGTCTCGTAAGAAGTGACACCTTGCAACCTCAAGAGGGAACTCTCTGCACTGACGTATGCTAGATTTCCTCATTCCCAACGGTGTGTCTAGAGTCAAAGTATCAGTAGAGGAAAAGATACAAAACCCAAGGCTCTCCACAACAGCAACAGAGATAAAACTATGCATAGTGCCAGTATCAAAAAGAGCTGAAGATAAAACTGAGGCTACTAAGATCGTACCTCGAATGGTAGAAGGTCTGGGATCCTGCTCATGTTAGGTCTGCTCCAATGCAAAAGCCTGACCTATACCATGACCCTGTGATACTTCCTGACCACTCTAAGATGATCCACCCTGCTATATCTAAAAGACCGATGACTGACCACCACAACCTCGACCTCCACCTCGGCCCGAACGGCCAGAAGAACTCCAGTTCCCAAACTGGTGAGAAACTGGTGGCACTGCTCCTGAACAAGGAGTCATATATGAACCCCTGTCACCAGATGCTGGAGAGAAGATCTGACAGAAGTGCTAAAGGTGACCCATCTTGCAGCAAGATCGGCACTCCATTGGGACCCTCTAGCACTGTGGCCTTATATGCCCAGCCCTACCACACTGGTATCATACCACCTAGTTACGTGAATATGTGTCTCGCCACCTCGGATCACCGCGTGTAGACTCCCTACGACACTTCCTGCTATCTGTTGGTGAAGCACTAACTCTAGAAGTAGAACCACCCTGGATCTCAGCTCCGGAATCTCTCAGATTACGCTCTGCAATCAGTGTCTGGTTGACGATGGAAGCAATGGAAGTCAACCTGAAGATATTCACCTGTGAGTGGATCTCCCGTCTGAGACCATCCTCAATATTCCTTGCCAAGAAAAACACATCTCTTCCCTGGAGGGGTGTGAAATGTTGAAGCTCGATGAAATGAGAGGAATACTCCATGATAGAAAGACTACCCTACTCTAGGCTCATGAACTCCCGGGCTCGGTCGGCCCTCAGGGTCTCCGGATAGAATTAGTCGTAAAAGACGCGATGAAACTCCTCCCACGCCATAACCTGATGATGACCCGCCTTTAAGATCGCGTCCCACCACCTCTTGGCGGAGTCTCGTATCATATAGGTAGCGATCTTGACCTGCCTTTCTGGAGGCATCTCAAGATGATCAAAGATCGTTATCATGGCTTCTAGCCATGACTCTGCAGCCTGAGGTCCTCCTTCTCCTAAGAAGGTGGGAGGATTATGCTACTGGAAAACCCGCGTCAAGTCTACCATAGTTGAGGCAGGAGGCAGAGCTCCCTGGAAGGTATGCCTTATCCTCAGAAAACCTTCCCTAAACTGCACATCAACGCCTGCAACTGGTATAACTGCTGGTGCCAAGGCTGGAACAATAGGAGGATCTGCAGGAGGTCCCTGATCAGCTATATCTGGCGTCTGTCACTACCCTACAACTGACATACAACCGAAGGACGTCTCGGTGCCATAGCTCTGAAAGGTCAAAATCACACCTTAGATTTAGGATTAACAAGGACTGAAAACTGAAGGCACAAGAAGGAACATGGAAAATAAAGCATTCAAGTTATGCAAAACATGACTACACAGCGTGTTTTTTCCCTACACGACGTGTTCTCTTAAGTCATTCACATGGGCGTGTACTTCTACCTAAAATGGTCGTGTAACAACCCAAACACACAACGTGTTATCCTAACAAATGAAATGTACCTGGATCCTCTTCCCTGCCCAAGTCCTTCTACATGGTTAAGCCAAACGGCTCCTCTAAGACAAAACTACACGTCGTGTTCAAGGCAGACACGACGTGTACTAGACATGCCTTACCTGACCTGTGTTGTTAGCGACACGACCTGACACACGACTGACACTACACGACATGTTTTAGATGGACACGATGTGTACAAGAAAGGGTAACACTGACCCGTGTTGTTCGTGACACGGCTGAGTACCTAGATCAGACTACACGACATGTGAGATTCATACACGACGTGTATGTGAAAAGATAACATGACCCGTGTTTTTTATGACACAGCTAGGGTACCTATTTCATACTACACAACATGCTAAACCAGTACATGGAGTGTATAAGAAGATACTTCACAGACCGTGTTATTAACTACACGGTCAGACTCCTAGGATTACACCACACGATGTGCACAACCAGTACACGGCGTATTCTTGGAAGATTTTTTACAACCCCATGTCCCTGCTCGCACAATCAGTGACATAGTTTGAAAACTTCACGGTGTGTATTCATAAAGTACACGCCCTGTATTCTGGGTTTTTCTAGGCAGTAGCCACAGAAACTGCTCTGGAGCCCAGAAAACACAGAAAACAAGAGTTAAGTTGCCAAATTTCGATCCGTGAGGGCCCATGCTCCCCGCAAATCAAATATTGGCATCTTATACAAGTTATAAAAAAGAAAACAAACAATGATACACCAAATTTTGGTCCATGAGGGCCCATAACACCTCAAGAACCAAAGTTTGGCCTCCATCTAAGCAAAGCACTATACAAACAAATTCTCTATCAAACAGTAGGGATTATATCAAACCATCTATCACAACAGCATGCATAATGTACAAAACATCTATCACAACAACATGAAATTTATAATGCATCCTAGATGGCATGGAAAGAATGCATGGAATGTGCTTTCTAACAAGTGCCTATATGATGCATGAGATGGCATACCCTCATCTCATCGAGTTGCAATAGAAATATAACCGAAATAACAACAATGGTAACAACACAAAGCATGTGAATCACCTAACAATGAAATCAAATTAACTGTAAAATTTTAAAACTAAATAAAATTGCAATAAATGAGGTATTATGGCTTTTACCTGTACACGGGTTAGCTACTCCTGGGCACAACTCATTACCAAGTACCTATTCCATCCTATCCCTGACTAAAGGCTCCAAATAGTAAGTCAAGATAAAAGAACCCTCTGATACCACTTTGTAACGTCCTGGTTCCGGAAACCACCCAGAGGCGCCCTGTACCCGGTTGGTCACATGGCCTCAAGCGTATTTCCCTGAACGCCAGAGGCTGCCAACTAGTAGCAAGGGTCTTGGGTGTGATAGTAGGGAAACTATTCCCTCATTGGCAGAGTACATAGAAGAAGTAACAACACATACAACAGCAGAAGCATTAAATATCCAACAACAATAAACAGCGGAAGACTAAATAGTAAACAACTGGAGCACCCACATATATAAATGAAATTATGCGTGATACATATAGGTCTAGGAAAGAAACCAAACAAGTCACAATGCTGAATAAAGTACGAAAACAAATTACAAAAGAAAATTAATCAGATAACTCCTCAGCATCGCAAGCCATAGCTTGGTCCCATCCTCTCCAGCTCCTCAGTAAGTCAAGTACCTAAAGTAGAAGGGCGCTTTCCCTTATCTATAATTGCAACAACATAATATGTGTGGGCCCAAAAGCATGATCCAAATAGGGTGTGAGACTAAATACCAGTAGGCAACCACCCGAAGATCTGTGCCTAACAGTCAGTGAGTATATAGCAGGTAATGTACAGTAAATAGTAAACAGTAAGCAGTAAACAGGATAATACACAGCAGTAAACTATCCACAGTTTCTAGTATTTACTTTACAAAAAAGTAAGCAGCCACTCAAGCAAGAAGAACAAACAGGTAACCTTTGGGTATTTCTCATATCCAAACCCTTATGGTTCAACCTACAAGTACTAGAAACCCTCTGGGAGGCACACACAATCTCACCCCTCTGGTTCAGCTAAATAAAGAATAGACTATCTGGGGAAGAACTCACCGTCAATTCCCCATATAGTCTTGTATCGTACTAAAGGCGCTCTGGGGAAGCACTCAACGTCTCATTCCCCTTGTGGCCCGCGTCAAGGAACTATAGAAACTCTGAGGAATCACTCAACGTCAATTCCCCCTATGGTCTCGTATCATAAATTAAAGACACTCTAGATAATCCCTTACGTCCATTCTCCTTATTTTCTACTACACTAGGTTCTCACAACACTGTGTAAAGTCTACAAGTATCGCATCACTTAATGGCCAAAGTGAACCTCATGAACTACTTATCTAGCAGTCTACAGCATCTCATCATGGAAGAACAACAGTCACACCATCCTACTACTAGGCACGGAACTGGCGAAAGCCTAACAGGAAAAACTAGACCAAACGGTCATAAACAGGAAGAACATGCATGGGAAAAACATCCAAAGCATAGTAATTTACCCTATTCACAAACAATGTCATCTACTTAGGCATATAAGCAAAGCAGGAAAACAACAAGGAAAAAATAGGAAACACACAATACCCTGTTCAAGGGTATTGGTGGAATTTTCACAAAATACTCAAAGACGTTCTACAGAAAGGCACAAACCACCTAACTTGACGTTAGGAGATCTATATACTTGAACCTCGAAGCTTTATTCTCCTTGTAATGTCGTAGATCTAAGAAAACTCCCAAAACTCTCAACCCACGATAACTTGAGAAAGAGGAGGAATTGGAAAACGAATCTCTAGGAGAAGGAAGAGCTTACCGCTGCGGTCCCAACACCATCAACGACGGTCAATTAGGAGAACGGATGGAGGCTCGGGGTCTTGGAGAAGATCCGCGGCTGTACGGAATGCTCTCGGTCAAAGAAGTCGGAGAAGAAGATAGTTCTGGGGTTAAGATGCGACCCCGGTCTGTTTAATGAAAAAACGAAAGTACACGGCGTGTACTTGTGGAGTACACGGCGTGTACTAGGACTTTCCATACTCCACTTTAGGTAGCCTCCATGTCACCCCTACATGGTCGTGTGTGTGGCCATGACACGTCCATCACACGGCCTCGAGCAGCAATGAAGTACATGGCGTGTACTCATAAAGTACACGACGTGTACTTCAAAAATTTCCAGAAACTCCTATTTTCTCAAAAACTCCAAAAAAAGGAAAAATGTACCTGAAAAGAAGGTCTGAGTTCTTACAGGTTCACTGGATTCAAATCTGATGATGCCTTCATTTCAGTCAGATCTGGTAATTTTAAGTCCTTCCAATAGGCCTCCTCATCTGGACTCGTCACCTATGGTCATCGATTCTTTTAAGGCAGTGATCACTGGTGATCCTCCTACTTCCTAGAAGCCCCTCCTTCCTATGATTCCCCCAATCATCCTATCTCCAAAGATCATGGAATTATGATGGAAACATCTAGATGCACACCACCTTTTTTCAAAGGTGGTGCACCAACATCCTCCTACCTAAGACTTCCACCATTGGTGATGCACATTATTCTTATGTAGTAACTATTATTTTGATAGCCATGAGAGTTGTCAATGGTTGGTGGAGGGATTGGTGGGAGTTGTGTCAAACTTGAAACCTCCCACCATGTCTATAAAAGGAGGGTCTGGGGAGTTTTCCAGCATCATCAATTTGTTCCAAGAAGAGCTCCATTATTTTATAGAACCTTGAGAACTCCATGTGAGAGAAATAAAGGGAGGTGTGGGAGGGGTATTTTGTAAGATTTTTTCTTTTTGAAATAAAAGTCTTGTTTTCCTCCATTTATCTCTCTTAGTGTTCAGCAAACCACAATGAATGGTATTAGAAGGATTTTCGGTGCAATGGCGATGAGCAGTTGAGTTTTTCCGGTGACCAGAAAATTCATGTCACTTAGAATCCTTTTTTGAAGGAAGATTCTAAAATTTCATGGTGAGATGATTCCTATGGTGAAAATGACATTGAAAATAGAGATAAAAAGAGCTTCCTAGGATAAATTAAAGTTCGGTCAAAGATCAGGTGCTCAGTACCCCCCATGCCAGAGAAGAAGGCACTGTTCCGGTGCCGACAACTTTTCTACTGAGTTTCTGGCAGCTGCTCTGGCATGCCACATCATCACCACGTCATCTCTGCATCATCATTTTATCTCATCCATTAATATCATTTAGTCATATCTTGATCAATTGGTGTTTGATTTTGACGATCTAGGAGCTGATTCCACCATTTTAGACCTTTTTGGATGCAACGATGAGCTCCATTTTTTCATATTATAAACCTAATTTTTCATAATTAAAATTCAATGGAGGGATCTTCCATAGGAGGGATAATCATGTTTACTTATTCAAACTACTCCATTCATAAGTCTTGAATGAAATATATCCTCAATGCTAAGTATTTTTTTGACCCTATTGGGAATGAGGGAGTCAACCCCTATGCCACCAATAAAGCATAGTAGAAAAATCTAAACAAGAAGATGATCAGTCAAATCTGCCAATGGATTGATCACAACGTTTACCACTATATTTCTCAAGAGACTGGTGCATACAAACTTTGGATGAAGTTGGAAAATACATACTAGTCAAAGACCACTTGAAACAAGATCCTCTTATTGAAGCGGTTAATGAATCTTTAACTACAGAGTGGAATCTCTATAGCAAAACACATCAGTGAATTCCAAATCCTAGTAAACAAGTCGGTGGATGCTGGTAAGACTCTAAATGATGAAGATCAGATGAACCAATTACTTTTAAAACTTCCTGATAGATGGGATACATTTTTTTTCTCACTCAACAACTTGGCTCCCGAAGGAAAACTTACCACGACGATGGTGAAGTATGCATTGTTCAACGAGGAGGCATGAAGGAAGGATGCAAGTTATAACCAGACGCAAGCACTTGTTCTAGATGAGTGAGGGAGAAAAAAAGGAGGAGGTTGTGGGGTAGGAACCAGAGGCTGAAGCAAGATCAAATGAAGGTCCACAGATGGTAGGAGGTCAATATAAATATGCTACCATTATGGAATGGAGGGAAATATGAAGAAGAACTATCGAAAGTTACTATAATAAAATGGTCAAAGTAGCAACCAACAAAGAATAAATGGATATGTGCATGTGATAATCACTGGAGAAGTTTTTATTTACTCCAAATATGAAGAAGATAAATGCTTTCATACATTAGGGAAAGCCATCAATTGGGTGGTCGATATCGCAACATTGTACCATGTCACTCTGTATCGTGAGTATTTCTTGACTTATCAAATTAGTGACTTTTTTGTTATCAAGATGGGGAATACCAGTTTAGTGGAGATTATTGGAATATGAAATATACAAGTCAAGACAAACTTTGGATACACAATCACCCTGAAGGATGTTCAGCATGTTCCAAGCCTTCAACTCAACCTGTTATTTGGTATAGCCTTTGATCGACAAGGTTATGACAACATCTTCAATAGTGGATCAAGGAGGATGAAAAGGTGTGCCATCATCATTTCCCAAGGACAAATATGAATTACGTTGTACAAAACTCATGTGAAGATATGTGAAGATAGCCTCAATACAGTAGAAGGAGAGACATCCAATATGTGGCATAGGAGGCTCATCCACATGAGTGAAAAGGGGTTATCTGCCCTGAAAAAGAATAATTACATCAGTATTGATAAGGATTCATCAATTAATCCTTATAAATACTACTTGTATGGGAAGAAACATAGAGTCTCATTCAATACTGATTCATTAAGGAGATCAGAGTTATTGGATCTGGTGCACTCTGATGTATGCGGACCCATGGAGGTGGATTCACTTGGAGGTAATAAATATTTCCTATCCTTTATTGATGATGCATCTCGAAGGGTGTGGGTGTTCTTCATGTTGATGAAGGAACAAGTACTGTACTAATTCAAAATGTTCCATGCCATGGTGGAGAGTGAAACTATAAGGAAGATGAAGTTTATTCGTTCAAACAATGGAGGAGAGTACACATCCAAGGAATTTGATGCCTATTGTAGGAGTCAGTTAATTTGACATGAGAGGACGGTCCCATGCACCCCACAACACAATGGAGTTATAGAAAGAATGAACATAACCATCATAGATAAATTTAGAAGCATGATGAGTTTGGATAAGCTACATAATAAATTCTGGGGAGAAGTTGTTTAGGTTGCTTGCTGCCTCATCAACATCTCACCATTGGTCCCATTGAATTTTAAAATTCCATAGAAGAGATGGTCTGGTAAACATCCCTCTTACTCTCATTTACGAGTATTTAGATGTTTTTAATTTTCACATGTGTCCAAGGAGCACAGGAAGAAGCTAGACGAGAGATCTACTCCATGCATCTTCATTGGATATGGAGATGAGGAGTTTGGATACAAGCTTTGGGACCCAAAGGAGAAGAAGGTGATCAAAAGAAGAGATGTCATGTTCCATGGGAACCAGATGATCGAGGACATTCAAAATCCTAGAATTTATCAAAGGGAAAGTGTCGAGGACTCAATTCATGATCTAACACCTGTACCAGAACCACCTATCAATGAATAGGATGATGTGTAAGAAGACTCATCATCAGTGGACCAGGAGGAAGTGGAGAAAGATATTGAGTTCGGGGGGACTCAATTTTCTCCACAAGAAGTTGAAAAACCATCACAGGAGTTAGGTGATGTTGTACCTCCCAAACCTAACATTTCACAGGTTCTAAGATCTTCATGAGGAATTATTTTGTCAAAAAAATATTCAGAGTCATATTACCTATTTCTGAATGATGGGGGGATCTAGGAGGATACCAAGAAGAACTGTGTCATCCTGAAAAATCTCAAGTGGAAACATAAAATAGAGGATGATATAGAGTCTTTGACGAAGAACCAGGCATATGATTTGGTGAAATTACCCAAAGGGAAGGCACTAATGAACAAATGGGTGTTCAGGCTGAAGAAGGATGACATCAAAAATGAGTTCAAGCACAAAGCTCAGTTAGTTCCAAGGGATTCCTTCATTATAAAGTATTTGACTTTGAAGAGATCTTTTCACCCATTGTAAAGATGAATTCAATCTGAGTCATTTTCGGATTGGTAGCTATATTGGACTTGGATCTTGAAAAAATGGATGTGAAGACATATTTTCTTCATGGTGAACTCTCCAAGGAGATCTGTATGAAGAAGCCTAAAGTTTTTGAGGATTAAGGATAATAAAACCTTGTTTTCAAATTGAAGAAGAGATTGTATGGACTAAAACAAGATCCCAGGTAGTGGTACAAGAAGTTTAACTCATTCATGGTGATTCATGGATACAAGAGGACACATAAGGACCAATGTGTTTACATGAAGATATTTCAATATGGTAACTTCATTTCTCTTATACTTTATGTTGATGACATGTTGATCATTGGGAAGGATGTAGTGAAGATTAACCAGTTGAAGAAGGATTTTTCCAAGTCTTTTGATATGAAGGACTTGGGAGAAGCTCAACAGATTTTGGGGTTGCAGATCATTCATGAAAGAAAGAGGAAGTCGTTATGGCTATCTCAGGATAAGTATGTTGAATATGTTCTGAGACATTTTAACATGTACAAATCCAAAATTTCCAACATTCCTCTTCCTGACCATTTGAAGTTGAGCAAGAGTTCATGTACATCGTCTAAGGAAGAAATAGAGGTGATGGAGATGATACCATACTCCTCGGTATTTGGAATCTTAATGCACGCTATGGTGATTATGAGACCTAACATCTCCCATGCGGTGGTAATCGTGAGCCGATTTTTTTCCAATCTCGGGAAGCAATGCTGGGATGCAGTCAAGTGGATTATGAGGTATCTTAATGGTACATTAAAGTTATGTTTGTGCTATGGGGGAGATGAACCTATCTTGGAGGGATATAAAGATGAAAATATTAATGGAGATCCTGATAGTAGGATTTCTACATCGGGATACATCTATACTTTTTCAAGAGGAGTGGTATCATAACATTCAAGGTTGAAAAAGTGCATCGCTTTATCCATGACAGAAATAGAGTACAATGCTGCTTCTGAAGATGGAAAGGAGATGTTGTGGCTAAAGAATTTTCTCCAGGAGCTCAGATTCATCCAGGAGGAGTACATGGTTCATTTAAATAATCAAAGTGATTTGGAATTGATCAAGAACTCCATGTACCATTCCTGGATTAATCACATCAACATTCACTGTTATTGGATACACAAAGTGATGGATTGATAGCTATTGAGACTTGTAAATATCCACACAAAGGAGAACCTGGAAGATATGTTGAAAAAAGTGGTTTCTTGGGAGAATATAGACCATTGTATATAATCTAGTGTATTATAGGTGGAGGGGGATAATTTATGGAAACATCTAGCTTTACACCACCTTTTTTCAAAGTTGGTGCACCAACCTCCTCCTTCCTAAGACTTCCACCATTGGTGCTACACATTCTTATTGTGTAGTAACTATTCTTTTGACATCCATGAGAGTTGTCAATGGTAGGTGGATACCCATTGTCGAAGTCCAATGGTTGGTGGACAGATTGGTGGGAGTTGTGTCAAACTTGACACATCCCACCATGGAAATAAAAGGAGGGTCTAGGGAGTCTTCCAGCATCATCAATCTGATCCAAGAAGAGATCCTTTTTTTAAAGAGCCTTGAGAGCTCCATGTGAGAGAAATAAAGGAAAGTGTGGGAGTTGTCTTTTGTAATATTTATTCTTATTTAAGTAAAAATATTTGTTTCCTCCATTTATCTCTCTTAGTGGTCAGGGAACCACAACAAGTGGCATCAGAGGGATTTCGGGTGCAATGACGGTGAGCAGTTGAGTTTTTTCAGTGATCAGATAATTCAAGTTGCTCAGAATCCTATTCTAAATGCAGATCCCAAAAGTTCATGGTGAGTTGATTCCTATGGCACAAACAGTATTGAAAATAGAGCTAAAATGAGCTTCATAGGATCGATCAAAGATCAGTAAAAGATCGGGTGCTACAATACCTACTTTTCAGAGAAGAAGGTACTATTCTAGTGCCGATGAATTTTCTGATGAGTTTCCTGTAGCGGCTTTAGTGTGCCACATTAGTGCTGGGTCATCGCCACATCATCATTTTATCTCAACCTTTGATACTGTTTTGATCATATCTTAATCAATTGTTATCCGATTTTGATAATCCTAGAGATAATTCCACCATTTTCGACCGTTATGGACACAATAGTGAGATCCATTTTTCTATATTATGCGCCTAATTTTTCATAACTAAAATTCAATGGATGGATCATCCACGAGAGGTATGATCATGTTGACTTCTCTGAAGTACTCTATTTGGAAGTCTCAAATGAAAGATATCCTCAATGCTAAGGATCTTTTTGACCCTATTGAGAATGAGGGGGTTAACCTCAATGCCACCAAGGAAGCGGAGTGTAAAAAGAAAAATAAGAAGACGATCGGTCAAATTATCCAATGGATTGATCACAGCATTTACCACTATGTTTCTCAAAAGACTAGCATATACAAACTTTGGATGAAGTTAGAAAATATGTACCAGTAAAAGACCACTCAAAACAAGATCATGTTATTGAAAAAGTTGATGAATCTTCGACTAAAGAGTAGAATCTCTATAGACAAACACACCAATGAGTTAAAAATCTTGGTAAACTAGTTGGTAGCTATCGATAAGACACTAAATGATGAAGATCAGGAGAAAAACTTACTATGAACACTTCCCGATAGTTGGGATACATTTTTCATCTTACTCAGCAACTCAGATCCCAAAGGCAATGTAACGACCCGTCCCCCGGGGCCCGTGCCGTGACTACCCCAAGCTCGTCTTCCATAGGCCAGGGGTTGGTGACTAGCACCGAAAAGGCATATACCTAAAATGGGAAAGAATTTCCTTTAAAACTATATAAAATCACAGTCCAAGAACACAACAAGATGCAACCACGAAGTAAAACTATAGTAGTAAAAGTGTGTACTAGAAGTAAAGGGGCTAGAATACAAGCCTAAAAAAAGATACAACTACAATAGAAAACATTAAATAGATCCCAAGATTTTCCACCAAGGATCCTACCTGAAGGGTAAGTATAGCTCATCTCCATAGCTCTCCACGTCAACCAGTCACCTTCGGGTACCGCCTAGTCCTAGCTCCTATAGTATCAGTCGAGATGCTCATCGTCTGCATAAAACACAACAAGGTGCAGGTGAAGCCCATGCAGGGGTGAGTATAAAAATACCCAGTAGGGACCCCGAGACCCCCAAAGGTATCTCAGAATTCCACAAAGGAAAACCACAAAGTATGATCTCAATCACAAATCACAAATCAATGACTCAGCTCAAACCAGGTATAACTTAAGTACAAAAGTACAAATGATTAGTCGTAAAGATAGATCATATTATTCTGTCAAGAGGCTCTACTTCTAACCCACGCAGGTTCTATAGGTACTAACCCCCACTAACCCACACAAGATAGGTAGGTACTAACCCCTGCTAACCCACACAGGATCCAACCCACCCAGGATCAATAGGTACTAACCCCCGCTGACCCACACAGGATCTGACCCACATAGGATCGGTAGGTGCTGATCCACACAAGATCGCTAGGTGTTGATCCACACAGGATCTCTAGGTGATGATACACATAGGATCGCTAGGTTTTGATCCACATAGGATCGTTAGGTTCTGATCCACACAAGATCTCAAGGTGCTGATCAACACAGGATCACTATTCATTCTTCACGTCTCAGCCAGCCATTGGATTATCGTACATAGTACACTTGATTCTCAGAGGATTATATCCTCAATCCATTGGTCATACTTCAACCAAAACTAATTCCAATGAAGAATTAACCCAATTATCTATCATGTCATAAGGTTTCCAACGCAACAGACGGCGTGTCAATTAGATGCCCCGTCTGAGAGTTACAGGAATTTTAGTGTCGATGGCCTGGTTGGATTTGGGTACAATCCAACCCATCCATACTCTAACTTTCTCCAAAACTCAATTGGGGTATGTCAAAAGAACTGTCTCATTCCAAGGATTCTAGTGTCGTAGACGGTTTGTAAAACAGACGTCTAGTTTGCGAGATACGGCCTTTTAAGCGTATTTGGGCCGAAATGGGTCTAGGTCCGGTCCGCCCTGGTCAGACCGACCCGGCCTGGGTCGACCCAGCCTGGCCTAACCTGAACTAGCTGATCCACAGCGGGCTTAGCCCGCTGTGCAGCAGACCAGTCTGGCCCTCCGGCTGGCACAACCCACGTGAGGGGTCCCACAAACCCTCTTTCCCGAATATCTCAAAGAGTCATTCGTCTCTTTAAGCGGCGACGCCATATGGTGCTGCCTAGTTATCCGTAGGACCCATAGGGATTGGGTCCCTCGCCTTCTGCAGTGGCTTCGATGTTTCAGCCTCTACCTACAGTGTGCGATGGCACACTACCCATCTGCCAACGCAACCGACTGAGTGTCGACCGCCCCTTTGGTCTACCGCAATGTCGTGCAGTGATTCCCTTCCACCGTAGCTAGTGGTAGCTGGTTTCCACCCTTTTCCACCACCCTCGTCGGCTGCCCTCGTCCACTAGTGTTGGTTTTTGGCACCAGCGCTTCTTCCATGGGGCTCCAGCGACACTCTGGAGCTCCATTTTCACTCCCGTCTATGCCTACGGTCCTCCCTGAATGTCGCCATCACTGCGTGCCTCCCGATTCGAGGTTCCGTCAAGTTGGAAAAATCCACCCTTGAAGAACGCAACAATAAATAAAGAGGTGGAGAGTCTAAGCCTTGTTCGTTTGGCCCGCGCCCTTCGCGTTAGCATCATAACATGGGTTAGATTAATTTTTCTTCAAACACTTATAATTAATCAAGACAAAACCCATATAATTAATCAAGAAAAAACCCCCTACCTTGAGAATCGTTGGAGGAGATGTTGTGGTCGTGGAGGGAGAAGAGTCCTCGCTTGATGAAGTCATCGACGTTCGTCGATCCCAAATCTTTTCCATCCAAGATTCTGTTATTTGTTGGTGGAAGATGTTGTGGTAATTTTCCAGAGGTTCCTCACTTGATGAAGTCGTGTCAAAACCCCCAACCCGAGATCCATTTAAATAGAGGGGGAGGTGAGTAACGCATTGAAATAATTAATGAGGTTCATTAATGATTTTTTAATTAATGAACCTTTTAATTCCCAATGGTGTGGTTATTCAACTAAAGATTCAAGCCATTAAATGGCTTGAAAACCCGTCGGTCCCACCACCGTCGCTCAACAGAAGGTAGGATAATAAAATAACAATTTTTATGTTATTTTATTATTTCTTTAAAAGTCATAAAAACTAAAATTTTCACCTGACCTACTACAGTCGAAGTTAAGCCTCCCTTAAGCGAATCCAGGCACTTCAGATTCAATGGTGGCCTTAGATTTTTAATCCGAGCACCGATTCAAAAGATATAAAATGCCTCCCACATATTTACTGAACATACCTTAAAAAAGTTCAAAATTTCATTCCGGGCACACTGGGACTTTGAATCAAGCGCCTTCAATTTTCACAAACTTGTAATAATCCCAAATAATTTAAAAAAAATATATGGAATTTCCAGGTCTTTACATTCTCCCCACCTTAGGGTTTTTCGTCTCTGAAATCTATAACAAAACTAGGGGAACGAATGGGGGTACTAAGCACGTATCTAAGTCTCCCACTACCAGGTTCTCTCTTGGAGGTTCCCATGCTGCCAACAAACTTGCACTAGAGGAATCGACCACCCATGAAGGACCCGCTCATGTCTATACTCTATCTCCACTTAGAACTCCGTAAACGTCTCCCCATCATCAATGTCCAGCTCGCCCCAGTTGATAACATGTGATGGATCATGCACGTACCTCCTCAGTTGCGACACATGGAAAACATTATGCACCATGTGCACCTGTGGGGGAAGATCTAGATTGTACACCACCTTTCCTTCTCTGCTAAGGATCTGGAAAGGTCTTATAAATCTCAGAGATAGCTTGCTTCCCTGGACAAACCTCCTTAATCCTCATCAGGGTGAAACCCGCAAGAAGACATGGTCTCCTTCCTCAAACTCCAAGGGTCTCTATCTCATGTCATCATATGACTTATGCCTATTCTATTCAGTCTTCATCTACTCCTGGATGATCTTCACCTTCTCCATGGTATCATGTTCCAACTCTGGACCCATAAGTGGTGACTTCCCCGGGTCTGTCCAGCATAGAGGTGTTCTGCAGGGTCACCTATATAAGGCCTCAAATAGATCCATTCCAATGGTGGAGTGATAACTATTTTTGTATGTAAAATCCACCAATGGTAGGTGGTCCTCCCAACTGTATCCAAAATCTAGGACACAATCATGAATCATTTCCTCGAGTGTCTATAAGGTCTGCTCCATCTGACTATTTGTCTGAGGGTGAAAGGTGGTGCTCAAGCGTAGCTGAGTCCCAAAATCCTCCTGCAATCACTTCTAAAAATGGGATGTTAAATGAGCATTGTGATCTGATATGATCATCGATGTCACCCTGTGAAGTCGTAAAATCTCCTGTACATCGAGACATCCCAAGCTCTATACTAATCCCTTCTCTCGGATGGGTAGGAAGTGGTCCGACTTGGTGAGTCAGTTAATGATCACCTAGATGGAATCGTGGCCCCTAGACATATGTGGTATCCATGTCACAAAGTCCATGTAGATAACATCCCACTTTCACTCTGGTACCTCAATTGAATGAGCTAAGCCTGCTGGTACCTGATGTTTGGCCTTCACCTGCTGACAAGTGAGGCATCTTGATATGAAATCCGCCACTACTTTCTTCATCCCTGGCCACCAGTACTAATGTCGGATGTCCTGGTACATCTTTTACACTCTATGATATACTGCCAAAGGGGATGTGTGTAACTCCCTCAAAACCTCCTCTCGTAGCGTCACTGGTACCATGGTGCATCCTTTGAAGAGAACGACGTGCTCCCCACCTTTAGAAAATACATCAGGAGCCTATCCTGAGGATATCTGAGCATGTCGGGCCACACAATCAATGTCCCCAAGATTTGCCTCCCTGATTTGATAAAGGGGTTGGGGAGTAACTATCATAGACTAGAGGTAAGCTTCTCCATATCTATCCAATAAGGATAACTGCAACGCGGCTAGCTGCTTTGTCACCTCACTCAGCAATTATAGACTAGACCTCCTACTGAGTGCCTCTGCTACTACGTTCCCCTTACCAGGAGTGTAGACTATCTCAAAGTCTTAGTCCTGGAGGAACTCCATCCATCATCGCTATCTTAGGTTCAGTTCCTTATGAGAGTAGATATACCTGAGACTCTTATGATTAGAGTAAATAGTAAACTGTTCACCCATCAAGTAGTTCCACCACATATTCAGTGCAAAGACCACTGTTCCTAACTCCGGGTCATGGGTAGCGTAGTTCTAATCATGTTGTTTTAACTGTCGTGATCCGTGGGTGATCACCACTCACTTCTTCATCAGGACACAACCTAGTCCGGTCCCTGATGCGTCGCAGTATACTACATACCCAACGCCCTCTTCTGGTAGCCTCAAGATGGGGTCACTCGTTAGTCTCTATCTTAGCTTCTGAAAACTTTTCTGGCATCTCTCCATCCACATAAAGGGTTGTCTCTTCTTTGTCAAAGCTAATAAGGGTCCTAAAAATCTATAAAAGTTGGGTATGAATCTGCAGTAGTACCCAGCCAATCCCAGGAAAATCTGCACCTCGGTCACACTCCTAGGTGGATCCCAAGCGAGAACTGGCACCTGTGTCTATAATCATCTATGGAATCTCTGAGCTCTGAACAAGTGTCATGGAAATAAAAGAGTGGCTGGAACCTATGTATATAAGAACTTCATCTAGGGTGGAATAGACATAGATCATACCTTTAATAATCTCAGGAGTATTTTAGTCATAAGACCCTGCTGCCTGAAGCTGATCTCTCCCCTATCCACCTGCTCCCTATGGTCGGGGTGGACTACCTAGGGTGGTGGTGGTAAAACCTCAAACTGTCATCCACCACCTGTTGCACGACTTTCTCCTCTAATATGTTTTTCTCCCTATGGACCCCCTTACTCGAACCTTGTCCACTACCTTGGCAGTCTCTTGATTGTCTTCTTATTTTTGATATGGTGGATTGGGCACTCGCGAGCCATGTGGCATTTCCCGCCGCACGTGAAGCATAGTCTGCTCCTCTACTAGCCTCATCCACCTCGTGAGCTCCGCACCTCCGAATCTTTGTCCTGGGGTCATCCCCCGAAAGGTCTGGCCTGCTTGGACCTTTGCATCATCTACCTACTGCCTACTGCAGATGACTCAGCTACCTTCCGTCTGATGGTGGCCCTCACCGTCAGTGTCTGCTCAGCTAAGAAGCTCCCCACCAATAATGCTCACTCAAGCACTCCAGCCTGCGTCAGGATATTGAGTGATATCATCGACGCTATGATCTCCTACTAGAGACCCTTCTCAAAGATCTGGTCCCTAAAGAATGGGTCATGTACCATGTCGGTGTAGTAGCATGAGAGGTCAGTGAATCTCACCGATTACTAGGCCACTTATAGGCTTCCCTGTTGTAAGTGCAGCAGCTCTTGGATACACACTGAGTGTAAAGTCACTAGTACGAACTTAGTTCTGAAGAGGTTCTTGAAGTCCAACCAGAAGAGTTTCACCTCCTCATGCATCTAGAGAATCAAACTCCACCATCTCCCTATTGTTCCCTGAAAGAGACTAGCATCTAGGATCACCATCTGATCTGCTAGTGTCTCAACTAAGCAAAAAACCCGTTCCACAGCCTCAATCCAATCCTCATATGCATGGGGATCTATCTCGCCTTGAAACATTGGAGACCTATATCTTTGGAACTCATTCACGTGCTCTGTCATCATGCACGGTCTTCCAGTGGGGCTAGTGGCAACTACTTCCCTCCAAGTGGTGGTGCTGCTGGTACACCACTTGAAGGTGCCAACACAGTAAGAGGGCCCTGAACTGAAGCCTCATCGCTCGGTGGGCCATCATCATGTACTCTCTCTGGAATCCTGGATAGCTGTCTATGCAATGACATCCTGAAAACAAACAAGTGTGATGTGGTCAAAAAGTTATACCTGGTGATATGACTCAAAAGTGATAAAAATTAAAACATTTCCAAAACAAAAACAATCATTGTTTTCATGCACTGAGTCGGAAATCAGAATTGAGGGTCCTGGTGTATGGATACGTCGGTCACTGCATCAACACTGGACTCCCCGAATTGAAAACCACACTCAAAACACTTAAAAATATTTCTCTATTGGAAAGATAAGAGTTCTGGTTCTTTAGTAGAACCGAATCCTATGATACAACTTTGTCACGACTCGTCCCCCAGGACCCGTTCCGTGACTACCCCAAGCCCGCCTTCCATAGGCTAGAGGTTGGGTACTAGAACCAGAAAGGAATATCCCTAAAATGGGAAGGCATTGTTTTTAAACCTTTACAAACACACAGTCCAAGAATACAACAAGATGCAACCACGAAGTAAAATTACAGCAATAAAGGTGTGTACTAGAAGTAAAGGGGATGGAATAAAATCCCAACAGAAAGATACAACTACAACAGAAAATAGTAAACAACTACTAAGATCGTCCACCAAGGATCCTACCTGAAGGGTAGGTACAACTCATCTTTAGAGATTTCCATGTCAACCAATCACCTCTGGGTACTGCCTGGTCTTAGCTCCTATAGTCTTAGCCAAGCTACTCATCATCTGCATAAGACACAACAACATGTAGGTGAAGCCTATCTAGGGGTGAGTATAACAATACCCAGTAGGGACCCCGATACCCCAGAAGGTATCTTAGAATTCCACAAAAAAAAACCACAAAGTATGATCTCAATCACAAAGAAAAAATGCAAATACTCAACTCAAATCAGGTATAACTTAAGTACATAATTACATATGATTGGTCATAAAGCTAGATAATCTTATTCTGTCAAGAGGCTCTACTGCTGACCCACACAGGGTTGGTAGGTACTAACCCCCACTAACCCACATAGGATCAGTAGGTACTAACCCCCGCTGAACCACATAGGATCCAACCCGCCCAGGATTTATAGGTACTAACCCCTATTGACCCACACAGGATCTGACCCACATAGGATTGGTATGTGCTGACCCACACAGGATCGCTGAGTGCTGACCCACACATGATCGGTAGGTTTTGATCCACATAGGATTGCCAATTACTGATCTACATAGGATCTCTACGTGCTGATCCACACAGGATCTCTAGGTGCTAATCCACACAGGATCGCTATTCATTCTTCATGTCACAACCAGCCAATGGATTCCCATACATAGTATAGTTCATTCCGAGAGGATCCACTCCTCAAGACATCGGTCTTACTTCAACCAAAAAAAATTCCCATGAAGAAGTAACCCAATGATCTGTCACGTAATAAGGGTTCCAATGCAATAGACAATGCGTCAATCGGACGCCCGGTCTGTGAGTTATAGGCATTTTAGTACCGAGGTCCCAATTGGATTTGGGTACGATCCAACCCGATTGTACTCCAACTTTCTCTAATACTCAAGAGGAGTATCTCAAAAGGAAAATATCATTCCAAGGATTCCAGAACCTCATATAGTTAGTCAAACAAACATCTGGTTTACAATATATGACCTTTTAAGCATATCTGGGCCGACATGGGTCCAGGTCCAGCCTGACCCGGCATGGGTCGACCAGACCCGTCCTGGTTCGACCCGACCCGGCCTGGGTCAACCTGACCCATCCCGACCCAAACCGGATGGACCGCGAACCAGCCCAGCCTGAATAGGCTGGACCACAGACCAGCCCAGCCCAAACCGGCTCACCTGTGGCAGGCTCGGCCCGCTAGGACACATACCTGCCTGGTCCGAACCGACTGGACTGGGCTGTGGTGGGCTCGGCCCACTGGGCAACGAACCGACTTGCCCCACCGGATTTTGTGACTCGCATGAGGGCTCGTGCGGCCCCTCTTTCCCGAATGGATCAAATAGTCTTTCAACTCTTTAAGCGGTGGCAGCATGTGGCATCGTCTGGCTGTCCGCGGGACCTGTAGGGAGCGGGTCCATTGCCTTCTGCCACGACCACCACTTACAGCGTGCAACGGCGCGCCACCCATCCTCTAATATGGTCTTCTGAGAGCCAGCCACCCTTTGGGTCTACCTTGGCATCATGCGATGTCGCCCTTCCACCATGGTCGGTGGGTACCGGTCGCCGCCCTCGTCCACCGGCGCTGGTGTTGTGTCGACGCTTCTTCTGTGGGGCTCCGACGATGCTCTGGAGCTTCATTTTCACTCCCTTCTGCACCTACAGGCCTCCTAGAATGGTGTTGTTGTTTTGTGCCTCTCAGTTCAAGGTTCGGTCAAGTTTGGAAAATCCACCCCCAAAGAACGCAAAGATAAATCAAGCGGTGGAGGGTCCGGGCCTTGTTCATTTGACCCGCGCCCTCCGCATTAGCATCATAACATGGGTGAGATTAATTCATCTTTAAACACTTAGAATTAGTCAAGAAAAAACCCATAGAATTAATCAATACAAAACCACCTACCTCAAGAATCATTGGAGGTGACGTTGTTGTCATGGAGGGAGAAGAGTCCTCTCTTGATGAAGCTACTAGAATTTTTCGATCTCGGATCATTGTCGTCTAAGCTTCTGTTCTTTTTCGGTGGAAGATGTCGTGGTAATTTGCTAGAGGTTCCTCGCTTGATGAAGTTGTGTCGAAAAACCCAACCTGAGCTCCATTTAAATAGAGGGGGAGGGTGAGTGACGCATTGAAAGAATTAATGAGGTTCATTAATGAGTTTTTAATTAATGAACCTCTTAATTACCAATGGTTTGGTTACAAAACTGATGAGTCAAGACATTAAATGGCTTGAAAACCCATCAATCCCACCACCGCCACTCAATAGGATGTAGGATAATAAAATAACAATTTTTATGTTATTTTATTATTTATTTAAAAGTCGTAAAAACTAAATTTTTCACCCAAACTACTGCGGTCGAAGTTAAGCCTCCCTTAAGTGAATCCCAATGATACGGATTCAATAGTAACCTTGGATTTTTAATCTAATCACTGGTTTAAAAGATAGAAAATGTTTCCCGTGTGTTTACTGAACATACCTTAAAAAAAGTTCAAAATTCCATTTCGGGCACACCGGGCCTTGGAATCAAGTGCCATCAATTTTCACAGACTTGTAATAATCCCAAATAATTTAAAAAAATATGGAATTTCTGGGTCTTTACAGGAAAACATACAAAGGCGATGGTAAAGGATGCACTGTTCAATGAGGAGGCCCGAAGGAAGGATGCGAGTTACAACCAGACTCAAGCACTCATTCTGGAGAAGCGAGAGAGAAAACAAGGAGGAGGTCATGGGGCATAAACCAGAGGCTGAAGAAAGAACGGAGTAAGGTTCATAGATGGTAGGATGTCAACATAAAAATACTATCATTGTGTCATAGAGGGACACATGAATAAGAACTGCTGAAATTTACTACAAGAAAATGGTAAAAGTATCAACCATCAAAGAATAAATGGAGATGCACATGTGAGTGTCACTGGAGAAGTTTTTCTTTTCTCTAAAGATGAATAAGATACATTATTTCATACATTAGGTAAATACGCTAAATGGGTGGTCAATACCGCTACATCATACCATGTCACTCTACATTGTGAGTATTTATTGACTTATCAAACTAGCGACTTTGGTGTAGTCAAGATGGGGAATACCAATTCGGAAAAGATTATTGGAATAGGTGATATACAATTCAAGACAAAATTTGGATACATAATCACCCTGAAGGATTTTTGGCATGTTCCAAGCCTTCAAATCAACCTATTATCAGGTATAGCCTTTGATCGACAAGACTATGAAAACATCTTCAGTAATGGAGCATAGAGGATGACAAAAGGCACCATCATCATTTCCCAAGGACACATATGTGGTAAGTTGTACAAAACTCATGTGAAGATTTGTGTGGATGGCCTCAATATGGTGGAAGGAAATACATCCAATATGTGGCATAGAAGGCTCATCCACATGAGTGAAAGAGGGTTATCTACCCTAATGAAGAAAAACTACAATAGTATTGATAGGGATGCATCACTTGATTATTTTAAATACTACTTGTATGGGAAGAAACATAGAGTCTCATTTAATTTTTCTTCATCAAGGAGATCAGAGTTGTTGGATCTGGTGCACTCTGATGTATGCAGACCCATGGAGGTGGATTCACTTAGAGGTAAAAAATATTTCCTATCCTTTATTCATAATGCATATCAAAGGGTGTGGGTGTTATTTACGTTGGCTAAGGACCAAGTGTTGGACTACTTCAAGATGTTCTATGCCATGGGTGAGCATGAAACTGGAAGGAATATGAAGTGTCTTCCTTCAAAAAATGGAGGAGAGTACACATCCAGAGAATTTGATGCCTATTGGAGGAGCTAGGGAATCCGAAATGAGAGGACAATCCCATGAACCCCACAACACAATGGAGTTACATAAAGGATGAACATAACCATCATGGATAAAGTCAAAAGCATTGTGAGTTTGGATAATCTCCCTAAGCCATTTTGGGGAGAAGTTGTTCAGGTTGCTTGATACCTCATCAACAGATCTCTATTGGTCCCATGGAATTTTAAAATTATACAGAATATATGGTCTGGTAAACATACTTATTACTCTCATTTATGAGTATTTGGATGTTTGTAATTTGCACATGTTTCCAAGGATCTCAGGAAGAAGCTGTACAAAAGATCTACTACATACATCTTCATTGGATATAGATATGAGGAGTTTGGATACAAGCTTTGGGACCTGAAGGAGAAGAATGTGATTAAAAGTAGAGATATTGTGATCCATGAGAACCATACGATCGAGGACATTCAATATCTTAGAATGTCTCAAAGGGACAGTGTTGAGGACTCAATTCATGATCCAACACCTATACCAGCACCACTTGTTAATTAAGAGGAGGAGGTATAAGAAGACTCATCGGCAGCAGATCATGAGGTAGTGGATAAGGATATTGAGCAGGGGGAGACTCAATCCTATCCATGAGAATTTATAGAACCACCACAGGAGCTAGGTGATGTTTCACCTCCTGAACCTAACATTTCAAAGGTTTTGAGATCTTTACGAGGAAGGATTCCGTCAACAAAATATTTGAAGTCATATTACCTATTTCTAACTGATGAGGGGAATCCAAAAGGATACCAGGAAGTAGTTTATCATCCTAAAAAACTCAATTGGATGCATGAAATAGAGGATGAGATAGAGTCTTTGATTAAGAACTAGAAATACGATTTGGTGGAATTACCCAAAGGTAAAAAGTCACTAACTAACAAATGGGTTTTCAGGTTAAAGAAGGATGACAAAAAAAGAAGGTTAAGCACAAAGCTCTGTTAGCTATCAAGGGATTCCTTCAAAAGAAAGTAGTTGACTTTGATGAGATCTTTTCAACTGTCGTAAAGATTACTTCAATCAGAGTCATTTTTGGATTGGTATCTAGCTTGGACTTAGAGCTTTAAAAAATGGATGTGAAGACATATTTTCTTCATGGTGACCTCTCCTAGAAGATATATATGAAGCATCATGAATATTTTGAGGTTTCTAGACAAGAAAAACTCATTTATAAATTAAATAAGATCTTGTATGGATTGAAACAATTTCCCAGGAAGTGGTAATAGAAGTTATCATTCATGGTGAGCCATGGATACAAGAGGACATAGGCGGACCAATTTTTTTACATCCAAATATTTTATGATGGTAACTTTGTTTCTCTTATAATTTATGTTGATGACATTTTGATCATTGGGAAGGATGAATCAGAGATTATCCAGTTGAATAAAGAGTTATCCAATTATTTTGATATGAAGGATTTTGGAGTAACTCAACAGATTTTGAGGATGAAGATCATTCGTGACAGAAAGAGGAATTTGTTATGGATATATCAGGAGAAGTATGTTGAACGTGTTATAAAATATTTCAACATGTATAAATCCAAACCTGTGAGAATTCCTCTTCCTAACCATTTGAATTTGATGAGGAGTTCATATCTGTCATCCAAGGAAGAAATAGAGGTTATGTAGATGATACCATACTCCTCAGTAGTTGGAAGATTGATGTACTCTATGGTGATTACGAGACCTGGCATTTCCCATGTAGTGGAAATCATGAGCCGATTTCTTTCAAATCCTTGGAAGTAGCACTATGATGTAGTCAAGTGGATTCTGAGGTATCTTAAAGGTATTTCAAAGTTATGTTTGTGCTATGATGGAGATGAACCTATATTGGAGAGATATACAAATTCATATATGGCTGAATATCATGATAGTAGGAAGTCTACATCGGGATACATATATACTTTTGTAGGAGGAGATGTATCATGAAAGTCAAGGTTGTAAAAGTGTGTCTCTTTAACCACAATGGAAGAAGAGTACATTGCTGCTTTGGAAGCTAGAAATAAGATTTTGTGGCTAAAAAATTTTCCCCAGGATCTCGGATTCAGCTAGAAGGAGTATATGGTTCATTGTGATAGTCAAAGTGCTTTGGAGTAGAACAAGAACTCCATGTACCATTCTTGAATGAATCACATCAACACTCACTATCATTGGATACACGAAGTGATGGATTGACAACTGCTGCGACTTGTTAAGATCCACACAAAGGAGAACTCGTCAGATATGTTAACAAAGTTGGTTTCCCGGGATAAGCTAGACCTTTTCAGATGCTCCAGTAGATTGTAGCTGGAGGGGGATAATTGATGGAAACATCCAGCTACATACCACCTTTTTTCAAAGGTGGTGCACCAACCTCCTCCTACCTAAGACTTAGACCATTGCTTCTACACATTCTTGTTGTGTAGTAACTATTCTTTTGACAGCCATGAGAGTTGTGAATGTTATGTGGATTCCCATTGTGGAAGTCCAATGTCTGGTAGAGGTATTGTGGGAGTTGTGTCAAACTTGACACCTCCCACCATGGCAATAAAAGGAGGGTCTGAGGATTCTTCCAGCATCATCAATCTGAGCCAAGAATAGCTCCATTTTTTAGAGAGTCTTGAGATCTCCATGTGAGAGAAATAAAGGGAGGTTTTCAAGGGGTATTTTTTAAGCTTTGTTCTTGTTGAAATAAAATTCTTGTTTTTCCTCCATTTATCTCTCTTAGTGGTCAGTGAAACACTCTGGTTTTTCATTTTTAGGTTACTAGATTGACGATGAATCTACTTACCACGGGTGGTCACTAATCACTAAATTTGATTCTGATCAGACATCCCTTATTATTTCTGAATTCTTTTTTTGATCTTGGAATCTTACTGGGCTGGCCTCTATCTCCATTTTAAATCGCCGTTCGTTTTGTATTCATATATTCTCTGAGTTAGATTCCATGTGTGCTTGGGATAAGGAGTCTCTCTTCTATGAGAGAAGGTGATTATTTTTGTTTTGTTGGTCTCGTGATATTCACATGGGTCGATACTTTCCTTTAGATGCTTTATAGATTCAATTTCTAGGGATTCTACTCTCTTTCCATAATCCATCCTTTCTTAAGGCCACTGGAAACGCAATTAGCTTCTTTATGTGTATAGATGACGCCACACATTGGATTGAAAATACTATGGTGTTGCATATATGTGGAAATGGACTCTCACCCCCACTTCTAGAGAACATTTTTCTTCACAGAGACATAGATATTACCTTTTATAAAAAGCTATTTGTTTCAAACCCATTAGTTTTTGTTTTCATTATCACTTACAGGGTCACACAAGATTGACATGAAGGAATTAGATCTCTTCAAAGACCCCCTTGTAGACGTTCGAGGCTCCTCCTCCTTCCCATAGATGGAGCTCATCTCTTCAGTGCCCACCTCATGGGAATTCTTATGATGTCAGTGAGACCTCTGCCAGGCCATCCTAGGATCCTTCGGTTGGAAGTGTTGTCTCAAGGGTGGTTATATAGTTAGGTCCATATTATCCTATTTTAGCATCTGATTTGGTTATAGATTCGCCTTCTATAGGAGTGGAACCTTTATCTGTCATGTAGTGTGTTTCCCTTGATGGATCTTTTCATCAGGTTGTGGAGGACATGATTGTCTCTGCTTCTCTGATCTATGATAGTTCCCCCTATAACCTTCAATTTATTAGGAAGTTTGATCCCCTCCTATAATTTCTTGATGATTAAAGGACTTCAACTATCTCTTATAGTTACAACTCTTAACAGGAATTCAATGTATCTTCTTAGGGGTGAGAAGTTCAGTGGCTCTAGTGGTTTATCTTCTCCCAGGTTTATGGACATGGTCCCTCATAGATCATTTAGTAGAGGAGATTTGGGAGGAAAAGAAATTATTTGGGAGGACTAAAATTGATTTACCTCGTTTGGAGAGACCAAATGGATGAAGGGAGATGTTGGGGATAGAAACAGGGAAAAACGATTTTTCTCCAACCCCCGGTTGTGAATCATCCCAAAAATGGGATGATTTGGACGAAAATTGTTTGGGAGGTTGAGGTGTTTTTTAAATTTACCATATTATCCTTGTATTTCTATTTTTTTAAATAACATTGTATGCCTTTATAAACAATCCCTTTATGACTTTCATTCCTTCAAGTTGTCGCTTCATTCCCCTTCAACCATATGTCATCAAATTCTTCCATCATAGCAGCAGTCATCTGCTAATATTCCTTCAAGCTATGGTGTTCTTCCCCTTCATGATTTTCATCATTTAATTTGTTGTGTTATGATTATTTTACATTTGCAGTTTGAATTATATACAAACTTGTTGAGTTGTTTCTTTATTCATGTTTAAATCATAAAATTGTTTGAGGTAATTATGAAATACCTTGTGTATAACATGTATGGCTATCATATTTTTCTTGATAATTTATATATTCTCATTGTAATGGGAAATAAAATGTATTTAGTCAATAAATTCAAAGTTTTAGTGCATTTAATTTCATAAAAAAAGATAAATGTTTTTTTTATTCATGGATGTATTATTTTCTTGAATTGATATTTATATAAATGAACATATTTTTTATTGTTAATAATAACAAAAAACAATAATTTCATTTATCTAAATATTTTTTTCAATGTAATTTATAAATAATGATGTTTCTAAGTTCAATGTTATTTATAAATAATAGAAACAATTAGATATAAATAATTTTTATTATGTGTATATAAATAATTTTGATTATAAATAATTATGTGTATATAAAATAATCATAAATAATTTATAATTAATATTTATTATAGATAATTTTGATTATAAATAATTATGATTATCTTGAATTAATAATTTATATAAATAATTTTTAATTAATAAATATTTTGAATTAATAATTTTTAATTAATAACTATTTTGAATTAATAATTTTGAATTAATAATTATTGTTAATTAATAATAATTTTGAATTAATAATTTTTAATAACTTGAGTTAATAATATTGTATTAATAAATTATATAAATAATCTATAAATAATTTTTATTATCTTGAATTAATAATTTTGATTATCTTTAAATATTATTTTTTTTAATTTTAAAATTTTTATTAATATATGTTCTTAGTTTAATGTTTACCTAATTTTGGTGATATGGAAGATGATTATTGATTAAAATTAAAATTATTGTTTTTTTATTTGTTATGAAAAGGTTATAAAAATACATTTTTTTTAAAAATGGTAATTTGTATCATTTAACATAAATTGTTGATGTTGGACATACATTTCAATAAGTATGCTATTAGTGGGGATCTAATATGTAGTTATTTTTTATCTTGGGAAATTATGCCCTTTAATCCTTTGTTTATGTGTTATTTTTTAATAAAATGTCATTTGGGTCATTTTCACCAAAACAATTTCTTTTATTTTCTTTTAAAAATTATCACCAAAAAAGGTGGAGATAAATTACAATAATTTATTTTATTTTACTAAACTTCGGTTCCAAACAAAATGAAGAGAACCCAAAATCATTTATTCTATTTTCTTTTCTTTTATGAATTATAAAATCATTTCTTTTATTTTACTAAGACATGGCCAAACATAGTGTCACTCATCTTCTATGGCTAAGAACCTTTCCATTCATAACTCATTTGAGGCCTTATCGATGGTTGAAAGTGATCTTCCCACTCCTTTATCCTCTAATGGCAAGTAAAAAATGAATTGGAAGATCTCCTCTTCTTTAAGAGGTATGATCACCACTCCATGAACTCAGCTAGAAAGGGTAGGGATTCCACTATTTTCTTAGGTTCCTCAAGAATCTGGGCCTACCTTACCTATTCTCTATGACTTTCTCTAATCTGGAATGCCAAGGGCATTGGATCCTCGGCCAAATGTATGTATCTTTCTAAACTGGTGAGGCATAAACACATTTTTTTTCTCTTTGTTCTGGAACCAAAGTTAATGGAGGATGTTATCTAGGCCCACACTACTAAACTACATATGGTTAATCATTTATAAGGTAGCCATATCAATACCCATATATGTATTTTTTTGGAATAATAAAATTTAGGTAGAGTTTATCAGCATCTCTTCTCAATAAATTATTGTCAAGGTCGGTGAAATGGATGCTTCTTTCTACATTTCACTTTTTTATTCTAAATGTGTTGCTGGAGGCAGAGAGGAACTTTGAAATGAGTTATCTTATTCCAATCTAGGTTCTAGTTCTTGGTTCTTAGGTGGGGACTTAAACATAATTTTCGATGCGGAAACGTCGGTAGTTGCAATGACAAAAAAGAAATGATTTAGAGAAGAGTAAAAGGGGAAAAAAGAACAAGAACAAAAGGATTTATGTGGTTCAGGAATAATCACTACATCCAAAGAGAGGTATAATTTCACTATATGTCAGGAGAAAAAATTATAAAGATATTTATCAGAGTTTTTAACTTAGGAACCCTATCCCTAAATGGGATACAAAAGGAGGAAGATGATCCATTGTTCCACCAGCCACACAGGAAGTCTGCATCACTATAGTAAAAGACGATCACCCAAGTCAAAAGTGCTACAGTGGATTATGGCTAGAAGTCCAAAGAGTTGTAGTGAATGGAGGCTGTAAGTCTGCATTGCTATAGTTCCCTATCAGTGTTGGTCGGTCAACTCTACTACAGTGGTCATCATTGCTACAGTTCCCCAAAATTTGGACCGGGAGCCTTCAGTCCCGAGACCTTCAGAGCAGGGGTGCATTTCCCCCTACAACCCCCAACGATCTCATAGTGGAGCTCGACCTGTGAAGGTTGTGTCCTGGTTCGCAGTATGGGCCAGAAGCATTCATCCCGACAACATCTGAAAAAGGATCGGGCTTCACCAATTCCAAAAATTTCTGATCAATCTAAAAAAGGGAGGAATTTACTCAAGCAAGGATATGGATGGTTTTCGGAGATTTATTTCCTCTAATATCTTCATGGATCTGGTCATCATTGAAAATTGTTTTACTTGTTGTAATAAAAAGAGAGGAAGTAGTATAATATAGAACTATTTGGATAGGTTTTTGGGAAACTTGAAAGTTTTAACCAATTTATCAGGCTCCTCTATCTCCCATTTGGTACAATATTTATCTGACCATTCCCCATTGCTGCTTCAAATCAGGGCTTTACTGACTTTTGAAAGAGTTCTATTTCTACAAAGGTTGGTTAGAGGATGCTAATTTCATGTCTATGGTCTATAACTTGTGTAATGAACCTTCTCAGGTTTATACATGGTTAAAGTTCTAGAATAAGTTTCATAGATTGAAAAAACAATTGTTTAATGGATTAATAATCATCCTTCTTTTAGTCCATATTTGAATGATCTTCAAGATAAAATTCAACTTCTAGATGGGCATAATTAGGATGGATAGGATGATGGCCTTTTAAAATATCTTTCTAATAAAGTAAGTCTCCTAGAAAAATTATGGCTTGAGGAAGAACATTGTGCTCATGATCGCTCTCACCTTAGATGGATTGAGGCTGGTGATATAAATAAAATATATCTCCATGCTTTCATTAGTGAAAAGAAGGCTATTGAGAAGCATGATCTTTAAATTGAATATTGTTTTTATTACAATTATGTGGAGATCATTGGCCTATGTGAGGTCTCTCATTTCATGGATCTCTTATTAGGCCCTCATCAAGGTGTGATAGAGGTATTTTCTCCTAAATAAAAAGACTCCCACTTCTTTTATAACACCCCCTTGTCAATTATAGATGGTATGAATGATTGGGTTCAAGAAATCCCAAGTAAGGATAAATTTTAAAGGCAATCAATAGTCTTAATTTGGATAGCTTCCCTGGACTTGGTGGGTTTCCTGGATTTTTCTACACTATGGATTGTGATTACATCAAGAACGATATGAAAGTGGTAGTGCAAGATTTATTTAAGGGCAGCCCTCTTCATTATGTCACCACTTTCTATATTCCGGTTCTCATTCCCAAAGTTATTCATACCAGTAGCTCTATTGAATTTCACCCTATAAGCCTATGAAATTTCTTCTACAAGGTGATTTGTTCATTACTTAACATGGTAATTTCTAAGCTCTTGCCTTAACTTATCTCAGATGAGAAACATTGCTTTCTCAAATGTAGGATCATTCAGGGGGCTCTCGATCTCTCCCGATAAATGCTTACAGACTTTAACAGGAAAGTATCCAAGTTTAATGTCATGATAAAAATTGATATGTAGAAATCCTATTATAGAGTTTAATGGAATTTCATCTTGAAATTTCTCAGGTTCTATGGTTTTTCAGAATGGGTATGTGACCTATTATTTTATAACTTCTCTTCACCTTGGTTCTTTCTTTCTTTAATGGGAAAAATATTTAGGTTTTTCAAATATATGTGTGGTATCCTATTTCTCCTAATCTTTTTATTATTTCCCAAGATTGTTTATCATAAATATCAATACATAAATTTCTAGAGGTATGGTTTATTCGTTTATGGGATGATATGGATTTGTTGGGATTTCTCACTTATTCTTTGCAGAAGATGTGGTCTTTTTTATTAACGATATATGCAATTCCATCTAGAGATTCAAAGGAATCCTTAGTGATTATTATAACAAGAGTTGGAAACATATCAATGTCAGTAAGAACAGTGTTTACATTCCTCAAAAATGATCTAAAAGGAAAAGTAAAGCAATTGAAAATAGGCTTGGAATTATCAAAAGGTATCTCCCTATATACTATTTGGGTTCTATTTTGTATAATAAAATAATTTTCTCTAAATCCTTACAAGGTATGATATTCAATATTAAGGTTCAAATCACCAATGGGAATAGTCTCTTCCTCTCTTTTGGTGGTATAATCACTAATAATACAAAGATTAAATTTTTATTTCCAAAGTCACTTTCGAGGAAAAGTGGGAAACCATACAAATTCAAGGAAAAAATATTTATGCACTTTTGATGGTATACTCACCATTGTATTCTTTCATTCATTCCCATGAATATCTTTTCAGTCATTCATCCCCCCAATTTTGTCATCAGTTGCATTGAAATAATTCTTAACAACTTCATTTGGGACACACATCAAGAGGTAAAACATCACTAGTCCAGTTGGTCCAGGCTAGTGAGGCATTATTAAGAGGTTGAAATCAATATGAAAATAATTTATGGCTCTATGCAATGCATGCATGCTAAATTGGCATAGTAAGATCTTTTAGTCCATTCTCTTGGTGCTATTTTTATTCATCAAAAAATACAGGAAGTCCTAAATGGCTTGGATTGAGTAGGATGATGAGGGATATCAGCTTTGGAAAGGTTTAAGGACCACACTTTCTATGATTCAAGACAACTCCTTGTGGTTTTTTGGAAGGGGATATATTGAATTATGGAAATAAGATTGGGCTGGACATTCTTTTTTCTACTATGAATGCCCAGTCCCCAACACCAGTTTTATGAAGGACAACTTTAATCTAGATTTCATTGAAGCAGTGTTTGATGAGGATAAAAAACTCTTCATTCCTCCATTCAATTAGTTGAAAAGCTTTCTGTATTTATCTTTACTCCAAATCCCACAAGTTCTTTCAATATTTTAGGGTATCTTTTTTTTATTCACTAGTAGTAAGGATAGGATATCTAGAATGACAAACTTTGGTTCAAATACTTACCCAATAAAATGAACTTTTGGGTATGGAATGCTCATAACCGTTCATTACCTGTTGGAATTGAATTAAAAAATAAAGTAATTACTCTGGCTTCTAAGTTCATTTATTGTGAGTGGGATAAATTAGAATATATCCTTCGTCTATTCGTCAAAGGGGAGTGGTCCAGACTCACTACAGAGTACTGGTTGATATTTTCTATGAGTAATGAAGTTCAACATCAAGGTGCTAAACCTACGATTGTCCATATTAAAGTGAAACTCTTCTTCGGCGTGGAAGAGCTTCTATTGCTATACAAGATTGACCCTTTTTATTTAGTCTCCAGGAATTAGACTATGTTCACACCTCACTCCCATGTAGTAACTTCCTGGTTAGGTTCAGGTCATTGTTGAAGAGTCCGGGTTTGAATATATCACTAAGAGGCAGAGGGGTAAATCAGTGATGTACTTTTTACAATTTATTATTTTAAAATCAACCTTTGTGATCGGTTAAGATCTTGACTCATCGTTATTTAAGACTCACTTCTCCCATATGAAAATAACTAAAATAACTAAAAAACATAGTAATTTTTACATGGTTCACCCCAATGTAGGTTACTACGTCCTGGCTGTGTTTGGGATAATTTGAGACACAGATTCTCTACTTGTGATAAGAAATGTGATTATAATAATAGACAATGTACCAAAAATCCTGACAGAAAAACTCTCGTAATGCCTGATGACTAATGATTCGTTTGGGTTGTCTCCCGACATGATCATTAGAATAGAATCTCACCAGTGTTATTTATATGGACTCTCTCTAGTTTAATTGTCTTCTGAAAAGATCTAGTTGTTTATATTGGCATCCCACCCATTCTTCAATGATCTTTAATACCTCTTGTGAACAAGTCTTCAACTCCCACCAACTTCTGATGCAGTGATATATTGGCCTTGTTATGCTTAAAGTTCACTCTATAAAATCTTCTGATTAACTGTTGCCCTTGATCACAACTCATTCTGCTTTACACAACTCAATTAAATCTCATGAATTTATGTTCTCACATGAACGTGTATTCCATGCATTTAACAAGAAAAACTTTCACATGAGAGTGTGTATAATACATTGTACACTTCTTGTTTTCTTCACTCGCAACTTATATGCACACACTATCCACTATATTCTCAGTGCATGTGTAAATTTCATAATTCCTATTATACTCACGTATGAATGATCATGCATACTTGCATTGTCCTTTACACAAAACTATATGTTCATTGTTCTACTATTAACAATGTATGCACTCAACTCAAACAAACCCTCAACACAAGAACAAACACACCATTCTATCTTTGAAAACTCCTCCACACACTTGTCATAGTTTTTTCATACAACTCACTTACAGTTGTGTTTCATTCTACCTCAAGCATGCATTACATTACATTCATGTAGATCTTCATACAGAAGACACACCGTGTAAGTATGCACAGTCTTGAATTGTCAAAGTTCATGAAAACCAGGGAGGCGCATATTATACTATCCCATAATGATTCATGGAACCAAGTTCTTCATGAATCACTTCGAGTGTGTTATGCACAGGTCGAGTGCATGCGACCACCTCCTCTTCTCCGTGCAAGAAGAGCAACATGAAAACTCCTCCTCATGAAATAATAGTTTCATGGACACTCTGTTTTGAATAAAATAGATGCTCTCTATATTATCTCAATCGCGTCTCATGGGTGTATTCCTCACTATTTATAGGAAAATATTCATTTCCTTGCACTGAAAAACACAGATAGCCTCTCATTTTCACCAACTCACTCCTTCAATAAATATCTTCATGTGACATTGAAAAACATTGTATTTATAAAAAAATTACTTCACATTGTAACTCATTAGTTTGATATTTATTTAAATAGTAAAACATTATTTCTTAATGATTCAATCATTTTCGAATCATTGGGATGATCAAATGGTGTTTAGAATCACAACTACATCATTTGGTCAACACTGTCTAGAGAAATCTATGAGCAACAGATCTCTAGAGAGGTTGGATGAAGAAGACAACATAGATAGAGATTGAATGATCCATATTGATTGGATTGGATAGCCTGTATTATTTTCATGTTTTCTAAAGTAGATAAATAGTACCTGCACTTTGTGATCACGCAATTAAATGGTAGGTGTTTCCATGCTCCTTTTATAATAATGCACTCCACTTAACCCCCAAAATTGGTTAATGGTTATGTCTTGAACATCCGCTAGCACTGCCCCATGATGGCTCCCTGCTCCACCATAATTCCCCCACCGCTTCTCCCATGCGCCTTCACGTGGCATGCTATACATTTTCTATCGTTCAGTTCTACTGGTTGGCTCATTCCATGGTCGATCTTAGTTCCCACCTCAGCAATGGTGCACATGTATCCCTTATCTAGTTGGATAGAAAGGCAATATTTTTTATCAAAGTCATTCTTAAAAATAGACACTCAAAACATTCCAAATCCAATATACCAAACCACAATTATTCTATTTTGAATTCAATCATAATTCCCAAAACTCTCTAATTCTTCCAATGTTGTAAAAATTATGTCAATTCAAGTAACCAATGACACATGTTTTCTGAACTTCTAACTAGATCTACCATCATAATATTTACTTTTTCTTCATTTTAAGAAACTCTTACAATCAAATCATCATTTCCAATTTATGAATTATTCTCAATAATAATTAAATGGTAGAACTCCATACTTCAATCACTTTAAAATTTACTTATCTACATACAAACACATTGACAACAATTACAACACAATTATCAATTTAATCAATTTGAGATCTTCAATCTACCCCTTTGGATTTATTTTCAATACCCATTTCTTTCTAAAATCAATTTTTTCTTCTCACAATTAATTGACAATAAAACCAAAGATAATTGGGGAATATTTCTCATCTCATTTTTCTACTAGAGACATGATCATCTCTTTTATATGAAAATTCCATGATCACTTCAAAAAAGCGGAATGATCTCATGTGGTTTTCTTATCAAAGAGTCTTTAGTTAATCAACTCTAAGTCTGTGTGGCCTAACTCGATGTAAAAAAGAGAGAGATACAACCAGATATGTATAAGATTTCCATAAAATTCCATATATTTTAAATCATGCACAAAATGTCTCATGTATCATTCAAGGGGTTGAAAATAATTATATTTATCGACGAAATTCTAAATCCTGCAAATACTTCAAAAAAACCTCATAATGTTCAAGTGAAAAAGATAAAACTCCCCCTTTGTTTTATTTTTTCATTAATCAAGAACTCCCCCTTAATTAATAAGATAATACAATTAAGAGTAAGCGATTAAATTGTGATTAACATACCTTGACCTTTAATTTTGAATTTCTCCTAAGGTTTTCATATTCATTATCAAGGTTTATCCCCTTTAAGGGATGCACACTTTTCTTTCATTTTATGAAAATCAATCGAATCCATGAAGTACAACCTCATCATGTTGTCTAGAAGTGATAGCTTCAAATATCTCCTTCAATTCCTTGCATTGTTAGTTTAAAACAAGAAAAAATAGTAAATAAGGATAAACCTCTTGGTTTCTGAGAAATAACATTTAGAATGAGAATTTCCTCTCAACGCGAGGTATTATTTTCTTTCGATCTCAACATGGGAAGATTTCTTTTAAATATTTTTTTAGTATCATTGATTTCACTATCATTTTTATTCCCTTCTTCTTCTTCTTTGTCTTGAATAATTTTTTAAAACTCGTTTTCTAATACCACTTGCATTCCTTTATTTTTTTCAAGTTTCTTAGATTCCTCTAATTGTTTAGAAAATTTTATCTGATGTGGCCAAACAATTAGGCATTATTTTTTTGACATCCTCAGTCTTCTCAAAATTTCTCTTCTGATAAGAATTTATTTGAATAAAATGGATGGAGTTTTTTTCTTTTATTTGATATTTATTTTCTTTAGCAGCCTATAGTAATTGTCCTAGAAGTTTTTTCATGCAATATTCAGCACAATGACATTACGGGTC
Source organism: Viscum album (assembly GCA_963277665.1). Classification (NCBI taxonomy): domain Eukaryota; kingdom Viridiplantae; phylum Streptophyta; class Magnoliopsida; order Santalales; family Viscaceae; genus Viscum; species Viscum album. Next base: position 452,976,166 of record OY728166.1, on the reverse strand, counting down.
ACATATTTTATATATTTTCTTTAGAAAATAAAAATTATTATGAGTAGACATACTTTTTGATTTCCCAGCAACAAACTTATGCATTCTAATATTGTTTATTCTTCTCACTGATCTGCTTCTTTTATTTTCATAATTCCCCCTTGATATATGCCAATTCTGAGGAAGTAACATATTATACCAGAAGTTTTATGCTATGTTCCCAATTTTACTACAACACCAACAGTAACCTCTAAAATTTCATCTTCCATAATCCTAAAAATTTTGTTTGTGATAAAATAATTGTTGTCTGGAATCATGCCATTTTTTTCTCAGTCATGGAGGAAATTATTTTCTCAACTTGATTAAGTTCTCACTATCATCATTAGTCCATATTCTTCCAGTTTTTGTGTCAAAACATGCACCACTAAATGAAATAGATTTAGTATCACTGGTAAAATCATAAATAACATGTACCTTCTTCTTTGGACTAATCTTCACAATAGATTTGAATTATTCATCTTGAATATACACTTCTTTATCAAAATCATATCTCATCATTTTCAAGGTGTTTTATTATTTAAGACACCTAGACTATGACTTATTCAGTTCTTATACCTTTTCACCCATTTTTTAAAAAATATCTTTCAATATCTTCTCATGTTCTGTAATTTTCACCTTTGAAGTATTGATCTCTTAAATAAGATAATTCTCCTTTTGTTTTCATTTCTTTTCTCTATCTATAGTAGTTTGATTATTTTCTTGAGCAGAATATTTTGATTAAGGCATGATAAATTTTGGATCTCGAAATGTATGCATGGCAGCTATCTTCTTCTTTATCATCACTGCTTGAAGAATAAACTTGTTTCTTAACTTGTGGTATGATGGTTTTATAATTTTTATTTGAAACTTCATCTTATGATTCAGTCCATGATAAATAGTCTCCATCAACTCTCCTACCAATTGAATTTTTCTTGTACTTCCTTGAGAACTTTTTCTTCTTTTCACTATCACCCTTTCTAGATTTTTCAAATCGTCTTTTAATGTAGTATTCTTCTTCATCATCACTCTCATAATCATGAGATTTTTTCTTTGGAAAATCAATTAAAAAATGACCAATTTGACCATAATTAAATAACGTTAAAGGAATCAAACCTTTAAATTTTCCTTTTTATATTCTGATATTTTTTGGAAATAAAGTCCATGAATCTTTTATGATCTATATCACTTACCTCTTCCTCATCAGTATCTGATAATGGTTCATCATTATTTTCATTCATCTTGATACTTTTCATTTCCTTGAAATCCATTTCCTCCTTACCTTTCTTTTTTATTATAGAAGATTTTGTGATCTCATAATTGAGAAGTTTATTATGCAATTCATCAAGATATAAGTCTCCAAATTCTTACAAGGTATAAATCTTTGGGCCAAACTTGGCTCCCCAAATTTGAATTTTGGATTCTTTGATCTTCACATTACCTTCATACATATTCTCGAGTTTATCCCACATCTCTTTAGATATTTTTAGTCCCATCACTTTAGTGAACATTTTATCAGAAAAGGATGAAAAAATATCATTTATGGATTTCCCATCTACTTCAACATTTCGATTATCAACATGTTTCATGAGATCATCTACTCCTGGTAGAATAAAACCTACTGTTACAACATCACTAACTTCAAGGCCTTTTGAAAGAAGATATGGATGCATTCTATTCTTTCATCTATAATAGTTTTTTCCATTGAATAAAGGAACTCCTCTATTTTTGACTAAATTAAAACTCTCTGTTATTATATATTCAATAAAGTTGGATCTTTATAGAGGTAAACTCATACTCTGATACCACTTGAAGAGTTTAGGTTTGGATATATCATTGATAGGGGGAGGGTGTAAATAAGTGATGTACTTTTTATAATTTATTCTTTTCAAATCAACCTATATGATCGGTTAAGATCTCGATTCCCGGTTCTTTAGAGTCTCACTTATCCTATATGAAAAAAACTGAAAGAACTGAAAAAAGAACACATGGATTTTTACAAGGTTTCCCCCTGATGTGGGTAGCTACATCCTTGCTATGTTTGGGATAATCCAAGATATAGATTATTCACTATTAATAAGAAATGTGATTACAATAATAGAAAATATTACAAAATTCCTAATAGACAAACTCCCATAATGCTTGATCACTAATGATTACTATGGGCCATCTCCCAATGGGATCTTTAGACTGGAATCTTTCCAGTGTTATTTATACTAACTCCCACCAGTTGAGATGTCTCCCAAAAATCTCCAGTTGTTTATACTGGAATCCCACTAATTCTTCAATGATCTTTAATACCTCTTGTAAATAGTTATTCAAATCCCATTTACTTCTAATGCAGTTATTTGTTGGCCTTGTTCTTCTTCAAGTCCACTCAGTAAAATATTCTAATTAATTTTCGGCCTTTCTCACAACCCTTTCTTCTTTACACAACTCAATTAAATCTCATGCATGCATGTTCTCACGTGCATGTACCAAGAAAAACCCCCACATGAGAGTGTGTGCAACACACCGTCCACTTATTTTTTTTCTTCACTCGCAACTTATATACACACATTATCCACTATATTCTCAATTCATGTGTAAATTTCATAGTGCCTCTTATACTCATGTATGAATGAGCATTCATACATGAATTTTTATTTGTGAAAAACTCGATGTTCAATATTCTTCTATTAATAGTGTATGCGTGCAACTCAAAAAAACCCTCAACACAAGAACAAATTGTAATGGCCCGGACCTCTCCAGTCCATTACTTCGTGAAAATTAGGGTTAAGAAGAGGCCGCGTGAGTTTCGTGGGAGAAAGATTTAATTTATGGGAGAGAGGGAGTAATTATAAGATAATAATGGGCATTAATAATAATAATAATTATTAATGATAATGATGGTTACCTGTTGATGAAATTGAAAGAGGGTTTATTACTATTATATTAAATAATAAATGGTAATGGTGGATTTTGGTGTGTGATTAATTAAATGGAATGGTTTTAATTTAATATGATAATAAACATGGTAAACTAATTTAATGGGATTAAATTAGAACATTAGTGATGGGTGTGATTATTATTAATTTTATTAATAATAACATTGAAGTGAGAGTGGAGTTGGGTTCCACACACAAGTAGCGCATGGGGGGAAGGAGGAGGCGTGGAAATAGAGTTGTGTGTGAGTGATTGAACATTTATTCACTTTTAATAATCATTATGATATTAATGCCAATAATGTTAAAATAAAATAAATAAGTTAAAAGAGAAGTCAATCAAGGGAAGGTGCCACTTTTGTTGGAGTGTGAGGGAATTGTGGAAGAGAGAAAGATATTGGCGAGAGAAAGAGTTTAAAGGAAATAAACATTTAAAATTTAAAGTAATAAAATAAATAATTTAAAAAAAGGGAAATCAATCAAGGTGGAATGGGGTGATGCACACAAATTGGAGAGATTTTTTGTGTGGATTTTGAATGTGATAATTTAAGAAATTAAACTAAATTAAATTAAAAATAATAATAATATAATAATGTAATTATTATTTTCGTTGGGAAAACTGAATTTTGACGGTATCTTCCTCGTGCGACCTTGGTTTCATGAACCTTCAGCGGTGGTGTGACCTAGACTTTGAGACAGAATTTATGAGTCCAATATTGGGTGTCTTTTTCGGGTTTTTGGATCGGGTACCCGAAATACTCGTGAATTAATTGATTTAATATTATTATTAAATCTTCGACCCACCATAACTCCCGTGTGCGATGTCCGATTGACTTCTCATCAGTGGCGATGTGATCCTGTCATTAATACGATCGATTCAAGTCTAATGTGGGATATTAAATTATGGTTCGTGGCTCGGTTCCACGAAACACCCAATAATATTATTATTATCATTACAGGATCTTGCATCCAACATATCTCCCTCATACGGTGTTGGAATAGCGAACCGTCTGTGACGTTGCAACCCTAAAATTAAGATGGATGATTAAAATACCATAAATCCTATATTAATTATTCCTATGGATCAGGATGTTTTTACTCAGTTAAATCGTGTGGGTTAATGTGATCCTCTTTTAATGGGGAATTAAGTGTATCTTAAATCGTCGCCCCATTAAATCTTCAAAAGGGAAAAGATATCATCCTCCCTTGTTCTTCCTCTTTGTTCTCGGCTATGAGATGCTAGAACCTTTCAATACTTCTTGTAGGAGTTGTAAAATCAAACTTTACTCCTCGGATTGGTTCCGCTCTGTTTTGATGCAACCGAGCTGTATAGATCAATCCTTGATATAAGGTATGTTTTATTGTCATTCTTTTGGGATCATCTTCTCCTATTTATCTCTTCCATATTATAGCATGTAATCTCCATGCTTATAATGGGGTTTTTCTTGGGGTTTGGTTGGTGCGTTCATACCGTGGCATCCTTGGGTGGATGCAGTTGGCGCGAGAGGAGGATCGTGACCCGTTGTGTGGATAAAGAATGTCAAGAACACTTTGAGGTAGAGGATTCATTTCTTCTCTTTTCTTTTACGTGCAACTATATTGTTAGAATGTTCAATCCCACTGGATGACAAAGGAATTAACATAATAAATATTTTAACCGGATAAATAAATTGATATCGATCGCATGTTATTGCCTCATGTTTTGCTAGATAGTGTGATATCTATGCTTTCTTTGATTATCTGTTTGTTCTTGATGGAAATAAGTAAAGAATGTAAATTGGGATTAATTGATAATTGTTTGGCTAAAGAAAAAGAGGCATGTAAACAAATCTGGTTCTATTTGTAATTCTATGTTAATCAAATTAGCATGGTAAGCATGTTTAATTATTTGTGATAGCTTATTGATTAGGTTTCCCGAATTTGGAACCTATGAATAATAAATCTGTTAATTAAAGATGGATTAAAGAACTGATTGGTTGATAATTCCTTAAAGGGTTCTGAGTTACCCTCTTGATTGTTAAAGGGACAAGATCCCAATTAAGTGTGGTGTTTGTTTTCCTACTATTTGTGTTGTGATGTGATCCTGGATGGTTATTGTGATATGATGGGGCATGGAGGATTTTGGTTGAGGCAACAAATGATGCCTAGAGTGGATAGATGCATCGGTTTATGCATGTGGGTGTTAGGGAGGACACCAGGGATGATGTAATGGAGTGGATATGATTGTTGGATGCTTGGTAATTTTGATCGGTTTTTTATCTACTTTACTTTTCCCCACTACTCAAGGCATCTGGTCTTACTTACCCTTCTTCCGAAAGAGGCAAAGACACGCGGGGTATGCCATGTGCTTTCCGTGTTTATATTCTCAAGGAAGGATGAGTATATTCCCTTTTCTATAAGCGGAAAAGACTCAACGAGCAGTGAATCTACTCACCGTTTTGAGCCCCCTTGTGTTTAGTAGTATATAATGTTTTTCTAGAATGCTTGGGAATGTGGGAAAGTATTTCTATAATGAATAATTGAATAAATGGTGTTAAACCATGGGGATGGAGTTACTAGAACATAATGAAGAGGTTTTATTTTTTGAAGGAACAATTGACTTTGGTTGTGATGCTAATGAAATTTAATGTGGAATTGTTCATGGTTAATTAATGTTTAAAGAATTAATTAACATACACTGGAACTGATAAAAAGGGAATTAAATAATCTAATAAATCCCTTTAAATGGTTGTATGCTTATAGGATACCTAGTCTTAGAAGTAGTATCCCAGAGTTTGAGAGACATTAGCTGCAGTTGTGTCTAATAGTAGGTAATGCCCATAGTGTGGTTGTGATATATAATATATCCTGTACTTTTTGTGTTTGTATATGCTACTCCACCCTGTCAGAAAGGGCAACTAACACCCCGAGTATTCTGAGCCCTGGTGGGGTGTTTTCCCCAATATTTTAGTGGGAGGATGGATGGCTGACTACCCCCTTTGGCCCCTCTCTCTTCTCTTGGTAGTTACTAGTGCTGGAAGGCACATTGGTTAGTTTTCCCCATATATGTGTGTAGAGGGATGTAATGGATTATTGTTATTTGCACACATATATTCTGGATATATTTTTCTATGTACTACTATAGGTGTAACATGTATAGGCTGTGATGGCTTGAGCATCCTTACTCAGTGTATGGGCTGTAATGGATTGAGGTATAATACCTGACGTATGATACATGCTATTCGAGCTATGGTGGCTCCCAGAAACTACCTGGTTACTTTGGTGTGTGGACGTGGTGGTTTTGTTTCACGGGGTGTATATTGTGGTGCTTTGTGCAGGTGTCTGCGGGAAAGCCTTTTTGGAGAGAGATGCTCAGGATGTGCGACGTTGTGGCAAAGCGGAAAACCAGTGGGGAAGTAGTAGCAGGGTACCCTTGATATTATTTATTATATGATATATTCTTGTATGTGTTACTTGGTGAGATTAGCCATGGTGAGGTTGGGAACTTAGTATACATGTTTAGGTGACGAGTTAGTTTCAATTTTTGTTCATTGTGCTTTATCATGATTTCTTTACTTTGAAAGAGAGGCTTCGGGGAGTATTCTACTTATTATACTATTATACTCACCCTATGTATATATAAACTGTTTTTCAGGTCTCTTGGAGCAGGTTGGAGATCAAGCTGGTTTCTACTAGCTTGGGGTTGCAAGAGCTGTTCGGGCTTGTGGTTACTTCTGTTTTTACTTTCTTTTGAGTACTTGTAGTTTTTCCCCTTCCAGTTGTAGTACTTTTTCATGGAATTACATACGTGCACTTGGGTTTCTTTTATATTTTAGTTTTGAGTTGGAGTTGGTTGGTTTCTATCTTATCTCTATCTTCGACATGTGTTCTCTTATAGGGTAATGCCTTCCATTTGTGTGTTTATTATACCCTCAGTGATAGTTGTCAACCCATGGCCTATTGGAGGTGGGAATCAGGGGTCATTATATCCCTTTTAACATTGTCGACCAAGGAGGGGTACACTTTGCAGGGAGGGGGTCATAACAGAGTGGTATCAGAGGTCTGGTTGAGGGATAAGATGGAGTTTGGAGTTAGGCACAGGTGAGGTTGCATGGGTTGGTAGGGAAACAGTGTTATTCATGTTTATCAAGTGAGGTAAACACTGGAGACCGGCTGAGACATAGGTGTTTAGGGCCCCCTATGATCTGATGTAGGGGCCTTTAAGTTTACAATGGCTACTAAACAAGGTGATAATAGTTGCTAGGTAGATACCTAGGAAATGATCATGCATCATTCTTCCTTGTGCCTGCGTTTGAATGGGTAGAACTTGGGATTGGTTAACCTAAAATGAATAAAATAAAATAATTAATTAATTAATGTTGATTCTTCCATATTCCAGGCTTAGGAACTCTAACTGTTGTTATTTTACAGGTATGGATCTAGGTAGACATCTTCGTCAGGTTTGCGCAGAAAATGTTCAGCAGGTTGTTCCAGCAGATCGTCACAGGGTAGAGGTTGACAACAACAACACTTGGAGGAAGACACTCTGAGAGTTTCAGTGCCAGAGTCTGAAAAAGTATGAGGGCTCAGTTTCATATGCAGTCACAGAAGACTAGTTAGAGGAGGTTGAGATCGTCTTCAGTTTGATTCGTGCTCAGAAGGAGCATTGGGTGTCCTTGGTTGTGACAATGCTACATGGATCAGCAAGGCAGTGGTGGTTCTTGTTCCTCGGGGATCGTGAGGAGTCAGCGATCTCATGGGAGGAGTTCCGAGACACGTTTAGAGTCAAGTTTCTTTCTTCGACTGCGAAGGAGTATAGTTGTCAGGAGCTTCTTACCCTTCAACAGGGGAGCTCCAGTGTTTGAGAGTTTGGAATCTGTTTCAGGAATCTTTTACGATATGCTTCGGACCTGTTACCAGATGAGGTGGCCAAGGCGAGGCATTTTGAGGAGGCTTTTCATCAAGAGATCCAGTTCCAGGTCACTCCATTTATGCTGAAGACATATCTTGAGGTACTGGAGAGGGTAGAGGTTGTCGAGAGGACTTTGGCCAGGACTGGATCATCACCATAGGGGAATCAACATGATTCCTCACAAAGTAGAGTTGTGGTCCGGGGTTCCCGGTTTTCAGGGCATAAGAGTTTCCATTCAGCCAGGGGTAGGTCCCAGCCCTTCACATCTCGCTTCTCTAGAGGAAGCAAATCTCAGGCCTATTCCAAGGGATCAGGTGCTTGTTTTTATTGTGGTGGTCATGACCATCAGCAGCGGGAGTGCCCGACCTTTCAAAGCAGTCATCGTGCACCGGGCGCTACGCTCCAGGTTCCTCCGTTGAGGCAGTTCTAGCCGAGGCAGCAGTAGCCAGTTGCACCAACTTTATATCAGTAGAGGTTAGATGGGGCAGGTAAAGGACATTCCCATGACGCTCCTCATCCTCATAGAGCAGAGCGTGGCCATGGTGGTGGTCGTCATCAGGGTCAGAGAGGCCATGGAGGAGGTCGTGGTCAGCTTAATTCTCTAGCGTTTCCAGCTCCAGGCTAGCCAGACGTCGTTTGAGGTACCCTTTTCTTATTTTCTACCTTGGTGTATGCCTTGTTTGATTCAGGAGCGACACACTCATTCATATCACCTACCATTTTCCATGCTTTGGGACTTGAGGTAGAGAGACTTCCAGTGCCCTTGGCGTTGACTACGCCAATTGGAGGTCGAGCTGACTTGTTTGAAGTATGTAGAGATGGTGAGCTATTGTTGGGGAAACACCGCTCTTGGGGAGATTTACTATGTTTACTAATACAACCATATGATGTCATCCTCGGCATGGATTAGTTGTATTTGGTGCAGGCTATCGTGGATTGCTTCAGGAAAAAGGTTGTCTTCATTGGTGCGGATGGAGAGAATGTGGTGTTTGTTGGTGAGCGAGACCCTCAAATGGGTCATAGGCACGTTCCATCCTTATCATCCATGATGGTTGAGATGATGCTGAGCTCTTCAGAGGTTCAGCAGTTGGCGTTTCCTAGGGTCGTAGAGGAGTACCCTGATGTCTTTCCAGAAGAGGTTGTAGCATTACCCCCTCGATGAGAGATCGAGTTTGGGATCGAGCTATATCCAGGAGTGTCTCCTATCTCTATGTCTCCATATAGGATATCCACTTATGAGTTATGAGATCTACGTATACAGCTTGATGGTCTGTTGCAGTGCGGTTTTGTTTGTCCAAGTGTGTCACCATGGGGTGCACTAGTTTTGTTCGTGAAGAAGTCTGATGGAAGTTTTCAGTTGTGTGTCGATTATTGTCGTTTAAACAAAGTGAAAATAAAGAATAACTATCCTATTTCATGAATTGATGATTTATTCGATCAACTGAAGGGTGAAAGTTGGTTCTCAAAGATCGAATTGTGGTCGGTATATCATCAGATGCGTGTGAAGGATGAGGATATTCCGAAGACTGCTTTCTGTTGTCGTCATGGGAATTATGAGTTCGTTGTAATGCCATTTGACATGACGAATGATACAGATGTATTCATGGGATTGATGAATGCTGTGTTCCATGAGTTCCTGGAAAAATTCTTGGTAGTTTTCATCGACGACATCCTTGTGTACTCCACATCTGAAGAGGAGCATGCAGAGCATCTACGAGCTGTTTTGGGAGTTCTTCGCCAACATCAGTTGTACGGGAAGTTGCCGAAGTGTGAGTTTTGGTCACGAGAAGTCCGTTTCTTGGGTAATGTTGTTTCCCAATAGGGATTATCTATGGATCCATCGAAGGTAGAAGCATTTGTCTCTTGGGAAACCCCCAAGACAGTGTCATAGGTGCAAAGTTTCCTTGGTCTCGCTAGTTACTACAGGAGGTTCGTAGCCAATTTCTCATGAGTTGTGACTCCTCTGATAGATTTGACCAAGAAGGATAAGGAATTCATATGTACTGATCAATTTCAGGTATCATTCCAGTATCTAAAGGAGAATTTATTAAGTGCTCCAGTCCTTTTTCTTACAGCTGAGGGAGTCCAGTTTGATGTTTTCTACGATGCTTCACATCTGGGGTTAGGTTGTGTTATCATGCAGTAGAGGTCAGTTGTTTCTTATGGGTCTCAGGAGTTGAGTCCCCATGAATGCAACTATGCCACCCATGATCTTGAGTTGGCAGCTGTGGTGTTTTCTCTTAATTTGTGGAGACATTACCTCATTGGTGAGCGCTTTGTGGTTTTCACTGATCATAAGAGTTTGAGGTATGTTTTCTCCCAGCGTGACTTGAACTTATGATAGCATCGGTGGATGGAGTTATTATAGGAATACGAATTTGAAATATCGTATACACCTAGAAGATGGAATGTTGTAGCTGATGCGTTGATCTGAAAGTCACGTAGTGATGTTGTGCATGAATCTGGTGATTCCTAGAGAGTAATGGAAGAACTGTTAGCATTGCATCTTGATATAGGAGAAGTTGGGGGTAGAGGTTGTCTTTTTCAGATGATGGTACAGTCATACCTGGTGCAGAAGGTGGAAGAGTCCCAGTTGGGAGATCTAGAGGTGGAGGTTTGGAGAGACCGAGTTTTTTGTGGTGAGGCCCCTGATGGTTGGTTGGAGGACGAACAACACCGAGTGCTGTATCATGGAAGGATTTTTGTTCCCTTGATGATGCATGAGACGGTTCTCTGAGAGTTCCATAGTTCTTCCCTAGCAGTACATCCTGGCGTGACAAAGATGTACCGATCCTTGAGGAGTCAGTTTTGGTGGCCTGGGCTGAAGCGTGCGGTTGCGGAGTTTGTGTCTCGATGTTTAGTCTTCCATAAGGTGAAGGCTGAACACCGTGTTCCTTGTGGTCTTCTCCAGCCATTATAGATTCCTCAGTGGAAGTGGGAGGACATATCAATGGACTTTGTTACAGGTTTACCTCGAGCTATGGGAGGACATGATGCTATTTTGGTGGTAGTGGATCGTTTAACAAAATCGGCCCACTTCATAGTGATCAAGGAGTTGAGCTTAGTGGAAGTTTTGTCAAGGCAGTATCTAGAGGAGGTGGTGAGACGTCATGGAGTCACTAGGATGATCATTTCTGATCGAGATCCTCATTTTACCTCCAGGGTGTGGAGAGGTCTCCAACATGCTTTTGGTTCTCAACTATGCCTTAGCACTACTTTTCACCCTCAAACGGATGGTCAGACAGAGCGAACCATCCAGACCCTTCAAGACATGTTACGCTCTTGTGTTCTTGATTTTGGAGGTTCATGGATGAGGCACTTACCCTTGGTAGAGTTCGCTTACAATAATAGTTTTCACTCCACCATTGGTATAGTGTCGTTTGAAGCCTTGTATGGCTGGACTTTCCGCTCTCCGTTGTGCTAGACTGGGGTCGGAGAGTCAGCAATTCTCGGACCGGAACTAGTGTAGAATAAAACTGAGATGGTTCAAGTGATTTGTGAGAGGATTAAGACAGCGCAAGATCGTCAGAAATCATATGCTGATCAAAGAAGGAGGCCCTTAGAGTTTAATTTTGGGGATCATGTGTTTCTGAAGGTGACTCCCCGTCGTGGGAAACGAAGGTTTAGTCATGGAAGTAAGCTTTCTCCCCAATTTGTTGGGCCGTTCGAGGTTTTAGCTCGTGTTGGAGCTATGGTGTATCGAGTAGAACTTCCCCCACAGATGAGTCGGATACATGATGTTTTCCATGTATCACAGCTCTGTCGTTATCTTCATGATGACTCCCACATTATCGATTGGGGAGAGATCGATGTTGATGATGATGCAACCTTTGAGGAGCGACCTGTGGAGATCCAAGACCGCAAGGAGAAGGTGTTGTGCAGGCGTTCTATCCCCTTAGTTCGTGTCTTGTGGCGACACGGTGGCATGGAGGAGAGTACCTTGGAACGTGAGTCACAGATACGTGCTCAGTACCCAGAGTTGTTTGATGCTTAACTCTTTTCATGTAATGATGTCCCCTTTGTGGTTAGACCTTTCATATTTTATTTATGAATTTCTTTTGTTGCTTTTTTGGCTTGCTCTCTTTTGATATGTATCTCGATGGGTGGTTGTTCAGACCTCGTTTCTTTTTTTTGTCTCTTTAGTTTGGTTTTGAATTCTCGGGGACGAGAATGTTTTGAGAGGTATCTGATGTAATGGACCAGACCTCTCCGGTCTATTACTTTGTGAAAATTAGGGTTAGGAAGGGACTGCGTGAGTTTCATGGGAGAAAGATTTAATTGATGGGAGAGAGGGAGTAATTATAAGATAATAATGGGTGTCAATAATAATAATTATTATTAATGATAATTATGGAAACCTGTTGATGAAATTGAAAGAGGATTTATTACTATTATATTAAATAATAAATCGTAATGATGGATTTTGGTGTGTGATTAATTAAATGGAATTGTTTTAATTTAATATGAGAATAACCATGGTAAACTAATTTAATGGGATTAAATTAGAACATTAATGATGGGTGTGATTATTATTAATTTTATTAATAATAACATTGAAGTGAGAGTGGAGTTGGGCGCCACACACAAGTAGCGCATGGGGGGGAAGGAGGAGGTGTGGAAATAGAGTTGTGTGTGAGTGATTGAACATTTATTCACTTTTAATAATCATTATGATATTAATGCCAATAATGTTAAAATAAAATAAATAAGTTAAAAGATGATTCAATCAAGGGGAGGTGCCACTTTTTTTGGAGCGTGAGGGAATTGTGGAAGAGATAAAGAGATTGGAGAGAGAAAGGGTTTAAAGGAAATAAAGATTTAAAATTTAAAGAAATTAAATAAATAAGTTAAAAAAAGGGAAATCAATCAAGGTGGAATGGGGTGATGCACACCAAATAAGAGAGATTTTGTGCGTGGATTTTTAATGTGGGAATTTAAGGATTTAAACTAAAATTAAATTAAAAATAATAATAATATAATAATGTAATTATTATTTTCGTTGGGAAAACTGAATTTTGACGGTATCTTCCTCGTGCGACCTCAGTTTCACGAACCGTCAGCGGCAGTGTGACCTAGACTTCGAGACGGAATTTATGAGTCCAATATTGGGTGTATTTTTCAGGTTTTCAGATCAGGTACCCGGAATTCTCATGAATTAATAGATTTAATATTATTATTAAATCTTCAACCCGCCATAACTCCCGTGTGCGACATCCGATTGACTTCTCATCAGTGGAAATGTGGTCCTATCATTAATACAATCGATTCAAGTCTAATGTGGGATATTAAATTATGGTTCGTGGCTCGGGTCCACGAAACACCCAATATTATTATTATTATTATTATTATTATTACGGGATCTTGCATCCAACATATCTCCCTCATATGGTGTTGGAATGGCAAACCGTCTAAGATGTTGCAACCCTAAAATTAAGATAGATGATTCAAAGACCATAAATCTTATATTAATTATTCCTATGGCTCGGGATGTTTTCACTCGGTCAAACCACGTGGTTTAATGTGATCCTCTTTTAATGGGGAATTAAGCATATCTTAAACCGTCTCCCCATTAAATCTTCAAAAGGGACAAGATATCATCCTCCCTTGTTCTTACTCTTTGTTCTCATATATGAGATGCTAGAACCTTTTAATCCTTCCCGTAGGAGTTTCACAATCAAACTTTACTTCTTGGATCGGTTCCGCTTTTTTTTTATGCAACCAAGTTGTATCGATCAATCCTCGATATAAGGTATGTTTTATCGTCATTCCTTTGGGATCATCTTCTCCAATTTCTCCATTACATATTATATCATGTAATCTCCATGCTTCTAATGGGGTTTTTCTTGGGGTTTGGTTTGTGAGGTTGTATCGTGGCACCCTCGGGTGGATGCAGTTGGCGCGAGAGGAGGATCGTGACCCGTTGTGTGGATAAAGAACATCAAGAACTCTTCAAGGTAGGGGATTTGTTTCTTCTATTTTATTTTACGTGAAACTGTATTTTTATCATGTTTAATCCCACTCGATGACAATGGAATTGACATAATAAATATTTTAACTGGGTAAATAAATTGATATTGATCGCATGTTATTGCCTCATGTTTTTCTAGATAGTGTGATATCTATGCTTTCTTTGATTAGCTGTTCGTTCTTGATAGAAATCGGTAAAGAACGTAAATTGGGATTAATTTATAATTGTTTGGCTAAAGATAAAGAGGCATGTAAACGAATCTGGTTATATTTGTAATTTGATGTTAATCAAATTGGCGCAATAAGCATGTTTAATTATTTGTGATAGCTTACTGTTTAGGTTTCCTGAATTTGGAACCTACAAATAATAAATATATTAATTCATGATGGATTAAAGAACTGATTGGTTGATAATTCCTTAAAGGGTTCTAAGTTACCCTCTTGATTGTTAAAGGGCCAAGATACCAATTAAATGTGGTGTTTGTTTTCCTGTTGTTTGTGTTGTGATGTGATCTTGGATGGCTATTGTGATATGAGGGGGTATGGAGGCTTTTGGTTGTGGCAGCAGATGACGCCTAGAGTGGTGAGATGCATCAGTTTATGCATGTGGGTGTTAGGGAGGACACTAGGGATGATGGATTGGAGTGGATGTGATTGTTGGATGCTTGGTAATTTTGATTGGTTGTTTATCTTATTTACTTTCCCCCACTTCTAAAGGCAGCTGGTCTTACTTACCCTTCTTCTGAAAGAGGCAAAGAAACGTGGGGTATGCCACATGCTTTCCGTGTTTAGCTTCTCAAGGAAGGACGGGTATATTCTCTTTCTATAAGTGGCAAAGACTCGATGGGTAGTACATCTACTCACCGCGTTGATCCCCCTTGTGTTTAGTAGAATATAATGTTTTTCTAGAAAGCCTGGGAATGTGGGAAATTATTTCTATAATAAATAATTGAATAAATGGTGTTGAAACATGGGGATGGAGTTTCTGGAACATAATGATGAGGTTGTAATTTTTGAAGGAACAATTGACTTTGGGTGTGATGATAATGAAATTTAATGTGGAAGTGTTCATGGTTAATTAATTTTTAAATAATTAATTAACATACACTAGAAATGATAAAAAGAAAATGAAGTAATCTAATAAATCTCTTTAAATGGTTGTGTGCTTATAGGATACATAGTCTTAGAAGTAACAGCACAGAGTCCAAGAGACGTTAGCTGCAGTTGTGTCTAAGACTAGGTAATTCCCATAGTGTGGTTGTGAGATATAATATATCCTGTAATTTTTATGTTTCTATATGCTACTCCACCCTGTCAGTAAGGGAAACTGACACCCCAGGGATTCTGAGCCCTGGGGGGTGTTTTCCCCAACATTCTGGTGGGAGGATAGATGGCCGACTACCCCCTTTGGCACCGCTCTCTTCTCTTGGTAGTTACTGATACTGGTAGGCACATCAGTTAGTTTTCCCCATATATGTGTGTAGAGGGATGTAATGGCTTGTGGTTAATCACACACACATATTCTGGATATAGTTTTCTATGTACTACTATAGGTGTAACGTGTATAGGCTGTTATGGATTGAGAATTATTACTCGGTGTATGGGCTGTAATGGATTGAGGTATAATACCTGACGTATTATACACGCTATGCGAGCTGTGGTGGCTCCCAGAAAATACCTGGTTACTTTTTTGTGTGGACGTGGTGGTTTTGTTGCACAGGGTGCATATTGTGGTGCTTCGCCCATGTGTCTGTGGGCAAGCCTTTTTGGAGAGAGATGCTCAGGACGTGCGACGTTGGGGAAAAGTGGAAAACTAGTAGAGAAGTAGTAGCAGGTTACCCTTTATATTCTTTATTATATGATATATTATTTTATGCGTTACTTGGTGAGAGTAGCCATGGTGAGGTTGGGAACTTAGTATACCTATTTAGGTGATGAGTTAGTTTCACTTATTGTTCACTGTGCTTTAGCATGATTTATTTACTTTGCACGAGAGGCTTCAGGGAGGATCCTACCGAGTATACTGTTATACTCACCCTATGTATATATAAACTATTTTTCAGGTCACTTGGAACAGGTTGGAGATCAAGCTGGTTTCTACTAGCTTGGGGTTGCAGGAGCTGTTCAGGCTTGTGGTTGCTGCTTTTTTTACTTTCTTTTGGGTACTTGCAGTTTTCCCCTTCAAGTTGTAGTAATTCTGCATGGAATTACATACGTGTACTTGGGTTTCTTTTATATTTCAGTTCTGAGTTGGAGTTGGTTGGTGTCTATCTTATCTCTCTCTTCCGAATGTGTTCTCTTATAGGGTAATGCCTCCCATTTGTGTGTTTATTATACCCTCGGTGCTAGTCGCCAACCCGGGGCCTACTGGAGGCGGGACTCAGGGGTCATTATCTTCCTTTTCACATTGCCGACCCAGGAGGGGTACACTTTGTGGGGAGGGGGTCGTTACAAAAACACACCATTCTATCTTTGAAAATTCCCTTGCGTACTTTCCACAGTTTCTTTACGCATCTCACTTATAGCTGTGTTTCATTCTACCTCAAGCATTCATTACATTATATGCATGTAAATCTTCAAACGCAAGACACACTGTGTAATTATACATAGTATTGCAGTGTTAAAGTTCACGCAAACTAGGGAGGTGCATATTACGCTATCCTAGAATTATTCTCAGAACCAATTTCTCCTCGAAGCACCTCGATTGTGATATGCATAGGTTGAGTGCTTGTTTCCACATCCACTTCTTCGTGAAAGTAGAGCTACACAAAAAATCATCATGAAATAGTTGTTTCATATATGCTTTGTTTTGAAAAAAATAGAATCTATCTGAATCATCTCAACCATATCTTATGGGTGTATTCCTTTCTATTTATAGGCAAAGTTTTGTTTCCTCACACTGAAAAACATGGAAAATCTCTCATTTTCACCGACTCACCCCCACATAAAATATCTTCACGCAATAATGAAAACACCATATTTATAAAACAATGTTAATCCACACTTTAAATCATCAGTTTAATCTTAATTTAAACATTAAAAAATCATTTCTTGATGATTCGATCATTTTAGAATCATTAGGATGATCAAATGGTGTTCAAAAGCATAACTTCATCATTCAGTCAACATTGCCTGAAGAAATCGGCATGCAGCAGATCTTCGATGAGGTTGGATGAAGAAGACAACATAGATAGAGATCAGACAGTCCAGTTTGATTGGATTGGATGACCTATATTCTTTCCATGATTTTTTAAAGTGGAGAAACAGTACCCTCACTATGTGATCCCACATCAAAATGGTATGCATTTCCATTCTTTCTTTTATAACAAAGTGTGCCACCTCAACCCCAAAAATTGGTTGCCAGTTATGACATGAACATCCACTAGCACCACCCCATGTCAGCTCACTAATACTCCCATGCTCATTGACGTGATCATGCTAGGGTAGATTCAAGTTCCCACCTCAGCAGCGGTTCTCCTGGGATCCCTTATGTGTTTAGATAGTAATGAATTTTTTTATCAAAGGCCTTATTAGAAATAAACAATAAAAATATGCCAAAGCCATTATACCAAACCACAATTCTCCTATTTGGAATTTAATAATAATTCACAAAACTCTATAATTATTTCAATGTTTTAAATATTGTGTCAATTCAAATAACCAATGACACATGTTTTTTGAACTACTATCCAATTCTATAATCATCACATTTAATGTTGCTTCATTTGAACCAACACTTAAAATTAAATAATAATTTCCAATTTATGAATAATTATCATGAATAATTCAATGGAAGAACTCCATACTTCAATCACTGTAACATTGAATTCTTGTCATACAAACACATTGACAACAATTACAACACAATTATTATTTTAATCAATTTGGGTTCTTCAGTTGGGTAGGCTGGAAGGCCCCCTATTAAATCTTCAATTTAAACTTAGATGGATCTTATATTCAAGGATTTATGAGTGGTGGCACCCTTATTCACGATTCCATGGGTTTTGTGCTTATAAATTTTTTATCTGTCTATGGTGAAGGTAATTCACTAACCACTGAGGCTCGCATGCTGCATTCTGGTTTAATCCTCTTCTCTTAGAATAATATTTTTCTTTCTACGATTGAGTTGGATTCTGTCTTAATTATCTAGCTTCTTTTGGGGGTGTCTCTTGTGTCACTAGATAATTTCTTATATCACCTGAAACTATAAATAGATGTTCCATCCAAGTATATAGATCTTACATACTTATCATGAGGGGGATTACGCAACAGATTGTCTTGTGTCCAAAAGAGTCTAGGATGAGGCTCTAGTCATCTACTCAAGTTCGGATTTTCTCCCTTTTGGCTGTAAGGACTATATTAAAGAGTATTATATGGGGATACATCGCTTTAGGTCCCCATGATGTTTTTTTCTTGTTTCTTATCTTTCTTAGACTATCTATTCTTTTAATAAAATTTCAAATTGTCAGTCAGGTATGAATGTTATAGAAATTAATTATTTATTTTGAATTGTTTGTGATACCAAATGTATATTTTACATAGTGTTGTATATATTCAGGATTTCAAAATAAAAGGATGAATTGATTGAGCTTGAATTTTATATTCATGAGATGAATTAAATAGTTACTACATCAGGTATTTGAATATAAATGATTTTATCAAGCTCAAATGAATACAATTAAATGATGCGTATCTTCATCTCATTTCCCTTATGTGATAAGAGAATTTTTTCGATTGAAGAGAGTTTTTGTGAAAAAGTATGAGATGATTAATTTATACACATGGTTTATGATTCATCAATTTCTATAACATGTTTTGAGAAGAAGATGTTTATAAAAGTTTTTTATCTTTGATAAAATATTTATCCTAGTATTTTTTAAAATATGTGGGAATGTGTTCCCACCACTCATCAGTGGTATATTTTACTAAAGTCTTATTTTTAAATAAAAAAAGTGTCCCAAACATATAAAATACCATATATGATATTCCAATAATAGTTTATTTGTTAAATATTACTACTAAAATGAAATGAATGTTATTCCCTAACATAAAAGGGTTTGTGTATCTTAGCAAGATACACCAATATAAAAAGTATAGAAGTTCAAATTTAACAAATAAAGAATTATACCAATCTAAGTATAAAGTGAATTTTACATAATATCCTAAGTGAGTTAGGATATATTAATAAACAATAATTTAATTTGTTACATTATTTCAAGGAAAAGGTTTGATGGTATAGGGTTCCAAGGATGATGATGATGAACTTAGAAATAGTTCTAAGTATACAACAGAAGGTAACATCATAATATTTTATGTTGTGAATTTAAGAAGTTTGAATATGTTCAATAGTTGAACAGTTACGAATATGAGTCTTAAATATCACTATTATTCAAAATGGTTTTCTTCATAGATTTTTCTCACTAAAGAGTTTAGTGGGAGGGTTTTATCATATGGTCACATAGATATGTGATGTGGATTTCATATTATGTAATGTGTCAACAAAACCTATAATGTGTAGTGAACATAAGAATGATCTGTAAATTTATCATATATAATATGATAAATCGGTGATTATGTTGGGTTTATTAAATATTCTTAAAAGAGTTTAAGAATATTAAAATGTATCATATTAGAGGCAATATCCCCTTTATCATTCTTTCATGTTGGATGCATAAATTTATATATAAATATACATTTCATGAAGAGTAATGATATAGACCTCTCAAAGTACAACTTTGATTTTATCTCTAACTAAAGTTCATCATGGAGTATTATAGGTTATGATGAAATTATATGGTTAACGTGAGTGGGATTCTTGTATATAGATACACAATATTCTCACGAGTCACAAAACAAAGAATATGATTCTTCGTATACATTAGATGACCTACTAAGTATACCACATAGAGTGTAATATAGAGACGTATTTGGTATACTAGGGGTGCATGGATAATATTTGAGTCCCCACTACCTAAGGTTGACAAGATACCTAGCATTAGAACCTTTATACTTTTATACCCTACTTACACAAGTCTATGTATTTACTTAGCTAATATGGGGGTGGATGGGTATGTTGTTGATCATGTCATCAGTTAGAACTTAATCAAGATGGGAATTTTCCTCTTGTATGGTGAGTATGATATATGGGCCCTCGATTGAGATAGACTATGGGAGTTTAAGACCACACTTAGATATTATATATCTATCCAAATAAGGGACATGTGATGTGTTTATCCATATGGATGAATGACATGTGATGTATTCATTGATCAGATCAGTCTATACTCTGTGAATCGAGAACAGATGAGTTGGCTATATGGGATTGACATGTTCCATGTCCCATGTTCACTCGATTTATTGGACAAAAGAAAAAATATGAGAATTCATATTTTCATATGATGCATATTGGTGGACACAGGTATAGAGATACATGTGTTTGATGGAGATCATGTCAGGTCCCTTTATAGCTTGAGTATCCATGACACTTTTCTAGAGGACACTCTTTTATTACATATATGGATCTAGTGATTCATATTTTTCATCAATGATATAAAGTACTGTGGGGTCACACTTTTTGGTTTACTAAATGGGAATTGAGTTTGACTTAGAGAGATACTCTAAATTTATTTTAAAGTTAATCCAAAAGTGTTTTAGATGGGTGTTCACAAGGCTTTGCATATGATGTGATACAAAGTGAAGTTAATGATAACTTTCCAAAAGTATTTTTGAAGATATCCAAAAGTATTTTTGGATATGAGTTTACAATTTATTATATGTGATACAATATAAGTTGGAATGGAACATAGTATTTAAGGATTTAGTACAAGTGGGATATTGAAGGAGATGTTCCCTAAAGCTAGATTTATATATGATAAAATTATGAGCTAATTTGTATCACATGAAAATTATGATTTTCATGAAAAATAGGTTGTATCGTTTCATATAAATATATATGAAACTAAACGATAATGCTTATCATTCAATAAAATCTTCCACATAAGCTATCATTAATGAATTGTTTCATGATATGAAATGGTAGGGAGTAAATGCATGCAATGCATGAACTGGATATGGTATTTATTCATGCATTTCAATGCATGAATAAATGAGAGGATAATTAAAGAGAATCCTTTATTTCATATTTAACTACTTCCATGTGATGGTAGTGTATGTGAAATTCCATTATATTTGGAAAAAGCTCCCATAAACCAAATGCTATATTTTCTTCCTTCTTTTCATATGAGATGATAACACAAAATGAATGGAAGAAGAATCCCATATTAATGTCAGATGATTCAGTTTGCCCCATGGATATCTCTGAATGTGGGATGTAATTAGATTACCACGTAGTGATCTTTATCAAACCTATGTGATTACATTTGAAGATGATGTAGTGGCTTCTTCGGTGTATGGTATGCACGTTTACAGTAGGTTCTTCATTTTTATATTTTGTGCAGTTTTTATATTTCTTACGTGGGAGATCCTCATACAAGGGTTTAAATCATTTCTACCACTTATAGTAATTGTTATTAGACTCTAAAAAACCCTTAAATTTCATGTTCTAACATTTATATCTCATTGCTACCATCCTAAGATGATGAACCGACCAATACTGATACCATTTATAAAATCTTTTCCCAACTCAATGGGTTGGGATAGGTTAGAGATGCCACTAACCATAAGTGACGTCCCTAAGACACAAAAGGTTGGAAATAAATTCCAAGGGATTTCCTGAATATTGGGGAATTATTTTCTCTTTATAAAAGTAAAACAAAACCAAATATAACAAATGAAGTGATAAGTAATAACTATATGATGCATGATAATATTTGTTTTAACAAAAGACTCAAAATAAAACCAAGATAAAAGTAGTAACATAAATGAGATACATCGACTAATTCAAGACCAAGAGATAACATGAATCTATGACACCAAAGTGGAATCATCCCAAGCATCACCTAAACTAGCTCCAAGATCCAACTCCACATGCCTCGCCCATGGTATCAAGATGCATCACTAGATAAGTATGATGCCTTTCCCTTTCTTATGTCCTAATAAACAACATATACAAATACACAAAAGTGATCAAGCATTGGGGTGAGTATAACACTTAGTAGTAAATCCCCAAAGACTTTCCAACACACTCCACTAAGAAAAGAACAAGTTATCACATTTTATATAATATAGATGAGAAATGGATAAACAATTTTATACAAATACATAACTGAGTTCCATGTAAGAAAACACTAATCAAATCTTATCACCACTTCTTACCACTTGGCATAACCATCCAACGTTCACACACACAAAATCATGTATTCATGCCATGGATTTCCCTATACTTGTGAGTGGTGATTCATCATGTCACCAAGTCATCACTTAGTGACCCACATTGATGGTGGTACTTCATAACCATGATGCATCCCACATTCATGGTGTTACTTCATAATAATGTTCCATCCTAATGAACACATGATAACCTAATTAGGACAAGTTTTATACCAATTCATTCCACACAAATCAATTCTTTCTTTCAAAACATATCATCAAATATTTTTCGGACATTAAAACAAAACCATAATTTTAAATACATAATTTAAAATTATAAAACAAGCGGTGTTGATGCTCCTTTCCATCACAGAGTCCACCAAATGGAAAAGGGGAATAACTTAAGCACAAAGAGGGTCACCCTTTGAAGAACATCAAAAAAATTGATGAAGGCATGGACTAGAAGCCCATTTGGAGTGAGGCGCTCAAGTTACTTGCGCGCCGTGCAAAACACTTGTGCACTACCTATGGGTCACGAAGCTCACTTGGGTGACCTATTTGGTTTTTCACCCAAGGTGCAAGGTGGCCTATAAATAGCCCATGTGGGCCCCTATTTTAAGGACGGATTTTCCAAAAGTCAAATTCAAGCTCTGGTCGCCCTAGTCTTCAACTCAACTCTTCTGAAAGCTTCTAAGGTAACTTTTTACCTAGAATGGACGACGTAAAGGAGTAGAATAAGGACTAAGTGTTTATAATTCATCAACACTTGCGTGCCTAAGTGTCTAGACCTCCTTAAAAATGGAAACACTTGTGCGCCACCCTACCCATTCGATGAAACTTGCGCGTCGCCCTTTTGGAAACATATTAGGATAATACTAAAGTCTTGAGTTAAGTATCACCCAAGTATTACCCTATAGATTCTTTATTACCCAGGTGAACCCATTTCTCACAAGTACACTTGCGCGGACAAGAATTGCACACCAAATGACTTATGCGACCTACACTTGCGCGCAAACTTCATTTGTGTGCCTCTCTCCCGTTCACCTCTCCTCTTCAAGATATTAGCCCTCGAACCCCTTTTCAAATCCATTTATGTCATGGTTCCTTTGTTGGATTCCTTATTTGAAATGAATTCTGTGAGAACCTCTCCCAAAACCTCGTGACTTACAAGCTTTATGTCACTACGGTTAGAGGTTTTCCTCTATATAACCTCATCCTTTAAGATGATAAGATCTTTTTATTTAGGGATTCCTCCTCAAGAGTAATACCCAAGTCCCCTTAACTTGGTCCTCCTTCTTAAGAGTAAGCCCCAGTCATAGTTTCCTTTGACATTGGGCATCCTCCTCAGGAGTAAGCCCCAATCTTAATTTCTTTTGATTGGGGCCTCCTTCCCAGGAATAATCCCCAATCATAAGGCCCTTTTAATTTGGGCCTCCTTCTCAGGAGTAAACCTCGGGTTAAAACTCCAAATCTCCATAAAGTACAAATACCTTTATGGACCCTGCTCCTGGGCTTATTTCCTAAAGTAAGTCCTGGTCTTCATCTACTTGGGCAGTCATACATACGTAAGCCCCACATCATTTATTGCGATTGAATCTTTCATGGAACAATCGTTAGGTTTACTAATACCTCTTTTTCTCACACTGATCATGACTTATGTGATCTTAGAGTGTAAATGTAATCACGAAATCTCTTTTTGGGTCGTTAACCATGCATAATCCCCGTATTTCTTCACCCGAACTACGTGGACTTTGATCTCTACCTTAAAAGTAGAGTATGTAGGAAGACTTTCTAAGGTTCAATCCCATCATTAATTAATTATTTTCTGTCCCATATGACGTTAAACTATATCCTTATTATCGAACTATGTGGGTTCTGATTCCTTTTTAACGAGGATACGTAGGTAGCCCATCTGCGAGTACGATCCCAACTCTGAAATAATCTAGGTCTTTTTGAATGACAATAAACTTCAAGTGCCCCACTGAGTGGCTTTAAAACTGTTATGGTCATCATAATGACCAAGATATTTCTATATAATGTATTGAAGGATACCATTGACTAAGAATATCTAATACATACGAATGATTCTCCATCGATGAAGAACCTCAAATACATATAAAAGATTCTCTAAATCCCATACATATCAATCATCGATTTACAAATATAAAGGAAAAATCATTTTCATGATTGGTGAATTAATAAGGATTCGTGAACATAACTTAAATCTATAAGAGAGAACCAGAGTAGGAAATAATTCCCCCCATAAATATGTGATGAGTCTGACCTCTCATCCTCTCGACCAATGCAAATTCTTAAGCATCATCAGTCCACAACTAATGAGCACCTACCTTTGGAAAGTAAGTCCAAATGGATATAAAATCATTGGGTGTTTTTAGTTATACAAATAAACTCATTAGAAACCGATTGGAAAGTTTGAACCTTAAACAAATAAGGACATCCCCATTTCCAGACAAAACAAAAAAATGGTGAACCCGACGTGAATCCTTAACCAAGTTAAATGATGTTTTACTTATTTGTTAGGCCCCTATTAAACTCAATATGAGGGCCAACAAAGCAATAAATAACGTATGTGCTTATCCAAAAGATGTAGTCTGGTCAGACTTATCTTGATTATGTCTGCTATATCAAGCATGCACTCTTTTCCAAGATCTCTCTACAACAAAAAATGGCTTCTTTAAGGTTCACACCTATGAATGCCTCAGCCGCTACTCCTGTTGGATCCTCGTCCGCTCTGAGGACGACATCACCTACTCAGTATCTTCAACGCTGGGTCTCAAATGTATTGGTGAGGGAATATCGTCAACACAGTACCATCCCGAATCTATAGGCCGCTCGACAAGCCCTCCAAGTTAATAACTCACACCGGTTGTCTGGACAGTGACGACCAGTGATCAAGAAGAAGGTGGTGCCAACCACCGTATCCAACCGTTTCAGGTCTTTATCCCTGGAACACAACAACCAGTCCCTCCCATATTATAGGGAGTTGGATTAAGAGGTAACTCAAGGCCTCATTTCAAGAATACAGGAGTCCTTCCTAAGGACTCCCACCAACAATCGTTTCCAGACTCATGCGGTAGTGCACCCTCAACATGATGGGGGTATCACCTCTAGGCATTTGGATCAAGTTCCTCAGAACTAAGCATGCAAGATGAACTGTCAGAGGATAAATTCGTCCAATAGGGAGTAGGTTCCTACCTCTTCCCCCTCCAAAGAAGTCCATCAACTTAACTTGATGGCAAACAATGAGCGGTCATATACACCCGTCCATCCTAATTTCACTGCCCAGCAGACTCGTCTGGTAGTAACACACCAATCCCACCAGGAAATTTCAGTAGAGTACTATAGGCAGGAACATACACCTGTTTATAAATCATCAGCCAGTCAGTAGGCTCATATGACCGCATCCAAAGAAGCTCTCCAACCAAATGTGGTGACCACCTATAAACAGGCACATACACCTGCTCACACTCATCAATTCTACCAGCAGTCTCGTCTTCCAGTATTGAAGGAAGTTCATCAATCATATTCAGCGGAGAACAATAAGCAGGCACATACACCTAAAATTCATCAAGCTAACCAATAGTCTCGTTTGGTAGCACCTGGAGATGTCAATTGGAAAGCTCCAATGACAAACAGGAGGCAGACACAAATTTATGCCCCCACACATGAGTACTGTTAGAATTCACTGACAGGAAAAGGATAGGAGCAGGAACACACACCTACTCCAAACACGGAATGGACGTATATTCTCGTTCTGGCAGCTGAAGTCACCAATCACATTCTAATAATGGTGAAAGAGCAGAAGCAAATCCCTACCCATATTCCGGATACCTATCAGAATATTATAACAACTTCAGTGACATCACAGGGAAAGAAACATAAATCTATCCCTATCAGTGGAGTGACTCATCAACATGTCACCTCGGAGCAGATACACACCTCTGTTCCAGTCTAGGATGGTCATGGGGAATACTCCCCCATGTTATACGGACAATCAAGTCGGGCACATACACCCGATTTAAATGCATATAGTCATCCTAACCAGACCATTTCTTCTGAGCAGGCACATACACCTGCCCATAATAACCACTTTCGTCAATAAGTGGTTTAAAAGTGAGTAATAATGCATCCAAGAAAAAGACCCATCCAGCACAGTTAAAAAAATCAAGAGCCAATCTACAATAAGGCCTTGCTCAATGTTGGAGTTCTTGAAGCCCTCATACAATTATTTGTTGCAACTCAAGATTCTACTCTCTCATTTCCAAATTCTAGAAATAATAACAATAATTATGAAGGTATTAATCAAAAAATTCCTCGTGAAGTCTTGATTCATGACAATTCAGTCAATCGTGAAGCATCATCTTTAGATGAGAGCCACGATAACCCTCTGTGTGGCCAGAAGACCAAGGAGAAAAAGGTTTCATCTTTTTCTATAATCCACCATGGTGGTCCTCCCCATGATGATGAATTTAGCTATAAAAGTCCTCCCGCAGTAGTAATTTTCATTGCTTGGAAAATTCTTCAATGGACAATGTAGTAACGAGAAAGCCCTCTTATCTTGAGGCACTTGAAAATGCGAAGCCAGTCATGTCTGATGCCTTACCGCTAGCAGGTGAAATACTTTCTCAATCAAAAGATAGCTCGGGTGTAGGTCATTCTCCGAACCACCCCTGGGTAATTCATATTCTAATTTGAAAAATGAATTCTATACCAATCTTGTTGAATCTAATGAAGCAACAAAGAAGCACCAGTTTTGGTCCAATCAGGTAGAAGAATCCTCATCAATTGTAGACAAAGAGAAAGTGTTGAATATGAGAAACAATTGGAAAAAGGTGAAATACTAGTCATGTTTTGGATTTTGGATGACTCTCAGTATGATATTCCAGAAACTTTGATAGAAGATTGTATTCACGATATTCTTCTCGACATATAGAAAACTCTTTGTCACTTAAAAGAGAAAATATTACCTTATGATGAATATCAAAATCACGTTAAGGTAATAGAAGGTTTGCAACGCCAAATTTACTTGGCATCTCTCTCAGTTTCCCGAAATCCAAAGGTTGAAAAGCAGCAGAGATCCCTTCAGCGTACATGCCTTGGCACACTAAAAAGGTTGCGCCAGTTAATTACCAATGCCCCATCTGGTATTCATATCAAGGGATGGGGTGTTCATGGAGCATTGCATTTCACTGTTCTCTCTAGTCAAAAATTCCTGCCAAAAGTGGTCTCATGCATTGTTATTGCCTATGGATGGCCACAACTAACTGGTTTTGTGTGTAATCAAAGGCTTGCTCAATAACAAGCCTTAACTAGTTCTTCCCAAAGTCAATCATATAAAGAACAAGTTGTCGAATTACTATTGCATAAAGAAAATGAGAATATCAAATAGGCTTATCATTTAGAGCATGCGCATCATTAGGTGACATAGGTGTCAGAAATAATCCAATGGTCATTTGAGACAGGTGATTTGAGTGTATGTCGAATGATGCATTCAGCCAATTTTCAGACTAAAATCTGAAAAATCAGGAGATCTTTTAAGAAAGTTTCAAATGTAGATGCTTAAGAGCCACCTCAGCTTGACAGGCTAGGGAATATTTCAATCCAACCCTCAGGATCAACAGATACGATTTGAGGAGTTGATCAGGAAAAACAAGAACAGCCCCAGTCCACAGGACTAGGGACCTTTTCAAATTCTCAATCTCTTCCTCAACGAAAGTCAATCTTCTCTCGATCAGGGAAGAATCCACAAGAGGAACGCAGAGCCGAATTATCAGGAAATTACCTCCAAATTACGGTTCATCAAGAAGTTTCTGAGGGATCAACCAAACAAAAGGAAATGTCTCATAAAGGACATGAAAGAAGACAGTATTGCAGAAATGCTGATAGAAGGGCTGTAATGCGTTATGCATCGATAAATGTCATCAATGTCATTGTCACTGATCCCCCGGAACATGAGGCTCACTCAGAGGAATCAGATAAATAAGTTCATGTTCAAGAGGTTGTACACATAGAAACAAATGAAGGAGGTGTGCGTACCAGAAGCCAGAGGGTTGCCCAGAGGCAAGATATTCCTTCAGGTAATTCCCTTCCATACTCCAGAAAGGCACATGCCAAGGAAAAGGGTAAAATTCAGGTTACATCCCACCCTACCTCTGGAGAATTCCAATCACTCTCATTAGAGGAAAGGTTCGCACAGCAAGAAGAAGAAATGAAGGAGTTAAGGAGGTTAAATGTAGAACTAATTCAAGGTAGTCTTACTCCTAAGAATGCTGGAGTTAATCATTCAATGTAATTTGTTGCAGCTATTGGGATGGATCAAGAATATCCCCCTTTATAGGTACACCCTCATAGGTCCAATCTTATGGGTCATACGCGACAGCAACCAGCAATACTAACATCAGTGGCAATACTGGTCTCCACACCCATCCAAACTCCAGTTATTGCACCTACTCGGGTCCAAGCTCAACCAGATGTTTCTCAAGCATTAATGACTACCATTGAGTCATTAATAGCTTGGTTGGAAGCTATGGAATGATAATGTGCACCAGTGCAACCATAGAATAAGGTTTACCCTGAATGGGTAGATCTAATTCCTCCTCCTCCAAATTTTTCAAATGTCACCTTCCCCATTTTTAATGGTTTAGGAGATCCAGAGCAGCATTTGACACATTTTGTCTCTCACTGCGATCCTATGATGGGAACTCCTCAACAGCAAGAAGTAGTAAAAATCATGTGTTTTGTGCAATCATTGCAAGGACCAGCCTTTGTTTGGTATACAAGTTTGCAATCCTGATCAATTATTGGATGGGAAGATCTTCATCAGAAATTCCTTTTTTAGTTCAGCTCAACACTGCAGAAAACAACAGTTTTTTATCTCACAAATTTCAAACAAAGGGAGAATGAAAGAGTTTCAGACTTCATTGCTCAGTGGAAAGGATTAAAATATTCCTTGAATCTACTGCTCCCTTAAGAGGATTTTCTACCGATTTGTTTGGTAAATCTCTGCGATGAATTGCGTACACCATTGATCCCTGTGAAATACACAGGAGGGTTTCAGGAACTTTCTTCAATTACCCAATAAGTGGAAAATTCCATTGTAGAAACAAGAGATAAGTCCTATGTAATTCCATCAGCTCTGGGAAGGAGAATAGGGAAAGTAGAGACTGCTACAGTTACACTTAAACAAGCACTTGTACCTGCTTCCACTTCAAAACCTTCATCATATCGAAGGGCTCTACCTATTGAGTGTCAACAACAACGACCACCTCATTAAGATAACCAAAGAGATAAAAGGAGGAAACATTTTGAGGATTTAAAGAACAAAGTTTATTCTTTCTGGAATGAACAAGTTCCTGGTTACTTCATCTTGGCTCTAGAAAAAAATCTGGTTCAGTTTCTAAGGCCCAAAAGGCCGAACAAGGAAGGATATGAAGACCTCCTCAATTATTTCCCATTTCATCAGATGTTGGGGAATCCCATTCAGGAGTGTTTTGTCTTCAAATACCTATTTTAAAAGATGGTGGACTCTGGAAAAGTAAAACTGAAAGGTTCTTCATCCCAGGTAGCATGTGTTACTGCTACTGATCCAAAGGAAGAAGGCGAGTGGAACGAATTCAAAAGTAAAAATGTGCATAAATATGATGATTGGATGGTCATGAAAACAATCAACCAAACTCATGCCATTTTACGAATACAATTTAATCAACCAATTGTGTCTTATGATATTCCTTCCATAGAAAAACCCCCTTCATCAGAAGGGAAATCCTCAAAGAAGTAGCGTAATTTGAAGAAAGAGGAGAAGTCAGAAGAAGACAAGCTCATGTCAAAGCCTAGGTTGTCTTTGACTCTGGAAGATTTTATTCCATCTGCTTCAAAAGCATGGGCACCACCCCACCAAATGGAACAGCCTGAAATGGTTCATCATCGGATGAAGAATTGATCTTTGGTTCTGTTAACATGATTCATTTAACAGATCCCTATGCCAATGATAGTTTTGATCATGATGAGCCTAAGTTCCCTACATCTAACAGAGGAATTAGAGGAAGAGAAATAGGTCTAGGATACAGAGGAAGATGTGGATATTCCAGAAGCCACTATTTCAATCCTACCCCTGCTAGAACTGTATATGCGGAAGAAACTCATGGAAAATCCCTTCAGCTGGCTCAACAGGAACAAGAAAGTTCTTCCACACATGGAAGATTCGGTCCTAACACAATTATTTCGGATGATTGGTTAGAGGTTACACCTTCTTCCTCTTATCAAATAGATAGATCTAGTCGGTCTAATCTACCGAATCCAAGAGTGTTTCTAATTCCTGCCCCGATACGGGATGCATCTACTGCCAAAGCATCAACTTCCAAAGCACCTGCAAAACCACATTTTCATGTTGGGAAATGCAGACCTTTGGGCCAAAATTATGATGTATTGATACATTTGGCCCAAGTAACATCCAAGTTATCAATTTTGGATGCCTTTAATATATCAAAAGATCTTCGGGAGGTGTTTATTGAGGCTTTTTCAAGTCCTCAAGAATTCAAAACTAAAATTGTTGCAGTTGAGGTCTACTGTATAGAGAATGATTCTGTAGAATGTCATGCAGTGATATCTTTTACAGATGAAGATGAAGATGATGTTGTACATTGACATATCATACCTTTGTATCTATCTGGAAAAGTCAATGACATAGACATCTGAAGAGCTTTTATTGATAATGGATCAGGAGTCAATCTCATTCCTATTCGTACACTTCGTTGATTGGGGCGCACCAAATCTGATTTATCTCCTTCTACTTTGATGTTGTAAGGATATGATAAGAATGAACAAGAACCTATGGGTGAGATTACAGTCAGAATTCAGTTTAGAGACCTTGTGTCTAATTCAGATTTCATGGTTGTTTGTCAGGACAACACCTTTAACATTTTTCTTGGAAGACCTTTGCTACATCAACATGCGGCCATACCTTCTTCATACCATCAATGTCTCAAATATTGTTTCAATGGTCAAATTGGGACATTTTATGGTGACAAGGCCCGATTTAAAATGTGTTAATATCAATACATTGAAGTATAATTTTATCACATGGAGGGAAAGGAAAAAATCCCTGGCAAACGAGGTCACCAAAAATAATGCTCCAAATTGTTTGGAAAAGATTCCAGTAAACCCATTCATACATATGAGTATAGATTATGTGTTGCCTATCAGTAAAATTGATAGGATAGACCTAAATCTAAACACTCTTATGGAAACTTCCATAATTTCAATTACGGAAATCAATCCAGACAGCATGGGAGAAATTGTTGATTCGCCAAGCAGTGATGAAATATTAAATGGAGATGTCTTCATTTCATCCACTGAAATCCAGTAATTCTATACTTCATCAACCAGGCCAGAATAAGTTATAGCAATACTAGAAGAAAACAATGATGTCAATTCTCAATCCATCATATTTTCTCTATCACCCCAGGAAGACCCTTCATCATCAATAGGGTCAGAAATGGCAGCCTATTCTTCAAGATGTTCAAATTTTAACTTCTCCCCTAGCCATGGAAATTCTGCTTCATCATCTACTATGCAAGTATAAATAGAAGAAGTAGCACATATTGAAGAAGAATAGGAAGATCACAGGGATTCTCCTCCATCATTTTAAGAGGGTATCTCTACCACTATGGATGAACTCCGAGAAATAAATCTGGGTACAAAAGAAGATACACGCCCCACTTTAAAGAGCAAGAAATGTATACTTCATTTCTAAATCAAAATCAAGATGTATTTGCTTGGAATTATATAGAAATTCCATGTCTTAATCCCAATGTTTCCACTCATCATTTGGGTTTTCCATAAGAACATCGAGGATTCAAGCAAGCAGCAAGAAGAACACACACAACTTATGCCTCCAAAATTGAAGCTGAAGTTGATAGGATTATCAAATCTAACTTCATCAGAGAAGTTCAATATCCCAAATGTCTAGCTAATATTGTCCCTGTGAAAAATAATAATGGACAAATTAGAGTTTTCATTGACTTCATAGATCTTAATCAGCATTGTCTCAAGGATGATTTTCCAGTTCTGATCACATAACTCTTAACTGATGTAACAACTGGCTACGAAGCTCTTTCCTTCATGGATGGTTACTCTGGGTACAATCAAATACAAATGGCCCCAGAAGATGAGGAGTCTATAGCTTTTAGATCTCCTCAAGGTGTGTTTTTCTATCAGGTAATGCCCTTTGGCCTGAAGAATGTAGGTGCAATGTATCAATGTGTCATACACCATATATTCAAACCCTTTTTAGAGAAATTTGTTGAATGTTATGTGGATGATTTTTTGGTTAAATCCAGACAATGTTCTAATCACTTGGCTGATCTAGAAATCATATTCAAAAAACTTTGACAACACAATTTGAAGATAAAGCCCTTGAAATGTGCTTTCAGGGTAACCTTAGAAAAATTTCTCAGATTTTTTTTACACCATCGTGGTATCGAATTTGATCCTGAGAAGAAAAAATCAATCCTTGACATGTAACCTCCTAGAAATTTGAAGTAATTAAGAATAATTCAAGGAAACTTGGCCTATATTTGGCGTTTCATTGCCAATTTGGAAGGCAAGTGTTTACCCTTCACTGGATTAATGAAGAAGGGAGTCACCTACTAGTGGACTGAAGAATGTCAAGAAGCATTCGATATCCTCAAGAAATATCTCTTAAGTCCACCGGTATTAATGCCACTTGTTGAAGGAAGACCACTTATTCTCTATGTGACAGCTTTAGAGTGATCATTGGGTGCCTTCCTTGCCCAAAATAATGATGCTGGGAATGAAAACAACCTTTACTATCTCAGTCGGACTATGATTGAGGTAGAAACTCGATATTAAAGTATTGAAAAGTGCTTCCTATCATTAATATTTGTAGTTCAGAAATTGAGACACTACCTACAACATCATGAGGTCCAATTGGTATCTCACAATAACCTACTCAAATTTATCCTTATTCGTCCAATGCTTACAGGACGTCTGGAAAGGTGGGCAGTTATTTTTCAGCAGTTTGATATCTAGTATGTGTCTCAAAAGGTAATAAAGGTCCAAGCTCTAGCCGATTTCCTTGCTGAACACCCATATGTAGAAGTTAAATCTTTAAATATTGAACTTCCTGATAAGGAAGTCTTCTCTATTCAAGATAATCCTCAAACATGGGAAATGTACTTTGATGGTGCCTCCAAAATTCCAACAGGGAATAAAATGGAAGATCCTAAATTCAACAAAGTTGGGTTGGGAATCATGCTTATTTCCCCAGAAAAGGCAGTGATACCCTATTCCTTCTTATTTTCAGAAGGTGGTACAAACAATTAAGTAGAATATCAAGCTCTCATCGCGGGCTTGGAATTGGAGCTTCAGGCATAGGTGAATCACTTTAAGGTAAAAGGTGATTCATATTTGGTAATCAAACAAATCAATGGGGATTATTCCATCAGAAAGAAAGATTTAATCCTTTTGTTTGATTATGTCAGAGAATTAATGGCAGAATTTCCCTCAGAACTGACATTTTCTTATGTCCCATGATCACAAAATGACCAAGCTGATGCACTGGATAATGTAGCCATAGCCCTGGAAGATCCAAATTGAGAGAAACAATCATCAGTATTTCCCACTGTCATATAGTTTCACCTTTTGTTCAAATCAGAATAGAGGAAATCAATGAAATCAGACCCATTTCTGAACCATATCGTCATACTATAGTATGGATGACACCTTTCAGAGAATACCTTCAAAATGGAACACTCCCATCTGATAGATCCAGGAAAGAACAAGTCCGGAGATGTGTGGTCAATTTTACTCTTTATGATAGATCGGATCACCAAAAAATTCTCTAAAAGAGGGGTTTTGATGGAATTCTCTTCAGATATATTGATGGTGAGAAGACAATGGCTATCCTAAATGAAGTACATGCAGGAGTTTGTGGTGCCCACCAGTCTGGACATAGACTTTCTGGTCAAACTCGAAGGCTTGGATACTTCTGGCCTTTAATGATGCAAGATTGTGTTGATTTTACTAAGAAGTGTCATTCTTGCCAAGTATGTGACAACTTCATTCATCAACCCCTGGAGTTGCTTCATATGGATAAATACTCATGTTTGTTTGATACATGGGGAATGGATGTAGTAGGACCTTATCCTCTAGCTACAGCTAAGCATTTCAAGTATATTCTTACTACTACTGACTTCTTTTTCAAATGGGGATAGGCAATACCTCTCAAAGAAGTCAGTGCTAAAATCATTTTTAGATTTTTAAAGTACAACATCATTACCAGATTTGGTGTTCCTCATACCATATTGAAAACAAGGGAACTATTCAGATTAATGATGTGCCAGTGGTAAATGAATACCTTGATGTTTTTCCTGATGAGTTTCTTGGTGTCATACCAGATCAAGAAGTCAAATTCACAATTGACTTAGTTCCTGATGCTAAGCTAATTTCAAAACCCCCATATCGTATGGCTCAAATAGAACATCTTGAATTGAAAAATTAGTTACAAGATTTGCTTGATAAAGGATTCATTCGTCCTAGCACTTCACCATAGGGTGCTTCTATTTTGTTTCTTAAAAAGAAAGATGGTTCCATGAGACTTTTCATTGATTATAGATCTTTTAATACCATCACTGTTAAAAACAAGTATCCTTTGCCTCACATCGATGACTTGTTTTATCAGCTCTAGAGAGCTTAATACTTTTCCAAGATTGATTTGAGACCCACATACCATCAGATGAAGGTGAAGGAGGATGACATCCCAAAAATAGCTTTTTGTACTAGATATGGGCACTATGAATTTGTTGTTATTCCATTTGGATTAACTAATGCACCTACTGTATTCATGAATCTTATGAATAGAATATTTCATGAGTTCTTGGATAATTTTTTGGTTGTGTTTATTGATGACATTCTAGTATTTTCTAAAAATAAAGAGAAGCATGAAAAACATCTAAGGGTTGTTTTGAAAACCTTAAAACAAAATAAAATGTATGTAAAATCCATAGAGTGTGATTTTTTGTTGCAACGGATTTCTTTTCCTGGGAAAATTTTAAATAAGGATGGAATAACAGTTGATCCTGCCAAAAAAAGTGGTTGATGAATGTCTAAGACCTACAAATGTTACAGAGATTCGTAGTTTTCTTGGATTAGTAGGTTATTACCGACAGTTTTTTAAGAACTTTTCATGGTTATCTATCTCGATAACTAAGTTAACACGAAAAGGGGTTAAATTTATTTGGACCAAAGAATGTGAAGTTTGTATTTAGGAACTGAAGAAGAGATTGGTGAATGCTCCAGTTTTGGCCTTGCCTTCCTGAAATGGTGAGTTTTTCATCTACAGTGATGCTTCTTTGAAGGGACTTGGTTGTGTTTTGATTCAGAATGCTCTGGTAATTGCTTATGATTTAAGACAACTAAAACCTCGTGAGTTAAATTTTCCAACACATGATTTGGAATTTGTATCTATGGTTTTTTCTTTGAAAATTTGGAGGCATCATTTATACGGAGAAAAATGTCAAATATATACTGACCATAAAATTCTGAAGTATATATTCACTCAAAAGGAATTAAACATGAGGCAGAGAAGATGGCTTGAACTGATAAAGGATTATGATTTCACAATCAATTACCATCCTAGAAAAGCAAACAAAGTGGCAGATGCCTTGAGTCAAAAACATCATGCATCATTAACCATGTTACGTTTGGAACATGATCCATTGATTAATGATTTGATGAATTTAGACTTAGAAGTTGTTGGTGCAGGAAATATCTCTATTTTGTCTCAGGTTTGAGTGCAGTCATCGTTATCAGATAGAATTAAGCAAGTGCAGAAGGAAGACCATGAGCTATAGAAAAAGGTATAATTGGTTAAAATGGGTAAGTTTCTAGAATTTAAACTTGATAGAGATTGTGTTTTAAGATTTGAAAAAAGGTTGTGTGTGCCTTGTGATTCTCAGGTAAAGAAATATTTGTTGTCTGAAGCTCATAGTTCTCCATTTTCAGTTCATCCTGGTAGTACTAAGATGTATAGAGACCTTTGGGAGTATTACTGGTGGGATGGAATGAAAAGGGATATTGCTGATTTTACCATGAAATACTTGACATGTCAACAAGTTAAAGCATAACAGAAGTTACCGAAGGGGATGCTTTAGCCTTTTCTAGTGCCAGAGTGGAAATGGGAGAATATATCCACAGACTTTGTGGTGGGACTACCTAAGATATCTCGAGGTAACAATGTGATTTGGGTTATTGTTGATCGGTTGATAAAATCTGCACATTTTCTTTCTATTCGAGATACAATGTCTTTGAATCAGCTTTCTCGACTGTACCTAAAGGAGATTTTTAGGTTACATGGAGTTCATCTTTCCATTGTATCTAATCAGGATCCCATGCCTTCAGGTGTTTGTAGATTATATCCTTCCAGGTTCAACCAGGGGTAAAGAACCACTTGGAGGTGGTTCTAGATGTTGATCCGTGGAATTGGAGAGTTGAATTCGTTAGGACTTGGGTTCTCTATAATGTTTTTATGGTACTCGTTTGTAGTAATTTGGGTTTTCATACCTGTTTGATTTATGGAACTCTTATCCTAGTGGAGTTTCTCTTGTATGCATGCTGACTTGTTTATCTTTCTTCTGTTGTGTTTGTAGCAAAATCGTTCCCATATTCATTTTGTATGATGTTAAGTTCTAGTCACCAACCCATGGGGATTGGGAACACCCTTAGGGATATGTTAGGACTGCATTGGTTATCGGGTTACCAGGGTACCATGGAAAATCCATGACACCTTTTCCAAAAACAAGATTCCAAGGCTAGATTGATTAGGTGGGTCCTTCTTTTTCAAGAGTTTGATATAACCATTAAAGATAAAAAAAATGTGTTGAAAATGTTGTATCTGATCACCTCTCTAGTATAGAATTTAAAAAAAACTCGCACCACCTTTCTGTATCTAATTCATTTCCCTATGAGCACCTATATCCTGTGATTGATTGCTCATGGTATGTTAACATAAAAAACCACTTGGTTATGGGTAACATTCTAAAATTCTTCAGGACCCAATATAAGAGAAAATTAATTTCCAATGATAAAAAATATGTGTTTGATGATCCATACCTCTTCAAGTTATAACCTAAACAAGACATTAATAGATGTGTTCCTGAGTCTGAGCAAGAGTCCATTCTTAAATTCTGTCATGGAGAGGCATATGTGAAAATTTATTACAATAAGAAGGAAGTTGCAATTTGTAAGGAAGATATAGAATCTATTATCTTTAGAGCAGAAACTTCGTCACCTGATTCTTATCAAAATCCACCCCCAGTAGCTTTACTGAATGGGATTATTAGGGAGGAAGAGGAAATAAAATCTAGGGATGAAGAAAGAAATATTCAAATTGAGGATGTACCTATTGTAAAAGAATATATAGATGTATTTCCAAAGGATTTACCTGGACATCCTCTAGAGATGGAAGTTGAGTTTAATATTGATTTAATCCTTGATGCAAGGCCAATATCAAAAACTCCCTATAGAATAGCCATTGTGGAATTAGTAGATCTGAAGAGAAAACTATAGGATTTGATTAATAAGGTATTTATTCACCCTAATGCTTCTCCATGGGGATTTATAGTTCTTTTTTTAAGAAGAAATTTTTGGAACCGGGCATGTAGCGGAAGCCCCAAACAGGTGGTTTTTTAAATTTTTTCCACCGACGGTCGACATAAACTTGTCAACGTCGGAGAAAGCAGCCCGGTCTTAGATGAGGACCACGCGTGGAGGATTTTAAGCACAAAAATTAAACTATAAAATGCCTGGTTTAAATATGAAGTCGCGCACGATGTCTGCTCGTCGTTGGAGATTGCTGCTCGAAGAATCTGAAGTCGAATTCCTCTAGATCGTCCACACGTGCTTCAAGGAATCCTCGGGAGCGTCGTTCGTCGTAATCCGGGTGCTAGCGCGGATTTGTGACTATGCCTTTGACGCTCCAACGATCACCGCATCGCATCGCTAGTGATGCCCGAGAGAGAGCTCCATTCGAGCTCCTTGGATCCAGAGCATCTCTCTCTAGAATGTGGGAGAGAGGATATGAGAGATAAACTCCATGAATAGTGTTTGGAAAATGCCCCTCCTCTTCTATTTATAGTTCTCAATTAAAATACCCGGTATCGCCTCACCGACCCCGAATACTTAATGGACTATTAATGACATTTTATGACTACTAAACTGAGCCATAAATATTATTATCATTTACTTGTAATATATTAAAATATATTACATGATAATAATTAAGTCATTAACTCAACTTGTCCCTCCCATAAATATTAATTGAACCTTGAATAATTTAATATTCATCAATTAATATTTTCTCATTTATTTACTTAAAAATCATAAATACATTTAATAAATAAATTCAATACTCATTATTCTAAACTCAAATAATATGAATTTATTTATTGCATTGGTGATCGTTTAACTTTGGAAAAATCCCAAACCCCTGTGGCGGGGTCCACCATGTTCAAAAATCTTATTCAACTGAATAGGGAATATTCTTGAATACGCTATTGTGTGTGACCCTCTAGGACCTTATTTCGACAGCCATGAATAGTATTCACAGACTAAGAGTGGGAT
The DNA here is from genome assembly GCA_963277665.1 of Viscum album. Lineage (NCBI taxonomy): Eukaryota > Viridiplantae > Streptophyta > Magnoliopsida > Santalales > Viscaceae > Viscum > Viscum album. The sequence continues at coordinate 452,937,442 of OY728166.1, read as the reverse complement.
CTAGCAACCCATCATGGCCCCTGAAGAAATAAGGATTGTCACAGCAGCGACAACCAACCTACGAACACACACTGTGTAATATAATCTCTTTGTCCGTAATATCTTATAAAGTAGGATGCACTCATGTGTCATATCCCTTTTATTGCTTTATAGTTTGTTGATTTAACTGGACGGATTTACCCTTGACTGCCATGGCCATGGTCTTATAAAGGTACTGCCATCCAAATCAACATGGCCTGAGATATATTACTTCTATAACCCAGAAGCGACAAATCCTTTCTTGACCATTCAACCAATGTCATGCCACCAATGACACACCTGACACAAACTACCTCGCCACAACTTCATTGCTATGGTTTTCGTCTTGCATCAAAGTATGTAATCAAATGACATACATTGGTAATGATCTCAAGTCAGGAGACCATTACACATGATCGTAGATAGGAACATCCAATGACACCTGAAACATGTGGAGTTCCTATTTGTGGGTTAGTCCTCATGATCTCACTACTAGAGATCACCAAGTGCGAACTTCATGAGAAGAAGTATCGATGCTTATGAGCCCCCAACACCTGATAGTCAAACATCTACTGTGTCCAATCAGTAAGATGTATCTAGACTATATAACATATATTTAAGATTAATGTCATAGTATCTAGAGGTTCTCATTATAGCCTGGGAACTGTTATAACCTTTAGAAACTATAATTAACCTTTGGACATTACCATTTCAATAGTGGACGTAGAAAATTCTACGTTGTAATGGTAAGATGACATCATTCATAGTTAACTCTATACACGATATGGTAATTAAAAGCACATAATAGTTGGGTCTAGGGCACCCACTATTTCAACACTCCCATTTGCACTAGAGCCAACTTGATAACTAAACTTGTTAGCTACTCACATGATAAGCATCATGTTTCTGCTGAGTAAAGGCCTTAGATACTGGGTCCACCATGGTTCCGCCGCGTGGATATTCTGCTATAGCGACCTCATCTCTTTGATTAAAACTTCTCTAGAGATGGTATCCCGAGTATATAGATTTTTGTACACTGTCATAACTTGACATCTTGGCTAGTAAGAATATCATAATCTACATTATGATGATACTTTTCTCACCAGGTTCAATTCCAAGAACTGGAAAAAATCATTACATTTAATTGCTTCGTAGATATCTTAGAAGCTGCAATGTACTCGGTCTTGTAGGTATGGCCACCACTGGCTGATATGATCTTGAATCACTCATCGTCTTTAGCCTAACTAAAATACTAGATCACGTTGATCTATAGAAGACTAGTTTGTATCCCCAAAAACTAGTATCCTTTCTTCTCCACTTACCAGGTACATATCTTTTGTACTTGCCGAAGTACAATTAGATTTTTCTGACTGCATCCCTTGCATGCTCCTGGATATAATTGATATTTACCTATTGTAAAATATACCTTGGAAATGTCAGTTCTTGTACATATTATGGCATAAGTGATTGATCCATCGCTCCGACGTATGGATTTAAAATCACTGCATTTATCTCTTCCCATGTCACGGACAGGTCAACATGGAGAGATTATTCCCTATGACATAGGCAACAATTCATCTCTCGAATTGTTCCAACATGTATTTTTCAATAAAATGTCACTATATGTATGATTGACTATGACCAAGAAACCTATAGATCTACCTTAGTAGATCCTGTTCCCTAGAACTTAGGTTGCTACTTTAAGTCAATCATTGGAGAGTAAATTTCATTTTTGGTCTTAACTAACTGTCAGACCAATGTTTGTTTTCCATATGTTACCGAACATATTTCTTATTGGAAAACCTTATTGCTCCCACTAACCTCTAGTAGACACATGGAAAACATTTTTTTAAATGTATATACTATGATCATGTTTCTTACTTTAATCCTAAACCATATTTCAGTAAATTGCAACCATTATTAGCATTCTGTGATGTGACCATCCCTTTCTGGTTGCGTCGTATAGACACCATCCATAATTTGGGGTCATGACATCCAATACTAAATAAATTGATCATGGATATTAGCTATGATAAGTAAAATTCTAACGAATTTAGGCATAACAACTTAGTGAAACCAATTGAGCCTTATTGGTTCTAAGCTTGTACCATCCATGTATCAAATCACTTGAATACCCACCGCAGTATTCAAAATAATAGCCCCTTTTCACTTTGATACATGGAATCCATTAATTTAATTTTAGTTAGTCTTATCAATTTTAACTAATTGTCATATACTGCTTAATTGTAGGAAATCTTATTCACATTGAATAATAGATCACCGACCACGGTGAATATAAAAACCATCACCATGGTTTTATCCTTCCTACGCAGTATGTGTCTCTGGAACATTCTTTGCTCCACATGCACTTGTGGAACTAGTTCCTATGCCAACTACTTGTTCATTTTGAGCATTGACTAAACACAAGTCAATATAGCTCCCACTATCTCTAATAGAGATGTGCACCCTTATATAGAAGTGTAGTCAATTGCTTGACTACCTACTCTTCTATCTTAGGGATTTATGTAACATCCTAAACAACTGTTAGGATTATTACATTAAATGCACAATGTGTTTGTCTTGACGCTAGTTTGTTTATGTCCTAACAAAATCTTTGCATCCAAACACATGTTATTATGAAATAATGGGTTTACATCATACTATGACTCGTATGATATCCATTTGTCATTATAGTTGGCATATGGTTGTGGGATATCGCTATTATTTGAAAATAATTTCATGAAATATAATGGAAGTTTCTGCAAGTTCCAACATTGATATTACTTACATCAATACTTTGATGTATAAAATGTGCATTTAGGAATTACTCCATGCTAAATTTTGTTGATCAATGTTGATATGTAAGACTTCATCATCAATCCTCCCCATTAACATCAATGTCATGATGTCGATAAGGTAATGTGTGTTTAGGAATTGCTCCACGATACATTATCATGATTGATGAATTCTTGGTTGAGATATTCTTCAATATTCCAACCCGAAGCAACTCATATATCCTGACCATACAAATACTTCACTTTGATATTCCTTAATTACTTAAAAGAATCTTATGAAGTATATATACCTCTAGATTATACTTGGAATAGTTCACACTTTTGTGTTGAACTATTTCCAAAAGCTTTGTGACATACCTTTATTTACAAAGGCTCCTTTGTCCAAACTAAAGACATCGATAATACCAAAAGTATTTAGCTGTGCCTAGCCTAAATACCATACTTGGTATATTCATGATGTCTATTTTTAGTATTACTTGACAAAGAATTATCCTATCACAACTGGGTATAAGTCTTACATTTATATTCATCACTAATTGCCTATGATTCATGTATTACTGAACTAGTGATTGAGCTTACCAAAAACAACATTCATTGCAGAAACTGAAAGAATGTCTCCTTGCGTCCAAGCACACATGAGATTAATGTTTGTGGTTATACTAAACAATAGTTCAACATGAATCTTTCACTTGGCAATTAAAGAAGTCGTGTACTTCTCACCACTGGCCTAGGTATCACCCTTTCACAACCACTTGGAGAATACACCTGACTACTAGTAATGTTTCTATACTTACTTGGTTATTGTATTTAAATACACATATGTAAAAATCATATAGTATTAAATACCCAAGTAGTAAAAAGAAACATTACATTGATGAATATGCCTGATGTATAAGTGACAACTTGCTTATTTAAATCAGTTTATTGGTTTTAGACTTCCATAGTATTATTTTATAATATGCAATACAAATAACCTATGTTAATACCTCATTAATTGAAGGACGTCGCGAATATGTCATTGGAATTAAATGCGTTTGACCTTTTCAAATTATCTTTCAATTTATCCATCATAAGAATTAAAGCTTAATTGTCTTTTATTCTTATTCACTTGGCGAACCTTATACATAGATAGGTAATGAATCATTTACTCAATACTTGTTTGTTTTGTAACTTAAAACGAGACTTGAGTAATGTGGTGAAAATGATATTTAAATATCATGATCAATCTTTAAATTTACACATGCCAGTGTAAACTTAGCCTTTTTTTATATCATTGCTTCGCTTTCTCCTTGAAAACTTCTCAGAGATGAGACTTTATGTTATATCATCTATGTCCTGGTGTAGCGATCGCAACTGACACCGAACATTGATGAAAGCATAATGATATAACTATAATATGCTTTGTACATTAGTCTCATGTAAGCAATTTCACCCTCGCTTCTTGAGGTAGTTTAATAGTGTTGGGGATACTGACACCTTGAGTTTCCTATATCATAGTACTATGCACACGTGCCTGTACTATTCATGGATACTCATGTCAGTGTGGACATTTACTTTGTCAATTATTTATCGCAGTTTAAACTTGTGGTATAACTTTCCATTTTTCTACAAAAATAAATTTTAGCAGATAAGTTTCTTTTATCTGGATTACCAGTTTAGACATTTTGATTAATTACTTAAATCATTTTGTGTCTCCAACTATTTTATTAGATTCTAGGAACCCTCTGTTCTAGAATCGGAATACTCTGTCGCTTGAGTATTCTAGTGGCAGGGATCCCGGAACCACCCCTCGTAGTCTACAAGCTAAAGCTATGCCACTACTTGGAGGGTTCTAGGTAGGATTTTGGCTGGCCGACCGCTTTAACTTGCGATTCCTTGATCTGTTGAGTGAAGTCCCAGCTTCTTAAAATCAAAATTTGATTTACTCAATGCTTGCCTCTAAAATGATAGCAAGTTAGATAGGGCTAATCCTTACTAGCACTTTAGTTAAGTCGACCCATCATTCTTATAAGGACTCCCCAGTAGTAAGAGGCGCCCTCAGCTAAGGCATGAACCGACACCTCAAACAGCTGGTTTTTTCCAAATTTGAATGATGGAAGGCTGTTTGGACTTAATATATTTTTGAGGGTTTTATTATTTTTAGTGTGACGAAAGAAATCATTTTCTAATTTTTTAAGCACGTACTATGTGATCGCACTCACAACTGACCATGCAAGAAATAGAAATTTCATCGCGTCACATGCTCATTTTATCTTGCATGCTTGTTTATTATTATACTATGTGATCGTGCAATAAATTACACATGCCCAAAAATAATAAACCATGCAGAAATAAAACAAACACCTGGTCATGAGCCGGTACTATTGGTTGATCCGTTGAGTGAATAACGGACCAACCGAAACCCTAGGGGTAAATACCTTTAGTCGCGTGGCTTGCAACTTGAATAGAAATGTATGCTCATCCAATGCATCCAACTCCTGTCTGGTGTGTCGCCGTCACTTGGCACGAAATGCGTCATCGGTCGTCTCGTCATTATACAATTGTACTCGCACGCAGGAAAGGGGGTCTCGGGATATAAATATGTACAACTCTGAGAATGGGCGCGCATGCCCTTATACATATAATGACCCTTGATATGACACGCAGATTGTCTTTTATTTAATTTAAACAATTATTACAAACCATGAAATAATTAAATAAATAAATTAAAATAAATAAACACCAGACATACATTGGTCGGTCCACGGCTCATGACCAGTATACACTTTAACTCGTGTATATTAAACAAATGCAGAATAAAATTAAACTTGCATTAAAAAAAACTTGAGGACATTATTTTATTGAATTAAAATTTCACTCTAATTTTAATTCAATATTAATACGTCGTTCGGTCCCAATTAATTAATCACAAAATTAAATTAATTACGCCGCATTAATTATAAACCAAAAATTAATATTTTAATTAATTTAATTCGGAACTGAAATTAAATTAATTAATTTAATTTTTGATTCAAATAAAACTACCTGAGCCTCATAAACCCTGGGCAAGGCCTGTGCGGGTCAGGGCGAACCTACGCAGGCCCATCCCGGGTAGTGCCAACCCTGTGCAGGGGTTTTCTGGGCCAAGCAGGTCTTCCCAAGCCCATTCCAGGCTGGGCGGACCCGTCCAAATATATTACGGGGCAGAGCTATTTACCTGCCCGCTAAGAGAACCGGGAGGTGGCCGAAACGGGGTAGGTCTGTGGCGGTGAGTGCTGGCTGAGAGCAGTGTGGTACGCCGCCCTACCTGAGGGAGGAGGAGGACGCCTGTACGGGCTATCCACGCGCTGGCCAAGGAGCGCATGCAGGGAGGTCAGAAGGCTGTGCAGTGGAGGGGAAGACCAGAGGAGGGGCATCCCGGGGTGTCGATGCAGGGCTGGGTGCAACCCCGGCCTATGCGCGGGGAGCTGGGTATCACAGATGAGTGGCCCATGGGGTGCGGTGCCCTGGTTCTATGCGTTACAGTGCCTCTCCTCAAGGGAGGGAGGCCAACCTAGTGCAGGACGCATCGGCTCGGCATGAGAAGAGAAGCCTTGGGGTGCTGCTACATGCAAGGGTCAAGGTGCGGGGTTCCCGGGGTGGTGATCGGGTGTGGGTTGTCGCCAGGTGCGCGCGAGGCTGGCGGATGGGGTGTGTCGCGGCACTGTGGGGAACCAGGTGCAGGTGTGATGCGGGAGCCAGCACCACAACACGCTGCTGCAGGGGGCGGGCACAGGGAAGGTGCAGGAGCCGAGGTGCTGCGGCCGACGGTGTGTTGTGCGGCTGAAGCGGGAAGAGGACCGCGGGTTGCTGCTGTTGCGTGCTACAGTGTGCCGAGGAGAGGAGGGTGCCCAAAATTTTTTTTTCATGGCCTGCACACTTTAGTAATTAATAATAATATTAAAATATTATTATAATAAAATTATAATAATAAAATTAATATTAAGATAAACCATTATTATTATTATAATATAATTATTATAATAATAACAATTATTTGAATCACCGGAAAATACTATTTCGGTGACCTTCAATTTTTTTTCAATCTGAATTCATAACTTCGGATATCCGCAGACTGGACATCCGACATCCGATTCAGATTTTGTTTGCGGCATTGGGACCGTATCGACACTCTCTTTACATTTTAATGCAAATTAAATTTTTCTTGGCTTAAAAACGACATGCGTCCCTCTGATACCACACTGTTGGAACCGGGCGTGCAGCGGAAGCCCCAAACAGGTGGGTTTTTAAATTTTTTCCACCGACGATCGACGTAAACTTGTCAACGTTGGAGAAAGCAGCCCAGTCTTAGCCGAGGAACACACGTGGAGGATTTTAAGCACAAAAAATGAACTGTAATATACCTAGTTTAAATCTGAAGCCGTGCACGATGTCTGCTCGTCGTTGGAGATCGCTGCTCGAAGAATCTGAAGTCTAATTCCTCTAGATCGTCCACACGCTCTTCAAGGAATCTTCGGGAGCGTCGTTCATTGTAATCCGGGTGCTAGCATGGATTTGTGACGATGCCTTCGACGCTCTAACGGTCACTGCATCGCATCACTAGCGATGCCCAAGAGAGAGCTCCATCTGAGCTCCTTGGATTCAGAGCATCTCTCTCTAGAATGTGGGATAGAGGATATGAGAGATAAAATCCATGAATAGTGTTTGGAAAATGCCCCTCCTCTTCTATTTATAGTGCTCAATTAAAATACCTGGTATCGCCTCGCTGACCCCGAATACCTAACGCACTATTAACGACATTTTATTACTACTAAACTGAGCCATAAATATTATTATCATTTACTTGTAATATATTAAAATATATTACATGATAATAATTAAGTCATTAACCCGACTCGTCCCACCCATAAATATTAATTGAACCTTGAATAATTTAATATTCGTCAATTAATATTTTTTCATGTATTTACTTAAAACTCATAAATACATTTAATAAATAAATTCAATACTCATTATTCTAAACTCGAATAATATGAATTTATTTATTGCATTGGTGATCGTTTAACTTTGGGAAAATCCTGGACCCCTGTGGCGGGGCCCACCATGTCCAAAAATCTTATTCAACTGAATAGGGAAGATTCTTGAATATGCTATTGTGTGTGACCTTCTAGGCCCTTATTTCAAAAGCCGTGAATAGTATTCACAGACCAAGAGCGGGATCTAGCAACCCATCATGGCCCCTGAAGAAATAAGGATTGTCACAGCAGTGACAACCAACCTACGAACACGCACTGTGTAATATAATCTCTTTGTCTGTAATATCTCATAAAGCAGGACACACTCATGTGTCATCGCCCTTTTATTGCTTTATAGTTTGTTGATTTAATTGGACAGATTTACCCTTGACTACCATGGCCATGGTCTTATAAAGGTATTGTCATCCATATCAACATGGCCTGAGATATATTACTTCCATAACCCAAAAGCGACAAATCCTTTCTTGACCATTCAACCAATGTAATGCCATCAATGACACACCCAACACAAACTACATCGCCACGACTTCATTACCATGGTTTTTTTCTTGCATCAAACTATGCAATCAAATGACATACATATCTAAGTAAAGTAAATAGTGTGATGTAATGAATAAACAGAACCTCTACTAGTGATCAGCACCTATCAGGAAATGTCACTTACTTCATCCAACATTGGAATCTTAGAAGAAAAGAGAGCCCTTGACCCATGGACCAAGGTACTCTTTTAGTCACAAAGTCCTAGGTGAACCCTCAGGTTCCACCTCAATCACGTAGCCCGACACCACATGCCTCATAACACCACATGCCTCAAAGTACCAACATCTCGAAGGCATGCCAAACAATAGTATCCCAGTCCCAAGGACCCTTTATCATAAGCTCACATCGGCCCATGGCATGACAACTATAAGAACAATGATGCCAAACCTTAAATAAATATCTAGGCACACGGCCTCAATCACAACGAGCCTCAACCCCCAACCTAATAGCATCATCACTATCAACCGAAGGCTCCTCGCCTTCCACATGGATTTCTGCGTCAAGCACCCCCAAACCAAAAATACCTAAACCACACTATCGGGGGACTCTACCCACATGAGTGGTCAAAACCACCTCATCACAGAGTCTACCTATTTTCACATGACTCAAGCTGCACTTTGGCCATCATGGGTGAGCGGTAATCACCAAATAAAGAACCTAAGCCACACTATCTCTAGTACCTCATGCCCCTGCGACCATGTTACTCAAATATGATGGCCATTCCATCTAATTATCCTGGGCCTTTCCCAACCTAATAGTCATACTTCCTCAAACTGACGTTCTTGATGCCCAATCCCGTGGTCAAAACCACCCAAGCAAAAACTCGGGCCAATACCAACTTATGATCAAAATCACTCAATTTTGATGGCCATGCCATCCCAAACTTGGATCAATATCATCACAACCCAAAGTGGATCATCACATTCAATTGATTAGTTACATATTTATATCACATTTAAACACTTTTAAACAATAAATTCATTTTAAAGAGTTTGAATTGAACTAGCTATAAAAATATAACATAGTAGTACTGAGGTCTTGAATGCCTCTAAATAGTGTAATCAAGATTTAAAAATTTAAACTAAATAGATTAAAACAAAACAAAACAATTATAACCATTTTGGAACCCCTGGCCAAAATTTCCCAATGAGAAACAACCTCCTGCCCAACCTCACTCAAGAAATTCAGGTATATGGAATGCCCAATGACATCCCACAAGACTTAAAATCAATTCGATATGCAACAAAAATTATAATGGGGTATCTCTCAAAATACATGAAGATGTTCCAAAGGCCACACCACCCAAAATTCCATGAAAACACAAAACAAGATATGCACCACCTACCTCATACACGTGCGACACTCCTCGTTCAATGTTAGCCTCTAATTCGGCCTAGAAAGGGATAGATCTAAAAAACAAGCATAAACGCTCAAGTTCCAATAACTAGGTCAAGAAGATAAATCATGAAGAAATAATTAAGAGGAATCAATAGATTAATTATTGGGTTCCAATGGATCTTATGACATTTGAATCGAACTTAAGATGAAGAATCAGGAGCCAAAACAAGATTCAGTAGGCTGGTTCGTGAGGGTTCTATCTAGAATTTAAAAAACAAGGCTACTGCCTATTTTAACCAAAAATTAGAAAGTAAATGGCATGTAATATATATATACATGTCGTGTACATGGTCTATGTGTCTAGTTTCACTGACTTACTTTATAGGTCATTAAAATGCCAAGTCGACATGATTACACAACGTGTACTAGAAAGTGCACGACGTGTACTAGAAAGTACACGGCCTATACTAGGCTGGTTCTCTCTTCCTTGCTAAAATCCCTACACACCATGTATATCCATTACAAATCCATAAATTACACAGTGTGTACTTGGAGTACACAGTGTATAACCTCAACTCTTTCCATGTAATAGGCCTAAAGCTAGTACTAACCCTGTTTTCCCCTTTCTCTCAAAAACTACCTGGAAAAAAAGAAACTCATACCGCAAAGGAAGAATCGGGTTCTTACAAAACCCATGGATAACCACATTGGATACATATAATAATAAGAATGATGATACAGGAATGGAAGCTGAACAAAATTAAAATTCCATCTAGGCATGACGTCAAGGTCCATACCAATATCCATGCCAAATTATACTATGATCCAACTCCTGAGGCTGATCCTTTACCTGTATGTAAAACCATAAAGTCTATACATGTCATAAAGGTACTGTGTAGGGTCTGAGATGAATATTAGTAGGATACCACCCAATGGTGCGTACCTAGGATAAGTGTTTAAGCAGACATGCATCTCTAAGTAAAGTAAACAAGGTGGTGCAGTAAATAAACACAACCTCTACTGGTGCTCAGTAGCTACCAGGGAGTGTCACCTGCTTCAGCCAATGCTGGAATATCAAAATAAAAGAGAGTCCTTGACCCATGTCCCAAGGTACTATTATAGTTCCAAATTCCTAGGTTAACCCTTAGGTTCCACCTCAATCACATATCCTGTAACCACATGCCTCCTGACACCGTGTGTCCAAAGTACTGACATCTTGAAGGCATGCCAAGCAATAGTATCCTGATCCCAAGGACCCCTGCTTGTAAGCTCACGTCGGCCCATGGAATGAAAATTGGAGGAACAATGATGTCTAAACTCAAATAAATATATATTCCCATGACCTCAATCATGGCGAGCCTCATCCCCCAACCCAACCAAAGGCTCCTCACCTTCCACATGGATTTCTTCAACAAGCACCCCCAAACAACAAATATCTAAACTGTACTATCGGGGGAATCTACCCACATGAGTGTTCAAAACCACCTCATAACATCCTAACCTGTATTCCACTAAACTGGTGCTCTGATCTAGTTCTATAAAAGGCCTCAAGCGCTCCTCCCCATATGATAGAGGTTGTCGACTAGCAGCGAGGGCCTAGGAGGTGATAGTGGGGAGACTATTCCCTCATATCAGAGTAAGAAAACAGCAGAAATAACTAAGTATCATACACAATAGAAATTAAATAGAGTGAGGAAGTGATAAAAAACTAAAATAGAACAAGTTGTAAGAGTAAAATTATGTAAAAATACTTAACATCTATGCAATACAATACAACACCGGTCACCCAATGGGATGACCACACAAATATAGTAATACAAAATAAACTAAAAGTAAAAGTACATGGCTCTATTACTAACTCCAATCCAACCCACTTACCCAATCTCTAGAAACTGTCGAACTACACCAGCCCGATCAGAAGAACCACTCTAGAAACTCCACTCGAACAAGCAACATTGGGCCTCATCCCTATCCACTATTTAACTCATACTAAACCTGAAATTAGACATAAGTTCTACACATACATCGAGGTTCACGTGCAGGGGTGAGAAATAATCTCAATTGGACACCCCGATAAGAAACCTATAACTGTGATTCTATAAGTGTATGCAAAATAAACATGCTCAGCCTAGCTAAAACACAACCAAAAGGGAAGTAAAACCAACGTGATCTCATAGTCGTACCCAGGGTCCGTAATCCCCGTCAACTAGGCAGGTGCCACCATGGATGTCCATGTCTATATAAATATACATGTATAGTCCCATAACTATATATATATACATAAATATGAATATTCATGAGTATGTGAAACAATCAACATGAAAACCAAACTACAGTCGATCCTTGGATCCGTAATCCTGATGGCATGGACATCATGTGCAAGAGAATTGAGATGGATGTCTTGACACTCAAGCTATGTATCATTAAGTTGATCTATAGGTCTGTAATCCCATCAAAATTTACCTACTTTGACCAATGTAGGAATCACAAAAGAGAATATATTACTTGAACCATGCTCCAAGGTACTCCTATAGCCATAAATCCCAGGTGAACCCTCAGGTTCGACCTCAATCACACAACCCGGCACCATGTGCCTCCTGGCACCTTGTGTTTCAAGTACTAATGTCCCAAAGGAATTACCAAAAAATAGTATACCATTCCCATAGACCCCTACTCAAAATCTCACGTCGGTCCATGGCATGAAAACCATAGGAACAACAATGTTTTTCCTCAAATAAAATTCATGGCCCACATCCTCAATCATGGCGAGCCTTAGCCCCCAACCTGATAGACTCATCGCTATCAACTGAGGGATCCTCACCTCCTACATGGATTCCTATATCAAGCACCCCCAAAACTCAAATACCTAAACCACAACTATCATGGGCCTCTACCCACACAAGTGATCAAAACCACCTCATCACGGAGTCAACCCGTGTGCACATGACTCAATCGACGCTTTGGACATAACGGGTGTGCGGTAATCACCAAATAAAGAACCCAACCCACACCATCTATGGAACCTCATGCCCTTGTGACCATGTCACTCAAAACTGATGTCCACGATGCCCATGATGTCCAAAATCGTTTTCACTCACCAAAAAATATTAAAATTTTGTTTTCCCCACTTAGGGGAGGTTTAGAGTATTTAAGTCATACATATTGAATTCCACCACAAATTTTTACAGAAATAATATTACAAAAACAATTCATTTTTTCATGATCAAATTTAGAAATAGAAAATGGTGGAACACAAAACTTACTCCTCTCAAGATGATAAAATTAATTTATAGAGCTTCAGTCATTCACCAACCAAAAGTGAAAATATTAGAGTTTGTAAGAGCTCTTAGATTCCATTCCTTATCCTAAAGTTCTCAAAAATCAAGAGGTATTTTTAGGGGGTTTTCTGTGGCTATGGGATGGTAGGAAGATAATATCCAAAAGATAGGAAAAACGGGGTAAAACACCAACATGGAAAAATAAATGCACATTTTTTTAAAATGAGACATGAAAGTAAATGGAAACACATATTTATGAGGAAAAATTTGTGTTAATCAAGACACAAAATTGGAAGGGAATGAGAAGATGGAATATTTACAAAACACAAAACTTCTCCCAAGGACATAAGTGTTCATTTTTTCTTTTTTTTATATTTTTTCGAAATTTAAACTTCAAATAGATCTCACACTCATCTCCCAACCCATGTTTGATCTCCTCACGATACTAATTTTAATAGTTACAACAAGATCAAAGGTTGAGGAATAGTGATTTTTGACCCACCCAAGACACAACCCATTCTTATTTTTGTTTTTTTGTTTTGTTTTGTTTTGTTTTTGATTTTTTTGATTTTTTTATTCTTTTGAACACTTTTCAATAAAATTTGTACAAGAAATATATACATTCCCAAATCCCACTAAATGAAAACCTCTCCCCCACACTGAAATGGATTCTTGCCCTCAAGCATATGATAACATGGTGAAACCAAAAAAGTGTACCCAAAATGAACTCAAGATTCAAAATTAGGGATGAAACACACATTTTGATTATCATGAGGTTTATAAAATGCCTCTATCATATTAATGTACACCAAAGTTATAAATTCAACTCAAAGGTCCATAAACTCAAGATTCAAAATTAGGGATGAAAAACACACATTTTGAAAATATGTCCATAGGCGACCTTGAAATGAAAGCTAATGTTGTTCCTTGCGGTTGGGGAAATCATTTTCCAAATCAGAAAAGTGATCATTCAATTTTTTTTGGCTTTGACACAATATTATTTATCCAAATATATGATGAAAACACAATATTTTTGAGATGAAACCATGTCTTTGGACTCCCCAAAATGGTTGGACAAAATTTCAAAACTGGATGGTAAGTAAGTATGACTCTTTTGGTATTGTTTTCTTTTCATTTTTTATTTATTTTTTAGTTTTTTTAGTTTTTTAGTGTTTTTATAATAAACACCCACACAAAATAGAAAAAGAAAAAGAAAGGTTTTGTTGAAGAAAGTGGTAAAAAAATGAAAGAGAGAGGGAGAAGAAGAGGGAGAGTTAAAGGGAAAGAGGTGCCACCTGGTTTGGATTTAGTGGGTCTCCGTCTCCATCTGGTGGTGTGTTTACTATAGAAGTTGTGGATATGATGGAAGTTGATGGCTTCTTGGGGAATGTGTCCTCTATAGTGATGCTTTAGAAAATTTCCATTACCTAAAAGAGAATAAAAAACAAAAATCATTATTCATTTAATGAAAAAGTAAAAAGAAATTAAAATTTCATAAAATTAAAAGAAAACTTGGGTTGGATCCCAAGAAACGCGGCATTTATTTTGTCTATAGCTGGACAGTTGCTTTAGACTACCCATAGTCTGATGGTGGCCACCATATTTTCTCAACTCCAGGTGATTCCAAAAAAACTTCTTCTTTGGGATTCCTGATTTTTCATTGGATAATTTATTCCCATCATTTTTGATGTGTTTTAAATTCAATAGGGGTGGAAAGAGAATATTTTTATCCTCGCTTTGGTCTTTAACTTGAGGAATGATGTTATCCACAAAGTATTGGTTTTCTATGCTTGGAAATTCAGGAAGATGTCTCAATTCTGATGGTTTATTTATATAGGGTTCAGATAACATGAAACCAGAGTTTTAGATCCCAATTATTTTTGACTCATTTATTGCATCACTTACTGATATAGAGTAATGAGGATCATTAGATTCATAAGACTGAATACAATTTTCAATATCCTTAATATCAATGTTGTTTTCTAAAGAGTGGTCAATTTCAACATCACCAATGATCAATTTATTAATTAGGGAAAAATATCACAATCATCACTACCATTGGGAAAATATAAACACATTGGTTCAGGGTTCACCTCACATATAACAGAATTTTCAGAATCATGGATATAAAATGATTAATGTTGGATAATTAGATTTGAATCAAAAAATGAACATGCTTGTTCATTTTCCCCATTACCATCCAAGTTGGAGCAGTGGATGTTTGAGGTGAGATGGGATTCCAAATATTTTTCAAGATCCTTTAGATTAATGGAGTTTTCATTTTTAATGTCAACATCAACTTCTCCATTTATGACATGGTTAATGAGGAAGAAAAATTCAAAAACTCCTCTATCATTAAAACATGAAGAACATGATGGATTGGGATTCAATACACTCTCAGAGATACTTTTAGAAGCATGGATAGAGAATACAGATTGATTATCTGATATGTATCACATGGATTGAAAAATATTGAACTTGACTAGTTGGTCATCAAATTCCATGGATAAGATGCCTGAATGGACATTAATCTTGGTTCTAGCAGTTATGAGGAATGTTCTTCCTAGAATTAGGGGAGATTGAGAAGAGGTCATCTCACCTTACCTGTCAAGGACATAGAAATTGGCTGGGAAGATAAGATCATTGACATGAACAAGGACATACTCGATTATTCCTTTAGGACTAACAGTGCTTCGATTGGATAATTGAATAACAACACCCATTGGATGTAAGGGACCAAGACCAAGTTTGGAGAATATGGATTTGGTCCAAATCTCCCTAGTCAATGACATGGGATAAATCATGAAGATATCAATGAAGCTAAGAGATGTGGAAGACATCATGGATCCTCTTTAACCATGGTGACAATGCCAACCAATACTCCACCTCACCAACTTTACCCAACACCTCAAAGGGCCCAACAAACCTAAGAGAAGGCTTACTCCCTCTTCCAAACCTCTACTTCCCATGTCAAGGGGAAACATTCAAGAACATGCGGTCCCCAAACTCAAACTACAAGGGCCTCCTTATGCAATTGGCATAAGACTATTTCTGATCCTACGCTACTTTCATCCTTTCCTGAACAAGATGAAATTTCTCTGTCGTGCTCTGTATCACATTGGGACCAAGAATGACTATCCCCCCAACCTCTGTCTAGCACAATAGAGAATTACATGGTCTCCCATACAAAGCCTCGAATGGGGTCATGCCAATGGAAGAGTGATACCTATTATTATAATAAAACTCCTCCAAGGGTAGGTGTTGTACCCAAGATCCACCAAAGTCCAAGACGAATTCCCACAACATATCCTCCAATGACTGGATAGTCCATTATGTCATCCCATCTGTCTGAGGGTGGAAAGTAGTTTTGAGGCGTAACCGAGTGCTAAAAACATTATAAAATCCCCTCCAAACTCATGAGGTAAAACGTGTGTCCCAATCCGAGACAATATACCTAGGAAATCCATGCAACTTCACTACCTCATCTACATACCTCTTATATAAAGCATCAACTACACCTTAATCCTTGATTGCTAAGAAGTGGGCTGATTTCATCAATCGATACATGACCACCTAGATAGCATTACAATCACCCAGATCTTTGGGTAGTCTTATAATGAAATCCATAAATATTTCATCACATTTCCACTCAGGAACATCCAAATGCTGAAACAAACCACTAGGAACATAATGCTTAGCCTTTACCTACTTGAAAACCAAAAACTTTTCCAAAAACTCTGCCACTACCCATTTTATCCCAAGCCACCAAAACTACATCCTCAATCCATCGTACATCTTAGAAACTCTTGGGTGTACTACCAAAGTTGAGTTATGAAACTCACATAGGAATCCCCCATGCATATCTACTGAAACAAACAACCTACCATGAAATAACATCTGGTTATGACCATCCTACGACCATCCATTTGGAGCATCATTATAGCCAAAATGATCATACATCACCTCTACCTCTGATTCTCCCCACTGAGACTCCTCCACCTACTGCATCAGAGAAGACTATCTCGTTATTATAGACAAATAGCCTCTTCTATCAGCCACCCTTTTATCTAAGTGCAAGGATGAAAACTCTTCCATTGCTCTCCAAGAATCACCAAACTCTCAAACAACACCCTTTCACAACTTCATGCTCAAATTGTTGGCCACAACATTCCCCTTTCCTGGGGAATAGGAGATCTCAAAATCATAATCCTGAAGAAACTCTGTCTACCTCTGCTTCCTGAAGTTCAAATCATTCTGGGAAAATATATACCACAAACTCTTTTGATCCATATAGACCAAAAAGTGCTCCCCAATGAGGTAATGCTTCCAAAACTTTAGCGCAAACACAACCGCTGCTAGCTCCAGATCATGGGTGGCATAGTTATTCTCATGGGGATGTAACTGCCTAGTCCCATAAGAGACCAATGCATGTTTCTACATCAGCATGCATCCTAATACCAGACGGTAAGTGTCACAAAAAACCTCAAACATCACCCCCTCCTCAGGAAACTAAATCATTGGAGCCCTAACCAACTTCCCCTTTAGGTAACCGAACATTCCCTAGCATTGATCACTCCACACAAAATCTTGGTCTTTCTTGGTCAAATATTTCAATGAGGCTACAACTTGAGAGAAATAAAGTAAAAAACCTATGATAATAAACTATAAAACCAATAAAACTACAAACCTCTTCCACATTATTGGGTGATTACTAAGAAACAACTACTTCAACCTTCGACGGGTCTACTGCCACACCCTATTGAGACACCACATGCTCAAGGAAATGAATCTATCATGCTTAGAACTTATACTTGGAAAACCTTCCATAGATCTGGTGGTGTCAAAGAATATTCAAGATAGTTTTGAGATGCTTGGCATGCTAATCCTCAAACTTCTAGTAGATTAAGATATCATCAATGAATACGATTACAAACCAATCCAGGAACTCATGGAACATGGAGTTCATAATCCCCATGAACATGGATGGTGTGTTTGTAACACTTAATGACATGAATACAAAATCAAAGTGACCATACCTACATCTAAAGGTAGTATTCAGGATATCACCCTCCTTCACCCTCAACTGGTGATATCCTGAATATAGATTGATCTTAGAAAACCAACTCACCCCTCTCAGCTGGCCAAAATGATCATCTATCCTTGGAAGAGGGTAACATTTTTTGATTGTCACCCAATTCAACCTCTGATAGTCTATAAACAACCTTAGACTACCATCTGCCTTCTTTGAAAAAAAACACTAGAGCACCCGAAGACGACACATTGGGCCATATAAAACCCTTATACACCAAATCATCTATCTGAATCTTTAACTTACAAAATAACAAGGTGTCATTTGATAAAGATCCATCGAAATCAAAGAATCATGAAGATATCCTTGAGAGGTATAACAATATCCTTGAGAGGTATCTCGTAGAGTGGTTGTTTGGACCCCTTTCCTTTTGGGCTTGGTATTGGATTCTCAAGGGCGAGAATTGTTTGAGAGGTATTTGATGTAATGAACTAATTAAACACTGAAATAGGCTAATATTAATTATTTATATTTTAATATTCATATGATTAAATGTCCATAAACACCAGTTTTTATTCATTTTATAAATTGAACTTCTTTTCTAATCACATATGCAATTCATGTTTAGAGTGTGTCAATTTGGGCCCAATAAATCATCAGCTTGTGGATTAAATTATTTTCATTATTTTAATTTGATATTTCAAGATTTTTTTTATAACTTTATGAGAAACATTTTTTCTTTTAGGATAAATGGAATATTCCTAAGGGAATATGGATTTTTTTCCATGGATGCATACATTTTTGGACAAATCATAATGGGCCTTAGGCCCATAAAATAAACGTGAATACCACATTTAAATCCATACGAAGCTAATTTTTTATTGGAGATAGATAAAATTATTTTAAAAATTTCATTAAAATTTTAAAAGATCTAATTTTTATGCTTTCAAGGTGATCCAGGCAGCCCAAGTTGAAGTTTAAATTATGGGCCGGATTTGAAGGTCCATAAATTCAACCCTCCAATTTCATCATAAATTCTGAATTAAATATCAAATTGGGATGTAATTGATAAATAAATCACATGAAATATGTGTTGAAATATTTCTCTTATACTACCATCCCAAATTCTTCCATCTACAAAGTAAAATTTCCATGTCAAAAAGGGGGATGAATCGAGTCTCATTTTTGTGGTCGAAGTTGAAAAGTATTCTTTACTTTTTTTTCACCCACCTTTCACTATCCTAATTAATTAGGATGACATTAAATGATGGGGAATTGAACATAGTACCCAAAAATTATTATTTAATGTGGTGTAGGTGAAGGATTTTGGTGGATGTTTTATTCTTTCAATTGTAATGTCACGCTGTTATTTTTTAATTGCTTGTTCAATTTCTATCATGTAAGTTTTTTGGATCACCTTATTTTATTAATAAAAGTTCTTATTATTAACTTTTTCTATCATTTGTTAACATGTAGATACTATTGAATCAAGGTGAGAATTTATTTACATCTAATATTATTAAATTCCTCATACAACAGTGGAGTGTTCGTTATTTCATTGTTTTCACTTCTTCAATCCTGTTTCATTAAGTCTACTTCCATCTTCCATTGAAATATTTTCATCAATGAAAGGATACTCCTTTTATGGGTTTATCCTAATTATATGTGTGGGTATAGATTTAATTATATTTAATGTGATTTTATATTTAAATTGGTTAATCATTTTAAGAGTTCCATTCGATGAGTTATTTTCTTCTTTATCTTGAACAACTTTTACGATGACATATTTTGAGTTCCAGTATGATACAATTAATTTGAGTTCTCATTAAAGTGATTATATAAGTGAATTAGTGATCATACTTTGCATTTTTTATGGATTAAATTGGTTAATGATGTTGGATAATTATCTCATCGCTTGGATACATCTTGAATTAGTGATATGAAATTTTCTAAGAAAACAAATACATCCAATCTAGCCCTAGAAAAAACCTAGGATTGATGCATCTTATTTAATTGTTTCCATTCAAATATTTATTATTTAATTATTAAATTAAATCCATTATATTAGATAAATTAGTATTATTTTATCCCAATTACAATCAACACCAAAGTTGGCCACTTCATAGCCAAATCCTCCCAAAAAATATAAGTGTCTCAAGGATACTTCTTTAGTCCCAGTGGATTCAAACCCTACATGTACTATAATAAATGCTCCTACCTATAGGGTAAATTTGGGTGCCACAAAATTTTGGTGCCATTTTTGGGGACCCAAGTAAGTAACCTTATATTCTATTGTTCTTTTCTCATCCCATTTCTCTATCCCACTCTTTCTTTTTTCCTTCTTTTATGGTGTATGTCTACCTACACTCATGAAAGATGAAATGGATTTATTAGGGTGAAAAAATTAAGGGTTGAGGAGTCCAATGAATCTAGGTTAATACTTAAATTATATCATAGTCTTCCTAATATTTTTCATTCTAAAATTGAGTTTAATATAATGGATAATCTTCTAGAAAACCAATTCATAAACCTGGGTGGGAACCCAAATGGAAACCAAAATGGGAAGTCCCCTAACTTGGGAAATGTTTTCGACCATACCATGAATGACTACCTTATACTTTCCTGGAAAAATGAACCCTCATGAATTATGAATTATTCCATAGGATATACCCAATATGTATTCAAACCCCATATCCCAAACCACCTTCCAACCTTTCATGGGATGGAGATTGAGATGCCTTAACTTCATGTTAAATAATTCAATGAAATTGTTGAAACCATGTGCAAACCAAATCAAATTGAATTAGAAAAAACGAGGCTCTTTCCTTTTTCTCTAAATTATCAAGCAAATAATTGGTTAAATAATTTGATATCAACATCCATTCACTCTTTGAAACAATTACAAAGATAATTCTACAAAAAATACTCCCCCCATCACAAAACAATTGAACTTAAAAAAAGAATCCAAAACTTTTTTGAAAAATATGGGGAAACTTTCTATGAAACATAGTGAAGGTTCAAATAAAGTTTAAACATGGTACCGCACCATGATTTCTCAATCCTAGAACAAGTGATAATTTTCTATGAAGGGTTAGGACTAGGTAATAAACAATTTATTGACATGATGTGTAATAAAACATTCAAAAACAAAGTCCCAAATGATACTTATGAGTATTTGGAAAATATTTATAAAAAGACATGGAAAACATCACCTTACTATGATAATCACCCAAATCTACTAGAACATAGTTAAAGTCACATATGGGGCCCTAAAATCCTAAAAAACCATCATAAGGCCTCCAAACCCCTGTTTCTGTGTCCGGTGCCCTGTCAATTTTTTCTTAAAATGACAATAACTCTTGATCCGTGTTTCTGTTTGGACTCCTTCACCTGTTATATCGTAGTTTGTTCCATGAGATTTGGTTTTACTAGTCATGGAGTGGAAACAAACACATGGATCAGAATTTATTCCTTTTTTAGTGACTCTGCGGTTTGTTAGGTTTTTCAAGCCCCCATTTCTAGCACTTTTGTCATGTCTACTGTTTTTTAAAATGGATGTAACTTATGATCTGCTAGTCTGTTTGGCCTCCACCACCTATCATATCAAATATCATTTTATGATCTTCGATTTGACTAGTTGTAGAGATAGAACAGACTCTCATATCATAAGTTTTAATCATTACCCTGAGTTTTAGGTTTATTTGACTTTTTTATTGTATTTACAGGTTTTGAGGGTTTCTCCATTTTTTACCTATTTTTCAGGTTTTAAGGGATTGTTATTGTACTGTTATTTATAATCAAATATATAACAATATATACATATTTTTTATATATTCACACATAGAAATTTAATTTTATAAATAAATAATTAAACATATTTACATATAAAATATATTTCTCAATATATATGCCTTATCTAAATAAAAAAACTAATATCCATTTTATTTAAAATACAAATATATTAATATTTATATACCTATATAATGTGTACGTGTATATGTGTGTGTGTGTGTGTGTTGATGTATTTATTTATTTATAAACACACAAAAAACATATTTTATAAATGTATTTAAAATTGATCTTATAAATATATATTAATATACGAATAAATATATTAATATATAAATATATAAATATAACTATATATATATATATTAATATAAGGATATATATATATATATATTAATATACAGATATATATATATATTAATATAAATAAATATATATATATATATATTAATATAACTAAAAATATATATATTAATATATATATATATATTTTAATATAAATATATATTAAATCATGGCATATCACATTGCATAAAAATAGAAATTCTATCAGGAATTTCACCTTTATTACATGGAATTTGATATTATTCTCATGGTATTATCACTTCACAAGGAATATGTGCATATATGAAATTTAAATACCCTAAAAATGTGCCTATCAAAATCCTAACAAACAAACCTTGACTTATCGGGACAAGGTCTAATTCTCCCTTACCGAACCGAGTCAAGGGTCACATATCACAACCAATAATCATCAAAAACCAAGTGATCCACCAATTTTTAAACCATATGAACTGTAATCTAAGAAAAAATAAAAATAGAAATTTTCCGCCCAAGGAACTTGTCTTTTCCCTCGTACTTGGGGCTACAAGTACCCAATAATAAGCTAGAAACCCATGTGGAAGTTGAACTACAATCACCAAATAAAGATCCTAAGCCACATCATCTCTGGAACCTCATGCCCATGTGGCTATATCACTCAAATCCAATGGTCATGCCATCCAGGTATCCTAGGCCTTGCCCAAACCGATAGTCACACTTCCTCAAATTGACATTCTTGACACCCAATCACGTGGTTAAAACCACCCAAGAAAAACTCGAGCCAAGCCTAACCTGTGATCAGCATTACTCAATTACTATGGTCATGTTATCCCAACCTTGGATCAAACCCATCACAACCCAAAGGGTCTCAGCACATGAAATTCAGTAGTTACATATTTATATCACATTTAAACACTTGTAAACGAGCAATTCAATTTAAATAGTTTGAATTGCACTAGCTATCAGCTATAACATAGCAGAACATAGGTCTTGAATGCCTCTAAATAGTGTAATAAAGATTTAACAATTTAAACTAAATAGTTTAAAACAAAACCAAATAATTATAACCATTTTGGACCCCCCGATCAAAATGTCCCAATGAGCAATGACCTCTCACCCAACCTCACTCAAGCAATTCAAGTATAGGGCATTCTCAATGGCATCCCATGGGTCTAACAATCAATTCGATGTGCAAAAACAATTATAACGGGGTCTCTCTAAAAATACATGAGGATGTTCCAAAGGCCATGCCACCCAAAAGTCCATGAAAACACAAAAAAAGGTATACACCACCTACCCCGTACACGTACGACACTCCTTGTCTAGCTTCATCCCCTAATTTAATCTAGAACGAGATAGATATACAAAATGAGCATAAATGATCAAGGTCCGATAACTAGGTCAAGAAGAGAAATCATAAAGAATGACTCAAGAGGAATCAAGAGCTTACCAATTGGGTTCCAATGGATCTGATGACGTTTGAATCATACATAAGAAGAAGAATCAAGAGTCAAAATGAGTTTTGGATAGCTGGTTCCTGAGGGTTCTTTCCAGAATTGAAAAAATGATGCTACTACCCATTTTAACCAAAAATTAGAAAGTAAATGGTGTGTACTATATATATACATGTCGTGTATATGGGTGATGTGTCTAATTTCATTGACTTAATTTCTAGGTCATTAAAAAGTGTCGCTGACATGACTATATGGTGTGTACTGGGAGTACATGTCATGTACATGGTTGGTCCTCTCTTCCTTGACTAAATCCATACATTCCATGTATGTCCATCACACACGACCACACTACATGACATGTACTTAGGATTACATGACATATAACCCTAAGAAAAGTTGTGTAACAGCTTTCCATCCAGTACTTGGCATGTTTTCCCCCTTTCTCTCAAAACAATCTAAAAAAAGAAACTCGTACCTCAAAGGAAGAAATGAATTCTTATAAAATTCTCCCCTTAAAGAAATTTGTCCACAAATTTCCCTTCCAAGGTTGGTGAATAAACATTCTGAAAAACTTCAGCACAAATCTCAAAACAAACAAAGGTCCATCGACCTATTTCTGGGCCCATGGTCCTCCTGTGACACATCATCACCCTTGTACCTCATCCGGTGCTCCCATTTCACTTCTGACACCAAATAATATCTCGCATCGCATCAGTGCCCTCCTTGATCCCATGGAACCCATGGCACAAAAAAGGTCATGCATCCCATGGATGATCAAAACAACTCGGTGCCTTATACCTCAATCATAAACCACATCACCAGTGCCAAGATACCCAAGTCACATCAAGTAAACCACATCCCTCGGACGCCCTGATGCCTAAGCACCTCAAAACACGCATCCAATAATGCTCCTAATTCCAAGAATCTCATATATATATATATATATATTTGTGTGTGTGTGTGTAATCACACACCCGGGATGGTTCCAACCCACTAACCAATATTTGGTTAGTCCATATAAATCCTGTGCACCTCATGCACTCAAAACGGACATGCCTCAACAGGCCATGCCAATGTAGTATATCACTTGACTACAACTTTTCTATCATAAATATTTAGGTAATATCCTAAGAAAACTTTTGGATAATTACTTTATATGAAACTTGTTTTTTTCTTTATGAAAGTTTGTTTTTATCTGTAATAAAAACTTTATATCTAAACACATTTTATTATAACATGATGGAGTTCATCATACTATAACTCATATGATATCCATTTTTCATGATAGTTGTCATATCTTTGGGGGATAACTCCATTATTTTCAAATAATCTCTTGAAACATAATGGAAGTTTATATAATGATTATTAGTCTCAACACTGATACTCCTTTTACTAACATCATGTCTCTGATGTGTATAAGAAAATGTGCATTTAAGAATTTCCCCATGATACATTTTATTGATAAATGTTTTTTGTGTAAGACTCATAATTTATCCTCATTATTAACATTATAACTTTGATGTAAATAAGGTAATGTGTGTTTAGGAATTACTCCATGCTAAGTTATATTGTTTGATGAATGTTGAGTCAAGATATTCTTCGACATGCGGTCCCTAAGAAAATCATATCTTCTAACCATGCATATACAATACTTTACTTTTATATTCCTTAAAAAACACTTAGAGGAATATTACAAAGTATATTTTCTACTAGCTTACCATTGTAATAGTTCATTCTCTCTAACTAAACTAATTCTGAAATCTTTGTGGTTTACCTTTATTTATAAAGGTTTATTTGTACAAAAATAAGTACATAAGGGTATCGATAGTACCTAAGGTCTTTAACTCCTAAGAGTCTAAAACTATAAGGGTTATATCCTTTAAAATTATTTAGTTTTTCTTGACAAAGTATTATCTTTCCACACATGGGCATATAAGTATTAAATTTTATATTCATCAGGTATTGTCAATGATTCAAGCATTAATGAACTATTGGTTGAGTATTAAACACCACCAACAACATTCATTCTAGAAATGAAATAATGTATCCTTATTTCCAAAGTACACGTGTGATTAATGTTTTGGTAATACTTAACAAAAGTTCAACTAGTATCATTTACTCAGCAATTATAAGTTGTGTACTTCTCACCGTTGAGAAGCTTCAGCAGATCCAGCTTCCACAATATCAATATTTTTGAGGTTCCTCCCCCTCAACTTCTGCTTCCCTTCTAGATTCTTGAGGTTCAGGAACATGGACAAGATCCACAGGATCATCCCTAATCTCTTCAGAAAACTCTTTCCTTGCCAGCTGAAAGGAAATTTCCATCCTTTCTTTAGTAGATGGAATAATCTCAGGAACCGATTGTTCCACTGGATGAGCCTCCAGACTTGCTTCTTTCTCAACAGAAAGATTCTCTTCAACAAGATCTGCCTCTAAGGTTTCTTGCTGTTCTGAAACAGGAAAAACCAATTTCCTTGCAGCATTAGGATGAGCTTCTTCCTCATGAAGAACAACTGAAGGATCCATAGTCCTTTCCTTTTCAACAACAACTTCCTCTCCTTGAGGTATTTCGGGTTCTTCTCTATGTGGTACTTCAGCTGTTACATCTTCTTGTTCTTCTTCTTCTGAATACTTAGCCACTTCATCTGGTTCCAAACTAGGATCAGCTAGGTTCTTAGGCCTTCTTGGATAGTCAATAGGATTAAAATTTTTATACAGTTGACCACTATCCTCAACCCACTACTTTTTCCAGGGATTCCATCTTATCTTCATCCTTCTGATGATAGGCATGGATATGCAGTAATCAAGGTCCTCTATTTTCTCTTCATTCGGTCCAACCATCCCTTTTGCAACTAACATAGCTTAAATCATCCTTGAATAAAACAGGGAGGTGGATTTGGAAGTTACTTTGATCAGCTCACAGATATGGTTGATAACATACTTACACAGATTGATCTTATGGCCATTCTTCAACAGGTGAATCAGGAACACATCCTGATAATTCATCACAGCAAAATCTCATTTTCTTGGACTAACCAAATTCTGAACAAACTTGAATAGAAGTCTTGTATCCCCATCTAGTTCAGCAGCTATTTCCCTTCACTTGGTGCCATTTCCAGTTAGACTTTCCAAATCAGTCTCTAGGTCAAAGATATCAGTTGTTGGAGGAGGGTCTCTCTGGTAATCTTCGCAAACTCCTTCATGTGGAATTCTTAGGCATGCAGCTCACAGCCTTGAAGAGAAAGAGCACTTCTGAACATCGATCCAGCTGATCACCATAAAACTTTCTCCAAACTCAAAAGAAAACTTCACATACTGATAAAATTGAGATACAAGCCTTGGGTAAATCGGTCTATTCTGTCCAGTGAACCATTCAAGCCATCCTTGTTCTCTTAAAACTTTCAAAACTAACGATCTTCTAGACAGAAAACATTCAGGGAAAACCTCTTTTTTAGGTACAACTGTACAACTTACTAGGTTTGGTTTTAGAGGTCCTTCGGGAGCTATCCTCGGTATCCTCTTTTGTTTCTTAGAGCGACGCTTCTCAGACGAGGGTGAAGATGGACGCTTCATCCTTGGCATTCACTGAAGGTTCGGGCGAGAGGGAAGAGAAGGTTCAGGAGAGAGTTCGGGTAAGGAATCGAATGAAACCCTTAAGTTTTATCATTTGGGAATGTCAAACATCATAAAAACAAAAATGCGGGAAAACAAAATAGTGGTGAAATAAAAATTACCGCGATACGGGTTAAAATAAGAATAAACATAATTCTCACAGTGAGACCATGAGTAGGCATTACGGTGAGATAGTTTATAGTCGTCACGGTGAGACAGTGACCATTTTATATAGTCACGGTGAGACAGTGAGTTTTCAGACCATGAGCATAAAACAGTAACTTAGAAACAGTGACCATGAAACCGTAAAGTAAAATATAGTAAAGTATTAAACATTAAGATCAGTAAGATATTCACTTATGGTTGATCATACCAAGATCATGTATGATGTAGTCTAATCTTTCAAAATTTAATGGTTTGGTGATTATATCAGCAAGTTGATATTCAGTACTAATGAATTTCAAAGTGATATCACCTTTTTGATAATGATCCCTCAAAAAGTGATGTCTTACATCAATATGTTTTGTCCTAGAATGAGAAACAAGATTCTTAGAAATATTAATAGAACTTGTGTTGTCACAATTTATTGGGACATGTCTGAATTGATATCCATAGTCTAGTAATGTGTGTTTCATCCACAAAATTTGTGCACAACAACTTCCAGCAGCTATGTATTCATCTTCTGCAGTTGATAATGCAAAAGAATTTTGTTTCTTACTACACCATGATACTAGTGACTTTCCTAAAAGATGACATGTTCCAGAGGTGCTTTTCCTATCTAACTTACATCCAGCAAAATCAGCATCAGAATAACTAACTAATTCAAATGATTGTCCTTTGGGATAGAATAGTCCTAAATTGGGAGTATGCTTGAGGTATTTGAAAATTCTCTTCACAGCATTTAAATGTAACTCTTTAGGGTTTGCTTGAAAACGAGCACACATACACACACTAAACATAATATTAGGACGACTAGCAGTCAGGTAGAGTATACTTCCAATCATTCCTCTATAAGTGGTTTGATCAACAGATTTACCATTTTCATCAAGATCCATCTTACAGGTGGTACTCATGGGAGTGTCACTACTTTTTGTGCTATCCAATCCAAAACGTTTTAAAAGATCTCTAGTATATTTACTTTGAGTTAAAATAATTCCATCATCATTTTGAAAGATTTGAAAACCAAGAAAGAATTTAAGTTCACCCATTAAACTCATTTAAAATTCATTTTGCATCATTTTAGAAAAATCAGTACATAATGTAGTTTTTGAAGATCCAAAAATAATATCATCTACATAAATTTTTACAACTAAAACATCTTTAGAAATTTGTTTTATAAACAGAGTAGGATCATATATTCCTTTTGTAAAACCTTTAGAAATTAGAAAAGTACTTAATCTGTCATACCAAGCTCTTGGAGCTTGCTTTAAACCATATAAAGCTTTTGATAGTTTAAAAATATGATTTGGAAAATGAGGGTTTGAAAATCCAGGTGGTTGTTCAACAAAATAATCCTCAACAATATATCCATTTAAGAATGCACTCTTGACATCCATTTGATATAGTTTGAAATTTAGATGTGCAGCATAAGCAAGTAAAATCCTAATAGCTTCTAATCTAGCTACTGGAGAAAAAGTCTCCTCATAGTCAATACCTTCTTCTTGACTATAGCCTTGTGCAACTATCCTAGCTTTATTTCTAACTATGTTTTCGGATTCATCTACTTTATTTCTAAACACCCATTTTGTGCCTATTGTGAAAGTTTCCTTAGGTCTTTCAACAAGATTCCAAAATTTATTTCTTTTAAACTGATTGAGTTCATCTTGCATAGAAATCACCCAAAATTCATCATTAATAGCATCATCAATGTTTTTAGGTTCAAGCGGTGACAAGAAGGCTTGATGTTCAACCTGATTTCTAAGAGAAGCTCTAGTCTCTGTCCCTCTATCAAGATTTCCTACAACAGCATATAAAGGATGATTCTTTAGAATTCTAGTTGATCTAGTAAAGGTAGGACTAGAAATTTCAGGTTCATCAACAGGTTGGGAATCAACAGAAGTAGGTTCTGGAAGATTTCCAGAACTGGTTGTCTTTATAGCAGGTTCATTTGATTTGTCATCAAGGTCCAGAACAGATAAATCTTCTTTAAGATTTTCAGGAGAGATTTTAGGCTCATGTGGATCAGTTTCATCAAAATTGATGTGAACATATTCTTCCACACACTTGGTTCTCTTATTGAAAACTCTATAGGCTTTACTAGAAATAGAATAACCTAGGAAAATTCCTTCATCACTCTTGTATGCAAACTTGTCGAGATTATCTTTGGTATTAAGAATAAAGACTTTGCAGCCAAAACTCTGAAATAGTTAACCTTAGGTTTCCTATGGTTCCACAACTCATAAGGGGTCCTCTTAAGAATAGGTCTGATCCAGACTCTATTGATAATATAACAAGCTGTATTCACAGCTTCAGCCCAAAAGTAAATAGGCAGGTCAAATTCATTAAGCATGGTTCTGGCAATTTCTTGCAGGGTTCTATTCCTCCTTTCTACTACACCATTTTGCTGAGGTGTCCTAGGGGCAGAAAAGTTATGACTATAGCCATTGTGTGAGCAATAGGATTCAAATTCATGATTCTCAAACTCACGGCCATGATCACTTCTTAGAGTTTTAATCTTAAGTCCAATAAGATTCTCTACAGATTTGGAGTATTTAACAAAGTAAGAACAAGCTTCACTTTTGTGAGCTAAGAAGTATACCCAAGTATATCTAGAAAAGTCATCTACTAAGACATAGACATAGTGCTTCCCATTTAAGCTAGAAACTCTAGATGGTCCAAAAAAATCCATGTGAACCGACTCGAGAGGTTGATAATTTGAGACTTCTTTCTTTGGTTTGAAAGAGATTTTGTGTTGCTTTCCCTTTTGATAGGGATTACAAACTTTGTCATTTGGAAATTCAAGTTTGGGTAGGTCTCTCACTAAGTTCTTCCTAGTAAGTTTTCTAAGTGAATGTGTATTGCAGTGTCCTAATCTTCCGTGCCAAAGCCAAGACTCTTTATGAAAAGCATTTAAACAAGTAATATTTTGCATGGCTAAATAATTTAAATCAACAGCATAAACATTTTCATTTCGCAGGGAAGAAAATACTAAAGCATTTTTAGAATTAAAAACATTGCAAGAATCATTTTCAAATATAACATTAAAATCATCATCACATAACTGAGAAATACTTAACAGATTATATTTAAGTCCATCAACAAATAAAACTTTAGAAATTAATACTGAGTCAGTGTTACCAATCTGGCCTAAGCCAATGATTTTCCCTTTAGAATTATCACAAAAGGTGACAAAGCCTCCATAAATTCTGACTAAGCTTTTAAAGCATGAGAATTCTCCTGACATATGTCTTGAACATCCACTTTCCAAGTACCAAGTCTTCCTACAGGATCTCTTTAAGCAAGTTTCCTACAAAACAGATTTAGATAGGAAATTATTTTGGTACCCAGATCTTCTTGGGTCCAGACAGGTTAGAAATCAAAGCTTTCGGTACCCAAATTTGTCTTATGGGTCTCATAAAATTTGTAGAATCAACAGATTTTGAAAGATAAACCTTATTAGATCTGTAACTATGAATATAAATAGTTGAAGCATATAAATGTCCAGAACTAGAACTAGCAGTATTCTGTCCAGATTTAGGAATAAATCTATTCTTGGTAATCTGTCTCTGTCCAGGTTTGTAGCCTATTCCAGTAGTGTATTTTGGTGCAACTTTCTTTCCTATCATTTGATTTAGTGTATCCTTTCCATTTGTGAATTTCTCTAAATCCTTTCTAAGTTGCTCATTATACATTTTCAGTTCAGTGTTCTCCCTTAACAGTTGAGCATTTTTCTTTTTTTCAATAGTAATTTTGGTTTTAAAAGTTGTAGTGAGAGCATATTGTTTCTTTAATGATTTTTATTTATCCTTAAGTTCATTGCATGTCTCTTCCAGCATATTACAATATTCAAACAATTCCTCACTATTCATGTTTTCAGAATCAGAATCAAAGTCTGTAATATCTTCAGAATAATAATAATTTAAAGCAGGATTATCTAGGGTTACCTCAGATGTGTTTGTCATAAAACACATGTTTGCCTTATTTCTGGTTTCAGTCTCAAAAACTTCAGATTCGTTGGAGCTATCCTCAGAAGCGCTCCAAGTAGCCTTCATAGCCTTTTTGTACTTACTATCCTTGTAATCATATTTATTATTGAATTTGAGCTTTGGGAAGTCTTCTTTAATATGTCCTTTTTTTTCACTCATAACAGACAACTTCATCACTTTTATCTGGATTTTTCCAATCCTTCTTCCAATTTCCCTTATTGTCATACTTTCCTTTGTAATTTGATTTTCTGAAGAATTTATTCTTCCTATAAAATTTATTAAACCTTCTGGATATCTGAGCCATTTCAGCATCACTATAAGAGTCTGAATTTTCACTGGTTGAACTGTCAGTAGGTAGTTGAGATTTATCTTTGTCCTTGCCCTTTGAAGTAGTAGTCTTGAAAGCCACTAATTTTCTCTTAGGTCCATCATCTTCCTCTTTATTCACCTTGAGTTATTCCTCATACATAATAAGCTTACCAATGATTTCTTTGACAGGTAGAGCAGCAATGTCACATGACTCTCTAATTGAAACAGATGTGCCTCTCCATCGGTCTGGTAAACATCTCAGAATCCTCATAATTTGTTCCTTTGCTGGAACAGCCTTTCCAAGTGAACTCATTGTATTGACTATCTCATTAAACCTGAGATACATGTCAGAAATAGGTTCATCAGTTTTCATTTTAAAATTATCATATTTAATAGTATAAGTATTTAATCTCATTTCTTTAACATTGGTTGTTCCTTCATGAGAAACACCCAAAGTATCCCAAATTTCAAAAGCAGTTTTACAAGCAGAAATTTTGTTAAACTCTTCATCTCCTAAAGCACAGTACAGAGCATTCATAGCTTTACAATTATTATTGTAAGCAGCCTTTGTAGGTTCATCCCAAGTGGATCTAACAGTAGTGGGAAGTTTATATTCTGATTCTATGGTAGTCCAAATATCAAAACCCATGCTCTCTAAATTAATTTTTATTTTAAGTTTCCACTGAGCATAGTTTGTACCATTGAAGAAAGGTGGCATGTTAGTAGCATCACCCTCTAGTCTATTATCCATAACGATATTTTAGAAAGATAATTTAAAGAGATAAAAATTTAGAACTAATAGAAATTTAAGATCTTTAAAGATGCAACTAAAATCACAGTAGAAAACAGAGTATTTCAAAAATCTTTGAACAAAAACTAAACCTCTGATACCAAATGTTGGTCGGAGTGGATACTCAAGAGGGGGTGAATTGAGTTCCAATTAAAATTTCTGTTAAAATATTGTCTAGTTAGAATCCCACGATTTGTAAAATGAGTTAAAATGTAGTGAATTTATATAGATTGTAAATGTTTACTTAGCTTCTCAAAGATTGATTAGGTATCAGTTAGTTTAGCCACAAGATCAAACTAACTTTTGAAACTAATCTACTGATTTACAATAAGTGTAAACACTTGCTAATTTAACTATCAAAGTAGCTTCAAAATAGTTTTGTATTTCAAAGTAATAGCAGTGGAATAAATAAGATATATGTAGTATACTTTAAACTTAAATTAAAGATGCACAGCATGTAAAACAAGAGGTTCAGTCTCAAGCTGAAATATTACTAATTTTTAATAATTATTAGTATTTCATATATTTTTTACAATTTATTACAAATTATCATAATTTACTCATATTTACAAATTATTAATAATATTTAGTAATTAATACTAACATTTACTAATTATTAATAATATTGACTAATTATTTATGAATTATTACAAATTATTTAATGATTATTACTAATTATTTTAATTATTACTGCATTCTTACAAATTAATGTGAAGTTTTAATAATTGTTAGTATTTTTTATCTTTTTTTACAAGGTGTAATAAATTTTTTACTAATTATTACAAATATTTATTAGTTTTTACTAATTGATACAACTTTTTATTAAGTAATACTAATTATTTATTAATTATAACTGAATTTTTAATAAATATTATTATTTTTTAATAATTATCAGTATATTGTATTTTTTTACAATTTATTACAAATTATTGTAATTTAATAATATTTACAAATTATTAATAATATTAAGTAATTAATATTGAGATTAACTAATTATTACTAATATTGACTAATTATTATTAATTATTGCAAATTATTTAATGATTATTACTAATTATTTTAATTATTGCTACATTTTTACTATTTATTGTGAATTTTTAATAATTATTAGTATTTTTTATATTTTTTTACAAGGTATCACAAAATGTTTACTAATTATTAACAACTAAATTTTAATAAATTTTACTTAGCTTTAATAGTTATTATTATATATATATATATATATATATATATTTACAATTTATTACAAATTATCATAATTTACTAATATTTACTAATTATTACTAATATTGTCTAATTATT
This sequence comes from Viscum album, assembly GCA_963277665.1. Lineage (NCBI taxonomy): Eukaryota > Viridiplantae > Streptophyta > Magnoliopsida > Santalales > Viscaceae > Viscum > Viscum album. The sequence continues at coordinate 452,903,707 of OY728166.1, read as the reverse complement.
TATTAATTATTAAAAAAAATTAACAATTAATACTAATTTTTTTTAATTATTACTACATTTTTACCAATTATTGTGATTTTTTAATATTTTTTAGTATTTTATATATTTAATTACAAGTAATTGCAATTTGTTTTACTAATTATTACATATATTTATTATCTAATGCTAATTATTTGTTAATTATAAATAAATTTTTAATAAATATTACTAAGACATGATAACGAATCTCAAACATGAGAAAAGATGAAATGTCATAAGATTATTAATCAAATATCATTGATGAGTGATATGTAACATTAAAATAATTAATACAATAACTAATCATGAACATGTAGTTCAAATATTACATATATATCATGCTTTGTGATAATTCAGACATAAAAAAAACATATAAGTAAACATATCAATCAATCATATGGTGTCACCACTTTCGAATGATACAATCATAAATCTATAATTATTCAAAAATAAAAATATATCCAAGATCAAATATGGAATAATAATATGAGGCTTAAACAAACATGTACCTTATGTTAATTAATCATTTAAAAAAATTCAAACAAATGATTAATTTTAATGCAATCTTGAAAAACATGGAAACCACCCTTCAAAATAATTTTCAAACCATATTTTGATTGAAAATCTCGATTAAACTCAAATTAAATAAATATGAATACCTAGATAGGAAAATATCTTAAATGTAAAGGTTAAAAATTGAGAAAACTACCTCAAATCAACCTGTGTTGAGATGAAATGTGTAGTCTTTGATGGTAGACACCCAAATAGGGAAAAATAAATCTGCAGTAACTTTAAATATCGAATAAACCATAAAAATATGGAAATTTTTTTGACTTAGGATTCATCTAAACCAATTTCTATGAGAGGGAATGATAAATCACAAAAATAAGGAAGGAGGAGAGAATATGAGTCTGTACTTGGGGGATTCAAACATAAATTAAGGGTGTAATTATGGTCCGGGCTCGGCCTGCCCTGCAAAACAACAGGCCGCTGAACACTATTCGGGTTGGGCCGACCCATCCCAAACAACTCCATGAGGTAGCCCGAGCCCGACCTCGGGCCGGCCCAAACCATCAGGGCAGGCCGGGCTTTTTCAGGCTGGGCCATGCTTTTTCAAGTCGGACCATGGTGGGCTTTTATTATTTTCAAAATAATTGTTTGTTTTAAAACTTTTTTTAAATATTTTTATTTAAATATTTTTTTAACATTTATTTAAAACCATTTTTTGTATTTATTTTTAAATGCATGTTTTTTGTAAAAACATTTATTTTATTTTTTTATTAACATTTTATAGTGGGTGGATATGTTATTTTTTTTGTCTAAATTGATTTATATATTGTAAATCTAAATATATTATGTGCAAATTGTAAAAAAAATTAATGAAGGGTTTGGGGGGTGCGCAGCAGTGGTGAGTTTAAAGAATTTTTATTTAAACATTTTTTAACGTTTATTTAAAACATTTTTTTACATTAATTTTTTTAACTAATTTATAGTTTTTTAAGTGTTTGTTATTTTTTTTATTTAAACTATTTTTTAACATCGGTTTCAAACATTTTTTTACATTTATTTTGAAATGATTAATTTAAAAAGTTTTTTAATTTTTTTAAACGCATGCTTTTTACAAGTATTTTTTTAAAACATTTAACTTTTTTTAATTTTAATGTAAAAAGTTTTTTTAAGTGTTTGTTTTAAAAAAATTAATTTAAATGTTTGTTTTAAAAAAAAATTTAAAAAAAATTGTTTAAGACATTTATATTTAAACCTATTTTGAACCATTTTTTAACACTTGTTTAAAATGTTTTTATATTTATTTTTAGACGTTTAATTTAAAATATTTTTTTGAACGCATGTTTATGTTTTATGTAAAAAAAATTATTAACATTTTATAGTGGGTGGATATGTTATTTTTTCTAAATACATTTATATATGCCTGTCAATTTACATATATTATGTGCAAATTGAAAAAATAATAACGAGGGATTGGGGGTACACATTAGTAAGTGGATTAAAAGTGTTATTATTTAAACATTTTTTATCATTTATTTAAAACATTTTTTACATTTATTTTTTAAATTATTTATTAAAAGTATTTTTAAGCGTTTGTTTAATTTAAAACATTTTTTTAAATGTTTTTTTAACGCGGGGTTTTTATATGTTTTTTTATTAAATGTTAAACATTTTTTTATTGTAAAAAAATTTATTTTCTATTTTATTGACATTTTACAGTAGGTGGATATTTTTTTTCTAAATAGATTTATATATGTGAATCTATACAGCAGTGAGTGGGTTAATTTTTTTTCTAAATATATTTATATATGTATATATAGTATATATAATATATGCAAGTTCATCAAATTTAAAAAAAAATTAATGAGGTTGGGGGTGTGCGAACATCATTGGGTGGGTAGTTTTTTTTGTTAATATATAACAAGTTATTTCACACGTGCACACACACACACACATATAATGTTAAATGATTGATATATATATATATATAATATGATAAAATTGTAAAAAACATAATTAGGGGTTGGGGGGTGCGCCGCGGTGGGCGAGTTAATTTTTTTTCTAAATATATTTATATATAATATATGCAAGTTGTAGCATACTTAAAAAATTAATGAGGTTGGGGGACGTGCATGAATATCATTAGGTGAGTGTTGTTTTTTTGTTAATATACAATAAGTTATTATATATATAATATTAAATCATTGATATATATATTTTTAATAGCTTTGTTTATATATATATATATAATCATTTATATATATATACACATATATATACATACATACATATATATATTAATGAATTTTTAAAAGCCGCACTTAATTGATATATATTATTAATAGGTTTCTATACATATTACTAATGGATTTGTTTATATATATATATAATCATATCATTGATATATATATTATTAATAGATTTGTTTATATATCTATATATACATATATATAATATGCATGTTTCATCATATTTAAAAAAAATGAGGTTGGGGGGTCTGCGTGAACATCATTGGGTGAGTGTGTTATTTTTTTTGTTATTATATATATATATAATGTTAAATGATTAATATATATATATATATAATATGAGAAAATTATAAAAAAATAATTAGGTGTTGGAGGGTGTGCCACGGTGGGTGGGTTAATTTTTTTTCTAAATATATTTATATATATAGAGTATATATAATATATGCAAGTTGCAACATACTTAAAAAAATTAAGAAGGTTGAGGGACATGCACAAACATCATTAGGTGAGTGTGTTATTTTTTTATTAATATACAACAAGTTATTATGTATATATAATATTAAATCATTGATATATATATATATTAATAGCTTTGTTTATATATATATTATATTAAATCATATATATATTATTAATTGATTTTTAAAAGTCACACTTAATTTATATATATTTTTAATGGCTTTGTTTATATATATACATTATTATATATCGTTGTATATTACATACACACGCACACATATTATAATTATATATAATAACAATTATATGTATGTATATATGTATTTAATATATAATGATATATATATATATACACATATATCGTTGATATATATATATACAGTTTGGTGATAACATAACAGGCGTAGCTTTGGAAGTTTGAGGTAGGGGGATCGAATATTCCTACCAGCAGTTTCTTGTTATATTTTTTTACAGACGGGCTTTGGACGGACTGGGATTTTTCGAGTCGGGTCGGCCTGGCCTATGGGCCTTCTTGGATAGGCCGAGACCCGACCCGATGTACCTAAGGCCCGAGCCCGGCCTAGCCCGACGCTGGCTTTGCCGGGCCGGGCTGCTCGGGCTGGGCGTGTCGGGCTTTCGGGCCAAAATTACACTCTTAACATAATCTACAAGAAATCATGTGTGATAGACGATTTTGGGGTGGGTCATTCGAGGGTTACACAACTGGATCCAGCTGTGCAAAAGAGAAAAAGATTGAGGGAGGAGGGGAGGAGAAAGGTTTCATGTGATTTTTAATTAAATTTATATATGAAGAGTTAATAGCGACGGAAAATATGTCACTAAAAATATTTTGGGGAGAACCTTTTGCAATGGACAATGATATTTGTAACTATTAATCTTGTCGCGATGAATAATAGTGACATACTGTATTATTTGTCACAATTTTTTTTGCGACAAACAATAGTATATGTCCCAATAAGTTAAGCATTCTCAATTATTTGAGATGTATGTCTTTCCATTGCAAATAACCCATAAAAAATTTCTACTTTTCCATTATTGCCTCAAGATTTTTGATGTCAGCATCAAGGTTTATCAAGGAATAATCACTCGAACCATGTCCACTTGTTCGTCATCTCACATCGCTCACGAAGCATTACAAGAACCGATTCTATTATTTTATTTTCAAAAGAAATAAAACACCACATACAATAATAGATACCCAATCATGTGTAATTTCCAAATTATCGATTTAATCCAAATCATGTGTTAGTCATTTTATCCTTAGAGAAAATTATAATTCCAAAAATGATAATAAATTTATCTCTCTAGAATAATTTGAGATAGACAATAATAATTATTATTATTCTTTTACATAATTCTATGTTATTATCATTCTAAAAAACTTTATTTTTTTTTGAGAGGCTTCAGAAAGCTAATTTCACAAATTAATTATGAAAGGATACCTGGAAATTATTCCCTTAAAACGTTGATGGCACGTGCATCGCAACGCGTGCAAAATTGCAATATTTATTTGCCTACCAACTACTGTAGAAGCGGCGAGCAGGGTCGAACCACAGAGAGAATGTGAGTAGACACTAGGAATATCCTTTTTGAAGAATGTCCAGGCATATGAGTTCTTAATGTGATTAATAACTAAAGAGTTCTAAAAACTAAATGAATATTTAAAAATGACTATTTAAATTAACTAAAACTATTTAAGTGAACTAAATTAAGCTATGAAATAAACTGTCGGAGATGGAAGTGTCAGATTTGTGACATCCTTTTAAGTGCATGCAATGTCAATTATTTAATTCTCACGTCTGAATATTTATTTATTCAATTATCACTGATTCCAAATTTAATCAAAATACTATCTAATCTCATTCTCTGATGATAGATAGTATTCTAATTTTTACACAAATTATCTGTCATTTTGTTTTATGTCATGATGAATAATTTGCGCGTCATTATAGAACTGAATCACTTTGTGAAATATGATGACCCATTTCTCAAAAATTTGAATTATCTACCTGCGTCGGTTCGCTCACATGATATTATTGATTAAGTATCCTAATGAAAGTTTGAAGGAGAGCGCACACAAAATATTATTTTTTTCAATTAATATATTTATTTATTCAGAATTCGCTCACACGCTTGATCAAATTCCGGATAAATAAATTCTCTGATAAACTCCCGCCCGTGATTACTTATTAGGTATCACACAAATACGCAACAAAGTAAATGTGCAGGGCCCAAATGAAAATTACTTTAAACACAGATATAATTAATTAAATAAACATCCAATTAAAATTAATTTAAAATACAATCAAACATGAGAATAAATTAAAGACATGTATTCACCGTCACATTTATCACAACTCCGACACTAAAGAATTATCCCACCATTGCGAAAACACGGCATGAAAAATAAATAAATGAAGTCACCATGTTCGTATTGATGTGAGTATCACCGAAAGCCTCCGTAGATGATCACAAAATAATAACCTTCAATATGTCGATTTATGCAACGTTGAACCACACCATCGCGTAGGTATAAAAATGATTGGATTTGTATTTTCTCTTGGCGCACACTACCGATCTTCAGAAGTGAAGCGAACATCGATGATGTGCTCGAACCAATGAAGGAGACTGGTCGTTGGATTTTTTTCTGGTCAGCGGAGGGGAGACCGACCACTGTTCGGACAGAGGAGATGTCTCTACAAGTTGATGTGCGGCTGAGGGTCTGTTGGATGGAAGGAGAATGGTGAAGGGTAGCGGGTAGGAGGGGCCGTAGGCAGGGTGTGGGGCACTTGGTCCAAAAGGGGATAGGAGGGGGCATAGGCAGGGTGTGGGGTGTGGGGGATGGGTTCCGAAGTGGGGAGGGGAATGGGGTCACGGGTGAGTGGGGAGCGTGAGAGGGGTGAGAGGAGATGGGGGGATGGGGGGATGGGGATGCGGGGGTGATAGAGTGGGGGTGGGGATTGGAGAGAGGTAGGGATAAGGGAAAGGGGGCTGGGATGAGGGGTGATTGGGGAGAGGGAGGGAGGGGGTGGGGAGGGTGACGTGGGAGAGGGGACTAGTCAAAGAGGAGGGGGGAGGTTGAGGGGAAAGTGGAGAAAAACTCAAAAAAAAAGAATTCAAAATAAAAAGTTAAAACTAATTTAAAATTTAAAAAAATGATTATTTAGATATTAAATGTTAGATGATGATGATGATAATAATAATAATAATAATAATAATAACAATAAATTAGAAATAATAATTAATGGACATGTAATTAGAATTAAAATACACACACACACATATTTATATTTATTTATGCACATGTAATTAAATATTATACTATTAAATATAAAAATAATAAACTAATAAAAAAATAATCTGTTATTAATACTATAAAAATAATGAAACAAAATAAAATACAAATAAAGAATTAAAATATATACATACTAATAAAAATTAATAAAATAAAATAAACTAAAATTAGTGAAACTAATAATAACAATATAGTGTTAAATATAATATATAAAATTAATATAACTAATAGAAATACTAAATCACTAATATAAGTATATAACTTAATTAAAAATTATCAAAATATCTAAACTACTACAAAACTACAAAAATAAACTAAAAATATTAAAAATGGTTAAACTAATTAATTAAAAATAAGTTATAAAATTATAAAAATACTTGAGAAATCCATGTACATAAATTGCACCAATAGTGGAAGAGGGAGAGAGAACTCGACCATGTATAGAAACTAGAAGAAGGACTCCAATCGCATGAAGAGGACTTTTCAGATCTTGCGTAAAGGAACTTTGGGCTACTCAGACTCAAGATGGTCTCAAAATATGATGGCATCAAGGGTTTGTATATTTTCAAGAAGGAAAACTACATACTGATCCACAACATTAAGAGCCACAAATTAAATTCACCATTTAATTTGTCTTTAAAACAGATCTTGAATTCAGAGTGTTTAAATTTTTCCATAAATATGAGTTATGAATTCAAATGAGTCATAAAATTAATTCTTACAATTTTTGGCATTCAAAATCATCAAAATTCACTATAAGTGTGAGTTGGAGAATAAGAAACACAATAATAAGTCTTTTAAAATATTTTCCCCAAAAGGGCGCTACATAAGGGTAACATGGTTTTAGCCTTACACAGATCTTAGTCGTCACGTGAGGGTAAGGAGTTTTACCCTTGCATAGTGGATGAATACAGACTACCCTTGCACAACTTCATTTTTACCCTTACGCATCCTTTAGAACTTGGAGCCACCCTTAAACACACCTTGTATTACCCTTACATGAACATGGTTTACCCTTATGAAAACATAAGAAACCCCGAGTTATCCATATGTGAGTAGTAGGTTTTCTGGATAATCATTAGATAATAGAATTAAAAAACCTCAAATTGGATTAAAAAAATAAGTTCTAAAGTTGAAAATGGATCCAGTATTATGGGGGTTCTTGGAAGGGTCATCAAAAGTTTGGTGGCCTCCACCATACTTCTGATGGGTCCATAAGGACCGTGGTGACTCCTGCTAGACCACTAATGGGGAAACATAACACTACTTCCTATCCATTGAATGTTTAATATCCTCTATAAAGTATTCTGTAGCCTATCATTACAACAACCTTTACCTCTTTGTTTATCTAAAAGTCTAAATTATTATTTTTTCCATCGTCACCAAAAAATATACCTAGATGATATCCATTTAATCATTTTAAACATGTTTATAATCTCTATTTCCAAATCCAAAATTAAAATTTCAAAAATATCCTCATTAACTTAATTTAGAAACTAGTTTTCTTAGACTCTACTAAATCACAATTGTGTGCATTATTATATATAGGGTTTCTATGAGTGGTATTTTTATAAGTAATATCACATGTTTCTATTTTTGAGGTTATTATAATTATCACACCATTTAATTTCTATATATATTAAATATTTAATTTATCACTTGTGATAATATTCCCTATATATATATATACTTATATTGATTCTATTTATGAATCAAATGAACACTAAATGAAATTAATGTGTTCTAAAATTATTAATTTGTATTATTTATATAATTGATGAATTTTTTATGCATAGTTTTCACCTGAAAATAATATAGAAAAATCATTTGATATAAAGTATTAAAATCATAGAAAAATATCTTATGAAATTATGGTGTCAATAATTATCATACAACATGTTTATAAAGAGGGATGATAATATTCCAAACCATTGAGAAGTCTAGTCCAAGGCCCACTATCATTATATCTTTACTCAATAATGATTGAAGTTTTAGTTTTGAAATAAATTATAAAAACATAAGAATATATGTTAAACCATAATGTCTGATTTATATAAATCCAACCTCCAATATTGGTTAAATTTGATTGAATCGTATTATATATATGATATGAAAAAAATTTAAACTAATGATATGAAATTTAGAAATATAGAATAATCATTTTAGTTTTAACATAAAAATATTTATAAATAAACTCTTCATATTTGTTATCATTAGTATAGGTGATTAAATAAATAGAAATGTCAAAATATAAGAGATATATACGATTGTTTAATAAATTAAATGTAAATATTTATATCATTTAAAATAATATAAATGATAAATAAATAATCCATTATATTATAATTCAAAAATTCATTAAAATGTTTTTCTGCCATATTAGATGACTCATATGATTCATGTAATACAAATCCAATTATATCCCATTGCAAAACAAATCACTGATGTAATATTTTATCCTATAATTTCAAATTATAAACTATGATATAAATATATAATATCCTATGAATATATAGAAATGGATAAATTTAACACACTGGTCAAGATATTCATACATTATTATAAAAAGTCTTAATATGTGACATAATTATATCATACCTTAGGGTATATTAATAAAATGGGTATTTATCCTATTGTATTGTGTAATACATATCATAATACTACGAGGATCAATTTTTAATGCTTTGGTTTAGTTATAATAAAAAAATGAGATGTCATATTATATTATAAAATTACTTATAAATATTTTAATTTTTCACATATCATATCAAATGACTTTTATAGAAATATTATATGAGTTATGAAATTGAAAATTTTGAAATAACCATGTCATCTCATTTCATACGATATCAACATATCATATCTAATGATATAATGTTTTAAAGAGTTTTTTAATTTTTTTAATAATAATTCAAAACATAAATAGATAAAACTAACACCATTGATAATATATTTTGTAGTCTTTTATGCCATAAAATAAATTGTATAACAACAAAAGACACATGTCTTAATTACTCATGAGATGTTTGAATAAATTATGAAAACAATTAATATTAGTTAAATGGAATTTTTTATTGATGAACCTATTCATTCTATGTTTGAAGAACACCACCAATATCAAACCAAATAGATAATTCCACCAAAATTGTTCCATATGTTAAGGAATTACATACATAATTTTTAGGGTTTCCCAAAAACTAAAAGGTGGGGACATACTTCATGTGGTGTGTAGGAATCAAAAGGAAAAAGTATCTCTAGAATTTTAATTTAGTTTAATGGTATTATTGTGATGAAGATGACCATTTCAAATAGTCGAGCTCTATTAAATGAAAATAATACAGAGATCCTTATTCTTATAAAAATAAGTTCCACGTTTCTCACTCAGGATAGGTTAATGAATTATATTAAATATAATCAGAACATATAATATAATTCTATTTATATTCAGAAGATTTTGGAGAGTTTTTGGTTTAATTTTTGGATTAACATTTGTTAATATCACAAGATCTAAACTTGATTTTGTTCCCCCTATAATATTATCAAATTTTCTTATCAATTTTATAAATAATTAATATAATTGGGATCATATTTTTTAGGTGAACATATTCAATAATTAAAATAAGGGTAATATATAAATATAATGTTTTTTTATTTAGGATTATTATTCTAAAATTAAAATATAGAAACAATGTTTCAAATTCACAATATAAATTACTATAGTTCAAAAAAATAATTCATCATAATTTAATATATTTTTTAAATAATAAATATTTATTAAAAATTTTCTATCCCATTAACAATTAATTGAGGATAAAATATTTCATGATTTTATAAAAAATAGGTTATAAATTTATACCCATTTCGTAAAAATTCCTTATTTATAAATAATGGATAATATATTATAATTCATTCATTTCATTTTACTTTATATTTAAAATAATGATTTATATTATTTAGGAAATTATTTATATTTCATCATAATATGATCTTACATATATTATTAAAAATAAAATAAATTTTTTAGTTATTATATAAAAAATATCATAAATAGTTGTGTGATTTGAGAATAATATATTTGGCCTTGATATTGAGTTGGGTGGATTAGGGAGTAATTTTTAGAAAAATGATCAGGTAGTGGTAGTTCAAATAATATTTTTTAGTTGATATGATCAAACCAGACAATATATTGAATCAAATATATTATATATATTTTTCATTATATACTTATATTTTTTATCTTTATTAGTTATATTCTTTTAAAATTGTTCTAAATTTTTATGGGTTCTCTATTCAGTGTGATTACATCCCATTACACTTGTATCTATCATTGAGTAATTGTATAGATTGTAATCTCTAAATAATTTTTTTGATAATCATAATATACATATATAATTTCCTAAAATTTTCATTTTTTTTAAATTGTTGAATCTAATGAAAATAAATATTATAGACTAATGCTGTTAAAATTATAAGAACTAAAATTTTATACACCTACCAATTTTTATGTGATGGTCATACTAAAACAAATTAAATACTTTTTTGGTGATGCATGATGATTAATTATGTGTTCATAAAATATATATTATCTAAAATTTATTTCTGAAAAATCAAAGTATAAATTAGAATTCATTCCCCTAGAACATCATTTAACTGAGTTTAGTATCCAACTAAGAAATTAATATTTCTCCCAAAATCATGTTAAATATTTAAATCTTCCTTTAGTTATTTTTAATGATGAAAATAATAGAATGTCAATAAATGCTTTTAGAAATGTTGGTCCACTTAAAACGCTTTTTGTTGACTATTTTATAATATTTTAATGAAATTCAATAATAATAAAAATATATGATGCTATGATTTGAACATATATAAGAAATAAAAGTTATATCTCTATCACCTCAATAATTCATGAACTGAGTGATGAACTCTCAATGTGATAACCTATTTTAGATGTAATATCATATTTATGATTTTGTTCATGTTCTGTAAGATCATATAACATTTCTTCGTTATCGCATTTTAAAATTTTATAACAATATTTTCCATATGTTTTTATGTTTAAAATAAAAATAAATTATTAACTATTTGTTAACCTATTTCTATCCTAATATTGTATATTATTGATCCATAAATTAATTGGGAAATGAATTTATTTGTAAAGGATTTACATCATATTGTATCAGTTGAATTCTGGGATATTATCGTACTAATCTCTTAGGGATAATGGGTATGGATAGATGGAATGGAGGATATGGATTTTACCTTCTAAAAACACTGATCATGTAAAGATCAGGTGAGAGTAGACCACCACTAATAGACTGTGAATTAGTTATTAACAAAACACCAACTCTCAAAATATTTTTCCCTTCACTGGTTAATACAACAAGATCACAAAATAAATTATTCAATTATAAGATATATATTATAACAAAACACACTATTGGATTTGTATTTTTACAAGGACCACTCAATCTTATTATCAAGTAGATTATTCCTTGTGGAAATTGGTTGAAATCCTTCTACACATTCAATTATATTATTAGTAACAAAAATAAGTAATAGAATACTAATATATGCCTAAACTAAAATTAATGATATGTAAGTCTTTATTTAATAACATAATAAATCCTTACTTCCAAACATCATGCACCCCTATAACATTGATCATATGTGAACACTTTTCTATCTCCTTAGTTCCAGCTAAAATCTCCAAGTTATTCTACATATAATGGTTTCCCAGTTATATCAAGATTCATTATAAATATCATCCTTTCTTTATACATAACATACCTCGTAGATTTTTGGTATTAAACATGGGATGTTCTACTCTATATTATCCATATTTGAATTCTATATCAATATATTTTTTATATCTTATTGGTTCCATAAAGCTATTACAAACATAGATATATAGCTTCAATCACAGCATAATTTCATAGTTGTAGAACCACACCACAAAGAATTCCAATTTCAATAAAAAAATTCTTACTAACTCCCATTTCAACCTCACTTCCTAAGGGTATCTCTATATATTTTCCCTTGATTTTATAGATCCATTAAAATTATTTTTTTATTGAGCATTGTATAGAAATCCTTTGTATCGGCTTGAAACTCCAATATTTTTCCTTTATTTATCTTCAATAAATGGCATATATGAATTTTATTGTCACCTCATATAATATGAAATGTTGGATTTAGATCCATTTCCCCAGGATTAGTTCTCATCTCTCCCTTCAAGACATAAATATAGAATACAAATGCCGTAACAATCTTATCCATGGGAGTTCTCATAATAGAACATGGAATAAAGGTAAAATGAACATATTTTCTTCATCCTTATCATGGTAAACTACTAGACTAATCAAATATTGTAGATAATTAAATAGTTTTTTTACTTATAATTCATCATAGACCATTTTGGTTTTTCGGCCACAAAAATTTTCATTGGATCACCATACCATAAATATGAAATCTTAAACATTTATTAATTCTTTTGATTTCAATCCCAGTATAAATATCCTTTGATTCATAGATCATAAAGTTTTCAAAAGATATAATATGAAATAAACTTCAAAAATCATGAATTAAGTGTCTCATGAATCAAATATTAGTAATATTCTAGTGTGAAATTTATATAAACACTAAACTCTAGGATATAATGGTATTTTGATGGTTCACTAACTTCTTGTTCCAAAGGGAAATGCTATATTTACCATTTCTCAATTAACATCAATTTATGGATGTGAAGTTTAGGCATTAATGGATACATGTTATTACGAGGGATGATTTGCTTTATTCTAGGTCCTAAGACTTGTCAACTAAATGTAATATTAATAAAATTAATGTGATTAAAATCACACAAGATTGAAACTTAATTCAGAGACTAACCTCTTAAATGAAATTTATTAAATGAATTTAATATAAAGTGTGAACTTGAATTATTGGATGTTTACTTTTTATTACTTCATTTTCTAATTACATTACTTCATGCAAACATTTTTTTATATATATTCACTGACTGATAAACACCTGACCTTTGGTGGTTTCCAACTAGGATTATATCTCAACCCCTATTTGGGATGAATTTGGGTACCCAAACAGACTATATGAATGAAGTTATGGATAAGGGAAAGCAACCTTCTATAGGTTCTTGATTACTTATTAGGTACAGGAGCATGAGGCTCACTTGATACCCGTTATGCTGGAAGGACATATTTTTGGATTTTATACTTTTTAAATGTATTGTATATGTACCTTGTATAAATGTTTTAGATGGTTTATAAGAGACATATGATCTGTATCATTATTTTTTATATGAGGTGGTTTTGGAAATGCTTATATATCAGTCTTCCACTATTTAAATTTTCTATGATTATTATACTACTTTGGCTTCCTCTATGAAATTGATATTCAACTATAGTACAATCTAGTGATGGGGAAGTATTATCCCCACTAAAACACCTAGGCCCCCGATGCAAGTCGGAAGCCTATAGTGTTTGGGGATATGCTCTGGAGGCCATGTGGCCAATCGGGCTCAGGGAACTATTGAGTGGAATCCAAGTATGGGACGTTACACATACCTTGTTACATGAATAAATGGAAGAATATCATGAAACACTTATAGAAATGAAATTTTAATATTGATCCATGATACATGTATGAAATGTTATACATGCAATAAGTTTTTTGAAATGGTTCTTTTTCTTGATCTTGAGAAGCAATGAATTTCATATAGGCACATTGAGATGGTGTGAGACAATTGTGAAAAGGAACAATAAATAGGTGTTATTTAATGATATTGTTGAATGATATAATTGCATGAGGTATTTTGTGTAGGATGTAAATTTTGTTGGTAGTATACATTTTACTTTTTAGTGAAGAATAAAATTTGAGTTACTGTATGCATGTATGCATTATGCATAATTTTCAATCACATTCTATAACACTTACATAAGGAAAGTGTTGAGAAGACCATGAATTGTTTACACATGCATGAAGAATGTGAAAACCATGAATATTTTATCATTCATAAAGGTTTTATATATGTATATGAAACATATATATATATTAATATCAAAGAGTGTTTTTTTAATGAAGCATGATAATTATTTCATAAGACATTTGTATCCATGTTTTTTAGTATTCTATGAGTATAAGTCCTTAGAAGAAGAATGAATTCATTCCTTGGTAGTATTTCATTGAGGAATATGATTATATACTACGATAATATATTATTTAAGAAACACCATCATCAATGAAAAGTTACATGATGTTGTACATGAGATAGTGTGATCCAGCAAGCTCGTGGAAGAGTATCATCTGAATATCTTTCTACAATGGGTCGTTCCATTTAAAGAATGAGGCTGCAGTTGGGGGGGTCTAACCAGTTGTTGAATGATTGTGATTGGGGGTTTCTAACCAATCACTGTGAATAATTTAAATTTGGAGTGTCTAAAAAAATTTAATAGATGATTGGAACTAGGGGGTATGACCGGTTTGTAATTTGGGGGTGGGTGGGATTGACCAATTACTATTGTAATAAGCTTATGTTATAGTAAAGAATCTATTTTGGTGGGTTTTACCAGCATCGAAAGGAGTGTTACTTTTTTACAAAACATGTAAATCCTCATGTTATGTGTTGTATTTTTTATTAATACTTTTAGGGTGAGAATCAGTATTAAAGGCAAGGGATCGAGACCTCAATTACTCATAGAGTTTAGAAAATGGTAAAAGAATTTGTAAAAATAGCGTACCAGTGATTCACCCCTAACAGTCGTGCCTTATTGATCCTTGGAAACTACATAGTATGGAATCATTATATATAAATAAATCACTATCATTTGTAAGGTATCCTTGAAAATCATCAAAAATACTACTATGTGGTATATTAGGGAATCATGCCTATTTCATTAATGAATAGACTACTTCTCTTCCATCGATAATACTTATAATAAAATATTTTTCTCGCTATGTTTAAACTCTTAATATTGATAGAACTTGTGAACTAACATAGGAATTAGTGGTAGACAATTCCTTGAAAACCATTTAATCCATCCCTTTCCTTAAATCAATGTAATCACTAATGACTTATTCAAAAATATCCATTCACCATCTATCTCTTTTTCGTCAATGATAACTCATGTCGAAAGCAAGGGGTTCTTTGGTTCAATAGCATTAGATGAATTAGATTCACCTCGAAACATATTTGAAGGATGTGATTATTTAGAAGTGAAATCTGTGGCACATTTCACTCTCACCACTACACTGATTCATTGGGAGAATGAGCAACAAAAAAATCTTAAAGGTTGAGATAGAAAAAAAGATTAATGGTTCTAAGGGATCTAAAAGTGAAAGAGTTCTTAAAATACAATTTAATACAATTTTATCATTAAGGGATTTAGAATTAAAAAATATAGTAAGATATACATCAATAAATCTAATAAAAAATTAATCAGAGAAAATAGGAGTTGAAGATGGTAGTTGAAAATACTTGAATGGTATATCTTTCAATGTTGGATCCCAAAAAGTTGGATTACCTGCAGTATATCACCAATAGTAGATTATCAATATTCAATCATTCAATGGCAGATGACCAACTATGGATCTCCAATGGTTGATCACCCAGTGTAAGATTAATAATGGTGGATCTCCAATGGTTGATCACCCAATTATAGATCACCAATGGTGGATATCCAATAGTAGACTACCAATGGTTGATCTTTCATAAATGTAAATCCAAAGATAAAGAACTAAATAACATTTATCATTCCTATTCCAAGTTTTACATAGCTTAATCTCCCATAATTTAAAGGCTTTTTAAATAAATCAGCAAGATGATGTTTAGTTACAATTAATTCAAGAGTAATATCTCCTTTTCAGAAATGATCTCAGAAAAATGTAATGACTTAAATCAATATGTTTTTTCCAAAAATGAGATATAGGTTTCATGGAAATATTTATTACCATTATATTTTCACAATATATAAGGAAATGTTGAAATTAATATCCATAATCTAGTAAAGTTCATTTCATCTATATAATCTAAGCACAATAACATCATGTAGCTATATATTCATCCTTAATATTAGATAATGCAATAAAATTATTCATTTTTCTATACCGTAATTCTAGTGACTTGTGAAAGAGGTGAATTATTCTAGTGGTTCTTTTTCTATATAACTTACAACCACCAAAATCTACATCTGAATAAATCATTAAATCAAATTCTTGTTCTCTTGGAGAAAACTGTCATAAATTGGTTGTTTACTTAAGGTATTTAAAAATTATTTTGATAGCATATAAATGTGACTCTTTAGTATTTTCTTGAAAATATGCACACATAAAAACATTAAACCTAATATAAAGTTGTAAAGAAGTCAAATAGAGGGAATATTATATCATATATCTATAATAAGTTAGATCAAATGATTTCATAGTATCGGGAATGGTGCCCCATTCTCCAAGCCGCTCACAGGCTCTCGTCTCAGCTCGGGTTCCTCCTTCCCCTAGGGTTTCCTCCCCGATGGACTTGGTTATTGTTATTCTTCTTCGATTCCTTTATTTCTCTCTATTAATTGTTCTAGGCTCGCTCTCCACGGCTCCATGAAGGCTTTTCTTCGTCCGCCATTCAGCGCTCTGGACTAGAGTTCCACCGCTTCGCTCCTGGTCAGATCCAAAGTGATGGGAACACCGAGGCTTTGGGATAGCAATTTGGCAGTCAAGGGTCCTCTCAGCATCTATTTTTTCTCCTCTTCTAGGGTTTTCATCCCCTAATTTCTTTTTAATGTTTCATTCCATCTATGTTGTGATCTTCACTGGTTCCGATTAGGGTTTTATCACCCTTTTATTTTTCTTCCTTGATCATTGCTGGTTCCAATTAGGGTTCTATCCCCCTTTTATTTTTCTTCCTCGATATCAGTGGTTTTGGGTGCTTTAATTTGGTGATGGCATAGGGAGGAGCCTGTGTAGCACCGAGGATGAAAGTAGAGGAGGTGAAGCGATGACAGGATGACCTTTGTTCTTCCTCGATCTGGCTTCTTCAATGGCCTCGTTTTGTGGAACGTGTTCTTCCTGGAGGAGTTTCGGGTGTTAATTTCACGGTGTTGGAGGGTTTCAGTGGATTCCGACAAGAGTTTTGCTATGGTTCTATGGTTTGGGGCAGGTGACGATGGTCGCACCAGCATGGCTGTTCGAGGAGGTCGATTCTGAGGGTTTATTTTGGTTTTATTCTGGATTTCGTGTGTCCCTGGTTCATGGTTTCCTTGGTTGTCGATGGTTCTCCAGTGATGATAATAGGTGATGTTGTGTTCGTGGTTTGGGATGGTCGGTGGTGACAGGACGACGCTGATGGATGTTTTGTTGACTCCATATGGTGCAGTTGTTCAAATGTCCTATGTAATTTTCGGATGGTTGCATGATTTACAGGATCCTATTGGTTTTGAAAGTTTTTGATTTTTGAATTTTTAATTATCTCCCGTTGTATTGTGTGTTGTTTGTTTTTACCGTCTGATGTTTTGAACCATGTGTGGTTCTCACTCTATCCGTGAAAGTGGTTTATGAAAATAATAGAAAAATGATTTGGAGGAAATGATTTCCCAGTTTCATAAAGGCCAATCTAAGAGGTTGTTCTTGTAATAGTGTCACTAATTTTTTTCTTCCCATAACAAAACTTTTTAAAAGATGTTTGGTTTACTTATATTGTTTTAGTGCTCTTCCTATGTAAATATTCAAGTGATTAAAAAGTGTGAATTTTTACCAATGTAATTAGAAACCTTAAAATTAAATATGAAAATAAAATAAAGATCATTGGGTATTTTATATGGTGTTAAAAAATGTACCATGTAATAGTTCATTTTAAGAGGGATTTACAATCGTAATGTGAAATGATGTTCAAAGTGTAAAATGCACTAAAATGGAGTATGAATAATGAATCTCACAAATATTATATAAATTATCAATGAATATTAGCCTCATTCAGTGGCTAATCACACCCCCAACTTGAGTTTTTCAAGTCCCGAGAAAAATATATCTCAATAATATGAAATTTGAATTCCCTTTTTCCAAAAAACATTTTAATACACAATGATCACCAAAAAACCCTTATACCAAAAAATCATGAAACCCATAAAAATATTTTAATAAAAGATATTTTCATAAGTATATCCCAATCCCAAGCTCATTCCTTTGTTCAAATTCATCTCTATATTTCATCCAATATCAATTAAGCGTGATGATGTTTTGTGCATCGCAATAGACATGGGGGGTTCATCTTTATTCAAGGGGGAAATGATGAAAGTTCTAGGTGGAATCACATTTCAATATTAAGATGAGTATTCAATTTTTTTTCAATTTTTCCATGGTAATTGAAATTTCACTCAATAGAGTCAACTCATGTAGCAAGACTTTGCCGATGACTCTCAGGCTCAAAGACCTTAGGGCACCAAGTGAAGCCCACATACTCAGGCATCATCTCGAGTTAACTCAATCAAAAACAAAGTCAAATTACCACAAATAGAGATAAAATTACTAACTCTGGGCCAGAAAACTATGGATTCATGATCCCCAAGTGTCGAAAGCCACATATTAGGTCATTTCATTGCTCTACGAGCAAATTTATTGTTTTTTTAATTTTTTTTGAAATTTTTTATTGAATACTCATATTAAAACTAAAATGATCACCAAACCTATGTTATTTATTTGGGGGACCCCATGAACTCAAAATAATACCCCACAATCTAGAGGACGTGCATTGTGTTTTTTTTTGTTATTAAATGGATGAAAATATAAACGGTGAAAAATCACATTAGACAGCCACACTTTCCAAAATCTATTCTCATGAAATTATACATGGATTAAAATTTGAATTAGGGAATGCTAAATTATTTTATATTCAGTTTCAAAGTGTACAATGTGTATTATCATGTTCAAGGTTAAAGAAAATTTTCCTTCCACCCATTTTTTTTATGCACACAAAATTAATTAATTTTTTTTCATTCTTTTCACCCCCCAACTTAGAATGACATTATCCCCAGTGTTTGAAGAAAATAAAATTTAGAAGGGGGTAGAGGTAGATGAGAGGAGTTCTAAAAGGAATTTTAAATATTAAATATGGAACAAAGTCACATGTTTTTTTTTTGGAAGTTAAACTTCACGACACTCCTGATTACTCCTTTGATCTCTATGTCACTCAGAGAAGCCTCGTAAATGATGGAAGTTTGTTTTTATACACCTGGAGGAAATATGAATTGCCTAAAAAATCCATCAATCTCAGTATCCCCTAAATCTTACACACCAATACAATTATAACACAATGGTAACCCCTTGAGGTTCCTTTAAATAAACAAAAATAAAAGGAAATGAAAAAACACACCTATTTATTTAAGCATACCAAAGACTGATACTAGGAAAAAGTAAAAATTAGAATAATATATATGTGTAGATATATAAATTTTAAAATATAAGTATATATATAAATAAAATAGAATAAGTAAACACTATAAGCCGTAGGTTAGTGGTAGGCGCACTCCCCTGTCTCCCTTCGGTCCTGGGTTCGAGTCCCCACAGCTTCGCCGGTTGTGACGGGGTTTGCCCCATAACCTACAACATGTCCTTTTATTTTTTTTTTAATTATTATTATTATTATTCGTATTTTTATTTTAACCTAAAAACACATAAAAATAAAATAAATTTATGATACATTGTCTTCTTTTTAAATTTCTGGGTAAGGTATTACTCAAGGATCACACCACATGACATGGATGAATATGGTGTTCCACTTTCATACTCATCCATACTCATAATAGAAGAACAGGTCAATAGTCCAAGGTACTATCATATTCAGAGTTGATTGGTTAAGTATTTTTTTCTAAATATCAAAATAATTCATTAATCCTATTTGAAAAATAAATATGATTCACAATGATTGGAAACATGAAAACCAAGGGTTGCCTCCCATGCAGCTCTTTTGTCTAACGTCGTTATCCCGACATAGATCCTAAATCTATCAATTTTTTCCTAGTTCATAGGTTGGATTAGTTAACTCAACCCTATTTTTTGTTTATTTAATTATTCAATGAATTATTTTAAGCTATGACCATTGACCTTGAAAATATGACCACTTGTGGGATCCGTAATCTCTACTTCCCCATGGGGGTACACCTTATGCACTATGTATGGACCTGACCATCTGGACCTCAACTTTCTCGAGTGTAAATGAAGTTTTGAACTATACAAGAGCATGAATTTTCTTGGTTCAAAGTGTTTGACTTTGAGATTCCTAGATTGGTAGGCTTTAACTCTAGATTTATTTATCCTTGAATTTTCATAAGCCTCCATCCTAAGTTTCTCAAATTCATTAAGATCTAATTTCCTCTTTGATTTAGCCAAAGAAATGTAAAAGTTCATATTTATGATTTCCCAAAAGGCCTTGTGCTCAATTTCAACAGGTAAATGGAATGATTTACCATAAACCAACCTATATCGTGACATTCCTAGTATGGTTTTTAATGATGTAAGATATACCCAAAGGGAATCCAAAAGTTTCTCGGACCAATATTTCCTAGAGAGATTGACAGTTTTTTCAAGAATTTTCTTAATCTCTCTATTTGATAACTCAGCTTGACCATTGGTTTGAGGATGGTATGCAGTGGAAACTTTATGAGAAATCCCATACTTAGACATGAGTGAATATAATGGGTAGTTGTAGAAATGGGTTACTCAATCACTGATTATAGCCCTTGGAATTCCAAATTGAGAAAATATGTGTTCTTTCAGAAATTGGATCACAACATGATAATCGTTAGACTTGGTGGGATTGGACTCAACCCATTTTTAGACATAATCAATAGATAATAAGATTTAGAAGTATCCCCTAGAGTTTTTGAAGGGTCCCATGAAATCAATTCCTCAACAATCAAAGATTTCGACAACCAGAATGGGAGTAAGGGGAATTTGATTACTTTTGGTAATAGATCCTAATTGTTGACATTAAGAACAACTTTTTTAGAATTGGAAGTAATCCCTAGAGAGGTTAGGCCAGTATAAACAAATTTGGAGGACCTTTGAAGTGGTTTTCTTTGTGTAAAAGTGGCCTCCACATGCCTCTCCATGACAAAATTTTAGAATGGACTCTTTCTCAGACTCAAGAACACATCTCCTAATGATTTGATCAGGAAATAATTTGAAGAGGTAAGGATCATAAAACACATAGTGTTTGACATCAGAAAGTAATTTCCTCTTAGCTTGGGTCCCTAGGAATTTTGTAATGTCACCCATCACCAAATGGTTTTCTATGTCAACATACCATGGGAAATCACTCACAGAATAGAGGTGCTTGTCGAGAAATGAATCAGACACATAAAGGTGATGTGAGTTGTCTTTGAATTCCATCCTAGAAAGGTGATCAACTACAACATTTTCAACACCCTTTTTTATCCTTAATGGTTAAATTGAACTCTTAAAGAAGAAGGACCAACCTAATCAATCTATCCTTGGCATCTTGGTTTTGGAAAAGGTATTTCAGGGCTGAATGGTCAGTGAAGACAATGATGGGTGATCCTAAGAGATAAGACCTGAATTTCTCTAAGGAAAAGACAACAGAAAGAAACTCTTTCTCAGTGGTGGTGTAGTTGATTTTTGTATCTTTTAAATATTTTCTTGCATAATCAATGACCCATGGAGTTTTCTCACACTATTTTCCTAAGACTACTCCTATAGTGAAGTCACTCGCATTACACATGAGATCAAAAGGAAGTTTCCAATTTGGAGATTTCATGATAGGTGGAGTGATAAGAGTTGACTTTAGTGTAGATAATGATTCCTCACAGCTTTATATCCATAAAAATGAAACATCTTTCACTAATAGAGAAAAAGGTGGTCGATAAATAGATCTGAAATTCCTAATAAAACTTCTATAGAAACTAGCATGTCCTAATAAATACCTCACTTCCTTGATAGTTTTGGGTGATGGAAGGTGAAGAATTATGTTAACCTTGGATTTATCAACTTCAATTCCCCTACCTGAGACTAGATGGCCAAGGAATAGTCCCTCTTTAACCATGAAATGACATTTTCACCAATTTAGGATGAGATTCTTATCCTCTCATCTTGATAAAACCCTTTCAACATTCATAAGGAATCCCTCAAAAGTATCCCCAAAGATAGAGAAGTCATCCATGAATAACTCTAAACAATCCCCCACCATGTCTAAGAAGATTCCCATCATGCACCGTTGGAAGGTACCATGGGAATTACATAACCCAAAAGGCATGTGTTTGAAGGAAAACATGCTCAATAAACAAGTGAAGGTTGTTTTTCCTTGATCCTTTAAGGAGACCTCGATTTGATTATACCCTGAGAATCCATCTAGGAAGTAATAGAATTGATGACACACCACTTGCTCGAGGACTTGATCAATAAATGGCAAGGGGAAATGGTCTTTCTTGGTACAAGATTTGAGCTTCCTATAGTCAATACAGACTCTTCATCCACTACTGACCCTTGTGGGGAGAAGGTCACCATCCTCATTGGTGATCACAATGATTCAAACTTTCTTTGGGACAACTTGAATTGGGATTACCTACTCACTCTCAGAAATGGGGTACATGATCCCCACTTTCAAAATCTTAAGAAGTTATTTCCTTACCACATCTATAATATTTGGATTGAGTCTTCACTGAGGTTGATGACATGGTTTGGATTAAGATTCAAGAACAATTCTATGAGTTCCAATGAGTGGGATAATCCCAATAATATCAAAAAGGTTCCATCCAATTGTTTTCTTATACTTTATTACGACATCCAGAAGAATTATCTCTTGATTGGCTTCAAGAGAGGAAGAAATGAAAACATGAAAGGCTCGATTTTCCCCTAGGAATGCATACTTGAGTGATGAAGGTAGGAACTTAACTTCAAGATCATATTGGTTATCACTTTCCAAGAAGGGATGGGACTTTGTATTTAACTCGGTTTCTTTGTTCAGATTTCTTGACAAAAGTGGTTCCTTGTTAACAAAATTTCCATCCACTAAATTGGCCAGATTAGTGTCATGAATGGGTATGGACTCAATTTTATTGATTTAACCAATGGTATCATTGATTTTTGATTTGATAAAATCATCAATAGATCTATCTGAAAGAGATTCAATCCAAGGTGACAAATTTCCCTCATGTGAACAAATAAAATCAATCTCTTCTTGAATTAAACATCCTTCATTAATCCCTTGACATTCATCAAGTTTACTATCAACACTATAAATCCAATTAACCTCGTGGATATCTTTATCATCCCCAATTTGAGATTTTTCATTGTATATGTTCAAGTCTAGACTCATGTTTCCAAAGGTGATGGTCATGTTCCCATTTCGGACTCAGATGACTGAGTTGATTTTTGATAAGAAGGGATGCCAAAGATGATGGGGGTTTTCTCCCTAGGACCTAATCTTGGGTGATTTCCAAGAACAATAAAGTCAATTGGGTAAATTAAATTTTCAACTTTCACCAAAATATACTTTAAGATTCCTTTAGGAACTCGAACACTACGATCAGTAAGTTGAAGAGCGACAGATGTGGGTTCGAGTTCTTCAAGCCCTAACTGACAATACATGTCATAAGGAATGAGGTTCACATTGACTCCTAGATCACAAAGGGATTTGAAAACTTTGTTCTCTACTAACTCAACATTGATGTATGGACATCTTGGATCTTTCAACTTTGGAGGAATGGTCCCTTGAATGGTGTTACTCACATTAGCAGTCAAAAGGACTTGGTTTTTATATGAAAATTTACTTTTAAAAGTGCACAAGTCCTTAAGGTAATTTTATTAGGTAGGAATGGTTTGGATTGCATCAAGAAGGGGTATTTTCAACTTATCATGAGAGAATATTTTCCTCAAAGTCTCATTTAGTTTTGGTTTAGTTTCTCCTATCATGCATTGAGGGAAAGGAGCATGTTGTTTTATTTTTTGGTGTAGTTGTAGTTCCTTCACATTCTCATTGGGTTTTTCAGAATTTGTGGGTGGTTATTCATCATTTTCATGCATTGTTGAAGCTTTTAATGGTTCTGGAATGGATTGTTCAGGTTTCTCAATGGATTTACCACTTCTTAAAATAGTCACTACTTTGATTTGTTCATGAGAAGTTTTTGTATAACTGTATTCTCCCCTTAAAGTTGAGGATGGTACCGCTTGAGTAGGCATGGGTGCCTTCCCAATTTTAATGGTTTGTAGTTCATGTTTAAGGGATGAGACTTCTGAGTTCATTTTCTCCATTTGTTTACACAACTTCTCAAGGATTAGAAGAGGGACATATTGAGTAGGGGCTTGTGCTGGTTGGTTTATCCCAGGAGGATACTTTGGTTGTTGGATTGGTTGGTGCATGGGTTGTTGGATGGGTTGTTAGTA
The DNA here is from genome assembly GCA_963277665.1 of Viscum album. Taxonomy (NCBI): domain Eukaryota; kingdom Viridiplantae; phylum Streptophyta; class Magnoliopsida; order Santalales; family Viscaceae; genus Viscum; species Viscum album. The sequence goes on along the minus strand of OY728166.1, from coordinate 452,878,762 downwards.
TTGAATATGAGGGTGTTGGTATTGGACTGGTTGTGGTTGGAACTGGTTATGGTTTTTAAAATTTTGTGGAGGGTAGGGGTTTGGTACTTGTGGCCGACTAGGTTGTTAGTTGGGTTTTTAGTTATCTTTCCAATGGAATTCTGGATGGTCATTGTACCTTAGATTGAAAGTGTTTTGGTAATTTGGATTCTAAAAGTTCAGATCATTGACCTCCATTGGTGGTCCTCCTAGAAGAACATCTTTAATGGAAGGGATGGTTGGGCAGTTGTGAGTCTTGTGGTCGTATTTGTCACAAATTGTGAAAATAGGGTCAACAATTTGAATTTCATAGACCTTCCTAAGATTGATCTCCTCGACCTTCCTAGTGAGTGCAGAAAGTTTCAACCTAAGGATTTCCTCCTCCCTAATTGTATAAACTCCGCTAGATTTGGGTAGCTTCTCATATTAAGGTGATTTCTCCCATGTTTGGTTTTGTTCATCCAGTCCTTCTAGATACTCATAAGCATCATTTAGGGCTTAGTTTTTGAAGGTTCCATTACACATCATGTCAATGAATTGTTTGTTTCCTATACCCAACCCTTTATATAAAATTTTAAATTGTTCTAGGATTGAAAAACCATAGTGAGGTACCATGTTGAGTGTGTCTTTGAACCTTTCCCATGTTTCATAAAATGACTCCCCTTCTTTTTCAGAAAAATTTTAGATTCTCTTTTTAAGTGAAATTTTTTTGTGATGGGGGGAGTATTTTTTGTAGAATTATCTTCGCAATTGGTTCCAAGATTTGATGTATTATGGTCTCAAATTTTTTAGCCAATTTTTAGCTCAATACTTTAAATAAAAAGGAAAGATCCTCATCTTATCTGATTCTAGTTGAGGTGGGGTACACATGGTTTCTACAATGTCATTGAACTCCTTAACGTGAAGGTAGGGCATCTAGAAGTCTGTTTGGGTCCCCCCTTCTTCCCTTAAAAGGGGGTTTTATCATATAATAAAAAAAATCAAGTCCTTCGGGTCGTTGGATGGAAGGTAGGGCATCTCAGACTCCATTCCATGGAATGTGGGAAGGTGGTTTGGTACATGGGGTTTAAAGATGTATTTGGAATCTCCTAGGTAATTGTGTCTAATTCATGATGGGTCATTGGTCCAAGTAGGTGTGAGGTATTCATTCATGGTTTGATCGATTGCATTCCCCATGTTTGGGGCTGCCTCATTTGGATTTCCATTTTGGTTCCCACCCAGATTTATGAGTTGGTTTCTTTGAATACCTTCCATTGAAATGGTCTCAATTTTTGAATCTGGAGTATTATGAATATTAAGATCTAATGGAAAGAGTTACCTTGGTGTACTTGACTCCCCAACCCTATGAATTTCCACCCTAACTTATCTATTTGAGTTATCACAAGTGTAGGTGGACATGTGCCAAAAGAAAAAAAATGAGAAAGGGAAAAGATAAGAGAATTTGGGGTGAGAAAAGATAAATGAGGGATAATATAATGAGTGTTGATATGAATTACTTTTTTCCCTAGAAATGGTGCCAAAATTTGGTCTCACCCAAATTTACCCAATATTTTAGGTTTAAGCAGTCGCTTGTAGTTTAGCTTGGGTTGTCGAATCCTGAGAGACCTAAGAAGAAACCTATAGACATGTACATTCTATGGACTATTTTTGGATATGAAGTGGAAAACTTGGGTTGATTTTATATGGGTTTAATTTAATTCTAATAGACTTAAGTGAATTCAATTTAAAAGAATGATTTGATCCTAGGTTATCACTTGGGGTGGATTTGATGCATTCCTTTTTCAGTTATTTCAATTTCTTATATTTGAGATGAGTTCATTTAATAAGATCAAACAATATCATCACTTACTATTTTAATACATAAAAACCCTAATACTAACCACCTATACACTTATAAGATCAAATTTTTGATCACTCCAAGGTAAAGGTCTGTATTAGCACTTGAAGTGTGCGGCCTTAAAATGAAAAAAGGACGAAGAAGTTTTAAAATCGTCAAATGAAATTATCAATTAAAATAATTGATTATAAATTAATAGAGTGAGAAATAAAATACAATCCATACCATTTTTACTCAATTGGATAAACCCATAAGAGTATTATCCCTCCATTGATGTTATGGTTTCAATGGAAGCATAAAGTAGACTCATGAGGGAGGAATTGAAGAAGTAAAAAAACAATAAAAATAAAACGATCACTCCACCGTTGTGTGAATAAATTCACAAGGTTTTGTGTGAATAAATTCACACCTTAAGGATACGGTATCAACATGATATTTATAAGAACATAATAAAAGTAAAGGAATAACTTTTATTAAAAAACTAATGTGAATTTAACAACTTACATGGGAAAAAATGTGATTACAAACACAAAGCGGTATCATAACACTACAATGAAACCAAGCACACAATATTATCAACTCCTTCACCACCATTGCCTTAAGTAGGAATATCAAAAGGCATGGGTATAGATCCTAATAGTACCAAACATCCCACTTGAGTATGGTAGGCCTAGGGTTGTGGAAAGTAAGGGAGAGTGGACTTCTTTATCCTTTACCTAAAGTGGAAACCAGCTTGCATCCACTGAATAGAGGTGCCTAAATTACCTTCTAGATTGTAGAATTAGAGTGGTCCATAGAAGAATAAAATAGAGCCCCGAATTTATCCCAACCTTCTATAAAATTTCATCCCAAATAGATTTTTTTTTCGAGATATGTGTAAAATGGTGGACTGTTTTTTTGGGCCTCAGAATCTGGATTAGAATTTTATCTCCAACTTGGGATGCCTATAACTCCATTAAAACCTCAGAATTATCTCTTTTAACTGTTGGATTAAATGTTCCCCATGATTTCCTCCATCTTCAGTTAAATATTTAGAATCATTGGGCTTGGATATTGGATGTTATAGTTTCTTTATTGGGATGTTGTCTAGTTTACTTTTCCTAGAATGTGTTTCCACGAAATCCCATTTTGGTGGTATTCCAATGAGAATCTTCAAGTACTCAAAAAGTGTGAATTGTTACCAATTTAATTAAAAACCTAAAAATTTAAAATTAAAATAAAATCAAGATCATTGGGTATTTTATATGGTGTTCAAAAATATACCATGTAATAGTGCATTTTAAGAAGGATTTACAATCATAATGTGAAATGATGTTCAAATTGTAAAATGCACTAAAAGGGTGTTTATAAATAATGAAGAGCATGAATATTATCTATATTAACAATTAATATTAGCCTCATTTAGTGGATAATTAGATGTTCAGTGGATCTTCTAATCTAGTAGTCATGGAATAGTGGGTCAGCTTAATGGAGAAGATCTTTTATGTGCTTCACTATTCTAAGAAGGAGAATATGACTCTATCTGTTTATCATTTATATGGAGAGGTTTATCAACGGTGGTTGTTGATTAAGAACACCAATCCTAAGGATGAAATAGAAGGTATGGATTTGGAAGACTTTAATAAAATATTTCTTAATAATTATTTCCCTTGAACTCTTCATATAAATATGGAGAGAGAATTCATAGAGTTGAAGAGAAATGAAGGTGAATATATCATGAATTACGAAGAAAAATTCACAAGTCTTGAAAGGTACACCTTGTGTTTTTGTTATAAAAAATGATAGAAAAATAGATATATTCTTTAGTGATTTAAAACCACACCTTCAAAAGGCTCTTGCTATTCAATAATTTGGGAGTTATGAAGAAGTTGTTCAGTGTGCTCTCAAAGTGGAGATGAAGTTTGGAGAATGGACCCATGAATATGGAGATAATAAATGAAAGATGTAGTTTCAAGATGGAGGATTTAATGAAAAATTAATAAAGAAAGATCAACCACTCACATGTCAAAAATGTGGGAAAAGGCATCATGGGAACTACCTCAAAGAGATAGGGAAATGATATAAGTGTGGGAGATAAGGCCACAAAGCTCATGAATGTCAAAGTGACATGAAGAATCAGGAAAATGTGATGGAGGAAAGGAGAGAACCACCCATGGTTCAATGCTTTGACTATAGGGAGAAAGGGCACTATGCAATTCAATGCACTAAACTTAGAGTCTGTGAGGGTAATCAACATCTGCAACCACCAAATCCAAAGGATAAAGGGAAATATTATTCCATCACTACTTCTAAAGTGGATCAAGAAAATGAAGTCATGTAAGGTACACTTCCTATTCACTCAAGAATGGAAAAAGTCTTATTTGATTCTGGTTTTATGCATTCCTTTATATCCTATAAGTTTTCTAGAACTATTGAATCGAATCCCCAATACCTTGAAGTATATATATCTATAAAAACACCTGGTAGTGTGATCATTGCAACCCAAGTGTTGGAATCTTTTTCTATTGGCGTATGTGGAAATATTATTACAGTGAATCTCATAATACTTCCCTTGGTGGAATTCGATGCTATACTGGGCATGGATTGGATCTTGTTATATAGAGCACACATCAACTATTAGGAAAAGGAAATATCTTTTCATATTCAGAACCATTCCATGATCCTCTACAAATGTAAGGAAGACCATGAATCTCCTTTGGAAAATCCATCAATGGTGTGGGTGTTGATACCCTGTGAAGAAGCATGCCTTGATCAAATGATTGAGTCAAAGGAAGGTATCAACCTTGAGGAAATTCTTATTGTGAGGGAATACACTGATGTATTTCCCGATGAGTTACCCGAACTTCCCCAAGATTGTGAGGTAGAGTTCTCAATAGAGCTCATACCTGGAGCCACTGCTATCTCAAAATGTCTCTATAGGATGGCCTTGATTGAACTGGAAGAGTTAAAAAAGTAGCTTCAAGGTTATTTGGACAAATGGTTCATATGCCCTAGTTCATTTCCTTGGGGTGCGCCAGTTCTCTTTGTAAAGAAAAGGGATTGATTGATGTGGCTATGTATCTATTATTGAGAGCCCAATAATATCACCATAAAGAACAAGTATCTTCTTCCAAGGATTGATGACTTGTTCAATCAACTACGAGGATCTTGGTACTTATAAAAGGTGGATATTCATTCTGGCCATCATCAACTGAAGGTGAATAATGAAGATATTCAAAATACTACTTTCTATACAAGGTATGGGAATTATGAGTTCCTAGTGATGGCCTTTGGACTTAATAATACCCCTGAAATCTTGATGAATTTGATGAATTAGAGAATACCTTGAAATTTTTTTGGTAGTGTTTATTGATGATATTCTCATCTAATCCAAGAGAAAGGAGGAACATTAAGAACATATAATAATTGTGATAGTGACATTAAGGAAGGATAAATTGTATTCCAAGTTCAGAAAGTGTGATTTTGGATGAGGCAACCCACATTTTGGGGGCATGTGATCACAAGTGAGGGAATATCTATGGACCCTTACAAGACAAAGGTAATTTAGGAATGGACCAGACCCACTAGTTTCATGGAAATCCATAGTTTTATTAGCTTAGTATGGTACTACTGACATTTTGTGATAAATTTATCATGATTGTCTTTCCTGGTAACTAAGTTAACATGGAAAGGGGTAAAGTATGTCTAGATGGAAGAATGTGAGGAAAAATTCAAGGAACTCAAGAAGAGGCTAATCATTACACTTATACTCACACTACCAACAAGTATAGAAGGTTTTTTTATATACATTGATGCTTCAAAGAAAGTCTTGGGTTGTGTACTCATGTATAAGTGATAGCCTATGCCTCATGGTAGTTGAAGATCCATGAGAAGAACTACCCAACGAATTATCTAGATCTAGAAGATATGATATTTTCCATGAAAATTTGGCAATTCTACCTCTATGGTGAGAAGTGTGAAATATATACCAATCATAAGAGTCTAAAGTATATATTCACATAGAAGGATACCAACATGCATCAAAGGAGATGGTTAAAGCTTATCAAGGAATATTATTACTCTATTCATTACCATCCAGGAAAGGTGAATAAGGTAGCTGATGCTCTTAGAAGAAAATAACCTACTACTATATCCATGATGTGGATTGAGAACGACCTCATCTTCATGGATATGAAAAGGATGGATTTAGAAATCATAATGACAGGGAATATATACTACCTTTCCCAAATGATCACCCAACCATCTATCCAATGGAAGATCAAGGAGGCACAAAGGGGTGATCTAAAACTACAAAAGAAGTTGAAAGTGGTAAAGGAAGGGAAGCTACAAGAGTTCCATATTGATTATTGATGTATATGGATTTCACATTTATTTTTATAATTTTCTAACATAGTTTTAATTAATTAGTTTAACCATTTTTTATATTTTTAGTTTACTTTTGTAGTTTTATAGTAGTTTAGATATTTTGATAATTTTTAGTTAATTTATATACTTATATTGGTAATTTAGTATTTTTATTTTATTTCATTATTTTTTTGTATTAATAAAATAGTTTTTTTAGTTTATTATTATTTAATAGTAGTATTATATTTAATTACATGTGCATTAATATTTAATTTTTAATACTATTTTATTACTATTATTTTTATTATTAATTAACTTTTAGAAAATAAATTCTTTTTTTTTCTTTAATTTGAATTTAAAAATTTTTATTTTATTTTTTTTATCCCCCCTAACTACCCACACCATCCCCCTCCCCTTGACCCGCCACACTCCTCCCCATTCCCCCCTTTTCTCACACCAAGCACCCTCCCCCTTTGACCCATTCCTCCCCTCTCTCTAATCCCACGCCACACCCCATTCAACCTCCCCCTCTCATCCCAATTAATCTGCCGCATCATTGACCCCTTTTCTATCCCATCTCCCCTGCTTCCCAGCCGCCACTCCATCCTCTCCTACTGGACCCACCGCCCCATCCTCCCTCCTCACCCTTTTAACCCGCTGCCCATTCCCCTTGTCGGGATGCTCCACGCTCACTAACCCACTCCCCACTCGCCCCTCCATCTCCCCTGCTCCCCAACTGTCCAATCACCTCACGCCGCTCACCCCCATAATCTCATGCCCCTCCCCTCACTCGCTTCCCAGCCCAACCGCCCCAACCCCACTCCTCTCTCGGCAACTTCAGTGCACAGCCACAGGGAGTATCCCTCCTCGGCCAGAACCAGTGGAAAACCATCATCAAGAGCGCAACGGAGGTTCAGACACATCATCGACGTGCACAGTGGTCCGTTTGAGCTTCTGGAGATTGACATCGCACGTCGAGAGAGAGCGCAGATCGGATCATATTTCCAACAGCGTAGTGGTTTGATTCGGGTGTGGTGTCAGCGACTGCACAGATCGGAGTGATGATTATTATTTTGTGATCTTTGATGTCATCTCATAGTGACCACAACAATGACATGAGCACGGTGATATCTTCTATTTATTATTTTATGTGTCGTGTCATCATGATTCAAGGCTAATCCTTTTTGTGTCGGAGTTGTGACGAAAGTGACGGTAATTGCATGTCTTTAATTTATCCTCATGGTTGATTGCCTTTTAAATTAATTTTAATTGGATGTTTATAAAATTAATTATATCTGCGTTGAAATTAATTTTTATTTGGGCTCTACACACATGCTTTGGTGCCCGTTCATGTGATACCTAATAAGTAATCACGAACGGGAGTTCATAAGAGAATTTATTTATCCGAAATTTGATCAAGCGCACGAGCGAATTCTGAATAAATAAATATATTAATTGAAAAATTAATATTTTGTGTGTGCACTTCTTCAAACTTGTGTGAGTGATACTGAATAAGTGATCTCATGTGAGTGAACCCGACGTAGGTAGATAATTCGACTTTGTGAGAAACGGGTCTTCGTATTTCACCAAGTGATTCGGTGCTATAATGACGCGCAAATTATTCGTCAGGATAGAGAACGAAATGACGGATAATTTTGTGTAAACATTAAAATATTGTCTAGCATAAGAGAACAAGACCAAATGGTATTTTGATTAAATTTGGAATCGGTGATAATTGAATAAATAAATATTCAAATGTGGGAATTAAATAATTGACATTGCATGCACTTGAACGGACGTCACGACTCTGACACTTCCATCTCTCCCAGTTTCTTTCATAGCTTGATTCACTTAGATGGTTTTAGTCAATTTAAATAGTCATTTTTAAAATAGTCGTTTAGTTTTTAGAACTTAGTTGTTAATCATAAAATTAATGCCCATCTGCCTGAACATTCCTCCAAGAGGAAATTTTTAGTGTCTACTCACATTCTCTCTGTGGTTCGACCCTGCTCACCACTTCTACAGTAGTTGGTAGGATAATAAATAATGCAAATTTTCACGTGTTGTGATGCGCGTACCAAATTTCTGGCGTCGTTGCCAGGGAGAATAGTAGCAGTAGAAGTTCCTTCAAAAGATTGATTTAGGTCAAAAAAATATTAAAAAAACCAATAAAAAAATAGTTTACTACTCTGGTAATTTTTCATTGCAGAGATTTTCAAGACACCCAGAAGTTCAAAATGACGTGGGCTGCACCACACAATTACAACCATTACCTGCCCTACGCAGCCCCAACTCAAGGTATGACGTATAATGATTCACCGCACATGAGTTATCCAGGTAATCTTGTTTATTTCAATGATCTTTATTCAAGTCTACGCTATGATCCATATAAGAATATTTCACCATGCTATGAAACAAGTCCTTATACATCTGTTGATCATTTTCAAAGTCAATTCATTCCTAAAAATTTAGAACTTGATAATTTATGTCAAACAAATGATTCAATAATTGAGCACATGTTGCATTGTGCTATCACTGAGACAAATCAGAGGTTTGAACTTCAAGATGAATGCAATGAAAATTTTATTTCCACAACAAAAGATCTAGAAAATCAATTGAATAATTCAATAAATCAAATGAATCATATTTTTGAACTAGCTGCGTCATTACCACTTGATGGTCTAATTCAAAACAATTATTTTGAGGAGAGTGAAATAGAGGTTCCATTTGAACAACATTCATGTCCCGATTCTAAAAATGAGATTGACCTTCCTTATTTTCATCAAAGTGATGACTCATATCCGTCACAATATAATTCTTCCAATCTAATCACATTTGAAGAATATGAGAGTTTGGTCTTCCGCCCTGTTGAACATAATGGTCCCTCAAAAAATGTGATTTCATGTCCTTCTTCTATGAATTCACAACCCAGTCATCCCAAAGTGAAAAAGGAGACATTCAATGTCTATCAAAATGTACCTTTTGAGGATGAAGAGGAAATTGAACTAGGACCATTATTTACCATGATAGATTCAGAGTTGAACCAAGAGACAATGGATTTCCACACTCAAGAGGACATCACTTCAAATGACATCGAATCACCTCTTTCTGAAAATCTTTGTGAGTCCGAAACTTTTTCTAAAATGGAGACATCTGAAACTTTTTTGGAGTCGGAGAATCAATCAACATTGGTGGTAGAGAACACTCATAATTTTATAGAAACAATGGAAGAATGTGATTGCTTGTAGGATCCTGAGTTTGTGGTGAAACATGTACCAACAAAGAAATATGATAAGGGTGGTATAGAGGAAAATTTTAAAAAAGATGTCATTCTTGACATAATGGAGTCATCTTCTCTAATTGATCCCACACCACTTTCTCCATGCATCGAGGTTAAAAACACTTCACTTGAAATACCCACATATGCTAAAAATATTTTTGACCTTGGCACAATCAATGAAACCATCGAGCATGAATTGAATTGGAAACCAGTATATTTCCCTGTGCTAGTGGTTGGGTGTGAAAATGAATTGGGATACATCATCAACCCAGATACTGCATTCAAGGATGAGGTGGATATAATCAGACCACTGAAGGAGTCTTATAAAGGCACTTTTTCACCTGTGTATGTTCAAAGAGGTAATCTTCTTGATCTTTCTGCTGACGACCTTTTCCCAAAATTCAATAATTCGATGAGTCTTTCTTCAGGAAAGGTATATTCATTCCCTAGTGAGTTGGTATATTTTCATTTCATTCCACACATCCATTATCCTAACAAGATTCCGTTGAGATTTTTTGCAGCTTGTAGGATAAGTTCATCTTCAATGAATGGATTCCACACTTCTACTGAAAAAGAATCAGATGCATTGTTTACATTTTCATTCGATCCTGGTGGAGTTTCAACAACGTCTGGCTGAAGACGAAGTAAACATACCACTCAATGGGAGGAAACCTATCATTTGTTTGTTTTCTTTTCACTGCATTTAATTTAATTTCATTTAGTTTTCTTTAAAAATAAAATAAAATAAAAAGGCATTAATTTCACACAATCTGTTTTCTCCTGGAACTATAGTGGATTTGAATTCATCATACATATTTTTATCATCCACATTCTTTTGATTATGGTGTGAATTATTTGATATGATGCGAGTATGTGCTGTCACTGTGTAGGATTTACAGGTATACCATTTCTGGAGTTTCATCAGATACATACAGCCTCTCTGTGTCTATCTGCACTTACATAGGGAAGCATTTTAGTTTTTCCATATTTTATGCTTCCAAAAACACAATGTAAACTAAAAAAACAAGAAAATTTTGAAAAAAAACTAACATTCCTTTCATTGATGAACCCACATGAAAGACAATGCATTTTTGTTGTAACACAGTTGGGGTAATACCACTTGTGTCCCTAGTCAATTTGAGTACCCGATTCTTGTTTGGAATTCTTTGATCCTTGATCTCATGACTTAGGTGATTGCTGGTATTATTTCATTCTTTGAAAATATTTTTCAAAAACTTGTATATTTTTTTAGACACTTATTTACACTCATGGTCATCTGTGTTGTCCAACATTATATTTCCATACCCGTGAGGACTCTGGCCCATTTTACATCATCTCTTGTTTCTCTTTTTATTGAGGGAATCTCAACCATGTTATGTCTTCTAGAACTTTCCATGTTTTTCCATCAAAGCGATAGAAATTTTGAGAGTTGCACTAAAATGATCAAGGAATCTGTTTGATTTTTCAGCCTCATTGACCCACTGAGCCACCCATATATTTTCTCCATCGTATAGCCCTTAGAATCCATGAAGAAACATTTTAGGATGAGCCCATAACTGATACCCTTCCTTACCCATTTCTTGAATTTCTGCATGATAATTTTCAATCTAAGTGTGGGGGAGATATTTACTCATAGAGAGGGTTCTTTGAGGGGCAGTGAATCATTTGATTCACATGGATCAACATTTTCTCATCCTAATCATATGAGTTATATTTCACAATAGCCACATTCATTACATGTATTTTGATATGGGAATATAGAATCCTTTTGGTTCCAACAATGAGTACATTGGTGGTCATTACGCGGTAACCCTCACCTTTGAGGATACCTATAAAAGTGATGGTTCATTACTCCGGGAGCTAGAGAGTTTTCTATATGACATACTTTCATTGAGATGTTACAGCATATACGCTACTTGTGTACCATTCTTTGGGATTATTTTTTGACATTTATTTCATGGGGTTTTGGAATTGATACTCACTAGTTTTTCCTACCCATCTTATTTGAGTGGGATGTGTAAAAAAAAGGAGCAAAACATTGGATTATCACATGCTTGGGGACAAGAAATGTTTTAAGTGTGGGGGAGTGAGAGTTTGATGGAGACATTTAGATTGACATATATCATGCATTTATTTCAAGATTCGACCCTCCTTTTTATCAAAAAGATGTCAATTTTTTTTACCCACTGTCCCGCAACCTCAGAGACATTTGAACCTCATGTAAAGTCCTTGAGATTGGTGCATTCTTTTGATTTCCACTAGTGTAGATGTGAAATTAATGGCAAGCCTATGGTAAGCATTCATGTGTATGAGAATTGAGTAAAACTTTGATCATATATTTTGAGATATGAGAGTGATGGCAAGGTAGTTCACATGATACATGAGTGAAAGTACTTGTTTTGGAAACAATTCGCATGGAAGAAAAATGATTTTTGAAAATTGGAGTTTTAAATGAAGCATAATATTTTATGGGTAAATGATATTGAAGAATTTTGAACTTGTAATTTTGATGTTTTGATTTGTCTATGACCACTTGTATTTTCTTTCTGATTGTTTTTCCCAGGAGTGAAAAAGTTTAAGTGTGGGGGGTTTGATGTACATGGATTTCACATGTATTTTTATAATTTTCTAACATAGTTTTAATTAATTAGTTTAACCATTTTTTATATTTTTAGTTTACTTTTGTAGCTTTATAGTAGTTTAGATATTTTGATAATTTTTAGTTAATTTATATACTTATATTAGTAATTTAGTATTTTTATTTTATTTCATTATTTTGTTGTATTAATAAAATAGTTTTTTTTAGTTTATTATTATTTAATAGTAGTATTATATTTAATTACATGTGCATTAATATTTAATTTTTAATACTATTTTATTACTATTATTTTTATTATTAAATAACTTTTAGAAAATATATTCTTTTTTCTTCTTCTTTAATATGAATTTAACAATTTTTATTTTATTTTTTTATCCCCCCTAACTACCCACGCCATCCCCTTCCCCTTGACCCGCCACACTCCTCCCCATTCCCCACTTTTCTCTCGCCAATCACCCTCCCCCTTTGACCCATTCCTCCCCTCTCTCCAATCCCACGCCACACCCCATTTAACCTCCCCCTCTCATCCCAATTAACCTGCCACATCATTGACCCCTTTTCTATCCCATCTCCCCTGCTTCCCAGCCGCCACTCCATCCTATCCCGCTGGACCCACCGCCCCACCCTCCCTCCTCACCCTTTTAACCCGCTTCCCATTCCCCCCGTCGGGCTGCTCCACGCTCACTAACCCTCTCCCCACTCACCCCTCCATCTCCCCTGCTCCCCAACCGGCCAATCACCTCACGTCGCTCACCCCCATAATCCCACGCCCCTCCCCTCACCCATTTCCTAGACCAACCGCCCCAACCCCACTCCTCTCTCGGCAACTTCAGTGCACAGCCACAGCGAGCAGCCCTCCTTGGTTAGAACCAGCGGCAAACCATCATCAGGAGCACAACGGAGGTTCAGACACATCATCGACGTGTGCAACAGTTTGTTTGAGCTTCTGGAGATTGACTTCACACGGAGAGAGCGAGCGCAGATCAGATCATATTTCCAGCAGCGCGGTGGTTTGATTCGGGTGTGGTGTCAGCGACTGCATAGAGTGGAGTGATGATTATTATTTTACGATCGTTGACGTTGTCTCACGGTGACCACAGCAACGACACGAGCACGGTGATATCTTCTATTTATTATTTTATGTGTTGTGTCATCATGATGGCAGGATAATCCTTTTTGTGTCAGAGTTGTGACGAAAGTGACGGTAATTGCATGTCTTTAATTTATCCTCATGTTTGATTGACTTTTAAATTAATTTTAATTGTATATTTATTTAATTAATTATATCTGCATTGAAATTAATTGTTATTTGGGCTATGCACACATGCTTTGGTGCCTGTTCATGTGATAACTAATAAGTAATCACGAATGGGAGTTCATCAGAGAATTTATTTATCTGAAATTCGATCAAGTGTGCGAGAGAATTCTGAATAAATAAATATATTAATTGAAAAATTAATATTTTGTGTGTGCGCTTCTTCAAACTTGTGTGAGTGATACTGAATAAGTGATCTCATGTGAGTGAACCCGACGTACATAGATAATTCAACTTTGTGAGAAACGGGTCGTCGTATTTCACCAAGTGATTCGGTGCTATAATTACATGCAAATTATTCGTCAGGATATAGAACAAAATGACAGATAATTTTGTGTAAGCATTAAAATACTGTCTAACATCAGAGAATGATACCAGATGGTATTTTGATTAAATTTGGAATTGGTGATAATTGAATAAATAAATATTCAAATGTGGGAATTAAATAATTGACATTGCATGCACTTGAATGGACGTCACGACTCTGAAACTTCCATCTTTGTCATTTTCTTTCATAGCTTAATTCACTTAGATGGTTTTAGTCAATTTAAATAGTCATTTTTAAAATATTCATTTAGTTTTTAGAACTTAATTTTTAATCACAAAATTAAATCTCATCTGCCTGAACATTCCTCCAAGAGGACATTTCTAGTGTCTACTCACATTCTCTCTGTGGTTCGACCCTGCTCGCCACTTCTACAGTAGTTTGTAAGATAATAAATATTGCAAATTTTTACGTGTTGTGATGCACGTACCAATTATTGAAGTTCCAAATGATCGAATAACAACTGAGAAGGGGGGTTGAATTATTTGTTAAATTTTATAAGTCTCAATACTTTTAAAAACTCAACCCCTACAGCCTGTTAAGATATATTTCATTATCATATTTTAGTAAATACTCATGAATTAAAAAGTAGGCAAGCAAGTAAATAACACAAGATTTACAAGGTTTGGCATTAGTTTGAGAACCTACATCCTTACCATGGCCACTCCCATGGGTCTATGGAAATTTACATTTATGAAGAAGTGAATAAAACTTTTGCAAACTACCATTAGACACCTTCTATCTTCCAATAAGAAATATTTTACTGAATCCCATCAGTTTAAAAAGTTTATTACAAAACAATTTATCCAAAACAAAAGAATAAATATTTTTTTCAAACTACTCCACAAATGATCATTCTGGATCTTCAGTCTGATTTGTCTAGATCTGATTCTCTCAATCTGATGAACTCAATATGACTCTACCTTACTCAGTCTGAACTTATCAAACTCTTCTCAAAAACTCAGTCTGATCATCTTAAATCTGATCTACTCAATACGATCTTCTCAATATGATGCTTCCCAATACGATCTTCTCAATCTGGTTGAAAAAACAATATAAGTTCGATATTCTAAAGAGACCTCTATTTGGTAGTAACTTTTACTTAAATTGTTTTAGCGCTCCACCTTTTTAACTTATGTGAAAAGTTACAAAGTAAGAATGATCTAAGAAACTATTTATAGGAGACTCAGAAAAAAATAGCAGGAAACATGAAAAATTTCCCCACTTCCTCAAATTTCAAAACTCCAAAAAACACTCACATTCAAACTTCAACTTTGACTTCTTTAATCCTTCTCATATTTCTCCAAGATTTGTGAAAATTTGAATTTCAGTTTTGACCACTTAAACTATTCATAAAACTTCTATAATCTTCTTTTTTATTCTTCTTCATAATCATCCTTCTCGTACTTTCTAACCTTTCTTCAGTCCAATGTAACTTCATAAACTTCAATACAATGTATCTTCCTCAGCTTAAATAGGATGGATATTCTTTATCTTTAGCTTCCTGTTCTTATTATGATATGTGTTTATTTATTAGTTTATTATGATTTGGATTTCTTTCTAGACTTGTTATGATTTGAATTTCTTTCTTAGCTCATTAAGATCTGCCTTTCTTTCTCAACTCATTATGATCAACCTTTCTTTCTCGGCTCATTACGGTATGTCTTTCTTTATGATATCATTATGATCTGTCTTTCTTTCTCAACTCATTACGATCTTCCTTTTTTCTCATCTCATTACGATATGCCTTTCTTTCTTAGATTATTATGAACTTACTTTATTTCTCATCTCATTATGATCTGCCATTCTTTCTCAGCTTATTATGATCTAAATATCTTCCTCATCTCATTATAATCTGGATTTATTTATTAGCTCATTGAAATCTCACTTTATTCTTCTTCTCATTGTGATGACATGACTTTCCTTATCAGATTTAGTCTGATGGAATCCTCATAACTATGGAATTTTCATTATAATGGAATTTTCTTTATGATGGAAATTCCACTCTGCAACTTTGACATTCTTCAAGCTTCATAAAATTTACACATTCTAACTTCTGACAAATTTTGAGTCTGGTACTTCTGAATCTGATATAATCATTATGATTCCTCTATTTCTTCAAAATATTTTATCATGATAGTTTTCATGATTTTTAAGAACTCCATGATCATCAAATCATTTTCTAGTTTTTTTTATAAAGTATGAAAACTTTCTAACTCCTGACTTCATAATCTTCTTTCAAAACTCTTCAGCAGCAACATGACTTCTTCACTCAATAACTTTTGTATTTCTAACAAAGAAACTTATTTCTTTTTTTTTATTATGATAAAGGAAAACTTCCAGCAATCAACAATTTTTACCTTCGGTTCTTTTAGATCCAATGATCTAAATCTGATGTCAATGAATCTGATCAATAAATATGTAGAATTTCTAGCTTATATCTTCCTTACAACTTCTATTTCTGATGCTTCTTGGTTTGATACTCTGCATCTAGTGCTTCTCATTCCAATCCTGAGTCTAAAAAATAACTTTCTTAAAAGGAAAATTTTTTATCCCCCTTTATGTTGGGGTTTAAACTTTCAGCAACTTTTAACTTTATCACAAAGCTCATTATGATGGACTGGGTCCGGTCCTGAATAAAAAGAACATTCTTATAAAAAAAATGTTAGTTGTCAAAAAATACAAAAACTTTGTTAGAATAATTTATCACAAAGATTCTTCAATCTCCCCCTTTTGGATTTGTTGACAACTGTTGTTAATAACTTTTTCAACTCTTATAAATTTTTCACAACTCAAATTGTTTAAACAACTCAAGTTTTTTGACTTATATTAAAACATGTACTTTCTCAAAAGAGAGTGTCCTCACACCACACTACTGGATAAATTAACGTTTTTAAAGAAATTACATCCCTCAATGGTAATAAAAAATTGCATACATTTTAAGATAAACTCTCCCACACTTTTATCTTTTCCAATCACTTTTCTTTTTCTCTCCCTCATTTTATGATAATCACATATTCAGATTCATAAATGAAAGATAAGTAAAAATATTAAAAAGTACAAAGTTGTTACTTTCTCTCCCCCTTTTTCAACATAATCCAAAGAATGGTGTGGGTATTTCCTTATTAGGATTAGGAAAACATCGGAGGAGGATGAACATGAATTTTCTGCCTCAACTCAACAAACCTTTCTTTTGACATTATCTTTGTGAAGATATCAGCAATTTGATAGTTCATTGAGATATATTCCAGAAAAACTTCTCCATCAAAAAATTTATATTTTATAAAGTGAAACTTTATATCAATGTGTTTTTATCTTGAATGTTGGATATGATTTTTAGAAAGATAAATTTCACTATGATTATCACAAAGTATCTTCAATGGTTTCAAAACTTTAACTTTCAAGTATTTCAACTGAACTTTCATCCACAACATTTGAGTACAAGCCTGTGTAGCTGCAACATATTCAGATTCAGTTGTGCTTAAAGTTACTGGACTTTTTTTCTTATAATTCCAACTCACACAACATTCAACTAAGAAAAATGTTCCTCTGAAGGTTGATTTTCTATCATTACAATCTCCAACCCAACCGGTATCAATATAACCATGGGACTTCATCTCACTATTTCTTTTGTATAACAACCTGTGTGAAGTTGTTCCTTTGAAATATCTCAAAAATATTTTTTCTTCCAACACATGTGATTCTTTTGTATTACTTTGATACCTAGAACACAAAGTCATAGCATAACAATATTAGGTCTTGAGCTTGTAAGGTAAAGTAAACTTCCTATCAGCTTTCAAAAATATTTCTGATTCACACTTTTTATGGACTCATCTTTACTCATATTTGTGCTCACATATATAGGAGTAGTAAATTCTTTGTATTCTTCCATGAAAAACTTCTTTAACAATTCCCTGTCATACTTTTTGTGAGATAAAAAATTTATTTTTATTTTTATTAAACTTGTAATCCAAGGAAGAAAGTTAATTCTCCAAACATTGACATTTCAAAATTCTTCTTCATTTCTTCAGCAAATGTTTTACAAAAATCTTCTCTATCCCTAGAAAAAAATTATATCATCCACATAAACAATTACAATTAGAGTTCTAGAGTCAACATCTTTCACATATAAGTTGCTATCAACTTTTCCTTTAAAAAAATTAACATTATCAAACAATTGTAAAGTTTTGAATACCAAGAATGTGGAGCTTATTTCATCCCATACAAAGCTTTCTTTAGTTTAAAAACTTTGTTTTCATCCTCATCAAGTAGAAACCCACAAGGTTGTTCAATGTAAACTTTTTCCTCAATCTCACCATTTAAGAAATCTAAATTTACATCCATCTGATAAAATTTATAATTCTGATGCGTAGCCACTGAAAGAAACATTCTAATAGTTTATAATATTGATTCTAGGGAAAATGTTGCTTCAAAATCCACACCTTCCGCCTATGAATAGCCTTCACAAACAATTATTGCTTTGTTTCTTGAAACTTCTCTATGATCATTCAATTTTTTTCTATAAACCCACTTTGTTCTAATAACATTTTTATTTGTTGGTCATGGAACAAGTTCCCATGTTTCTGTATTCTCAATATGATCCAACTCTTCATTAATATCATTCACCCATTCATTTTGTTTAATATCTTCTGAAACTGATTCTGATTTAACTTTTGAGATGAGTGAAGTATGATTTTCTAATCTCAAATTTCTTCTTGTCTAAATTGGAGCCTTCTGATTTCCAATAATATTTTTGGACTCAACATGTTTTTTTAAGGTGGTAAATTTCAAAGTTTCTCTCCCAACTTCACTTTCCTCGTCACATGATTCATTTAAATCATGATAAGAATGTTTTGACTTACTTTCACTATTTTTGGAAATCTCCAATTTATCCTCTTCAGTATTCTAAAAAAAATTGTTAAGGAATTTTTATTTTCAATTATTTTCACATCATAATCATTCACCAACTTTTTTAAATGTTTGTTCCAACATTTGTAACTTCTTCTATTGGGTGAATAACCCATAAAATTTCCTTCCTCAGCTTTCTCATCAAACTTTCTCAAATCTGGATTTTTGATTTTGAGTAAACATGGACTTATAAAAACTTTGAAGTATTTCAATGAAGGTTTTTTTATACCACATTTCATAAGGAGTCATGTTGGTTTCTAATATCAACAAGCATCTATTTTGAACTTGTAAAAAAGTACTAAAATCTTCTCTCTAATAGAACTTTGAAAGTTTATATTCTGCTAACATACTTCTTCTCATTTTCACCAAACTTATATTATTTATTTCACTACTCCATATTTTTGTAGAGTATAGGGAGCACTATACTGATGTTTGATACCATGTTTTCTTAGATAGGTTTAAAAATTATTTATTATGAATTTGGTACCATTATCTATTCTCAACTTCTTTATATAAGCCCCCATTTCTTTCTCAACTTCTTTTATAAAAAACCTAAACATTTCCACAGCCTATGACTTGTGTTTCATAAACATGATGTTTGTCATCTAAGTGAAATCATAAATTAAAGTGATAAATTATAAATCTCATTTTGATGATTGATGTTTCATCCTTCTATATAAATAGAAATGAATAAGTTCAATAGGTATGGTAGACTGAATCTCAACTCTCATGTGACTTTATTTAGTCATCTTCCCTTTCTAACAAGTAATACAAACATCTTCTTCTCTTATTTTCAATTCTGGAAAGTTTTCGACAACATCAACTTTATAAAGTTTGTTTATTTTTTTCTATCCAATATGTCCAGGTCTTCAATGCTATAATTTTTTTTCATCTTCAACACTTAAGTAACAGGAGTTATTAAATTATCCTATCTGGAAAAGAATCTCACTGGTTCTTTCTTTTTTTGTAATAACTTTTTCATATTTCATACTTTTGATAACATAAGAATATTTTTTAAAGATTACTTATTTTCCATCATCACAAAGTTGAATTGCACTAAGTGAGTTATATTTTAGTCCATCAACAAATAAAACTTCCTTAGATTTTAACTTTTCTGCTTCAATCTCAGCCATTCTGATTCCTCTGATTTTTAAGGAACTATCATTACCAAAGGTAACTGCTCCTCCATAATAACTTTCAACATGTTTTAAGATTTCATATCACCTATAATATTTGAGTAAAAAACACTATCAATTATCCATGGTTTGTTTCTTTTACTTGATTTTAAAGTTGTCTCAACAATAAAAGTTATTTCTTCAACTTTCTTCTTTCCATATTCCTTTTCTTTTATTCCATAAAAAACTTATTCTAAAAGGAGTTTCATACATTTTTCATCATTATTAATAGCCTCATCACATCTTCCACAAACATATTCCATACATTAAAATTGATTTTTTTTTGGAAGGTTTCTAACATCTTGAGGTTTTTCTTTCCTAGCTTCATGTGAGTTAGGAAAGTTACTCATTCTACTTCCATTATTTCTTCCAATTTTCTCAAACCTTCTTCTAGGTAGAGATAATTTGTGTAAAAAATTATAAGCCATGTTCCCTTTAGATTCCACAATGCCAGCAATAGCCACTAAATCTTGATTTTCTATTGAAGTAAGATATTTATCTGTAGAAACTTTGTTGAGGTTGATAACTTCTTTCTACTTTAACAATATATGGACATGGACCATCTTTCCTCCTAAGTGGGTTTTCATCCTTTTCAGATGAAATAGGTTTCTCACAGACTTTTTTCACACAGTATTTCCTAGTATTTTTTCCAAAACTTGAAATGTTATAAAAATCATATGAAACATTTCTTTTTGTTATGTGAAGATTTCACCTAATTCTTGATTTCAACTTTATCAGAAACTTTAGAAGTCTCAGATTTTAATTACAAGGCTTTGTTAAAGTTTTCATTTATCTTCCTAATATTACTTTTAGACTTAATAAGTTTTAATTGAAACTTTCTAACGTATTCTTTCTTGGCAGCCAACTTCTTATTGAGATCTTCAACCATCTTTCCTTGTTCATCAATTCTAAGTTTGTAACTTAAGATATCCTAAATGTATTATTCCTCCTTATTTATGATGTATTTTCTTACTTCAGAAACTTCTTTACAATCTTTCTTTATTACTTTGATTTCTTTATTGGGATATTTGTTTTTCTCAAGACATGCAATAAGTTCTATTCTGAGCTGATACTCTCTGTAATATTCTTCACCTCCTTCTTCACTATTTGAGGAGTCTTCAACTTTGTCAAATTTTTCAATGAATGTTCTGAAATTTTTTTAACTTTCATATTATGAGGAATTTCTATCAGTTGAGTCCGATTCAACATTCTTACTCAACATACTTCTTTTGTTTTCTATAAACTTCTTCTTATATTTGTTGGATGACTTTTATTCTTTATTATTTTTGTTCCACTTCTTCCATTGAGGTTTTTCATCAGGATCATATTGATATTCACCAACTTTATTCTTGGTTAAATTCATAGTAAAGTTTCTAATTCCACCACACTCAAAAAATTTGAGAGGAATTTTACCTCAGTAATTTCCTCTTCCTCTTCGATAGTTCTTGGATATAAGAGACATGATTTTTTCATTCAACTCATCATCCTTTTTATCTTCAAAGTCACAAGGATCAACATCTTTAGCATATTTTATTTTCATTTTTATCATGGATTCAAAATCTATTTCATCTTTAATCTCCTTTTTGAACATTGGAGATTTTCTAATTTCATAAGCAATAATAAAGTTCTGCAATTCATCAAGATATAAATCATCCTTATCTTCTAAAGAAGAAATTTTAGAATCAAACTTATCTAGAAAGTTTCTCATGAGTTTTTTCACAATTATAGAATCATACAAGAAATCTTTGAATCTTATAATGTTGCAAAAAAAATCATTTACTCTAGTCAAGTATTCATCAATAGTTTATTCATATCTTATTCTGATGTCTTCATACTTACTATACTAGATTTGTAGATTTTCTTCCTTAACTTTAGTATTACCTTCAAAAACACTTTTCAACTTGTCCCATATACTCTTTAAAGTTTTGAAACCCATAACCTTCTGATAAATTTTTTTTATAAGGACATACAGATGGAATTTCTATCTTTTATATCAACTTCTATATTTTTTTTTATCAACAAACTTCATGGGATCATATTTCTCAATAGGTGGAAAACCAATTTTATCAACATCAAAAAATTCCAAGAAAAGAGATAGATGATAATTAATCATCCTATTTTTTTCATCCATGATAATTTTTTCCATCAAATTTAGGAATTACTCTACTATTTATAGAATTGATATTATCTGTGATAAGGATTCGAAAAGGGAACCTTGGCTCTAATACTAATTAAAATTCCAAAGGATCAAATAACAACTAAGAAGGGGGGGTGAATTAGTTGTTCACTTTTATAAGTTTCAATACTTTTTGATACTTAACCCCTACAACCTATTAAGATTTATTTCCTTATCATCTTTTTGTAAATACTCATGCATGAAAAATTAGGTGAGAAAGTAAAGAATGCAATATTTACAAGGTTTCATCGATTCTGTGAGTTACGTTTCGGTTTTTGATTTGATGATGTCTGTGGTTCTTCGATTGGATGGATTTGGAGTCTTTGGGTTCGCCGCTCGGACTTTTGGATGGGTTCTGGTTGAGGTTGCTTCAGTTTCGGTGATCAGTGTTGGCTTGATGATGAAGGATCTTTTGATTTCTGGGGATTTTTTGTGGTGTTGAATCTGTGTTTTAATGTTAGGTTTTGTGTCGGTTGATATTGTGATTTGGTCATGGTTTTTGTGACGGCGATAACAGGTTCTTTCCAGCCTTGACGTTGAAGGTGACGACGGACGCCGGTGAAGCTCACCGGTGATCTGGTGTTATGGTTTTGTCTAATGATCATGGCGTGTCAGATCTGGTGCAGGCTCACGGCTCGAGGTGTCAGGCTCGCGGCTCGAGGCAATGATGGCAGTGTTTTTGAATTTTGAAATTTCAAACTGTTTGTGATTGTGCTTCCTGATTTTTGTATGGGTACCGGCAACCCATAAACCAGTTTTTAAAATGAAAAAAAATGATTTGCAGTCAATATGATGAACTCAATACAACTCTCCCTTACTCGATGTGAACTTCTCAAACTCTACTTAGAAACTTAGTCTAATCTTATTCAATCTGACTGACTTAATATGATATTCTCAATATGATGTTTATCAATATGGTCATCTCAATCTGATTGATAAAATAAGAGAAGTCCAAACTTCTAAAGATATATATGTTCGGTGGGAACTTTCACATTGAATTCTTCATCACTCTGCCTTTTTCGTTTATGTGAAAAGTTATAAAATATAAATGATATGAGAAAATATTTATAGGCGACTCATAAAAACAAGAGTGGGAAACATGAAAACTTTCCCCGCTTCCTCAAATTTCAAAACTCTAAAAAACACTCGCATTTAAACTTCAACTTTGACTTCTTCAATCCTTCTTATATTTCTTCAAGATTTATATAAAATTGAATTTAAAGTTTGACCACTTAAACTCTTAATAAAACTTCTGGAATCTTATTTTTAAGTCTTCTTCATAATCATCCACCTTATACTTTCTAACCTTTCTTCAGTTTGATGTAACTTCCTCAACTTCAATACAATGTATCTTTATTACCTTAAATATGATGGATCTTCATCATCTTCAAATTCCTATTCTTATTACGATTTTCCTTTCTTTCTCAATTTATTATGATCTAGATTTCTTTCTTGGATCATTAAGTTCTACCTTTTTTAGCTCATTACGATCTACCTTTCTTTCTCAACTCATTATGATCTGGATTTCTTTATCATCTCATTACGATCTACCATTATTTCTTAGCTCATTACGATCTATCTTTCATTCTTAACTCATTATGATCTACCTTTATTTCTCATCTCATCATGATCTGTCTTTCTTTCTCATCTCATTATGATCTTTATTTCTTTCTCAGATCATTATAATCTACCTTTCTTTCTCATCTTATTATGATCTAACTATCTTCCTTATCTCATTACGATCTAGCTTTCTTTCTCATCTCATTATGATCTAACTATTTTCCTCTTCTCATTATGATGACCTGAATTTCCTTCCCAGATTCAGTTTGATGGAATCCTCATAATAATGGAATTTTCATTATGATGGAATTTTCTTTACGATGGAAAATCCACTCTGCAACTTTGTCATTCTTCGAACTTCGTCAGCTTTACACATTCTGACCTATGACAACTTATGAGTCTGGTACTTCTAAATCTAATACAACCATTTCAATTCCTCCATTTCTTCAAAACCTTTTATCATGATATTTTTCATGATTTTTGAGAACTCCATGATCAGCAAAAAATTATCTAATTTTGTTTAGAAAGTATAAAAACTTTGAACTCATAACTTCACAATCTTCTTTCAAAACTCTTCAACAATAATACAAATTCTTTACTCAGCAACTTCTATCTTTCTAATAAAGCAAATTATTTCTTTATTTGATTATAGTAGAGGAAAACTTCCAACAATCAATAATTTCTCCCTCTAATTCTTTTGGATTCGATGATCTGAATCTGATGCTGATGGATCTAATCAACAACTCTGCATAACTTCCAGGTTCCATATTCCTTACACCTTATGTGTTCAATTCTACATGGTTCGATACTCTACATCTGGTGCTTTTCAGTCCGATCCTCTAATCCCAGAAAACAACTTTCTTAAAAAGAAAAACTTTTCTCCCTGTTTATGTTTAGGTTCAAACTTTCAACAACTTTCAAATTTATCACAAAGCTCATTATGATAGACTGGGTCTAATCCTGAATAATAAAAACATTCTTATACAAAAAAGGTTAGTTTTCAAAAAATATAAAAACTTTGTTAAAATAATTTATTATAAAGGTTCTTCAATGATTATGGAGTGATTCGGTTTGGAATAAGGCTTTGTGCGCCTTCATCACCTGAGATAAAGATGGACATACTAGATAATGCACATAGCTCATCTTTCTCTATCCATCCTAGAAGTACCAAGATGTATCGTGATCTTCAAGAACACTTCTGGTGGGACAACATGAAGAACGAAATTTCAGAGTATATCTCAAGGTGTTTGGTATGTCATTAAGTTAAAGAAGAAAGATATAATTTCAAAGGGATGATGCAACCATCGCCTATACCCACATGGAAATGGGAGAATGTCACCATGGACTTCATCATCGGTATCATGAAGAGATCCAAAGGAAAAAATAAAATATGGGTTTTGGTGGATCAACTCACCAAGACTACCCACTTTATTATTATTTGGGAATATTTCTCACTTGAACAAATTTCCAAAATATATGTGAAGGGAGTGGTGAGGTTTCAGGGGGTTCCACTTTCTATCGTATTTGATTGTGATCCAAGGTTCACATCTAAATTTTGGAGAATTTTTCATCATGATTTGTATAACAACCCAATATTTCATGGTATGTATCTTCTTAAATAAATTTTATTTATTTGATAGCTTACATTGCACGCAACACCGATCTTAAATGAACTTGATATACCATTAAATATTAACATAGCCATTGGAATAGTAATGAGACCATTAGGAATAATAATGTGGTCATTAGAATAATAACCTCACCTATGAAATTGTAAGTAAAATTTAGGTCTCTCATAAATGAAAATATGATATATTTATATCAAGGCATAAGTAAATAAATGCTTTAAAATGATAAATTAAGTGTTGGTATTTTTGTGAAACGTAAATATTTATTTACAATTTTATAATTAATATAATGATTTAAAAGAAAATTTATTTTCATAAAATATATTCATAAATTAATATTTTGTTTTATTATAATTATAAGATAATTTTATGAAACCATAATTAGTTTTTCAAAGTTTCGTAAAATCGATTATAATATTAAAATTGGTATTTTTGAAATAAATGATTATTTTAATTGGAAATTAAATTTATCATATTTAGATAATTATTTTCATAAAATGGAGTACATTTTTTAAATCTACATATTGAAAAATGGTTAGGGTGAATTTTTTGGATTTTTCTGAAATAGTTGAATTTTTTGTGAATAGTAAAATACAATAATTTACGGTATTTGACATTTTAATACAAATACATGAATTTTTGAGTCATGGATGATGTAATAAACCATTATTTTAAACTCACATGTACTATTTAATCTACTTAGTCATAAGAATCAACACTATTGATAGTATTGAGCCAAAATAATAATCTAATGAATAAAATAATCAAAAACACCCCTCTCCTCCCACTATAAATACCACTCCTCGCCACCACTTTCCCTTACAACTTATAAGAATTTAATCTTATATAAATTATATTCAATTATCTTAATAATCCTATTCCCCATTTCCAATATCTTTTGGTCATACCAAAAGACCAAATCCAAGGGTCTTAAGGAGGTTCCCAAGGAGACAATATTTGAGAGGTAAAATCCTCCTTCTTTCTCTATTAATTTCTTTTATTTTATCATCCTCTCATAACCTCCCCTATAAAAAGTGTCATGGTAACTCTAATATGATATATATAATTTAATTTTATTATGTTAATGGAATACCCATCATCAAGTCTCTTTTTCTTTTCTTTTATTCTAAAAATTAAAACATCATCTGTGAGGTTTCGATTCACTGCCTTCGTGGAAGAAGAGTTTTTGTTTTTCATTAACACCTTAAATTCTAGTAATAAAACAATTTTTATGGTTAAAATATATTATAATATTTGTATTAAAACTTATTTAATATTATATAACTAGTATATAAACATAATATTAAATAAAATGATACTAGTTCATGATGGTCGTAAAAACCACCAAAATAAACTAATCATTTTTCATTAAAGTTTTATCTAATGAATCATCCTCATACCATATAACCAAATGATATATTAGAAAAATTTAGAATCATAAAATTATATTAATACTATTCCATTCCACTTTTGGATTTTTTATTCCATTTGACAAGAAATCCCATAATTATACACAAGGAAACCGACCATAAAACCATGAAACGAACACTTCTAGAACAACAAAATTAAACATTATAACTCATCATAATGGCCATAAATGAACTAAATAAAGTTATAATAAATAAAATATATGTTTAATAAGTTCTATATTAGGTAATTAATGAATATAATTTGATCATCCAGGACATTAAGTACAAGTGTAGAACGCTTTTGGACATAAGGTAAGAGACTTTGTCTCAATTTCCATTTCATTGAGACTTACTTGGTATTGTACACCTAATAATTTTTATGTGGTGTAAATAATACCAATTTGAGATAATTTTAAATTTTATATTATATTTCATTAAATATATATATTTCTTGTATCATGGATATGATTATTATCTTAGTCGCATACCATTTTTACATACAGTGTTTACTTTGAATATTATTTTAACTGGGGAAATATTGATAAATATGCATCCTCTACTAAATATAGATATTTTGATAAGGAATATTGTTCATGAATTATATATATTTATGAAGAATTATTTGTACTTTCATTGAGGGGTGGGGACCATAATTATATAGCCTCTTGATGCATTGACAGGTCTCATGAGACAAAACGGTTAGCGACAAACCCTTTGCATTTATTTCTAAGAAGAATCAGTTGAGTTTTTACCCACAGACTTAAATCTTATTTTTAAAGGTATTTATGGTAGTGGTTTAAGTTCTAGATTTATTATGTCCAATAATTAGTCATTTCCTTTATTCATTATTCAGTTATTACTATCCATAATATTTTTACTGTGACAAAAACTATGGATGCATTTTCATTCTTAGCTTATTGATTAAATGGAATGTGTTTTTCAGTTATTTATCTTTTCATTTTGATTATGACTTATTGATTATGATTCACATATTATTGATTCATGTTTTTTTGTATATTACCCTTACTAAGTATTTAATCTTACCCATTTATTTGTTTTCCTTCCCCAAGTTATAAAGACGAAATATTTGAATAAGTGTCAAGGAAGCAGTTTGTTTTCCTTTGTTTTGTTCTATGTTTAATTTCCAATGTAATAAGGGAACCATGTATGTATCTAGTTCTTAAATACTAATAAATTGATCGATACTTGGTGATGTGATCTCTTTTATATATTCCATTGTAATAAAATAACCACCAACTTGGGGCTACTAGGGATGGGGTTGTTACAGATGGTATCAGAACAGGTTTAGTAGAAATCTTGGGAACTAGATATTAAATAAACATGGAAATTATAAGAATTATTATAACATACCTAGACTTTTACACGTATTATGACATGATTTTAAGCATAAATAGCCTTCAAATAAAAACCAAGGATCATAAATTATAGTGTCTTTGGAAGATTAGGTACATAAAACTAAAAACATCAAACCAAAATAAAATCATTTTTTTAATCTTCATAATGAGATCATAACTTACTTTGAACCCTTACGTCTGCATAGGATAACCTTGGGAATACATGAACAAAGGGATAATCTAAAAATCCTAGTAAGGGAATAATCATATGGATAAAGAATAGCACATGGGTTAGAAGGCATAACATGATAACATAAAAAGGAATGGAACATGAATAAACATATGGAAGAATAATATACAAAAAAGGGGATCAAGTAATCATGGAATAATAGAAATGTGAAAATAACATACAACATGACATAATCATGATCCAAGGATAACCACCAAGACCATTGCACATGGAGGAGCATGATTCAAGGCTAACCACCAAGACCATTGCACATGAAGGAGCATGAGTTAAGGAAAACCACCAAGACCATTACACATGGAGGATAATGAGTCAAGGAAAACCACCAAGACCATTGCACATAACATATCATGAGACTAAAAATTACACAATTCATTGGAGCACTATATGAGCACAACCATCATAAAATTTTTATGAATATGTATGTCGTCTGAAGAACCATACATAAAGAATCAAACATAAGCATAAGGGTTACCCATGGAATGAATTGGGTATCATAATCATGTCAAAAGGAATAACAAAAGGGAATATCATAATGGTGTCCATGAAAAAAAGGATTTAAATAATACAGGGACATTAATAAGGTAAAATAGTCATATATGATGATAAGTGATGTCAAACTGTAGTGAAAACTTGTAAAAAGAGTGTTTAAGAAACTTTAGAAATAAAACATTTTAGTGCGATTTAAGGAAAATATTAAAGATTATTTAAAACAGAAAAGGCACAATTGTTTGTATAAAACAAAAAATGAACCAATATAAATTTTTATGATAAAATTAGTTATTTTAGAAAAACAATTTTGGAATAAAATATATTATGGAGTGCACTTGAAAATAGATAAAAAATTGGGAAGTTCCCTTTAATCGAGCTTGCTTATCGAGAAGAATTGAGAAGGGAAACTTATAAAACATGTATTTTCCTATCAATTAAATAAGTGTTGAGATTGGTAAATGTTTTTTTATCATAAACTCAAAATTTATGAGGATTACACGAGAATAAATAATAATTACATTGGGGTAAATAGAGAGAAAGTATAACCCGAAGGAAAAAATGAGGGTTTGGAGAGAATCCCTTACCTTATGTCCGAAAGTGTTCTGCACTTGAACTTAATGTCCTAGATAATCAAATTAAATACATTAATTGATTAATTCAGAGCCTTATATAAAAGTATTTTATTTATTATAATTTTATTAAGTTCATTTATGGCCTTTCTGATGAGTTATAAAATACAATTTCATTGTTCGGGAGTGTTCATTTCCATGGTTTTCATGGTCGGTTCACTTGTATGGGTGTATAGAAAATCATGTAAAATGAGAATAGTTGTAAAGAATTGAAATTATATATTATTAATGAACTAATATAATATTAAATGGTATTATATATCATTTTTTCATATTTTAGGATGATTCAATAGATAAAAAGTTAATGATAACCATTTAGATTATTTTGGCATTTTTTTTATCATCACGAACTAGTTTTGTTTTATTAATTAATATAATGTATATATAATGGATCTATAACATTTAAATAATATATAATACATATATTATAATCTTTTATAACCATTATAAATGGTGTTATTACAATCATTAAAGATGGTAATGGAAATTTAAAACTCGTCGTCCTTAAATTTGATAAATCAACACATCACGGATGATGTTTTAATTTTTAGAAAAAAATGAGAGGGGAAAATATTTGATGAATTCTTATTCCATTAACATAATAAAATTTTAGTATATAAAATATACTATAATTTTCATGTCACTTTTATAAGGTTAGTTTAGTAGAGGAAATGAAAAGAAAAGATATTAAAAATAAATTAAAAGAAAAAGAAAGAGGTTTTTCCTCTTAAATTCTTCTCCTTGAGAACATCCTTGAGGAACTTGATTTTTCCCTTTTATTGAGAACAAAGGCTCCTAGATGTGGGGGAGAAATTTGGGAAGAATTTTTGGAAGAATTTTTACAATCTTAAAGGCTTTTGAGGTGTGAGGAGAAGAGGTGGTGAAGGGTGATATTTATAGTGGAGGAGATGGGTATTTTTTGATTATTTTATTCATTTGTTTATTATTTTGGATAAAGACTATGAATAGTGTTTATTATTATGAATAAATATATTAAATAGTGTGTGTGAGTATGAACCAATGTTTCTTACATCAAACATACATCAACCATGACTCAATAATTCATGTATTTAGCTTATACTGTATATTAATGTATTTCATTATCACCAAAAATTCAACTATTTTAGAAAAATCCCAAAAATTCACCCTAACCATTTTTCAATGTGTATAATTAAAAAATAAATTCAATTTTTTTAAAATAATTTTCTAAATATGATAAATTTAATTTTTAAATAAAATCTTCATTTACTGGAAAAATACCAACTTTAAAATTATAACTGATTTTATAACACTTTGAAAAATTAATTAAGGTATCATAAAATTATCTTATAACCATAAGAAAAAAATATTAATTTATGAATCCATTTTATGAACATAAATTTTCTTTTAAATCATTATATTAATTATAAAATTGTAAATAAATATTTATGTTTTATAAAAATACCAACACTTAATTTATCATTTTCAAAACATTTATTTACTTATACTATGACATAATTATATCATATTTTTATTTATAAGATGCTAAAATTTTATTTATGCTTTAATAGGCGAGTTTACTATTCCATTTCTTGGATTACTATTCCTAAGGGTTATATTACTATTTCAAAGGTCATGTTACTATTCCATTGGTTTAGGTTCCTTAATTTCTATAAATACCTCTTATTTCATTCATTATTTATTTATAAAGTATGAATTGTGTTCTCTAATAGATTTTATGTGGTTTATATTGTATAAAATAATTACAATAATGGAAATTTCATTGATAGAATTTTGGGTCGTTACAATTCCTTATATTGAATTTTTATGGCTCAATTCTGATGATGGTTATAGGAAAACTCAATGTGTTCTATTATTTAGTGATGGAACCTAATGTAAAAAAGGGAATAAATACCCATGGAAAATGTAGGGATTTCCCCACTGAGAAAGTCAGCATGTTTTGCATTGGAGCTGAGCAGATCATGGCCATATTAGGATAGCTTACTCAAGTTATGATGAATAATCATACTACACCTATGTTGGATCGTTTCATGTGGCAAAATCCCCCATATTTTAGTGATACTACCAATCCAGTGGTGTTGGAGTTGGTGTCCTAGAACCAACTAATTTTTACTTTATTTATTAATAAATAACTTATCACATATTGATTGTTCTTCTGCGTGACAATGCATGTGATAATGTCCTAAGGATAGCTGTTGCATTAAAGGGTCACAATGGATCCCTACTATGATGAGAACCCGAAAGTGCCATAACACCATTCTTGAATATATGTTCTATGGCCGGATGATGTTATTTGAGGGACACAAATAATACAGGCCATTAGGGGTGAGGACTCATAAAACTTTAAGGCACCTTCTCATGGTGTGCGCCCTTGGTAATGTCTAAGAGGATATTATGAGAACGATACCCTCCAGTAGGAAATCCACATTTCATAATGTCATTGGATGTTTCTATCTGCAGACATTTGTATTGATACTTAAACTTTAAGATTATTATTAATGGGTATTACAACTCGCGCACTTAAATGTATTGATGAAAACTACGATGACACACCGTTCGTAGCGAGGTAGGATATGTTGGGTGCATCATGAGTAATACAACATTAATAGATAGTGTGATAAAGGATTTGTTCCTTCTGTTCCATAATGGAAGTAGATATCTCGGGCCCTTTGATGGAATTGATATAGCCTAAATAAATCCATGTCCATAGTGAGGAATGGGAAAGTTCAAATTCTAGAAAGTTAAAGAAAGAATAATCGATCAAATGGGTTGATGGAACTAGCATGAAACCCGTTTGATTCGATATATCGAGACAAAGGGATTATATTACATGGTAAGTGTTCGTAGGAGGTGGCACGTCATTGTGGCGTTAAATTCTTTCTCTATGGGTTCCTTGGTGTGTTTCTAGATGATAACCTTGGACTTTAGGCAGGCTCTGCCTAATGACACTGAGAAAGAGTCCTAGAGGGTCACACACTAAGTGTGTCCAAGTATCTCAGTTAAATAATAATTTGTCAAGTTAAATAAAGATTATTCCCGATTTTGGTTTAATAATTATTTAAGGATGCATGATCGCATTTATTTAGAAACTAGTTATTTGAGAAAATATATAATATGAGAAATAATATATTTATTAGCAAGTAATGTTGTGATATTTATTTTAGAAATAAATAGCCATTATTCACGGTCTAATAAATGTGGTGGAGGAAATAAAGAAAAATTGAAAAATAAAAGTACACGCCATGTATATTTTTATGGGAATTTATGAGAAATAAATATTATTTAATTAATTAAATAATATTAGGTGTAATTCACTGGGCGCACATCAGGTAATAATAATAGTCAACTGTTATTATTATACATGGGGTATTATTAAGAATTAAATGAAATGAATAAATGATTTCGGGTAATTAATTCATTATATTATTCTATGTAATTAAAAATCCCAATTATATATTTCTCATTAGCCTAGCCATTTTTTTGTGGTTATGCACAACGTATTTAAAAAATCTCTCAAGACAAGAGAGAATTCTTTTTCCACCGAGAATGCTCTCAAGCTACGAGAGAGAGATCCACCTCCACTGGATCAGGGGGATCGAAGGCGGACATCGCAAGCGAAGGCTCTTCCACACTAACACCCGGAGATCTATTCAGTGACGCCCAGAGATACGTGGAGCACATATAAATCACCGCTAGAGGAATCCTACACTTGGATTCTATGACACAATGACGGATCACATCGGATCGTGACTGGAAACATCAATGAAGAAAGAATTACATCAAGGTAATTATTGTCAATTAATTATAAAAAATATATGATGATCCTATTTATGGTTCTGATACTCCCCTCTTTCTTTTTCGCTCTTCATTCTATTCCGAAGATCCGGCATTTTATTATCGTGACGGGTCTCAGATTGATCATTGTTAACGCTAAAATTAAAGTTGGGTATACCCACCAATGCACTTCCGCTGCACCCGGAACCTACAAGTGGTAGCTGAAAAATGAATCAAGTCCCTTGAAAATATATTTATGGAATTGGTATGTGATTAAAGGGAAACGTTAGTGCTAGCGGTATATTACCTCAAGGGTGATGCTGATCAATGGTGGTTGTTGATCCAAAATACTAAGGAGGAAGATGAAATAGAATACATGGAATGGAAAAAATTTAAGGAAACATTCTTTAACAAATATTTCCATCATGATCAATGAATTAAAATGAAGATAATATTCCTTAGCTTAAAGAAAAAAGAAGAAGAGAGTGTTGCAGAGTATGAGCCTACCTTCACAAGACTAACTGGGTATGCTATAGATTACATATGTGATTCAGAAAACAAGATTGATAATTTCTTTGAAAGTATTAAGACAAGTCTATGAAGGGAACTATATTATTAAAAAAATCATCATATGATTAAATAGTATTAAGTTTAATCAAAACAAAGAATAAATTTTCTGTATTCTATATGTTCAAGGTAAATAAAGAGAAGAAGAGTTCTTCTGATAAGCATGAAAAAAATAGAGCATCAAAGAATAATAGGGGAATAAAGAAATTCCCATTATGCAAAAATTATGGAAATAATCATCCTAGGTAATTCTTTAAAGGAATTTGAGTTTGTTATAAGTGAGGGGAAAAGGGTCATCAAGCTAATGAATTCAAGGGGGAGACATAAATCAATGATTTTTAATGCTATAACTGTAAATAAATGGGGAATTATTCAAATCAATGTCACAAGCACCATGATAATATACCATAAAAGAGGTCAATGGGAGTTGACCAAGCTTATGTGATCACTACAACTGAGGTAGAAGTACCCAATGAAGTGGTAGTGGGTACATTAATCCTATCTTAAAATTTATCCAATGCTTTATTTGATTCTGTATCATAGTACTCTTTTATATCTACCCATATTTACAACAAAATTATAAATTTACCTTTTGATTTAATAAGGGGGTTTTCAATAAAAACTCCTAAGAGAAGTCTCATTGTAACAAATATGTATCGGACAATCCCCATTATGGCATATAAACATAATTTATTTACTGACCTTATCATCATACATATGGTTGACTTGGATATAATCCTCAGTATGGACAAGATTTCAAAATATGATATGAAAATTTATTACAAGAATAAGGAAATTGTAATTTGTGAGGAAGATATAGAATTCCTTATCTTTAGAGTAGAAAATTCATCAACTGAATCTTATCTAAATCCACCCCCATTAGCTCTACTAAATGAAATTATTAGAGATAAAGAGAAAACAATATCTAGGGATGAAGAATTTAATCTTAAAATTGAGGATTTACCTATTGTATAAGAATACATTGATGTATTTTCTAAGCAATTACCTAGACACCCCCCAGAGCATGAGGTTGATTTTACCATTGATTTAATCCCTAGTTTAAAACCAATATCAAAGAATCCCTATAGAAAGGACATTTTGGAATTAGTGGAGCTGAATAAACAACTAGAGGAGTTGAGTAATAAGGTATTTATTCAACCTAGTGTTTTTTCATGGGGATCCCATGTTCTCTTTGTTAAGAATAAAGATAGATCCATGAGGTTGTGAATTGATTATAGAGAAATAAATGTAATTACAATAAAGAACAAGTATTAATTACCTATCATTGATGATTTACTTGATCAAATTCACGGAACTCAATATTTTTCAAAGATTGACCTTCATTTAGGATATCATCGCTTAAGAGTAAAGAAGGAAGATATTCTAAAGATAACTTTTCAAATGAGGTATGGACATTAAGAGTTTATATTAATTCTATTTGGATTGACTAATGAACTTTTAGTTTTTATTGATCTAATAATATTTGAGGAATATCTTGATGATTTTGTTATGGTATTCATTGATGATATTCTGGTATATTTTAAAACCCATGAAGACCATAATAATAACTTGCAGATCACTCTTGAGACTCTTGGGAGGAAAGAGTTATATGGTAAATTTAGAAAGTGTGAATTCTGGATTCATGAAATTTATTTTATTGTCCATATTGTATCTAAGGATGGAATCTTAGTTGATTCTATGAAGATAAAGGTGGTTCAATAATAGCCTACACCAATGAATATAACTGAGGTACATAGTTATTAGTTTAGTGGGTTACTATCGGCATTTTGTTTGGAATTTTTCCTGATTTTATAACTATTTAACCAAGCTCACATGTAAAGGGGTTGAGTTTATATGGATAAAATAATGTGTTGAATTTTTTTGAATAATTAAAGAGAAGATTATTCAATGATCTGATTTTGACTCCACTATCAGAAAATTTTGGGTTTGTGATATACAGTGATGCATCAAAGAATGGACTAGTTTGTGTCCTTATGAAAAATAATAAAGTTATTTCATATGAATCAAGGTAGTTGAATATTCATGAACAAAATTAACCAACTCATGATCTTGAGTTATCATCTGTAATCTTTGCTCTGAAGATATAGAGACGCTATCTCTATAGTGAAAGATGTGAGATATATACGAATCACAAGAGTTTGAAATACATATTTACACAGAAATAACTCAACATGAGGAAAATATGATGGCTCGAGTTACTCAAAGATTATGATTTATCAATACACTATCACCCAGGAAAAGAAAATAAGGTTGAAGATGCATTAAGCAGGAAAGATCACAGACTTCTAACCCAAATGGGGATTGAGAAAGATCCTATGTTCATGGATTTAGTAGAGATAAATATGGGAATTGTTAAGGAAGGGGGAACATCACTAATTTTTCGAATGATTTTGAAACTATATTTATTGAAAAAGATAAAAAACTCTCAATCTGGTGATGAGAATTTTCAAAATAAAATTAAATTTGTTAAGGATGGAAGATTGGAAGACTTCATGTATGAGGATGGTATTCTGAAATTTGGAAAGAGGTTATGTGTTCCATCAACACATGAGCTAAAAAGGAAACTATTAGATGATTTTCATAGCTCAAATTTCTCTATACACCTTGGTAGTACCAAGATGTATAGAGATCTAAAGGAATATTTTTAGTGGGATAATATGAAGCAGGAAATTGTTGACTATTTGTTAAGATGCCTATTTTTTCAACAAGTGAAGGATGAGAGACAAAATCCTAGGGGATTTATGAAACCTCTTCCTATTCCTATGTGTAAGTGGGATGACATTACAAAGTAATTTTTCACAGGACTACCAAGTACACCTAGAATTAATGGTGCGATATGGGTTATTGTTGATCATCTTACAAAATCAGAACATTTTATTACTATAAGAGAATATTTACCTCTTGATCACCTATAAAGACTCTATATTAATGAAGTTTTAAGACTTCATGGTGAACCTTTATCGATTGTGTCTGATTGAGATACCCTTTCTACATCAAAAATTTGTAAGATTCTCCAAAGGCTTTGGATACTGAGCTTCATTTGAGTACTACTTATCACCCTCAAACTGACGGACAATCTGAAAGGACTATTCAAACATTGGAAGACATGTTTAGATCATACTCACTTGACTTTCAAGGTATGTGGGGTCATTATTTACCTTTGGTAGAGTTTTCCTACAATAATAGTTTTCATTCAAGTGTTCAAATGGCGCCATATGAAGCATTATATGGTAAGAGATGTTGTACTCCAACTTGTTGGGATGAAGTTGGTGAAAGAAAACTTACAAGCCCAGAAATTATTGAAGAAACAACACCAAAGGTAAAGACTATATAGGCTCATATTAAAACATTTCAAAGTAGGCAAAAGAGTTATGCTGACGACTGGAGAAAGGATTTAGAATTTCAAGTGGGAGATCATGTCTTTCTAAAAGTGTATCTCCATGGAAGGGTGTCATAAGGTTTGATAAGAAAGGGAAATTGAGCCCCAGGTACATTGGAGTATTTGAAATTCTAGAAATAATTGGAGTTATAGCTTAATGATTATCAATGCCACTAAGTCTCTCCAAAGTTCATGATGTGTTCCACATATCATTGTTAAAGAAGTATATATCAGACCCAATGCATGTACTCACCTATGAAGAAATAGAACTAGAACCTAATTTATCTTAATGAAAATATCCTATCGAGATTATTGACACTAGAGAGAAGTTATTGAGAAATTGGATGACTCTACTAGTAAAGGTTCTTTAGAGAAACCATAAAATGGAATAACCAACATGGGAACCTAAGGATGTTATGAAGAAAATCCACCCTCATCTATTTAGAAGGCAATATTCATGAACTATTTTGAGGATGAAATTTTTTAAGGAGGTAAGAATACAATAATCCAAGATTTTACAGTATGTATCTTCTTAAATAAATTCAATTTATTCGATAGCTTACACTGCACACAACACCAAGCTTAAACAAACCGTGATATACCATTAAATATTAACATGGTCAATGGAATATTAATGAGACCATTTGGAATAGTAATGAGGCAATTAGAATAATAAAATCACCTATAAAAGTATAGATAAAATTTAGGTATATTATAAATGAAAATATTATCTATTTATATCATGGAATAAGTAAATAAATGTTTTAAAAATGATAAATTAAGTGTTGGTATTTTTGTGAAACATAAATGTTTATTTACAATTTTATATTTAATATAATGATTTAAAAGAAAAATTATTTTCATAAAATTGATTCATAAATTAATATTTTGTTGTATTATAATTATAATATAATTTTATGAGGCCATAATTAATTTTTCAAAGTGTTGTAAAATCAATTATAATATTAAAATCAGTATTTTTTGAATAAATGGTGATTTTAATTAGAAATTAAATTTATAATATTTAGAAAATTATTTTCATAAAATGGAGTCCACTTTTGAAATCTACACTTTGAAAAATTATTAGGGTGATTTTTTGTTATTTTTCTGAAATAGTTGAGTTTTTTATGAATAGTGAAATATGGTAATTTACGGTATTTAACATTTTAAGCCAAATACATGAATTTTTGAGTTATGGATAATGTAAGAAACCATTATTTCAAAATCACATGCACTAGTTACTATACTTAGTAACAATAATCAACACTATTGATATTCTTGAGCCAAAATAATAAACAAATTAATAAAATAATCAAAAACACCCCTCTCCTCTCACTATAAATACCACCCATCACCACCCCTTCTCCTCACACCTTATAAGCCTTTAAGCTTGTCTAAATTCTTCCCAATTCCCTTCTCAATCCTCTTCTCCACTTCCAATACCTTATGGTCTTACCAAAATACCAAATCCAAGTGTCTTAAGGAGGTTTCCAAGGAGACGATATTCGAGAGGCAAAATCCTTCTTCTTTCTCTGTTAATTTATTTTATTTTCTTATCCTCTCTTCACCTCCACAGTACAAAGTTTCATGGTAAATATAGTATGATATTTATAATATAATCTCATTATGTTAATGTAATATCCATCATCAATTATCTTCTCTTCTCCTTTTATTCTAAAAATGAAAACATCATCTATGAGGTGTCGATTCACCGTCTTCATGGACAACAAGTTTTTGTTTTTCATTAATGCCTTAAAATATAGTCATAAAACCATTTTTATGGTTAAAAAATATTATAATATGTTTATTATAACTTATTTAATGTTCTGGGACCAGTATATAAACATAATATTAAATAAAATGATACTAGTTTATGATGGTCGTAAAAACGGCCAAAATAAACTAATCATTTTTCATTAACGTTTTATCTAATGAATCATCATCATACCATATAACCAAATGATATATGAGGACCATTTAAAATAATTTAAGTATATTAATACCATTTCATTTCAATTCTGGATTTTTTCTTCCATTTGACAAGAACTACCATAATTATACATAAGGGAACCGACCATAAAACCATGAAACGAACGCTTCCAGAACAATAAAATTAAACATTATAACTCATCAGAATGGTCATAAATTAACTTAATAAAGTTATAATAAATCAAATATACATAAAATAGGGTCTATATTAAGTAATTAATGAATCTAATTCGATTATCTGGGACATTAAGTACAAGTTTAGTATGCTTTCGGACATAAGGTAAGGGACTTCATCTCAATTTCCATTTTATTGAGACTTACTTGGTATTGTGCACCTAATAATTTTTTTATGGTGTATATAATACCCCTTTGAGATCATTTTACATTTGAAATTATATTTCATTAAATATCCATATTTCTTATATCATGGATGTCACACCCCGACCTCAGGCCCTCTTTTATTTTGATTCCTTTTCGGGTCTCAAGTCTTTTGGTTGAGGTTTGGATTTGGGACCTGGTTTAGATTTTTAAAGCTTTGAATTTTTTGTGGGTTTTAGGCCAGTTCACAGGCACCACACAGTTAGCAGAAACCATACAGTCAGCCCGGGTATATGTGTCGCCACTTCTGGAATGGATAGAAGTTGCTTCACAGTTCACTCACAATTGCTTAAGTCGTGCGGGGTGACCGTGCGGTTTCCCAACATTAGAATAAGTAAAATAAAATAAAATAGAATGAGATAAAAACTAAAATAAAACAAAGAAGATATTTTAACCATAATTTTAATAATAATATTATTATTGTGGATAATATTATTATTATTATTAAAATTTTTGTTATGATTATTATTAAAAATGAAAAGAGTATTATTATTATTATTATCATTATGTTGTTGTTATTATCATTATTATTTTTATTAAGATTATTATTATTATTATTATTAAGTTATTATTAATATTATTATTAATAGGGTTATAATAAAACAAACCCTCAAGAACCCTCTCTCCCTTCTCCCTCACCTCCCACGCAGCACGAACTGACCCCCTCCCCCAACCTGCACACCTCTCCTCCTCTACCGCTCCCACCCTTCTTGATGCTCCCTCCTCCTCCTCCTCCTCTTTTTATTTCCCTTAAGTGGTCCTCCCTTGTGCGGTGCCTCCTGTTCATGCAGCCCCTTCTGCTTGCGCGACCCCTTGCCCGTGCTTCCCTCCTCTCTGGTCGGCGTTTCCCCCTCATACGACCTCCTCTTTAGCACGCCACACTCCTTTGGTAGTCGTCCCTCCTCACGGCATGTCCGACCTCCCCCCTTCCCCCTCCGGTAAGTGTCCTTTTCTTTTGGGGTCCCTCCTTGGGGTTTTTCTTATTTGGTTGAACCCTAATATTTAGGGTTTGTATTCAGTGTGTTTCGTGGTTGTTAGGGTGTGAAAGTTGGTCTTCGAGGTGTATTCTCCCTCCTCTGAGATTTTTGATTCAATCACACCCCTTTGAGGTAGGTGAATTTGTGTTTTTTCATTCTGATGCATTCTATTGGTGTTTGAATTATTTTAAATAATTTTTTGAACATGAATTGTGTGTTTATGAGACCCTTTACTAGCTTATTATGATGTTTTAGAATTGATATATTTTGTTAAAAATAGTATTTCAAGTGAATCTTGAGTTATGCCTAAATAATTGTGCATTTTAAGTGTTAAATAACATGTAATGTTTTCTTTTAAATTTGATTGGGTGCTTTGGAAAAGGATTTGTCCTTGTTTAAGTTATAATAACACTGTTGGATATTAAGTTTGTGTTGTGTGTATGAATTGGTAATTTCTCAAAGTGTGATGCTTATTTATGGATTTTTGTTTTGGGTTGGAAAACATATGGTGTTTCTTTAA
Organism: Viscum album; assembly: GCA_963277665.1. Lineage (NCBI taxonomy): Eukaryota > Viridiplantae > Streptophyta > Magnoliopsida > Santalales > Viscaceae > Viscum > Viscum album. Next base: position 452,837,860 of record OY728166.1, on the reverse strand, counting down.
AATTGGTTTTGGGTGTTTTTATGGACTTTTGTAAAGTACCATTGGATGTTGGAACATCCATGGGTGTAGGATCGAAATAATGATGTAGATGCTCAATATACAAGAGGGGGGTGAATTGTACACTTTAAAAATTCCTTTAACAAAGTAAAGGACTAAGTTTAACAAAGTTAAACTAAGTAAATTCACAACACCTCTAATACCAAATGAAAAACTTGGAATAAGGAATGAAGTTATAAACTTCAAGTCCTATGTACTTTCTTAAAACTGGAAAGAGATTCCGAAAGTAGGTTCCGGAAATATGGTTCCGGAAATTGAAACTTAACAAAAGATTACAATATGAGATTCTACCTTAAAGCGTATAGAATCTAAATGAAACAGAGTATAAGTAAGGAAGTATAAGAAATTTATACTTTCCTTATAATACAAAATGCAGCGGAAACAAACAAGTAGTAAAACTACGAGTAACAAGATATAATTCTTTTAACCCAAAGAGAAGGGTATCCAACAACCTTGGATAAAGGTCCCTTGATTTATACTTTCAAGCAAGTCTGTCTTACCCACACCAGGGTAAGCCCTTGATACGAAGATCGGAGTCTTTGTCTTGCTATCCCCGCAAGCCCTCAACTTCAAGGTAGTTAGCAACCTCTGTCTTCCTCAGCAAGGAATCCCTCGAACTTCAAGGTAGTCGGCACCTCTGTCTTCCTATCCCCGGAAGTCCTCGAATGTAATCACCAACATTCGGGGTCGCACGAATCTTTGAGAGTTAATAAGAGACTCTCTCTCTAGAAATCACTTCAAGCATGAAATCATATGAACTGAAGATCAGTCTCTTAGATCAGTCACAAGCTCTTTCAAATGAGCTCTTATTTATAGGTTCAGTCGGCCTCCTTTCCAACGGTCATATTTTCCTTAAAAATCTGAGGGACCTGTACACGTGTAACTTAACCAATGGTTAGTTTATAACAGAATAGATGACATCATTTTATAACAAAACAAGTGTAACAGAATGTACGACATCGTTTAAAGTCTAACTCAAAAGTTCGGAATGAATGTTCGGAGTGTAAACACAAATAATTTTTCGGAGTCTAAATAAATTCGGAGTGTATAAAACAAAGATGATCAGATTCTGTTTAATAGGTGAATTCAGAATGAGAATTCGGAATGAGAATTCGTCAACAGAATTCGTAATGATAATTCATCATCAGAATTTTTAATGAGAATTTGTCATCAGAATTCGTAATGAGAATTCGTCATCAGAATTCGTAATGAGAATTTATCATCAGAATTCGTAATGAGAATTTGTCATCAGAATTCGTAATGAGAATTCATCATTAGAATTCGTAATGATAATTCATCATCAGAATTCATAATGAGAATTCATATCCAGAATTCGGAGTAGAACTTTAACAGAGTTCGTATCCGGAATTCGGAATGAAACTTCATTACAGTTCTCATCTGAAATTCGGTACTTAAAATAGAATGTTTCATATCAAAGTTTCAAATGATTCTGAGAATATATAAATGAAACCGAAACTTATACTTAAGAAATATATGAATGAAAATATGATAAGGATGATTTTTCTTACAAAAGCGATCTTCCTTATAAAAGTGATTTTTCTTATAAAAGCAATTTTCCTTATAAAAGCGGTTTTCCTTATAAAAGAAATTTTCATTATAAAAGAAATTTTCCTTAAAGAAAGGTGTTTGTGATTTTCAAAACAAGAAGGAATGGAAAATTCATAAGGAGAACCTTATTGACTCAACAATGGGTACACGAAGTTCACACATGTATGGGCATTCAAATGAAGATGGTACTTTAAAATAGTGTTTTCCTTTAACATTGTTTTTCTTAAAAGTTTTGTTGGTTTTTGAATCATATATTGGTCCATTTGTTTGGATTAATTTTATTTTAAGGTATTATGATGTTTATGGATTCCTGGTTTTTTTAATTAAGGTACGTTGGTCACTGCTTTGCGGTTTCGAGTCGTCGGGTCTAAGGTGAATCGCTTACGTATGCATAGGTAAGTGTGTGTGTGTGTGTGTGTGTTTGTGTGTATGTAGGTTCCCCTGTTATGTGTATATTCATCCATTTCAATGAATATACATGTATGGGGCTAGGTTTTCCTATGTATATATATATGGAAATACATATATAGGTGAGTATAGACAGGTATATGCATATAATCATATATGTAAGGATCCCCTTGAACACATTCATGGACATGCGAGTGTGTGAATAGGGGTTAGGTGTACTTATATGTATGTTAAGATGCATATGCTTGGTGGGGGAGAAACATCTATTAGTTAGAAAGCGCCAAGGGATGAATTTTGGGTTTGGTTCCATCTTGAGGTAGGATCTTTATGAATTGACCTTTAAATTTAAGAATCATTTATTTCTTTCATTTCACACCTAGTTTTTATATTAATAATTGATATATAATTGTTAGTAAAATTGTCTTCCTTGAATTAGAGTGGTTTATTTCTTGTAATGTGTTATAATAAATGGTTTGATTGCGTTTTTCACATCAACTGCTTGATGAAATTCCCCATTGTCTTTTATAAATGTGTTTTAGATTTAAAATGGTGGTTTGGGTTTATAAAATTGGTTTCCAAGTGTGTTTTTGGTTTTCAAGGTGGCATGTGTGTGGTTCTTTAACAAATGGTTTAGCATGTGATGGTTGTGTGAGGCCCGTTTGGCACTTTAAAAATAGTTTCATCTAAAAACCCTCCTTGGAATGGGTCTCCACCTTGTTGGTTGATGATAGATGGGAGTTTTCTTTGTTTCTGACTTCCCTTGTGTAATGATGGTTTAAAGGTGATGGACTTGTTCCTTGGGGTGACTCAGGGGGGAATATTGTTGTGTGTGATGAATGTGCTTGTGACTAGATACTTGTGTGACATTGTTGGCTCACCCCCCCCCCTTTTAGTCTGAACATGGGAACCTGGCATAACGAGCAAATTTTTTATGAATGATTGCTGCACTAGTTTAGTTTACGCACTAGCTAGTGGCCCATAGTAGGAGGATATTTTGTTATTATTGCTATGGGATTGGGCCCCTCGGTTAGGCTAGGTAGGGCGATGATCAGGCGTTTGGGTGTTATTATGTCATCAGGTAAGGCATGCCTTCGGGATGAGTCATATGTATAGTATGTTCTAGATTATTCAAGAGCTCTTGGGTTCTCCCATGTACTTTGTAACTTAGTTGTCTATGGAGGATGATTGTGGTGCCTTGTTTGACAAGTAATTTATGTGATCTATTTTCCATTTCCCTTATTGTGTGGTTGTTGTTCCTACTTCCTTGTATGTTGTAACCTCTTTGAGAAAGTGATGGGTTGGTTTGAAAATGTTTATGGAAAATAATTTAAAAATGTTTTTCACTTCCTTTATTCCTTGTTAATTGAAAGAAAACTTTCTTTCTCTCTAAAATGTTAATTTCTCTTTCTTGAAGAAGAACCTGGTTTTCAATATAAAAAGGGCAATAGACTATGATTTATTTTAAAGAGGAAAATGTGTGAAAACCTAGTTTTATACATTGTATTTCAAACTTGAAATTGATGAATCTTTTATTTAAAAGAAATTCAATTGAGAATAGATTGTTTGGGAATACCTACTGAGTTTTAACACTCACACCTATAGTTTATCTTTATTTTTAGCTTCGGGTGTTGCTTCTTGATCAGATTCGGTCTCCATAGTGCGATGTTGGTTTGAGGTCGGTGGTGACCCATAGGGTCACATGGAGGTATGTACAGTTTTATTTTCTCATCGTTGCTAGTTTTCATTTTCATTGTTCATTTTTTATTTATTTATTTGTCATTCATTTATGGGCCCAATCATTCCCACCTATTTAATTTTGATGCCCGGTACTAGTTGCTAGCCCGTGGGGATTGGGAATGCCCTTCAGAACATACCATGGGCTGGATCGGGTGACCGGTTCAGGGTTGACCTAGGATGGTTCGTGACAAAATGGTATCAGAGTAGGCCCTTGTTATTTGGGGTGTCTGGTAGTTGGAGACTAGGATTTTTGGGACTCAGGAGGTAGGTACAGGAAGAGCATTGTGAACTCTTTCCCATTCTGACCATCAAGTTGCTAGGGGTAGTCTAGGATTTTAGTCTTCTATCTTTGTTTTGGGATTGAGGGATGACAATGGAGGCAAGCCGGTGTCACATTGCGATATCACATGGAGTAGTGACCCATGTGGAGTCTAAGTGCATGGTTCATGTACCTCCTAGTTGTTGATGCTTTCTTGGGGCATGGTTAACTACCATGTAGTCGGGTTAAGCGTGAATAATAGTTCCCCATTCTGGTGTTTTGCTGTGATTTTTGCTTCGTTTTGGTTTTGGTTGGTGTAAGTTTTTTTTTTTAATGAAAGGGGGTTTTGAAAGGAAAATGTTTCCTTTAAAATTGATTTAAATTGGTGAAATGGGTTTTAAAGAAAAAATTTCTGGTTTGAAAATTTGGTACCGGTTTGGAATTGCTAAATAAATGGTTTGGTTGCAACCTTGGGTACTCCTTATGAACATTTTCATGTGTGAGGGTGTGTGTGGAATGTGTGTGTTGGCACGTATTAATGGAGGCAGATGAACACATATGCAATGGTTCATGGGATTCCATGGGTGTGTATTTGAAACTAAAGGCTTGACTTTGTTTTTATAAATTAATTTTCATAAGGGAAAATGATTTCAAAAATTGGTTTTCATTTTTTAATGTGGATTTTGTTTGGTGAAAAGTGGTTATGTGTTTGGGAAGTAGCTTTGAAATGAGGTGGTCCTAAAAATAAAATGTAAATGGGATTTTTACGAGGTTATTTTTGGTTTTTTTGGTGTGTTTTTAGTTTGTGAGCCTGTTACTTCAGCTTGGGATGATCAATTTTATTGCGCTTTGATTTGATGTCAGTTTTTGGATTTTTTTTCTTATTGTGTTATTCAGAAAATGCTGCCTAGAAAGGTCCCCAAAGTTTCTGATGAGTCATGACCAATTTTGGATTTTTCTTGAGTGATACATATCCTTCTCGGTGATCGGGGTCTGTTAGAGGTGGTGAGGTGGCTTGAAGAGGTCAAGTGTGTCTTCAAGGTATTGGTAACTCCCAAATATATCAGAGTGTGTGTCGTTTTGGGCTTGTTCGAAGGTCTAGCTCTGGACGAATGGGAGTTGTTCACCCCATCGTCAATGAAAGTCGAGATGATGTGGGAAGTTTTTAAGTTTTTCTTCATCTGATGATTCATACCTAAGGAGGTGAAGATGAAGAAAAGGTAGGAACTCATGTGAATTCAATAAGGCCAGTGGACGGTGAAGGAATATATTGACCATTTCAAGGAGTTGGTTTCATTTTCTCTAGATGTTGTATTGTAGGATTTGATAAAGACTTCTGTCTTTATCGGGGGTCTTTGCCCAGAGATCAGGAAGTGGTTACTCTCTTATAAGTACCATTGTTTTGAGAAGCTAGTAGATAAAGTGTTTCTAAATGAGTTGGTTTCTAGAGCATAGATAGTTGGCAATCTGGCATATCTAGTTGCTCTTGAAGGTTCTCCATATGGAAAGAGGCGCACACCAGAGGAACCTATTCCTAAAGAGTTATCCTCATTAGTTCTGACTTCTAGTTCATCAGACCACTCTCTAGTATGCCAGCAGTGTGGTCGGTCTAGGCATTCAAATCCATCTTATCACATCCCTCCAAAGACATGTCGTCATTGTGACTATTTGGGTCACCTAGAGAATTTTTGAAGGAATTGTTGCTCGAATAAGGGGTTATGACCGAGGGATGATCGTACCTAACTATGAGGCAAAAGATACTTCAGCTATCAGATCCCCATCTACAAGTCTCAGGGTGAAGCTCGCGCACAGCCAGGGTTTTCAGGGGTATGTGAGACCTTGGCCCAGTTATTTATTTTTCATTTTATAATAGATACATTCAAGGTTTCTTTATTTTTATTCTCTGGTTGTTGTAAGTTCATATCTTTTTGTAATAGTGTGATAAACTCACTCTATCACAACCCAAGCGGTTGCATCTATTCTAAATATGATTTTATGAATCATTTGTTTTTATTAAAGTTTGTTTGACCCTTGTATGGAATGGTTTCAGTTTAGTGGTACTTGTTTCGAGATGTTTGGGCTTTGTGAGATAGGTGAATGGTGTTTTTGATCCCTTGTTTAGTCATAGTTTATTTTCATGAGTTTTCCCCTGATATTGGGGGTTCGTTTGGTGTGTAAAAAGATTCTAGTTATATTAGTGGAATTATTTCACTCATGTAATGAATGTTGGTTTGGATCGGTTGGGAGTTCCCATATTAGCCCCTCCTCAAGGTGGAGTGTTTGGGTTTCAAGTTTTTATGCTATTTGAATCCTTGTGGTGGGGAGAACCCACTTGTGTTCTCCCGATCTTTTGTGTTGTGGTTTCTTCTGGATCTGTTGGGTGTGACTTGTGGAGTGAAAGTTCACCCTAAGGTTCTTGATTTATCTCTCATTTTTGTTTGGGTGTGGACTCGAGTTTTGATTATCCTTTAGTTTGATGACTTTCTAAGGGTAGAAAGTGTCTATAGTGGGGAGAATTGCCACACCCTGACCTCATGCCCTATTTTATTTTTATTCTTTTCCAATTCTCAGGTATTTTGGTCAAGGTTCGGATTTAGGACCCAATTTAGATTTTTGAAGCTTGGAAGTTTTGTGGGTTTTAGGTCGGTGAATGGGCACCGCACGGTTAGCGGAAACCATGTGGTCAGCCTAGGTATTTGTACAACTGCTTTTGGAATGAATAGAAGTTTCTGCATGGTTCGCACATGGTTTCTTGAGCCGTGTGGGGTGACCGTGTGGTTTCCCAACATTCGAATAAGTAAAATAAAATAAAATGAGATGAGATAAAAACTAAAATAAAACAAATAAAATGTTTTAACCATAATAGTAATAATATTATTATTATTGTGGATAATAATATTATTATTATTCAAATTGTTACTATTGTTATTATTAAAAATGAAATGAGTATTATTATTATTTTTATCAATATGTTGTTTTTATTATTATTATCATTATTATTTTTATTAAGAATGTTGTTATTGTTATTATTGTTAAGTTATTATTAATAATATTATTAATAGGGTTATAATAAAAAAATCCCTCAAGACCCCTCTCCCCCTTCTCCCTCACCTCCCACACAGCACGACCCCCCCCCCCAATCTACACACCTCTCCTCCTCTGCCGCTCCCACCCTTCTTGGTGCGCCCTCCTCCTCCTCCTCCAATGCTTTCCCTCTGGAGGTCCTCCCTTTTGTGGAACCTCCTACCCGCAAGGCCCCTCACGTGGACCCCTACTCGTGTCGCCCTCCTCACCATCCGGTGTTTCCCCCTCCGACGCGCCACCCTCCTCCAGTGGTTGTCCCTCCTCGCAGCATGGCTGGCCTCCCCACCTTCCCCCTTTGATAAGTGCCCTTCACTTTTGGGGTCCCTCCTTGGGGTTTTTCTTAGTTGGATGAACCCTAATAGTTAGGGTTTGTATTCAGTGTGTTTTTCTTGATTGTTAGGGTGTGTGGGTTGGTCTTTGAGGTGTATTATCCCTCCTCCGAGAGTTTTGATGCAATCGTGCCCCTTTTAGGTGGGTAAATTCGTGTTTTTTGCTTTCCGATGCATTCTGTTGGTGCTCGAATTCTTTTAAATAATTTTTTGAACATGAATCGTTTTTTATGAAACCCTTTCTTAGCTTATTATGATGTTTTAGAATTTATAAATTTTGTTAAAAATAGGATTTCAAGTGAATCTTGAGTTATGCCTAAGTAATTGTACATTTTAAGTGTTTAATAACATGTCATGTTTTCTTTTAAATTGAATTGGGTGATTTGGATAAGGATTTGGCCTTATTTAAGTTGTAATAACATTGTTGGATTTTAATTTGGTGTTGTGTGTGTGTGTGAATTGGTAATTTCTCAAAGCATGATGCCTATTTATGGCTTGTTGTTTCAGGTTGAAAAACATGTGGTGTTCCTTTAAAATTGGTTTTGGGTGTTTTCATGGACTTTTGGAAATTACCATTGGATTTTGGCACATCCATGGTTGCACGGAGTGCACACATAGATGGGCATTCAAATAAAGATGGTTCTTTAAAAATAGTGTTTTCATTTAACATTGTTTTTCTTAAAAGTTTTGTTGGTTTTTTAATCGTATCTTGGTTCCTTTGTTTGGATTAATTTTATTTTAGGGTATTATGATGTTTATGGATTCCTGGTTTTTTTTAATTAAGGTGTGTTTGTCACTAATTTGTGGTTTCGAGCCGCCGGGTCTAAGGCGACTCATCTACATATGTATAGGTAAGTATATATATATAGGTTTCCCTGTTATGTGTGTATTCATCCATGGCAGTGAATATAAATGTATAGGGTAGTTGTTCCTATGTATATATATGGAAATGTATACATAGGTGAGTGGATACAGGTATATACATATAAGCATATATGTAAGGATCCCCCTACACATTTTTATGTCCATGTGGGTGTGTGCATAGGGCCTAGGTGTCCTTATATGTATGTGAAGATTCATATGATTATTGGGGGAGAAACATCTCTTAGTTAGAAAGCACCAAGGGCCGAATGTTCAGTGTAGTTCCACCCATAGGTAGGATCTCTATGCATTGACCTTTAAATTTAAGAATCATTTATTTCTTGCATTTCACACCAAGTTTTTATATTAATTATTGATATAGAACTATCAGTAAAATTGTTTATCTTGAATTGGAGTGGTTTATTTCTTGTAATGTGTCACAGTAAATGGTTTGATTGCATTTTTCACATCAATTTTATCGATGAAATTCCCCATTGGATTTTAGAAATGTGTTTTAGATTTAAAATGGTGGTTTGAGTTTCTTAAATGGGTTTCCAAGTGTTTTTATGGTTTTCAAGGTGGTGTGTGTGTGGTTCTTTAAGAAATGGTTTGACATGTGATGGTTGTGCGAGGTCTGGTTGGTAATTTAAAAATGGTTTCATTGGAAAACCCTCCTTATAATGGGTCCCTACCTTATTGGTTGACGATAGATGGGAGATTTCATTATTTGGGACTTCCCTTATGTAATGACGGTTTAAAGGTGAGGGGCTTGTTCCTTGGGGTGACTCAGGGGTGACCTTGTTGTGTGTGTTGAATTGTGTGTGATGAATGTGCTTGTGACTAGATACTTGTGTGACATTGTTGGATCACCCCCCCTGAATATGGGAATCTGGCATAGCGAGAAAATTTTCAGTGAACAATTGATACACTAGTTTAGATTATACACTAGCTAGTGGCCCATGGGAGGGGGATAATTTGTTATTATTTCTATGGGATTGGGGCCCTCGGTCAGGCTAGGTAGGGAAACGATCGAGCTTTTGGGTGTTATGATGCCATCAGGTACGGCTTGCCTTTCATATGAGTCACATGTATAGTATGTTCTAGATAATTTATGTGCTCTATTTTCCATTGCCCTTATTGTGTGGTTGTTGTTCCTGCTTCCTTTTGTGATGTAACCTCTTTGAGAAAGTGATGGGTTGGTTTGAAAATGTTTATGGAAAATAATTTAATTGTTTTTCACTTCCTTTCTTCCTTGTTAAGTGAAATCAAACTTTCTTTCTCTCTAAAATGTTAATGTCTCTTTCTTGAAGAAGAACCTGATTTTAAATATAAAAAGGGAAATGTACTGTGATTTATTTTAAATAGGAAAATGTGTGAAAACCTAGTTTTATAAATTGTATTTCAAACTTGAAATTGATGGATCTTTTATTTAAAGTAAATTCAAATGAGAATATGTTGTTTTTTCACACCTGCTAAGTTTTAACACTCACACCTATAGTTTATCTTTGTTTTTAGATTTGGGTGATGCTTCTTGCTTGGATTCGATCACTGGATTGTGATGTTGGTTTGAGGTCGGTGGTGACCCGTAGGGTCACATGGATGTTTGTATAGTTTTATTTTATCGTTTCTGTTAGTTTTCATTTTCATTGGTCAGTTTTTATTTATTTATTTGTCTTTAATTTATGGGACAAATCATTCCCACCTATTTAATTTTGATGCCCAGTACTAGTTTCCAGCCCATGGGGATTGGGAACGCCCTTCGGACCATGCCACATGCTGGCTTGGGTGACCGGTTCAGGGTTGACCCCATCTAGTTCATGAAAAAATGGTATTAGAGGAGGCCCTTGTTATTTGGGGTGTCTGGTAGTTAGAGATTAGGACTTTCAGGACTCAGGAGGTAGTTGCGAGAAGATTATCGCAAACTCTTACCAATTTTGATCCTTGAGTTGCTAGGGGTAGTCCAATATTTGAGTCTTTTGTCTTTTTTTGGGATTTAGGGATGGAGACAGAGACAAGTCGGTGTCACGTTGCAATCTCACATGGAGTAGTGACCCATGTGGAGTCCGAGTGCATGGTTCAAGTACCTCCTAGTTATTGATGCTTTCTTGGAGCATGGATCACGACCATATCATTGGGTTAATAATGACTACTAGTTCCTCCTTCCAATGGTTTGGTGTAAGTTGTGCTCAGTTTTGGTTTTGGTTGGTGTAAGTGTGTTTTTGGAAATGAAAAGGGGTTTTGAAACGAAAATGTTTCCTTTAAAATGGATTTAAATTGGTGAAATGGTTTTTAAAGGAAAAATTTTTGGTTTGAAAATTTGGTACCAGTTTTAAATTACTAAATAAATGGTTTGGGTGCAACCTTGGGTACTATTTATGAACGTTTTCACATGTGAGGGTGTGTGTAGAATTTACGTGTTGGCATGTATGAATGGAGGTGTATGAAAACATATGCAACGGTTCATGGGATTCCATGGGTGTGTATTTGAAACTAAAGGCTAAACTTTGTTTTTCTAAAGTGATTTTTAGAAGGGTAAATGGTTTTAGAAATTAGTTTTTATTTTTTTTATATGGGTTTTATTTAGTGAAAAGTGGTTCTGTGTTTGGGAAGTAGATTTGAAATGAGGTGGCCCTAAAAATTGAAATGTAAATGGGATTTTTAAAGGGGGTTATTTTTTTTTGTGTTGGTGTGTTTTCAATTTTTGAGCCTATTGCTTTGGCTCATGATGTTTCTTTCTGATTGATATTTGATTTGATGTTGGTTTTTTTATTTTTGATTCTTGTGTTATTCATAAAATTCCACCCAGAAAGGTCCCCAAAGTTTTTGATGAGTCATGCCCAATTTCTGATTCTTCTTGATTACTACCTATCCTTTATGGTGATCAGGGTCCATTAAAGGTGGTGAGGTGGCTTTAAGATTTCGAGTGTGTCTTCTGGGTATTGGGAACTCTTGAAGCTATCAGAGTGTGTTCTGTTTTGGGTCTGTTCGAAGGTCCATATCTGGATGAATGGGAGTTGTTCGCCCCATCGTCAATGAAAGTCAAGATGATGTGGGGAGTTTTTTAGTATATCTTAATCTAATAGTTCATACCTAAGGAGGTGAAGATGAAGAAAAGGTAGGAACTCATGTGTATTCAATAAGACCAGCGGACAACAAAGGTATATGTTGACCATTTAAAGGTGCTGGTTTCTTTTTCTCCAGAGGTAGCATCATAGGATTTGATAAAGACTTCTATCTTTATCAGGGGTCTTCGCCTAGAGATCAGGGAGCAAGTCCTCGCTTCTAAGGAACATTGTTTTGAGAAGTTGGTAGATGAAGCGTTTCTAACTGAGTTGGTTTCTGGAGTGGATATGGTTGGCAATCTGGAATATCCAGTTTCTCATGAAGGCTCCCCATTCGGCGAGAGGTGCACACCAGAGGAACCTGTTCCTAAGGAGTTATCCTCATTAGTTCTGACTTCTAGTTTGTCAGACTTCTCTCTAGTGTGCCATCAATGTGGCCGATCTAGGAATTAAAATCCATCTTGTCACATCCCTCTGAAAACCTACCATTGTTGTGACCGTTTGGGTCACCTAGAGAAGTTCTGTAGGAAGCATTGCTCGAAAAAGGGGTTATGACTGAGGGATGCTCGTACCTGACTGTGAGGCAAGAGATGTTTCATCCATCAGAGCCCCATCCACAAGTCTTAGGGTAAATATTTCACACATTCAAGGTTTCTAGGGGTATGTGAGACCTCTTCTTGGTTCTTTATCTTTCATTTTAGAATACAGATATTTAATGTTTCCTTATTATTGTTCTCCTGCTCTTGTAAGTTCATCTGTTGTTGTAATAGTGTGATGAACTTGCTCTATCGCAACCCTAAAAATTTCATATTTTATAAATATGGTTGTTTGAATCGTTCATTTTTTTTAAATTGTGTTTGTCCCTTATATGGGATGGTTTCAGTTTAGTGGTTCTCATTTAGAGATGTTTGGGCTTTGTGAGATATATGAATGGTGGTTCTGGTCCATTGTTTAGTCGGAGTTTCTTTTTTTTAGTTTTCCCCTGATATTGGGGGTATATTTGGTGTGTTAAAAGATTCTAGTTGTAGTGGTGGAATTTTTTCTCTCATGATATGAAATTTGGTTTGGATCGGTTGGGAGTTCCCGCATTGGCCCCTCATTGGGTGGACTGTTTGGGTTTCAAGTTTCTATGCTAGTTGAATCCTTGTGGCGGGGAGAACCCACTTGTGTTCTCCCGATATTTTGTGATGTGGTTTATTCTAGATTGGTTGGGTGTGACTTATGGAGTAAAAGGCCACCCCAAGGTTCTTGATTTCTCTCTCAGTTTTTTTTAGGCATGGACTCGAGTTTTTATTATCCTTTGGTTTGGTGACTTTCTAGGGGCATAAAGTGTCTGTGGTGGGGAGAATTGGCACACCTCAACCCCAAGACCTATTTTATTTTTATTCTTTTCTAGGTCTCATGTCTTTTGTTAGAGGTTTAGATTTATGACCTAGTTTAGATTTTTGAAGCTTGGATTTTTTTTGTGGGTTTTAGGCCAGTGCATAGGCACCGCACGGTTAGCGGAAACCATGCAGTCAGTCCAGGTATTCATGCGACTGCTTCTGGAATGGAAAGAAATTGTCACATAGTTCGTGCACAGTTTCTTGAGTCGTGTGGGGTGTTCATGCAGTTACCCAACATTCGAATAAGTAAAATAAAATAAAATAGAATGAGATAAAAACTAAAATAAAACAAAGAAAATGTTTTAACCATAATAGTAATAATATTATTATTATTTTGGATAATAATATTATTATTATTAAAAAAATTATTATTATTATTATTAAAAATGAAATGAGTATTATTATTATTTTTATCATTACGTTATTATTATTATTATTATCATTATTATTGTTATTAAGAATATTATTATTATTATTATTATTATTATTGTTAAGTTATTATTAATATTATTATTAATATTATTATTAATATTATTATTAATATTATTATTAATATTATTATCAATAGGGTTATAATAAAACAAACCCTCAAGATCCCTCTCATCCTTCTCTCTCACCTCTCATGTAGCGCGACTTGACCCCCCCCCCAATTTGCGCACCTCTCCTCCTTTGTTGCTCCCCCCTTCCCGGCATGCCCTCCTCCACCTCCTATGGCACTTTCCCTCTGGAGGTCCTCCCTTGTGCAGTGCCTCCTGCTCATGCGGCCCCTCGCGTGCCCCCTACTCATGATGCCCTCCTCTCTGATCAGTGTTTCCCCCTCTGGCGCGCCACCCTCCTCCGGTGATCATCCCTCCTCGCAGTGCGGCCAGCCTCCCCCCCCAGTAAGTGTCCTTAACTTTTATGGTATATCCATGCGGTTTTTATTATTTGGCTAAACCCTAATAGTTAGGGTTTGTATTTGGTGCGTTTTTCTTGGTTTCTAGGGTGTGCAGGTTGGTATTAGAGGTGTATTCTCCCTCCTTTTAGAGTTTTGACGCAATCGCACCCCTTTGAGGTTGGAGAATTCATATTTTTTTCTTTACTATGCATTCTATTGATGCTTTAATTCTTTTAAATAATTTTTTGAACATGAATAGTGTGTTTATGAGATCATTTCCTAGCTTATTATGATGTTTTAGAATTGATAGATTTTGTTAAAAATAGGATTTCAAGTGAATCTTGAGTTATGCCTAAGTAATTGTGCATTGTAAGTGTTTAATAACATGTCATCTTTTCTTTTAAATGTAATTGGGTGCTTTGGAGAAGGATTTGGCCTTGTTTGAGTTGTAATAACATTATTGGATTTTAAGTTGGTGTTGTGTGTGTGAATTAGTAATTTCTCAAAGTATGATGCCTATTTATGGATTTTTGTTTCAGGTTGAAAAACATGTGGTGTTCCTTTAAAATTGGTTTTGGGTGTTTTCATGGACTTTTGGAAAGTACCATTGGATGTTGGCACATCCATGGGTGCACAGAGTGCACACATGTATGGGAATTCAAATGAAGATGGTACTTTTAAAATAGTGTTTTCCTTTAACATTGTTTTTCTTAAAAGTTTCTTTGGTTTTTGAATCGTATCTTGGTTCCTTTGTTTGGATTAATTTTATTTTAGGGTATTATGATGTTTATGGATTCCTGGTTTTTTTTAATTAAGGTGTGTCGGTCACTGATTTGTGGTTTCGAGTCGTCGGGTCTAAGGCAACTCGCCTGCATATGCATAGGTGAGTATGTATATATATATATATAGGTTCCCCCGTTATGTGTATATTCATCCATGGTAGTGAATATACATGTATGGGGATAGGTGTTCCTATGTATATATATGTAAATGCATATGTAGGTGATTTGAGACAGGTATATGCATATAAGCATATATGTAAGGATCCCCGTGCACATGTTCATGGCCATGTAGGTGTGTACAAAGGGGCTATGTGTCCTTATATGTATGTGAAGATGCATATGCTTAGTGGGGGAGCAGAAGCTCTTAGTTAGAAAGCGTCAAGGGTCAAATGTTCGGTTTGGTTCCACCCTGAGGTAGGATCTCTATGCATTGACCTTTAAATTTAAGAATCATTTATTTCTTGCATTTTACACCTAGTTTTTATATTAATTATTGATATAGAACTGTTAGTAAAATTTTCTTTCTTGAATTGGAGTGGTTTATTTCTTTTAATGTGTTTCCATAAATGGTTTTATTACGTTTTTCACATCAATTGCTTGACGAAATGCCCCATTAGCTTTTATAAATATGTTTTAGATTTAAAATGGTGGTTTGAGTTTCTTAAATGGATTTCCAAGTATGAATCTGGTTTTCAAGGTGGCATGTGTATGGTTCTTTAAGAAATAGTTTAGCATGTTATGGTTGTGTGAGGACCGGTTGGCACTTTAAAAATGGTTTCATCAGAAAACCCTCCTTGGAATGGGTCCCTGCCTTGTTGGTTGATGATAGATGGGAGTTTTATTTTTTTGCAACTTCCCTTGTGTAATGATGGTTTAAAGGAAAAGGAATTTTTCCTTGGGGTGACTTTGGGTGACCTTGTTGTGCATATTGAATGGTGTGTGATGAATGCACTTATGACTGGATACTTGTGTGACATTATTGGTTCACCCCCCTTTTTAGTCTGAACATGAGAACCTGGCATAGCAAGCAAATTTTTAGTAAATGATTGGTGCACTAGTTTAGTTTATGCACTATCTAGTGGCCCATAGTGAGGGGATACTTTGTTATTATTTCTATTAGATTGGGCCCCTCAGTCAGGACAAGTAGGGCGACGATCTGGCGTTTGGGCATTATGATGTCATCGGGTAGGGAATGCCTTCAGGATGAGTCACATGTATAGTATGTTCTAGATTATTCATGAGCTCCTAGGTTCTCCCATGTACTTTGGCACTTAGTTGTCTGTGGCGGATGATTGTGGTTTCTTGTTTGACAAGTAATTTATTTGCTTTATTTTCCATTGCCCTTGTTGTGTGTTTGTTGTTCCTACTTCCCTGTGTGTTGTAACCTCTTTGAAAAAGTGATGGGTTGGTTTGAAAATGTTTATGGAAAATAATTTAAAAATGTTTTTCACTTACTTTCTTCCTTGCTAAGTGAAATAAAACTTTCTTTCTCTCTAAAATGTTAATGTATCTTTCTAGAAAAAGAACCCGATTTTAAATATAAAAAGGGAAATGGACCATGATTTATTTTAAAGAGGAAAATGTGTGAAAACCTAGTTTTATACATTGTATTTAAAACTTGAAATTTATGGATCTTTTATTTAAAGTAAATGAAAATGAGAATAGATTATTTGGGCACACCTACTGAGTTTTAACACTCACGCCTATAGTTTATCATTGTTTTTGCTTCGGGTGCAGCTTCTTGCTCGGATTCGGTCACCGCAGCACGACGTTGGTTTGAGGTCAGTGGTGACTCGTAGGGTCACATGGAGGTATGTACAGTTTTATTTTCTCACCACTGATAGTTTTGATTTTCAGTTTTCAGTTTTTATTTATTTTTTTGTCTTTTATTTATGGTCCAAATCATTCCCACCTATTTAATTTTGATGACTAACACTAGTTTCCAGCCTGTGGGGATCAGGAACACCCTTCGAGACATGTCATAGGTCGGATCAGGTGATCGGTTCGGGGTCGACCTAGGATGGTTTGTGATAATGGATATGATTATTATCTTATTCATATACCATTTTTACATACGGTGTTTACTTTGAATGTTATTTTAACATGGGAAATATTGATAAATCTATATCCTCTACTCAATACGGAGATGTTGATAAGGAATATTGTTCATAAATTAAATCTATGTATGAAGAATGATTTGGACTTGCAATGAAAAGTGGGTCCTAGAATTATATATCCCCTCGATGTATCGATAGATATCATGAGACAAAATAGTTGGCAACAAACCCTTCACATTTTATTTCTAAGAATAATCAGATGGGTTTCTATCTATAGACTTAAATCATCTTGTAAAAGGCCTTGACGGTAGTGGTTCATGTGACAGATACATGAAATCCAGTAATTAAGCATTTCCTTCATTCATTATTTAGTTATTACTATCCATGATATTTTCACTTTGATAAAATCTATGGATTCATTTTCATTCTCATCTTATTGATTAAATGGAATGTTTTTTTCAATTATTTAACTTTCCATTTTGATTATTCCTTATTGATTATCCTTCACCTATCATTGATTCATGTTTATGTTGTATATAACCTTTACTGATAATTTGAGATCACCCTTTTATTTGTTTTTCTTCCTTGGGTTATGAAGATGAAATCTTTGAATAAGTGTCAAGGAAGCAGTTTATTTTCCTTTGTTATGTTCTATTTTTAATTACCAATGTAATAATGGAACCATGTATGTATCTAGTTCTTAGAGACTACTAAATTGATTGATACTTGGTGATGTGATCTCTTGTATATATGTTGTTATAATAAAATAACCACCGACTCTGGTCTATTAGGTTCAGGGTTGGTACAATTTGAGTATTGAATTGAATTTTAGAAAAACCTATCACCCCCAAACTAATGACCAATCTGAAAGGTCTATTCAGATGCTTGAGGACATGTTGAGAGTCTACTAAATGAAATTTAAAGGAGGATGGGATCATCATCTCCCATTGGTTGAGTTCTCATGTAATGGAATCTTCCACTTGAGTATTCAAATGGCTCTATATGAAGCTTTGTATGGGAAGCAATGTAGAACTCCAACTTGTTAGGATGAAGTTGGTGAATGAAAGATACTTGGACTTGATCTTGTGTAAGAGATGACAGTGATGGTTTAATCTATAAAAAACATATCAAAGCTTCCCATAGTTGGTAAAATAACTATGCTGACAATCATCTAAGGGACTTGGATTTCAATGTTGGAGACAAAGTCTTCCTTTTAATATCACCATAGAAGAGAGTCATGCGGTTTGGAAAGAAAGAGAATATTATACCAAGGTACATTGGACCATCTGAAATCCTTGATCACATAGGAGTGGTGGCCTATCAGTTTTCACTTATAAAAATATGGCTCAAGTTCACAACATGTTCCATGTATCTCTCCTGACAAAATACATATCTGGCCCCTTACATGTATTGAATCTGGAGGTGGTACAACTGGAGAATGACCTCTCGTATGAAGAACAACCAATGAAGATCTTGGACCGCAGAGACAAAGTCATACGCAACAATGCGACTCATCCTGTTAAAGTGTTGTAGAGGAACCATAAGTATGAAGAGGTGACATGGGAACCAAAGAAAGCGATGAAGGAGAAATAACCTCACCTGTTTTCACCTTAGTTTTTAAAATGAAATTTCAAGGGTGAAATTTCAAAAAGGGGGAGAATGTAATGACCCATAATTTTATCAATGAAATTTACCTTCTTATAATTATTTTATATAGTATAAAACACATACATAGCATATATAACCTAATAAAAACAGTATTATCATAAGTGAAGAATGAAATAAGTTGTATTTATAGAAATTTAGGAACCTTGTCGTTGGAATAGTAACCTGACAGTTGGAATAGTAACATGACCATTAAGAATAGTAATTCATCCAATATAATATTAACCTAACCTATGTAAGTATAAATAAAATTTAGGTATCTTATAAATTAAAATATGATATAATTAAATCATGGTATAAGTAAATAAATGTTTTAAAAATGATAGATTAAGTATTGGTATTTTTATAAAATGTAAATGATTGTTTACAATTTTATAATTAATATAATGATTTAAAATAAAATTAATTTTCATAAAATAGATTCATAAATTAATATTATTTTGTATCATAATTATAATATAATTTTATGAAATCTTAATTATTTTTTCAAAGGGTTGTAAAATCGATTATAATATTAAAATCGGCGTTTTTCGAATAAATGATGATTTTATTTAAAAAAATTATCATATTTAGAAAATTATTTTCATAAAATTGAGTCCATTTTTGAAATCTACAAATCGAAAATGGTTAGGTAAATTTTTTTGGATTTTTCTAAAATAGTTGAATTTTTCGTGAATAGTGAAATATGATAATTTACAGTATAAACTAAATACATGAATTTTTGAGTCATGGCTGATGTGTGGATAAAGTAAGCACCATAATCTCGAACTAACCTTCATTATTTAATATATTTAGTGATAAGTATCAATGTTATTTATATTCTTGATCCAAATTAATAAACTAATGGATATAATAATAAAAAATACTTCTCTCCTCCCCCTATAAATATCATCCCTCAACACCTCTTCTCCTCACACATTCTAGGAATTGTAGCTTGTATAAATTTTAACCAATTACCTTACCAAGACTCTTATCTAAATAAAATATCTATTTTTCTCAACAAAAGACCAAAGCCAAGTTCCTTAAGGAGGTTCTCAAGGAGACGATATTCAAGAGGTAAAATCCTTCTTCTTTCTCTTTTAATTTCTTTTCTTTTCTTATCTTCTCATCACCTACCCTATCCAAAGTGACATGATAATTACAATATCATATATATATACTAGAATTTTATTTCATTAATATAATATTCATCATCAAACCTCTTCTCCTCTCCTTTTATACTAAAAATGAAAACATTGTCCGTGATGTGTCGATTCACCGCCTTCGTGGACGACGAGTTTTCATTTTCCATTACCACGTTTAAGTATAGTCAAAAAACCACTATTATAGTTAAACCAAATTTTAATATTCATAATATAACTTTTTTAATTTTCTGTAACTAATTTATAAACATAATATTTAATAAAATGAAATTATTTCTTGATAGACAGAAAAACTACCAAAATAAACTAAAAAAATATCATTAACATTTTATTGAATGAATCATACTCATATAAAAAATGATATATAAGACAATTTAAACTTTTATAAGCTCATTTATAACATATAATTTCAATTATATAGAATTATTCTCATTTTACATGAATTTTCATACTTGTATATAAGTGAACCGATCGTGAAAACCAAGAAAACAAACACTCCAGGAATGATGAAATTGAACTCTATAACTCATTAAAATGAATGTAAAAGAAATTAATAAAATTATAATAAATAAAATTCATGTATAAGAGGTTATTAATTAAATAATTAATAAATCTAGTTTGATTATATAGGATATTAAGCATAATTTCATAATGCATTCGGACGTAAGGGGATTCTCGAACCCAACTCCCTTTCTTTGGGTTATACCTCTTTCATGCCAAATTTTGGTATGAATATTCTTTTAATGTTACTTAAATAGAATTTAATTGATATTATATCTTCTTTTATAGTATATAAATGTTTCCAACTTGGTTTTATGATAAATATTTAGATTTTCCGAAAGAACTCTTCTTTCCAAAACACATATTGACTTCTCTTGAGTTGGTTTCTTATTCACTCAAAATTGATGATTCTTATACCAAGTATGTTTTCCCCTTTTAATTTTGGAACCTAGAAGTTTATTCATGAATGTATGTTTTATGAAATTCTTATGAAACCCGTTCCTTTACATGGGTTATTTTATGACTATGATTGTTGCAATTTCTATGTGGCATACATGATTATGTAAATGTTATGATGTGATGGGTGGGGCCAAAATTATATAGCCATCCAATGCATTTGGGTAATGTGATGTATCTCATAAGATAATATGAAATATTCATGAACATTATGCTATATTTTTTTATAATTATGATGTTATGGTTATGCATATATGTTATTCATGAACATGATGCTAACTTTGTTCACAACTATGTGTGGTATTTGACCACTAAGACGTGATGTTTCATTTTTATGCATTGTCAAATTACATGACTTTATCGAATGTTTCCATAATGGTGTTTATAATGATCCCATGTTTATGTTGTGATGATGATGATGATGATGATGTCCAATAATGTTGTAACAACCCTAAACCTAGTAGCTCAGAGTCGATGGTTATTTTATTACAATGGATTAGATACAAGAGATCAAATCACCAAGGATAGATCAATTTAGTAGTCTTAAAGAACTATATACAAACATAGTTCCCTTATTAAATTGGTAATTAAACATAGAACATAAAAAAGGAAAATAAATCGCTTCCTAGACACTTATTCAAAGATTTCATCTTCATAACCTAGGGAAGGAAAAAAATAAAATCATGAGTTCAAATGTTCGGTAAGAGTTAGGTATAGAATAAGATAACTTGAATCAATAAGTATAATCATTATGGCAAGTTAAGTAACTAAAAAACACATGCCAACCAATAAACTGAGAATGAAAATGCATCCATAGATTTTTTTTCATAATCAAAATCATGTGGATAAAAATAATTGAATTCTAAATGTAGGAAATGCTTAATTATTGGACATCAGGTATCTACCACATGAACCATTATACCTTCAAGATGGTTTAAGTCTATGGGTAGAAACCTATCTGATTCTTCTTGGAAACAAACATGAAGGGTTTTTTTTCAACTGATTTTGTCTCATGAGACTATTAATGCATCGAGAGGCTTGCATTAACCGGTCCCCAACCCGTATGGATTACATTGAATAGTACCCAATCCGTGTCATATCAGTCCAAATAATTCCACATTTATCTATTTAATAAATAATGTTATTTATCATCAAATATCCATATTAAATAAATGATATAGATTTATCAATATTTCCCCATTTAATCAAATAACTATCATGGTAAACACCATATGTAAAAAATGGTATACAACTTAAACAATAATAATATCCATGAATGAATGTATTAAAAAGGTAAAATAGGAATTATGTCCAACTGAAGTGGAAACATGTAAAAATATTTTTTAAGAAATTTTAGAAATGATTAACTTTAGTGCGGTTTAAGGGAAAATATTAAAGAGTATTTAAAGTGGAAAAAGGAATAATTGTTTATATAAAACCAGAAAATAAATAAGATATATTTTCATGAAAAAATGATTGATTTTAGAAAATAATGGTGGATTAAAATATATTGTGGAGTGTACTTGAAATGACTATGAAATTGGGAAGTTCCCATTAATTGGGTTTTCTTATTGGGAGGAATTGAGAAGGAAACCTTATAAAACATGTATTTCCACACCAATGAAAAAATAATTGATCTAGGTACATGTGTTTGGAACATGAAAACATAATTTATGAGGAGTACATAAGAATAATTAAGAATTATATTAGAGTATAGAGAGAGAGAGCGTAACTTGAAGGAAAAAATAAAGGTTCAAAGAGAATCTCTTACCACTTTGTAACCAATCAAATCGTATCCCCAATAAAATTAATAATCATTAAATTAAACATTAAATATCATTAATATAAATATATTCATGATATGATATATCAAAGGGCAGTATACATACACCACACATAAGAAATATGTGGAGAATAAGGAGAATCTCACAGAAATAAAAGTGAGATGAGAAACCCCTTACAAAGATCGTATCATTGGAGTGAGGATAAATCAATGAAATAATTATTTGTGAATAAAATAAATTCACATAATAAAATTTTAAATACATTATAAAACAATTATAGGTCATTTCACACATATTCATGGCATAACATAACCAATTAAATGAAAGTTTAACCTAATGAATGGAAATTGAGTTAAGAAATATCTTACCTTATGTCTGAAAGCCTTCTGAACTTGTACTTAATGTACTAGATAACAAAATTATATTCATTAATTACTTAATTTATAACCTTTTATACATTTATTTTATTTAGTATAATTTTATTAAGTTCATTTATGTCCATTACGATGAGTTATAATGTTTAATTTCATTGTTCCGGGAACGTTCATTTGATGGTTTTATGGTCGGTTCCCTTGAGTTTAATTATGGGAGTTATTTTAAAATTGGAATAAATTATATATATAGAAGTGAAATTATTTAGTATTAATTAACTTACATAATATTAAATGGTCTCATACAAAATTTGGTTATATGGTATGAGAATGATTCATTAGATAAAAGGTTAATGAAATTGATTTAATTTATTTTAGCGGTTTTTACGACCATCACAAACTTATATCATTTTATTTAATATCATGTTTATATATTGGTTCCAAAACATTTTATAACTTATAATATGTATAATAAAATCTTATTTAACCGTACTAATTATTTTATGACCAACCTTGAAGGCGGTAATGGAAAATGAAAACGCATCATCCACGATGGCGGTAAATCGACACATCACGGACGATGTTTTCATTTTTATAATAAAAGGGAGATGAGAAGGGGTTTGATGATGGATATTCCATTAACATAATAAAATTACAATATATAATATACTATATTTATCCTTCATGTTTGGATAGAGGAGGTAAGGATAGGATAATAAAATAAATTGAAAGAGAAGGATTGAGGGTTTTACCTCTTGAATTCTTCTCCTTGAGAACCTCATTAAGACACTTGGGTTTGGTCTTTTAATGAGACCCAAATATCCTGGACATGGGTAATAGGTTTGAGATATAAATTGGGTAGAATACGAGCAAGTTTCAAATCTTAGAAGGTGTGAGGAGAAGAAGCGGTGATGAGTGTTTTTTGATTATTTTATTCATTAGTTTATTATTTTGGCTCAAGACTATCAATAGTGATGATTCTTGTGACTAAATATAGTAAATATTGCATTTTAGTTCGAACCAATGGGTGCTTACCTTATCCATACATCAGGAATGATTCAATAATACATGTATTTAGCTAATACCATAAATTACTATATTTCACTATTCATAAAAATACTACTATTTTAGAAAAATCCCAAAATTTAACCCTAACCATTATTTGATGTGTAGATTTCAAGAATGGGCTCCATTTTATGAAAATAATTTTCTAAATATGTGAAATTTAATTTTTAATTAAAATCATCATTTATTCAAAAAAAATATTTATTTTAATATTATAATCGATTTTACGACACTTTGAAAAATTAATTATGGTCTCATAAAATTATATTATAATTATAATATAGAAAAATAATAATTATGAACCAATTTTATGAAAATAAATTTTATTTTAAATCATTACATTAATTATAAAATTGTAAATAAATAATTATATTCCACAAAAATACCAACACTTGATTTATCATTTTTAAAACATTTATTTACTTATTCTATGATATAAATATATCATATTTTCATTTATGAGATACCTAAATTTTATTTATAATTTTATAGGTGAGGTTATTATTCTAATGGCTAGATTACTATTTCTAACAGTTAAATTATTATTCTAACATCCATGTTAATATTTAATGGTATATCATGATTCATTTAATTTATAAGAAATCAAATAAATTGAATTTATTTAAGAATATACATACTTTAAAATATTGGGGAGTTACATTCTACCCTCCTTCAATAAATTATGTCCTCACAATTTTGAAATTGAACTTCAAAAATCAAAGGTTGATACTTCAAAATTCCTTTGTGGGAAACCCACATTGTAAATTGGGTTAATAATACATCCTCTTAATAAAAGGGAAAGGGAAATGTGAAGTTCGTCACAAAATTAGGAATTTGAATAGGATAACATTAGTGCAATGTGAAAATATGGACATGGAAGAAAATCTAACTATCAAGTTCCAATGGAGAGTTATAGAGAACATAGTCATTAAAAATTTAACCATCACAAAACCATAAATATATGCTTACTTAAAAGACCATTGATTTATCAGAAAGAAAAGTAAACGGGTGACATTTTTATTCCAAAATCATTTTCCTAGAGTTGAGGGTTTTTTTACTATATAGATAATCACTTAAGAAACTAAACATACTTAATTCCTTCCCATTTCATAATCTCATCCTTTGGTTGTGATTCAGTCTATCTTGAATTCATTTATGAAATGTAGAGATGGATATTCAAGACAAATTTTTATGCCTGAAGTGCTTTTATAAATCATAAAATCCACAAGTCATTACATCAGTCTTTAAATGTTTATTGAAACCAAAATGGTTAGAATAGGTTATCCAATACTATAAATAATACTTTAATATTAATCAATAATATCCTTAATACATTCCATAAGTAGTTAACTTTAAGAATCATCCAAAATACATTGGTTCAAATTCAATGACCAAAAATTTAGAAGGAAGCTCACTAAATTTCCAAAATCAACTTAACATAAGATTTCCCCAAATAATTTAGCTCTTATTGTCACATGCCAAATATATGAATACCTTAATCTCTTTCAAACCTTTATGAAACATTCATGCTTCCAAGAGTAAAATCTCAAGTTGTTGAATATATTCATTATATCCAAACGTCTAATAACTTGAACATAACATAAACCATAAAATCACTAATCACCTTCATGGGCACCAATATTATCCCATAAAAATATATTTATTATTATCTCAACATCAAGAACATATTTAGGGTTATCTTTACCAATTAATGTTTTTTCAAGAATATTAACTTATAATAGAATCGCCTCTCTTGATTACTATTCATCACATGCTTCCAATTCCTTAAAGAATAAGTATTGCAGTACAATCCTTATATATTTCATGATTCTTATAACCAGAATATTATTGATAAAATACTAAAATAACATAATTCTTGAATCCAAACACATACATATTAATCATTCCTCTTCATATGTGGTAGTAACATAAGATTGACCATGATCTGTTGTCCTCTTTCGGGGTATATTCCTTTGGCACTTGAGACATTTATTTATATAGAGTCTCGTCTCCTTGCAGTTGAATCATTGTACATTGGAAAACTTTTTCTTACCCTTTCTAACACAAGCATGGTGGACTTTCTCTCTATGCTTGTAGCAAACTCCCAATCCTTTTAAGTAAGTACCAGGGTGTCTCTTTACATAATTACCACATGCAGAAAATAATTATTTATCTTCTTTCCTCTATCCAACTTTTTCTTAGTAGTACTCTTG
Source organism: Viscum album (assembly GCA_963277665.1). Taxonomy (NCBI): domain Eukaryota; kingdom Viridiplantae; phylum Streptophyta; class Magnoliopsida; order Santalales; family Viscaceae; genus Viscum; species Viscum album. The sequence continues at coordinate 452,812,196 of OY728166.1, read as the reverse complement.
TTCTCATGTTTCCCTATGAATCCATAATACTTGGAGAATTATTTTTTGTCTTGTTATCACATAATAATATATCCTCATATGATGATAATGTTTTTGAGACTTATTCCCTTCAAAATATTAGCATAAGACTATAAAATATTTGATCCTACTTAATCTTTGGATCATATTCATTGGTGAGGTTCTCATTCCTTCTGTGAGGTGTCATTTATAAAAGAATACATACACTAGATTAGATCATATTACTATGAAACATAATGTATAATCCCAAAACTAGTGAAATACTTAATATAAATTGAAACTTTTATGCATATATAATCCCATAAACATGGTTTATTTGGGGTGTTCTTCTATAGTTATCCTTAAAGTCTTTCTTAAGGTTATGTTCCCTAATATAGGATATACTAAATCTAGTTTCCAAGGTTTCTACAGAAATTGCTCTCATATCAACTATAACAACCCAACCCCAGTAGCCCAGAGTCGGTAGTTATTTTATTACAATGTATTAGATACAAGAGATCAAATCACCAAGGATCAATCAGTTTAGTATTCTTGAAGAACTATATACATACATGGTCCCCTTATTGCATTGGTAATTAAAAATAGAACATAAAAAGGAAAAAAATACTTCCTTGACACTTATTCAAAGATTTCATCTTCATAACTTGGGGAAAGAAAACAAATAAAATGGTGAACTCAAATGCTCGGTAAGGGTTAGGTAAACCAGAAGATAACTTGAATCAATAAGTATAATCATTATGGTAAGGTAAGTAACTGAAAAAACACATGCCAATCAATAAACTGAGAATGAAAATACATCAGTGTATTTTTTTCATAGTGAAAATCCTTTGGATAATAATAACTTAATTCTAAATGTAGGAAATGATTAATTATTGGACATCATGTATCTAGAACATGAACCATTATATCTTCAAAATGGTTTAATTCTATGAGTAGAAACCCATCTGATTTTACTTGTAAATAAACATGAATGGTTTATCGCCAACTGATTTTGTCTCATGAAACTATCAATGCATCGAGGGGCTTGCATTAACTAGTCCCTAACCTATAGGGCTTGAATTAAATGGTCCTAAACTAATTTCATAATAATAAAAAGCATTCCTCATTTATCAATTTAATAAATAATGTTCTTTATCATCAAATATCTGTATTAAATAGAAGATACAAATTTATCAATATTTCCCCAGTTAATCAAATAACTGTCAAGGTAAACATCGTATGTAAAAATGGTATAAGGCTTAGACAATAATAATATCAATGAATGAATGGATTAAAAAGGTAAAATAATAATGATTTCCAACTAAAGTGGAAACATGTAAAAATAGTGTTTAAGAAACTTTAGAAATGATCCACTTTAGTGTGATTTAAGGAAAATTATTAAAGAGTCTTTAAAGTGGAAAAATGGAATAACTGTTTGTATAAAACCATAAATTAACAAAGATATTTTTTCATGATAAAATGAGTGATTTTATAAAAATAATGGTGTATTAAAATGAATTATGTAATGTACTTGAAAATGAGTATGAAATTGGGAAGTTCCCTTTAATCGGGTTTGCTTATCGGGAGGAATTGAGAAGGAAACCTTATAAACATGTATTTCCATGCCAATGAAAAAATAATTGAGATAGGTACGTATGTTTTGAATATACACACATAATGTAGGAGGATTACATAATAATAATTAACAATTATATTTGGGTAAATAGAGAGAAAGCGCAACTCGAAGGAAAAAATGAAGGTTCAGAGAGAATCTCTTACCACTTTGTAATCAATCAAATCGTATTCCTCATAAAATTAATAATCATAAAATTGAACATTTAATACCATGAAGATAAATAGATTCATGATATTATATATCAAATTTAAGTATAAGTACACCACACATAAGAAATATGTGGCGAATAAGGATAATCTCACGGAAATAAAAGTGAGATGAGAAACCCCTTACAAAGATCGTATCATTGGAGTGGGGATAAATCAATGAAATAATTATGTATGATAAATATAAATTTACAAAATAAAAGTTAAAATACAATATAAAACAATTATAGGTCATTTCACACATATTATTGGAATAACATAACTAATGACATAAAAGTTTAACCCAATGAATGGAAATTGAGTTAAGAAACCACTTATCATATGTCTGAAAGCGTTTTTCACTTGTACTTAATGTAATATATAATCAAATTAGATTCATTAATTATATAATTAAGAACCTTTTATACATGTATTTTATTTAATATAATTTTTATAAGTTCATTTATGTTCATTGCAATGAGTTATAATATTTAATTTTGTTGTTCTGGGAAGATTCACTTCATGATTTTATGGTCGGTTCCCTTGAGTTTAATTTTGGGAGTTATTGTCAAATGGGAATAACTTCTCTAGAAGTGAAATTATTTAGTATTAATGAACTTATATAAGATTAAATGGTCTTATACATCATTTGGTTATATGGTATGAGGATGATTCATTAGATAAAACATTAATGAAAATGATTTAATTTATTTTGGCGATTTTTACGATCATCAAGAACTTATATCATTTTATCTGATATCATGTTTATATATTGGTTCCAGAATATTATATAACTTATAATATGTATAATAAAATATTATTTAACCATATTAATGGTTTTATGACCAGTCTTGAAGGCAGTGATTTAAAATAAAAACACATCGTCCACAATGGCAGTAAATCAACACATCATGGATGATGTTTTCATTTTTAGAATAGAAGGGATGGGAGAAGGTGTTTGATGATGGATATACCTTTAACATAATAAAATTATAGTATATATAAGATACTATAGTTATTATGTATTTTTAGGGTATATTCCTTTGATGCTTGATAAATTGATTTGCGTAGTATCCTATCTCCTTGAAGTTTAAGTATTGTACATTAGAAAACTTTTTCTTACCCTTGAAAATACAAGCATGGTGGTATTTCTCTCCAAACTTTTAGAAAAATTCCATTCCTTTTAAGAAATTATGAGGGTGTTTCTTTCAACTATTATCACATGTGGGAAAATACTTCTTTATATTTTTTCCTTTATCTAACTTTTTCCTAGAAATACTCTTGTTCGTGTGCTTCCCTCCGAAGACATAATACTTAGAGAATTATTTTTTTGTCTTGTTAGCACATGATACTATATACTCATATGATGAGAATGTTTGGGATACTTGTTCCCTTATAAATATTGGAATAAGACCATAAAATATTTGATCCTCCTTACTCTTTAGATCATGTATATTGGTGAGGTTCTCATTCCTTCTATGAGGTGCCATTTCTAAAAGAATACATACACTATATTAGATCATATCATTATGAAACATAATGTATAATCAAAAAACTAGTAAAATAATTAACATAAATTGAGAATTTCATGCGTATCTAATTTCATAAACATGTTTTGTTTGGAATGTTCTTCTATAGTTATCCTCAAAGTATATCTTAGGGTTATGTTCCCTAATATATAATATACGAAATATAGTTCCCAAGATTTCTACTAAACTTTCTCTGATACGAACTATAACAACCCCAACCCCAGTAGCCCAGGTTCGGTGGTTATTTTATTACAATGGATTAGATATAAGAGATCAAATAATTAAGGATCGATCAGTTTAGTAGTCTTAAAGAACTAGATATATACATGGTTTCCTTATTACATTAGTAATTAAACATAGAACATAACAAAGAAAAATAAATTGCTTCCTTGACACTTATTCAAAGATTTCATCTTCATAACCTCGGGAAGGAAAACATATAAAAGGGTGAGATCAAATTCTCAGTAAGGGTTAGGTACAATATAAGATAACTTGAATAAATAAGTATAATTATTATGGAAAGGTAAGTAACTGAAAAACACATGTCAATCAATAAACTAAGAATGAAAATGCATCCATGGATTTTGTCAATGTGAAAATCCTATAGATAATAATAATTGAATTCAAAATATATTAAATGCTTAATTATTGGACATCATGTATCTAGAACATGAACCATTATACCATCACAACAGTTTAATTCTATGGGTATAAACTTATCTGATTCTTTTTGGAAACAAATATGAAGGGTTTCTCACTAACTGATTTTATCTCATGAGACTATTGATGCATCAAGGGGCTTGTATTAATCGGTCCCCAACTCGTAGGGCTTGAATTAAATAGTCACCAACCCATGTCATACCAATCCAAAGCATTCCTAATTTATAATTTTAATAAATAATTTTCCTTATCATCAAATATCCATATTAAATAAAAGATATAGATTTATCAATATTTCCCCAGTTAATCAAATAACTAACAAGGTAAACACCGTATGTAAAAATGGTATACATATTAGACAATAATCAAATCCATGAATAAATGGATTAAAAAGTAAAAATATGAATAATTCCCACCTGAAGTAAAGACATGTAAAAAGAGTGTTTAAGAAACTTTAGAAATGATCCACTTTAGTGCGGTTTAAGAGAAAATATTAAAGAGTCTTTAAAGTGGAAAAAAGTAATAACTGTTTGTATAAAACCAGAAATGAACTAAGATATTTTTTAATGATAAAATGAACGATTTTAGAAAATTAATGGTGGATTAAAATATATTATAGAGTGTACTTGAAAATGATTGAGAAATTGGGAAGTTCTCTTTAATCAGGTTTACTTATCGGGAGGAATTGAGAAGGAAACCTTATAAAACATGTATTTTCATGCCAATGAAAGAAGAATTGATCTAGTTACATATATTTGGAACATAAACACCTAATTTAGGAGTAGTACATAATAATAATTAGGAATTTCATAGGGGTAAAGAGAGATAAAGCACAACCCGAAGGAAAAAATGAAGGTTCGGAGAGAATTGCTTACCACTTTGTAATCAATCGAATCGTATGCCTCATAAAATTAATAATCATAAAATTAAACATTTAATACCTTAAATATAAAGATATTATTGATAAAATATATCAAAGGTAAGTATACATACACCACACGCAAGAAATACGTGGTGAATAAGGAGAATCTCACAGAAATAAAAGCGAGATGAGAAATCCATTACAAAGATCATATCATTGGGGTGGGGATAAATCAATGAAATAATTATGTGTGAAAAAATTAAATTCAAAAAATAAAAGTGTAAATACATTATAAAACAATCATAGGTCATTTCACACATATTCTTGGCAAAACATAACAAATGACATAGAAATTTAACCCAATGAATGAAAATTGAGCTAAGAAATCCCTTAACTTATGTCCGAAAGTGTTATAAACTTGTACTTAATGTCCTGGATGATCAAATTAGATTTATTAATTACTTAATTCATAACATTTTCTACATGTATTTGATTTATTATAATTTTATTAAGTTCATTTATGGATGTTACGATGAGTTATAATGTTTAATTATGTTGTTCTAGGAATGTTTGTTTCGTGATTTTATGGACGGTTCCTTTGAGTTTCATTTTGGGAGTTATTTTCAAATGGGAATAACTTCTACAGAAGTGAAATTATTTAGTATTAATTTACCTACAAAATATTAAATGGTATTGTTTCTTCTGGAAATGGGGATGACCTTGTTTGTTTAAGGTTTAAACTTTCCAATCAGTTTTTAATGGGTTTATTTGTAGAACTGGAAACATCTAATGATTCTATATCCATTTGGACCTACTTTCCAAAGGTAGGTGCTCATTAGTTGTGGACTGATGAGGCTTAAGAATTTTCATTATTTGAGAGGATGGGAGTTCAGACTCATCACACCTTTTTGGGGGGAATTATTACCTACTCCGGGACTCTCTTATAGATTTAAGTTATGTTCGCGAATCCTTATTAATTCACCAAGTATGAAAATGAGTTTTCCTTTAGATTTATCCATCAATGATTGATATGTGTGGGATTTAGAGAATCTTTTATATGTATTTTAGGTTCTTCATCGACGGATTATCATCTGTATGTATTAGAGATTCTTAGTCAATGGTATCCTTCAATACATTATATAGAAATCTCTTGGTCATTATGATAACCATACTGGTTTTAAAGCCACTTAGTGGGGCACTTGAAGTTTATTTTCATTCAGAAAGACATGGATTATTTCAGAGTTGGGATTGTACCCACAAATGGGCTACCTACGTATCCTTGTTAAAAAGGAATCAGAAACCACGTAGTTCGATAAGAAGTATATAGTTTAACATCATATGGGACGGAAAATAATTAATGAAAGATGGGCTTGAACCTTATAAAGGCTTTATACGTACTCTACTTTTAAGGTAGAGATCAAAGTCTACATAGTTCAGGTAAATAAATATGGGGTTTATGCATGGTTAATGGCCCAAAAAGAGATGTCGTGATTATTTTTACACTCTAAGCTCACGTGAGTCATGCTCGGTGTGAGAAACAAGATGTATCAGTAAACTTGACGATGGTGCCACAAAAGATGCAGTTATGAGAAATGATGTGGGGCTTACATATGTATGACGACCCAAGTAGATGAAGACCAGGACTTAGGAAAGAATCCTAGGAGCAGGGTCCATAAAGGTATTTGTACTTTATGGATATTTGGAGTTTTAACCTGGGGCTTACTCCGGAAAAGGAAGGCCAAATTAAGAGGGAATTGTGATTGGGGTTTATTCCTGAGAAGGAATCCCAAATCAAAAGAAATTAAGATAGGGGCTTACTCCTGAGGAGGATGCCCAATGTTTAAGGAAACTATGACTGGGGCTTACTTTTGAGAAGGAGGACCAGGTTAAGGGGACTTGTAACTTGGGGCTTACTCCTGAGAAGGAGGCCCAAAATCAAAAGATCTTCTCATCTTAAAGGATGAGGTTATATAGGAAACCTCTAACTGTGGTGACATAAAGCTTGTAAGTCACGAGGTTTTGGGAGAGGTTCTCATAGAATTCCTTTCAGATAAGGAAGCCAGCAAAGGAACCATGCCATAAATGGATTTGAAAAGGTGTTCGAGGGCTAATATCTTGAAGAGGAGAGGTGAACAGGAGAGAGGCACACAAATAAAGTTGGCGCGCAAGTATGACCGCACAAATCATTTGGCGTGCAAGTCTTGGCCGCGCAAGTGTACTTGCACAGCATGGGTTCACCTGGGCGATGAAGAATCTATAGGGTAATACTTGGGAGAGACTTAACTCAAGCCTTTAGTATTATCCTAAGATGTTTCCAAAAGGGAGGCGCGCAAGTTTCGTTGAAAGGGTAGGGCAGAGCGCAAGTGTTTCTACTTTTAAGGAGGTCGGGACACTTAGGCGCGCAAGTGTTGATGAATCCTAAACACTTAGGCCTTATCCTACTCCTTCAAGTCTTCCATTATAGGTAAAAAGTTACCTTAGAAGCTTTCGGAAGAGTTGAGTTGAAGACTTGGGAGACCAGAGCTTGAATCTGAGTTTTGGAAAAAATTTCTTTGAAATGGGGGGCCCACAGGGTCTATTTATAGGCCACCGGGCACCTTGGGTGAAAAAAAAGAATAGGGCGTGCAAGTGACTTGCGTGACCCATATGTGGGGCGCAAGTGACTTGCGCGGCGCACAGAAAACTTGCGTGACTCCCTCCAAATGGGTTCCTAGTCCATGCCTTTGTCAATTTTTGATGTTCTTCAAAGGGTGGACCTATTTGTGCTTAAGGTATTTCCCTTTTCCATTCATTGGACTCTATGATGGAAAGGAGCGTCAACAAAAGTCCCTCCTCAGAGTTGGATCCAAAAAGGAAAGAGGATCCGGATCTGGGGTAAAGCCGGAGAACCAAGGGTCTATGGCACGCAAGTTCGGCGTGCAGATGTTGGGGCACGCAAGTATGGCATGCAGGTGGTCTGGATTTCCTATATATACAGGCTCACTCCCATGTGAACTCATTAAACTTCCGACAACTTGAGCTCTCGTCGTGCAGGTGCTTCGGTTTTCGGTCTTCGGTCTTTTGGATTTTTGTCGCGCTTTTAAGGTTCGTCTGTTTGATCTTTATATAGATTCAATGGATCCCAGAAGAATTGGATCAGCTGATGAGTTGGCCAACAAGATAATAGATGACATGATGAATGTTTTCGTCCATGATTATTATGTTATCTGTGACAGCACTCTCCCGGAAGTACTTGAAGAAATATCATGCCAATTTACCACAGAGCATCTACTTGCCTTTATATATCCATGGTCATCTACAAGGAGTCAACATTCTAGAGGCAAAGAATTATATTCCTCATTCTTGGTTTCAGACTTACACTAATTTCTCTTCGGAAAATGTCTCAGTTGTAGGATCATTTTCCAATGTTGGAACAGTGGAGAAGGCATTCATAATGCATCATAGCCCATGTGCTCTAGATCTGAAGCCTCATAAGCCTAAGCTGCAGCCGCATTGTTATCCCTCTATTTTCCGAAATTCTCAGATGGACCAATCTAAGGGATGGGAAAAGAGTTGGTATTTCTGTCCTGGAGGAGGTGTGAAGCTGACTTGGATGTGGGAATATTGGGTGCGACAAACCTGTGTAGAGTTTGTCGATGATCTGAAGGGAGCTGTAATATATGAATCTGTCTAGGCTGGGCAGACATATGTCTACAGGAATGATAATTACGTGCCATATTTAATCAGTCATTGGAGCTCGGAAACGAATTCTTTCCATATGACTCATGGAGAAGTAGGCATCAGTTTGTGGGATGCCTACAAGATTTCAGGGGCTCCAATTTTGGGAGATATGTATGATGAATTCATCCCCCCCAAGGTGACCTGGAATGATTCATAGAAGACTCCAGCTTTGGCTCGAGATTTAATGAAAATTTTCTACAAGCTTAAGAATACCAATACCACGAAAACCCACTCCAGAAAAGATATTCATCCATAGGAGTGGATGGACATGTTTCTTATTAAGGAGAAAGAGGAGGGACCTTCCTGCACTCGTCCTACTAGTTTCCCTAGAGTAGCAAAGAGGGGTGCTTTGGGCACATTTTGGCCAATTTTGGAAGTAGGAGAGTTTGATAGGTGGGGGTATGAAGTGAACCATAAAATTCTAGTGAAGACCCGTCTGGCAGGATTTTTGGATTTGTGGCTTAGTGTTTAACTTTTACCAGTTCAGGATTTGAAAGGAGGCTTGAGGCTGGGGACCTTTGTCCTTGTAGCCAAGCTGGATGAAAGGAAGATGGTTGGGTTGGCCACCCCAGTTTTGGAAAAGATTCATAGGAGCTTACTTCATGTTTATATGGGTAAGTATCCTCTAAGAATAGTGGGACCATTCCAAGTTTTATGGGGATGGATCACCACTCACTTCAGGACATATACTATACAAAGTGGGGTACAGGTTCCTGGAAGTTCTTTCTGGCCGTCTTTTCAGGCCTTTTATGGAATTTCTCCCTTATCCCTCAATGCTTATGATATCCAAATAAGGCTGAGCATGTTCAAGGAGTTTCACTTCTTTCCTTATGGAAATCCACCAACAGGGAGATTTGTTGATGATGGAACAACCAGCCTGGAGTTAAGGGCATACATGCTTGCATGTAGAGATGGTGCACTGGCCATGAGGATTGATGGATAAATTATATGAGAGGCCTATGCTCCATACAGATTCGCATGTCAATTCAAATGACTACAACAAATTATCGTATCCCCTCCGGTGTATGTCAGGTTAGAGCAGCATCTGATGGTTGCTCGTTAACTATAGTTGCTGACATCTATGGAGAATATTGGGGCAGTATTTGATCTTCCAGCTATTGGAGCGGCAAGTCGATTGACTACATGGTATGTCGAGAGTTGGGTAGCATCATACCCTGAAGGGGTACTGAATCATCCAGTCCCTCGGGTGGGACAAAGAAGAGAACTATTAGGAAAGAAGCTTTTCATTTGGAAGGTGATTCTTCCTCACCCGGAGTTGATTCACTGGGTTCCTCACTCAGGGCTGATTCACCGGATTCCCAGGATGGGGATGATGAGGCATGAAATGCGTCAAAGTGGCCTCATGCCATATATAATCCACCTTCCATAGTCAAGAGACCTACTCCATTGACTCATGGTGAGTTATATCATTGAGGCAATTTAGTCTCCATTATTTTATAGAGCAACAAGTTTTATTTTCTTATCCTTTATCTGTGATTGCAGGAGCTGGGAAGAAGTTGAAGTCCCAGATTGTAGGACCCTCGTCACGGCCTTCTGGTGCACATTCTGAATATTTATGACCAGAGGCTTTCCGGACATGGTAGAGTTTATATTGTGATGCTGAAACTGCCTGGATGGACTTATGCGAAGGGCTGCGTATCCCTGGAGTGGGGAATCTTCGGGCTTCCACTGACATCCATTTTGAGGAAAACCCCAATGAAGTGAGGGTTTACATCAAAGAGCTAGAAACGCTCATATATGACACTGATAAGTCAGTTCTCGTCACTAAATAGGTGAAGGAAATGATGGACCGTGGTACCACTGAGGGGACTGGTCCTTCATTAGATGAAAAGTGGCGTGATTACGTGGCTCCTGAAGATGTAAGTTTTCCTTTTTCTCATATTTCTATTTGCTTTTAAATTTGAATTTAATAAAAGATTTTTTATTAAAGGAAATAATATTCTTCATCCTATATCTTGTAAAGGAAAAAACCACTGAAATCCCTTCGTTGCAGTATAGCCCTGGTGGCACCGCTCTTGGAGCCACTGAATCTCCTTGTGATCTGGGCGAAGTATCTCCAGGCCATCAAGCCATGGATGAAGAGTTATAAAGGGTGTTGTTTTCTCCAATACCTATTTTTGGAGATGATGACGCCAGTCCTCCCAAAAAGTCCAAGAAGAAAAAGCATCAAAGAAAGAAGACCATAGTCAAATGCTTTATCAGTAGTGGTAAGTCTTTCTAGTAGTCATGAATCTTAACTTATGAAAGGTGCTAAAACTTATCGGGATTGCAGGGGCTTCTTTAGTTTCCCCTTTAAGGGAAAGGACTGACCATCCTCAGAGTAAAACTGAGGGTGTTGGAGAACATCCACAAGTTCCTGCTCAAACGGTTGTTCCAGAATAAATACTGAGAGAATATGAGATGGCGTTTGTTTCCAACACCACTCCTATTTCTGATTCCAGGAGAGAAAATACTTCTGGTAAATTAACAATACTTCATAGAACTTGAAATGTGACAACAAATGACTTCCATTCTATGATGTTTTAGGTTCAATACATGCACCTGAAAACATTTGGCATCCACTGCAGTTGACGCCACAACTGTCTGTGAAGAAGTTATCCGGGGTCAGAGATTGCCAGATAAAAGTCACGAAGAAGACATGTCGAGTGCTCCCACTGGAGAGACTAACCTGGGATCTGGGACATCATTGGATAAAATTATGAAACTTGGCATGTCATTTGAAGAAATTTTAGATCATGTTAAATTACCATGTGATTTATAAGATTTTGGAGATCTAGTTATAGAATCAACTGGACATGAGTTTCATCATTTGTCATTTTAATCTTCTCATGATTACACTTCTAACCCTGTTTGGTTAAAAATGTACAGTTCCATCTAAACAGACTACTGAGCCAACAACACTTGAAAGTGATGTAGACATTGATGTAAACCCTATTATTGCAGAAACACTGGATCAGGTGGAACTTAACACGGCAGACCCTCCTGAAACCCATCCTAAAAATCCTGTTGAAGCTAGGAAAGATGGGGAGGAGTCTTCACAAGTTGTTGATCTACTTTTAGGTAAAAGATGATGATATTTGTGGCTTACTTAACCTGCAAGAAAATCAATCAACTTTTATTGTCCTTTGAAACTAACCATACTTTCAATTGACCAAACAGGGCTATCAACTTCAATGGCTAGATCTGGAGGTGAAGCCTCAGCCTCATCCCAAATAGTAGTAGAAGGTGAAGCAACCAGGGTCAGGGAAGGAGCAAAATAGGGCACTTCCTTAAGTTCATTAATCCCAGACTATGTTCCTCCCTGTGATAGCGATGCTGAATCAGACCCATAGGTGCAAAAGGCGCTCCAATTCTCATGTCATAAGGCATGAAAAAATATATGGAAAATAATATCTGAAGTGCCTCTTGAAGAGATGCCTTCGAAAATTCCAATACTTTCATCCATGTTCGTCATGCTGGGACTTGGTGGTTTTGGATATCAAGAAATCCATGTCGCAGTGAAACAAGTCATTCGGATGAGGGAGAAAGAACAAAGGTGTCGTCAAGACCTGATCAGAGCTATATTACTGATCAATATCAATGAATTTTAGGCTGCAGTGTCCCAAGCTGAGGTTGATCATGCTTCAAAGCTGAAGGAGCTGAAGCAAAAGATCAAGGAGAAGATTTTCCAGCAGTTGCACCTTCAGCAAGAGCTAGATGCTGTTACTGGGGAGCTTGACCAGCTTTATAATTCATTGGAATAAGTCCAAGCGGATGGTATAAAAGCCATCAAAGATTCCAAATAAGCACTTCATCAAGCTGAAGAGAGTGAATTTGGTCGAGTAAATGAACTTCAAGTGGCTGCTGATGAATCTCGGGATGCTGTGAAATAGATAAGAACTCATGTTGAAAGTCTTCTGTAATTTCTGGAAAAAAAAGAGAAGAGACTCCAGTCTGTGGATGTTCTTCTAATATTGTTCATCAATGAAAAATAGTTCATCTTTAATCATCTGTACCTTCATTTTCTTGATAATTGCTCTTATTTTTACCTAAGACAATGGGCTTGGTAAACATAGTTTGATTTTTACTAGGGTTATATAAACAACCCCGCAAAATTTATCTTTTAATTGCTCAATATTTCCTAAATCATACAAAATGTATGTCTAGCGAGCTAGGACTTGACTTTTGTTCAAAGTACCCTTTACGGGTTCTCAATTTAGTGAGTACCATGTCTTTTGTTATTGGAAGTTTAAAGTCATGCATGTTGGACTATAAAAAGGCTAATATTTAAGGTCGGATAGCTTTGACTGAATGGATGATATTGACTCAATTCTTGATAATTTGTTTGGAAACATATTACCATATTCAAGTATGGAGGGGGAAAATTGTAAACTGTGACTTGAGAAATTTTGAATCTGAGGAATGACATGGGAAAAGGGCTAAAAGGAATTAGAGGAAGTTTTTTCTAAGAATGAAGTTACCACTATTTGACAAACCCTTTATGGGGGCTGAATTATGCAGGTCCAACTAGGGAATAAGCTGCATAGTCAGATAGTAGCATCTTTTGATTGGAAGGTCCGTTATGTAGACAACTTATGCAAGGCCACCTAAGGGCACGTGTTGCATAGTCAGGCAAAAGAACTCTCATAAATTTGACTTTCTATTACTAGAATACGAATAAAGTTTTATGGAGATTCAAATTTTCCAAAGCATAGATTTTTCTTTATGGATAAAGGTAGTTGAATATGGAGAGGATATTTCCAATCAGAATTGTCAAATAATTGGAGGAATGTGACTTCTACAAAGGTTTGACCCAAATATAGGAAAAAAGGTATTTGTAGTTTTAAATCATATGACTAAAACCAGAGATAGAAACATTATACAACATAATATTTTCAGATCATGGAAAAGAGTATGGAACAAATATGTTAAGGATGGCAGTTTTTTTTGCAGATCCCTACATATCATCGTTAAGACCAATAGGGACAAAAGAGGCTTCTCCTAAGAATGAAGTTACCACTACTTGAAAAACCTGTTATGGAGGTTGAATTATGCAAGGCCAACTAGGGAATAAGCTGCATAGTCAAATAGTAGCATCATTTGGGCTGACAGGTTCGTTATGTTGACAAATTATGCAAGGCCACCTAAGGGCACGTACTGCATAGTCAGGCAAAAGAATTCTCAAGTATCAGACATTTTGCGACCAGAAGTCAAGAAAAGGGTTATAGAGATCATGAATATTATTTGTATAATGTTGTGGCTGGGTCCTGACTTGAGATTCTAGATGTCACTGCGTATCTCATTAGGATGAGAATCAAGCCATACGTAGTTCTTAAAATACATTTTAACGTCATGTAGGATGAAAGCATGAAAGATCTTAGTTTAGGGTCGTAGAGCTCAGACCATAGTGAGGGAGACACATCGTGAATTTGTTATAAATCTGATGCGAATAAAGACCAGGGTGTTTCACATCACACCATGTGCTCCCAGGGGGAATTTTCAGGCAAGGGGCCGAAAGTGGAGTTTGGGGTTAGGCCCAAAGGCTCAGGGATGGACTCAAGGAATGCTCGAGTGTTCCTATGCATCCCATGAGGATGGGAATCAAGCTGCACGTAGTTCTTGAAATACCCTTTGTATGGATTTGGTTCGTACATATGAGGGGTAAAGAAGACTTTATTGAAATTATGGTTGGACCCAAGATTAAAGACTTGGGTGTCACTACGTATCTCATAAGGATGAGAATCAAGCCACACGTAGTTCTTGAAACATGACATGGTTGGAGACCATGTCAATAATGATTCCTCTCGAGTGAGGGTATCAGGGATTGTTGTAGTTTATTTTCATATAGGAAAAAAGGTGCAAAAATAGTTTAAGGTCATATGCATGGATCAGTGTTATTCATTTAAATATCCTGCAGTAAGGACAATGGGGGAATGTATAGTTTAATGTCATATAGCTAGGACGATGGGACATAAATGGTTTAACTTCATGTAGGACGAAAGTGAACCGATATGAATAAGATGGTTTAAAGGGGCTTCACAGATCAACATTGTATGGGATGAAGGTGAATAAATGTAAAGAAATTTGTTTCAGGCTTGAGCCTCAGGAGGTTGCCTACGTACCTGGCCTAGGAGGAAAGGATCAAAGTCTTTGTAGTTCAATTGAGAGGGATTTGACGATCGGGGTGTATTTGAGGACAGCGACCCGAAGATTATGTTGGTACTTAAGCTTGGTTAGCAGCCTAGAGAAAATGTCATGGTCGAAGCTTATTCTAGGCTCACGTGAGTCATGCTCAGTGTGAGAAACAAGAAGAAGCAACAGACCTGACGATCATGTCACGAAATATGCGACCATGAAGGATGATGTGGGGATTATGTATGGTTAGTTGTCTAGGGTACACATGGAAATAGTGTTTAAAAGACAATTGTGCATGCGACGATCATAGTTTAATGTCATGTGTCACAGACTTGGGGTGCTTGGCAGTTTAACATCTTGCAGTTCGGACGATGCACAGTTTAACGTCATGTTGGACGATAGAGGGACATAGTTTAATGTCATGTTGGACGATAGAGGCGACTATGCAGTTTAATGTCCTACAGCAAGGACAATGGGTGTATTTATGTTACACAAAATACTTCTTCAAAAATATTGCATTGGTTGTATTTTTAATGAGTTCTACATCCATTGAGATTAAAGAATAAGCTCCATTGGGGTAGACCCTATGTATTGAGTAAGGTCCTTCCCACTTTGGCTCAAGCTTTGGAGGTTTCTTTCCCAGTATCATTGGGGTTCTGAGGACCAATACCAATTCTCCTTGAATGAATGAATTAAGATGAACTTTTTTATTGAAAGCTCGTGCTATTAGATTCTGATAGACTTCTAAATGGTGCAGTGTGCACAATATTTTTTCATCCAGTCGTTCCAATTCATCCAATCACTTTTGAGATTGTTTATCTGTAGAAAACTGATCACAAATGGCGACTCTAAGTGAAGGTAATTAGACCTCAATAGGAAATACTGCTTCCGTTCCATATACCAATGAATATGGAGTTGATCGTGTAGTAGTGAGGGTGGTAGTCCGATAAGCCCATAGAGCATGAAAAAGTTTATCAGGCCATGACTTCTTATCTTTATCCACCATATTTTGAAGTATGTTTAAAGAGTCTTATTGAAAGCCTCTACTTGACCATTGGTCGCTGCATGATACCGAGATGAATGGTTGGATCTGATATTATATTCTTGATACAATTTTCTTACTTCGGATGAACAAAATTTGGTGCCATTATCCATCAATATGGTATGAGGAACACCAAATCTGGTAATTATGTTAGACTTGACAAAGCTAACAATTCTTTTAGCATCGACTTATTTGAGAGGTATTGCCTATGCCCATTTAGAAAAGAAGTCAGTAGAAATAAGAATATACTTAAACTGCTTAGCTGTAGCCGGAGGATGAGGTCCTACTACATCCATTCCCCATGTAGCAAACGGCCAGGATTATTTAGATGTATGAAGAAACTCCGGGGGTTGATGAATGAAGTTGGCACATACTTGGAAATAATGACACTTCTTAGTGAAATCAACACAATCTTGCATCATTTAAGGCCAGAAGTATCTAAACCTTAAAATTTGACCAGAAAGTCTATGTCCAGACTAGTGGGCACCACAAACTCCTACATGTACTTCATTCATGATAGTCATTGTCTCTTAACCATCAATACATCTGAAGATAATTCCATCAAAACCTCACTTGTAGAGAATTTTTTGGTGATCTGGGCTATCATAAAGAGTAAAATTGACCACACGTCGCCGGACTTGTTCTTTCTCGGCTCTATCAGGTGGGAGTGTTCCATTTTGAAGGTATTCCCTGATAGGTGTCATTCATCCTGTAGTATGACCATATAGTTCAGAAATGGGACTGATTTCATTGATTTCCTCTATTCTGATTTGAACAAAAGGTGAAACTACACAAAGGTGGGCAATACTAATGATTGTTTTGTCCCGATTTGGATCTTCCAGGTCTATGGCTACATTAGCTAGTGCATCGTCTTGGGCATTTTGTGACCGCGGGACATAAGAAAATATCGGTTCTGAGATAAATTCTGCCATTAACTCTCTGACATAATCACACAAAGGGGTTAACTCTTCCTTTCTGATGGCATAATCCCCATTGATTTGTTTGATTACCAAATTTGAATCACCTTTTACCTTTAAGTGATTCACCTGTTCCTGAAGTTCCAATTCCAAGCCTGTGATGAGAGCTTGATATTCTACTTCATTGTTTGTATCGCCTTCCAACAATAAGAAGGAATAGGGTAACACTGCCTTTTCTAGGAAAATAAGCAAGATTCCTAACCCAACTTTGTTGAATTTAGGATCTTCCATTTTCTTCCCTGTTGGACTTCTGGAGGCACCATCAAAGTAAATTTCCCACGTTTGAGGATTATCTTGAATAGAGAAGACTTACTCATCAAGAAGTTCAATATTTAAAGATATATCTTCTACAGATGGGTGTTCAGTAAGGAAATCGGCCAGAGCTTGGCCCTTTATTGCCTTTCGAGACACATACTAGATATCAAACTACTATAAAATAACTTCCCACCTTTCCAGGCGTCCTGTAAGCATTGGACGACTAAGGATAAATTTGAGCGGGTTATTGCGAGATACTAATTGGACCTCATGATGTTGCAGGTAGTGTCTCAATTTCTAAACTGCAAAGATTAATGCTAGGTAGCACTTTTCAATACTTGAATATCGAGTTTCTTCCCCAAGCATAGTCCAACTGAGATAGTAAATGTTGTTTTCATTCCCAGCATCATTCTTTTGGGCAAGGAAGGTACCCAACGATCGCTCTAAAGCTGTCACATAGAGAATAAGTGGTCTTCCTTCAAGAGGTGGCATTAATACCGGTGGACTCAAGAGATACTTCTTGAGGATATCGAATGCTTCTTGACATTCTTCAGTCCACTGGTAGGTGACTCCCTTCTTTATTAATCTAGTGAAGGGTAAACACTTGTCTGCCAAATTGGCAATGAAACACCAAATATAGGCCAAGTGTCCTTGAATTCCTCTTAATTCCTTCAAATTTCTAGGAGGTGACATGTCAAGGATTGATTTTGTCTTCTCAAGATCAACTTTGATACCACAATGGCATACAACAAAGCTAATAAATTTTCCTGAGGTTACCCCGAAAGCACATTTCAAGGGGTTCATCTTCAAATTGTGTTGTTAAAGTTTGTTGAATATGATTTCTAGATTGTCCAAGTGATAAGAATGTTGTCTGGATTTAACTACCAAATCATCCACATAACATTCAACAAATTTCCCTAAAAAGGGTTTGAAGATATGGTGCATGGCACATTGATACGTTGCACCTACATTCTTCAGGCCAAAGGGCATTACCCGATAGCAAAACACACCTTGAGGTAGGGGTGTCCAGACCCGACCCAACCCGACTGACCCGACTCGACCTGACCGGGTTGGGTCGGGTTGGGTCGGGTTAAAAAATATATACCACGGGTTGGGTCGGGTTGGATTGTAATGTGGTCGGGTTGGGTCGGGTCATGGGTTGGTACAAAATTAACCCAACCCGACCCAACCAATCCGACTGTTGTGAGTCGTCCGCCTCCCTTCAAACTTCGCTGCCTACTGCCGCCTCTCCCTCCCACCTCTTGACCTGATTCCCTCACCCTCACCCATGATGATGTCTTCCTCACCTACGTTGTCCATGGATTCCATGCCATCACCCACCATTACTTGAATACTGGATTAATTGTGAAGATGATTGAAACTTCCATCTTCCATGGCTTTTCTTAGCCAAGCATAAAACAAATTTAGAAAAATTGAGACATGTGAAATCAGCAAACAACGATTCCATTTCTAGATCAACAAACAACAAAAAGATAACTAGATTTCATTTGATTCTTCTATGAGGATAACTAAATAACAAGCAAAAAACGCAAGAATACTGGTGGTCGATTAAAGATTTGAAGATCAGACAGTGGAGGATCGGCCAAGAAAACAATCATTCCACATCGACCTCACCCCATTGTCGGTGTCTTCTTCCTCCAACGTCTCCACCACACCTCACCGCATCTACCCCCTGTGCCTCTTCCACCGCCTCCATCTCTGCCATGATTGTGGCCCCAGATATCTGCCTATGTCGGACAATACCGCATCCCCGTTACCCTACTAGACTCACCTTCAACCTCCTCGGACGTCAATGACTACTTGCAGGCTGACGAGTTGATCAGACCACCAACCGATGCTTTTTTGGGGTCGATTCATCGCAGTGTAGTGGTTTTGGGCATTCCCTAGCGTGGCGAGGAAGATACGCAGCGGAAGCCCTAACCCGATAAACCCGCGGGGCGAGATCCTAAATATTAAGCACCAAACATTTTTTTTCTGTAACTCGATCAACCCGACCCGACCCAACCCGATATGAGACGGGTTGTGTCGGGTCGGGTCCGAATTAAAAAATCTCTTCGACCCAACCCGACCCCTTGTGCTTGGGTCGGGTCCAACCCCCCCCCCCCAACCCGACCCAACCTGACCCATGGACACCCCTACCTTGAGGAGCTCTGAAGGTTGTAGACTCTTCATCTTCTAAGGCCATTCGTATTTGATTGTACCCAGAGTAACCATCCATGAAGGAAAGAGCTTCGTAGCCAGCTGTTGCATCAATTAAGAGTTCTGTGATCGGAACTGGAAAATCATCCTTGGGACAATGCCGATTAAGATCTCTGAAGTCAATGCAAACTCTAATTTGTCCATTCTTCTTTTTCACAGGGACAATATTAGCCAACCATTTGGGATATTGAACTTCTCTGATTAAGTTAGCCTTGATAAGCTTATCAACTTCAACTTCAATTTTGGAGGGATAAGTTGGGTGTGTTCTTCTTGCTGCTTGCTTGAATCCTCGATGTTCTTCTGGAAAACCCAAATGATGAGTGGAAACATCGGGATCAATACCTGGCATTTCTGTATAATTCCAAGCAAATACATCTCGATTTTTCTTTAGAAATTAAGTATACATTTCTTGCTCTTCAAGATTCATGGATGCACTAATTAAAGTGGGGCGTGGATCTTCTTTTGTACCCAGATTTATTTCTCTGAGTTCATCCACAGTAGTAGAGATACCCTCTTCAAATGATAGAGGAGCATCCCTGAGATCTTCCTCTTATTCTTCAATATGTGTTACTTCTTCTGTTTCTACTTGCATAGTAGATGACGAAGTAGAATTTCCATGGTCAGGGGAGAAATTAAAATTTGAACCTCTTGGAGAAGAGGCTTCCATTTATAACCCTATTTATAATGAAGGGTCTTCCTAGGGTAATAGAGAGGAGATGATGGATTTAGAATCAAAATCATTGTTTTCCTCTAGTATCGCTATAACTTCTTCTGACCTGGTTGATGAAGTATAGAATTGCTGGATTTCAACGGATGAAATGAAGACATCTCCATCTAAGATCTCATCATTGCTTGGTGAATCAACAATTTCTCCCATGCTGTCTGGCTTGATTATTGTAATTAAAATTATAGAAGTTTTCATAAGAGTGTTTGGATTTAGGTCTATCTTTTCAATTTGACTGATAGGCAATACATAATCTGTACTCACATGTATGAATGGGTTTACTGGAATCTTCTCCAAACCATTTGGAGAATTAATTTTGGTGACCTTCTTTGCCGTGGATTTTTCCTTTCCCTCCATGTGATAAAATTCTGCCTCAATGTATTGAGATTCACATGTTTTGAATGGGGCCTTGTCACCATACAATGTCCCAATCTGACCATTGAAACAATATTTGAGACATTGATGGTATGATGAAGGTATGGCCGCATGTTTATGTAGACAAGGTCTTCCAAGAAAAATGTTGAAGGTTGTGTCATGACGAACAACCATGAAATCTGAATTAGACACAAGGTCTCCAAACTGAATTCTGAGTGTAATTTCTCCCAGAGGTTCTTGTTCATTCTTATCATATCCTTGCAACATCAAAGTAGAAGGAGATAAATCAGATTCGGTGAGGCCAAATTGATGAAGTGTATAAATAGGAATGAGGTTGACTCCTGAGCCATTATCAATGAAAGCTCTTCGAATGTCTATATCATTCACTTTTTCATATAGATACAAAGGTCTGATATGTCCATGTACAATATAATCTTCATCTTCATCTGTAAAAGATATCACTGCATGTCATTCTTTAGGATCATTCTCTATATGGTAGACCTTAGCTGTAACAATTTCAGTTTCGAATTCTTGAGGACTTGACAAAGCCTTAATAAATGCCTCCTGAAGATCTTTTGATAGATTCAAGGCATCCAGAATTGATAACTTGGACGGTACTTGGGCCAAATGTTTCAAGACATCATACTTTTGGTCTAAAGTTCTGTGTTTCCCATCATGAAAATGTGGTTTTGCAGGTGCCTTGGAAGTTGATGCTTTGGTAGTAGATGCATCCCGTATCGGGGCAGGAATTGGAAACACTCCTAGCTTCGATAGATTAGACCGACTAGGTCTATCTATTTGCTGAGAGGAAGAAGGTGTGACCTCTAACCGGTCTTCCAAAATAACTGTGTCAGGACTGAATCTACCATGTGTGGAAGAACTTTCTTGTTCCTGTTGAGCCTGCTAAAGGGATTTTCCATGAGTTTCGGCCGCATATACAGTTCTATCAGGGGTAGGATTGAAATAGTGGCTTTTGAAATATCCACGCATTTCCATGTATCCTAGACCTCTGTCTCTTCCTCTAATTCCTCTGTTAGATACAGGGAAATTAGGCTCATCATAATCGAAACTGTCATTGGCATAAGGATCCATTAAATGAATCATGTTAACAGAACCAAAGATCAATTCTTCATCTGATGAATATTCTTCCTGATGAACCAGTTCAGGTTGTTCCATTTGGTGGGGCGGTGCCCGTGATTTTGAAGCAGATGGCATAAAATCTGCCAGAGTTAAAGACAACTTAGGCTTTAACATGAGCTCGTTTTCTTCTGATTGCTCTTCTTTCTTCAAATTACATTGCTTCTTTGAGGATTTTCCTTCTGATGAAGGGGGTTTTGCTGTGGCAGACATAGCAGAAGACACAATTGGTTGATTTAATTGTGTTCGTAAAATGGCATGAGTTTGGTTGATCATTTTCCTAACCATCCAATCATCATATTTCTGTGCATTTTTACTTTTTACTTCATGCCACTCGCCTTTTTACTCTAGATCAGTAGCAGTAACACATGGTACCTAGGCTGAAGAACCTTTCAGTTTTACTTTTCCAGAGTCCACCATCTTTTTTAGGAGGTCTTTGAAGACAAAACACTCCTGAATGGGATGCCCCAACATCTGATGAAACGGGAAATAGTTGGGGAGTTCTTCATCTCCTTCCTTGTTCGGCCTTTTGGGCCTTGGAAACTGAACCAGATTGTTTTCCAGAGCCGAGATGAAGTAACCGGAAACTTGTTCATTCTGGAAAGAATAAACTTTGTTCTTTAAATCCTCAAACTATTTCCGCCTTTGATCCCTTTGATCATCTTGATGAGGCAGCCATTGTTGTTGATGCTCAGGAGGTGGATCCCTTCGATATGATGAAGGTTTTGAAGTGGAAGCAGGTACAGGTGCTTGTTTAAGTGTAACTGTAGCAGTCTTTTCTTTCCCTATTATCCTTCCTAGAACTGATGTAATTACATGAGTTTTAGCCTTAGTCTTTATAATAGAGTCTTCTATCTACTGAGTGATTGAAGTAAGGTCTCGAAACCCTCCTATGTATTTCACAGGGATCAACGGTGTGCGTAATTCATCATATAGATTTGCCACACAGATTGGCAGCAACTCTTCTTGAGGGAGTGCTAAACTTAAGGAATATATTAATCCCTTCCAGCGAGCAATGAAATATGAAAATCTTTCATTTTCCCTTTGCTTACAATTGGTAAGATAAAAAACTTTCGTCTTTGGTAATGTTGATCTAAATTGAATAAGGAACCTTTGACAGAGATCTTCCCACCCAATAATTGAATGATATTGCAAACTTGTATACCAGACAAAAGCAGGTCCTTGTAATGACTGCACAAAACACCTGAGCTTAACTGCTTCTTGTTTTTTAGGAGTTCTCATCATAGGATCACAATGATAAAAAAAATGTGTTAAGTGTTGTTATGGATCTCCTGAACCATTAAAAATTGGGAATTTGGTATTCATAAAATTTGATGGGGGAAAATTGCATCCACCCATTCAGGGTAAGCTCACTTTTCTGGTTGAACTTGTGCATGTTTTCCTTCCATAGATTCCAACCGAGCTGTTAATGACTCAATGGTAGTCATTAATTTTTTAGAAACATCTGGTTGATATTGGACCTGAGTAGGTGCAATAACTGGAGTTTGGACGGGTGTGGCAACCGGTACTGCCACTGATGGTAGTATTGCCAGTTTTTGTCGCGTATGACCCATAGGATTGGACCTGTGAGGGTGTACTTGTAAACTGGGATATTCTTGATCTATCCTAGTAGCTGCAACAAATTCCCTTGATTGATTAACTCCATCATGCTTAGGAGGAAGATTACCTTGAATTGGTTCTACATTTAACCTCCTTGACTCCTTCATTTCTTCTTCTTGTTGTGCGAACCTTTCCTCTAATGAGAGTGATTGGCCTTCTCCATAGGTAGGGTGGGATGTAACCTGACTTTTACCCTTTTCCTTGGCATGTGCCTTTCTGGAGTATGGAAGGGAATTACCCGAAGGAATGTCTTTCCCCTAGGCAACCCTCTGTCTTCTGGTATGCACACCTCCTTCATTCGTTTCTGTGTGTATAGCCTCTTGAACATGAACTTCTTTATTTGATTCCTCTGAGTGAGCCTCATGTTCTGGGGGATCAGTGACAACGACATTGATGACATTTATCAATGCATAACGCATTGCAGCCCTTCTGTTAGCACTTCTGCGATACTGTCTTATTCCATGTCCTTTATGAGGCATTGCCTTTTGTTTGGTTGATCCCTCAAGAACTTCTTGATGAACCGTAATTTGGAGGGAATCTACTGATAATTCGGTTATGTGTTCCTCTTATGGATTCTTCCCTAATCAAGAGAAGACTGAATTTCACTGAGGAAGAGATTGAGAATTTGAAAAGGTCCTCAGTTCGATGGACTGGGGCTATTCCTATTTTTCCTGCTCAACTCCTCAAATCCTGTCTGTTGATCCCGAGGGTTGGATTAAAAGAGTCCACAACCTAGCAAGTTGATGTGGCTCTTGAGCTGCTACATCTGAAACTTTCTTAAAATCTATCCTAATTTTGCAGATTTTAGTCCGGAAATTGGTCGGATGCATCATCCTACATCTACTCAAAACACCTGGCTCAAATGACCGTTATATTATTTCTGAAACCTCTATCACTTGATGATGCGCGTGCTCTAAATGAGAAGCTTGTTCGATATTATCATTTGCTTTATGCAGGAGTAATTCAACAACTTTTTCTTTATATGCCTAACTTTGGGAAGAAATAGTTGAGGCATGTTCTTGAGAAAGCCTTTGATTACACACAAAACCAGTTAGATGTGGCCAGCCATGGGCAATAACATTGAATGAGACCACTTTTGGATGGCTTTGTTGACTGGAGAGCATAGTGAAATGAAATTCTCCATGAACACCCCATCCCCTGATATGAATACCAGATGGGGCATTGGTAATTAACTGGCGCAACCTTTTTAATGCGCCAAGGCATGTACCCTGAAGGGCTCTCTGCTTCTTTTCAACCTTTGGATGTTGGGAAACTAAGAGAGATGCCAAGTCAATTTGGCATTGCAACCCTTCTATTACCTTGACATGGTTTTTATATTTATCATAAGATAATATTTTCTCTTTTAAGTGACAAAGATTTTTCCATATGTTGAGACGAATATCATGAATACAATCTTCTGTCAACGTTTCTGGAATATCATACTGAGAGTCAGCTAAAGTCCAAAACATGACTGGTATTTCACCTTTCGCCAGTTTGTTTCTCATATTCAACACTTCCTCTTTGTCATTTTAAGAAGATTCTTCTACCTGATTGGACCAAAGCTGGTGATTCTTTGTTTCTTCATCAGATTCAACAAGATTGGTAGAGAATTCATTTGTCAAATTAGAATATGAATGACCCAGGGGTGGTTCGGAGAATAACCTACACCCCGGGCTATCTTCTGATTGAGAAAGTATTTCACCTGCTAGCGGTAAGGCATCAGACATGACTGGCTTCGCATTTGAAAGTACCTCAAGACAAGAGGGATTTCTCATTACTGCATTGTCCATTGAATAATTTTCCAAGAAATGAAAATTACTACTATGGAGAGAACTTTCGTAGATAAATTCATCATCATGGGGAGTACCACTATGGTGGGTTACAACAAAAGATGAAACCTCTTGCTCCTTGGTCTTCCGGCCATGCAGAGGGTTATCGTGGCTCTCATCTAAAGATGATACTTTGAGATTGACCAAATTGTCATGAAGCAAGCATTCGTGAGGAAGTGTCTAATGAAGAACTTAGTAATTATTGTTGTTACTTCCGGAATCTAGAAATGAGAGAGTAGAATCTTGAGTTGTAACAGATAATTGTCTGATGGCTTCAAGAACTCCAGCATTGAGCAAGACTTTATTGCAGATTAGATATTGATTTTTCAACTGTGATGGATGGGTCTTTTTATTGGATTCCTTCTTACTCACTTTGGAAACCACTTGTTGATGAAAGTGGTTATTATGGGCAGGTTTATGTGCCTGCTCAGGAGAAATGGTCAGGTTAGGCTGATTATCTCTAAGTAAATCGGGTGTATGTGTCCGACTTGATTGTCCGTATGACATGGGGGAGTATGCCCCATGACCCTCCTAGACTGAAACAGAGGTGTGTATCTACTCCGGAGTGGCATGTTGATGAGTCACTCCACTGATAGGGATAGATTTATGTTTCTTTCCCTGTGATGTCACTGAAGTTTTTATAATATTCTAACAGGTATCTAGAATATGGGTAGGGATTTGCTTATGATCTTTCACTATTGTCAAAATGTGCTTGGTGACTTCAGTTGCTGGAATAGGAATATATGTCTATTCCATGTTTGGAGTAGGTGTGTGTTCCTGCTCCTATCCTCCTTTTCTTGTCAGTGAATTCTGACAGTACTCATGTGTGGGGGCAGAAAGTTGTGTTTGCCTCCTGTTTGTCATTGGGGATTTCCAATTGACATCTCTGAGTGCTACCAAACAAGATTGTTGGTTAGCTTGATGAATTGTAGGTGTATGTGTCTACTGATTGTTCTCTACAGAATATGATTGATGAACTTATTTCAATACTGGCAGACGAGACTGCTGGCAGAATTGATGAGTGTAAGCAAGTGTATATGCCTATTTATAGGTGGTCACCACATTTGATTGGCGAGCTTCTTTAGATGCAGGCAGACGAGCCTACTGAATGGATGATGAATTATAAACAGGTGTATGTGCCTGCCTATAGTACTCTACCAGAATTGCTTGGCGGGATTGGTGTGTTACTTTCAGATGAGTCTGCTGGGCAGTGAAATTAGGACGAACGAGTGTATATGCTCACTCGTTGTTTGTCATCAAGTTAGATTGATGGACTTCTCCAGAGGGGGAAGAGGTAAGAACTTGCTTCCTATTGTTCAAATTTCGCCTCTGAAGTTTCGTCTTGTATGCTTGGGTCTGAGGAACCTGAGCCGAACACCTAGAGGTGATACCCTCATCATGTTGAGGGTGCACTACCGCACAAGTTTGGTGGCGATTGTTGGTGGGAGTCCTCAGGAAGAGCTCATGTATTCTTGAACTAAGGCCTCGAGTGACCTCTTTATTCACCTCCCTGTAATATAAGAGGGACTGGTTGTTGTGTTCCGGGGATAATGACCCGAAACGGTTGGAGGCGGTGGTTGGCACCACCTGCTTCTTGACCACTAGTCATCGTTGTCCGGACAACCAGGGTGAGTTGTTAACTTAGAGGGCTTGTCGAGCGGCCTCCAAAGTCAGTATGGTACTGTGTTGACGGTATTCCCTCACCAATGCATTCGAGACCCAGCGTTGAAGATGTTGAGTAGGTGATATCGTCCTTAGAACGGACGAGGATCCAACAGGAGTAGCGGTCGAGGCATTCACAGGTGTGAACTTTAAAGAAGCCATTCTGTGTTGCGGAGAGATCTTGAAAAAGAGTGCATGTTTGATATAGCAGACATAATCAAGATAAGTTTGGCTAGACTACATCTTTTGGATGAGAAAATATGTTATTGATTGCTTTGTTGGCCCTCATATTGAGTTTAATAGGGGCCTTACAAATAAGTAAAACATTATTTAACTTGGTTAAGGATTCATGTCGGGTTCACCATTTTTTGTTTCTTCTGGAAATGGGGATGACCTTGTTTGTTTAAGGTTCAAACTTTCCAATCGGTTTCTAATGGGTTTATTATTAGAACCGGAAACATACAATGATTCTATATCCATTTGGACCTAATTTCCAAAGGTAGGTGCTCATTAGTTGTGGACCGATGAGGCTTAAGAATTTGCATTGGTCGAGAGGATGAGAGGTCAGGCTCATCACACCTTTTTGGGGGGAATTATTACCTACTTCGGGACTCTCTTATAGATTTAAGTTATGTTCATGAATCCTTATTAATTCACCAAGTATGAAAATGAGTTTTCCTTTATATTTAGAAATCAATGATTGATATGTATGGTATTTAGAGAATCTTTTATATGTATTTAAGGTTCTTCATCGATGGAGAATCATCCGTAATGATTAGAGATTATTAGTCAATGGTATCCTTCAATACATTATATAGAAATCTCTTGGTCATTATGATAACCATACTGGTTTTAAAGCCACTCAGTGGGGCACTTGAAGTTTATTGTCATTCAGAAAGACAGAGATTATTTCAGAGTTGGGATCATACTCGCAGATGGGCTACCTACGTATCCTTGTTAAAAAGGAATCAGAACCCATATAGTTCGATAAGAAGGATATAGTTTAACATCATATGGGACGGAAAATAATTAATGAAAGATGGGCTTGAACCTTATAAAGGCTTCCTACATACTCTACTTTTAAGGCAGAGATAAAAGTCCATGTAGTTCGAGTAAAGAAATATGGGGTTTATGCATGGTTAATGGCCCAAAAAGAGATGTCGTGATTATTTTTACACTCTAAGCTCACGTGAGTCATGCTCGATGTGAGAAACAAGAGGTATCAGTAAACTTGACGATGGTGCTAAGAAAGATGCAGTTATGAGAAATGATGTGGGGCTTACGTATGTATGACGACCCAAGTAGATGAAGACCAGGACTTAGGAAAGAAGCCCAGGAGCAGGGTCCATAAAGGTATTTGTACTTTATGGAGATTTTGAGTTTTAACCTAGGGCTTACTCCTGAAAAGGATGCCCAAATTAAGAGGGACTTATTATTGGGTTTTATTCCTGAGAAGGAAGCCCAAATCAAAATAAATTAAGATTGGGGCTTACTCCTGAGGAGGATGCCCAATGTTTAAGGAAAATATGACTGGGGCTTAATCCTGAGAAGGAGGCCCAGGTTAAGGGGACTTGTAACTTGGGGCTTACTCCTGAGAAGGAGGCCCAAAATCAAAAGATCTTCTCATCTTAAAGGATGAGGTTATATAGGAAACCTCTAACTGTGGTGACATAAAGATTGTAAGTCATGAGGTTTTGGGAGAGGTTCTCATAGAATTCCTTTCAGATAAGGAATCCAACAAAGGAACCATGCCACAAATGACTTTGAAAAGGTGTTCGAAGGCTAATATCTTGAAGAGGAGAGGTGAATGGGAGAGAGGAACACAAATAAAGTTGGCGCGCAAGTATGACCACACAAATCATTTGACGTGCAAGTCTTGGTGATGCAAGTGTACTTGAGCGGCATGGATTCACCTGGGAGATGAAGAATCTATAGGGTAATACTTGGGTGATACTTAACTCAAGCCTTTAGTATTATCCTAAGATGTTTCCAAAAGGGAGGTGCGCAAGTTTCATTGAAAGGGTAGGGCGGCGCGCAAGTGTTTCCACTTTTAAGGAGGTATGGACACTTAGGTGCGCAAGTGTTGATGAATCCTAAACACTTAGGCCTTATCCTACTCCTTCAAGTCTTCCATTCTAGGTAAAAAGTTACCTTAGAAGCTTTCGGAAGCGTTGAGTTGAAGACTTGGGCGACCAAAGCTTGAATCTGAGTTTTGGAAAATTCGTCTTTGAAATGGGGGGCCCACAGGGGCTATTTATAGGCCACCGAGAACCTTGGGCAAAAAAAATAATAGGGCACATAAGTGACTTGCGCGACCCATATGTGGCGCGCAAGTGACTTGTGCGGCGTGCAGGAAACTTGCGCGACTCCCTCCAAATGGGTTCCTAGTCCATGCCTTTGTCAATTTTTGATGTTCTTCAAAGGGTGACCCTCTTTGTGCTTAAGGTATTCCCCTTTTCCATTCATTGGACTCTGTGATGGAAAGGAGCGTCAACAGGTATCATACATCATTTGGTTATATGGTATGAGGATGATTCATTAGATAAAACATTAATGAAAATGATTTAATTTATTTTGATGGTTTTTATGACCATCGCGAACTTATATCATTTTATTTAATATCTTTTTTTATATATTGGTTTCAAAACATTATATAACTTGTAATATTTATAATAAAATCTGATTTAACCATAATAATGGTTTTATGATCAGCCTTGAAGTCGGTAATGAAAAATGAAAATGCATCATCTACAATGATGGTAAATCGACACATCACAGACAATGTTTTCTTTTTTTAGAATAAAAGGGAGAGGAGAAGGGGTTTGACGATGGATGTTCCATTAACATAATAAAGTTAAAATATATATAAGATAATGAAGTTATCATATATGTTTGAATAGAGTAGATAAGGATAGGATAAGAGAAGAAAATAAAATAAATTGAAAGGGAAGGATTTAGGGTTTTACCTCTTGAATTATTCTCCTTGAGAATCTCTTTAAGGCACTTGGGTTTGGTCTTTTATTGAGACCAGAAGATCCTGAATGTGGGGGAAAGGTTTTTGAGAGGAATTGGGTAGAATATGAGCAAGCTCCAAAGATTATAAGGTGTAAGAAAAAGAGGTGGTGAGGAGTGGTATTTATAGTGGAAGAGAGGATGTTTTTTTATTATTTTATTCTTTAGTTTAATATTTTAGCTAAAGACTACCAATAGTGATGATTCTTATGACAAAATATAGTAACTAGTGCATGTGAGTTCAAACCAATGGGTGCTACCTCATTCATACATTAGTCATGACTCAATAATTCATGTATTTAGCTAATACCAAAAATTCAACTATTTTAAAAAAATCCCTAAAATTCATCCTAACCATTTTTTTACGTGTAGATTTCCAAAAATACCAATTTTAATATTATAACCATTTTTACGAAAAAAAATTAATTATGGTCTCATAAAATTATCTTATAATTATAATACAGCAAAATTATAATTTATGGATCTATTTTATGAAAATAAATTTTCCTTCAAATCATTACATTAATTATAAAATTGTAAATAAACATTTATATTCCACAAAAATATCAACACTTAATTTATCATTTTTAAAACATTTATTTACTTATTCTATGATATAAATATATCATATTTTCATTTATGAGATACCTTAATTTTATTTATATTTTTATAGGTGATGTTATTATTCTAATGACCAGAATACTATTCTTAACGGTCGCATTACTATTCCAATGATCATGTTAATATTTAATGGTATATCGTGATTAATTTAAGCTATAAGCTATCAAATAAATTAAATTGATTTAAGAAGATACATATTGTAAAATATTGGGGTGTTACACATGTTATATTGATTCATTCCCCTTTTTATTCCTCTTACTGGACTCTTAGCTTGGCAAAATTGGCCGAAGGGTGCTTTTTTTTAATTCAAGGGGATGGGGTTTTTATTATTGGGGAAAAGGGTAGTGCAGCACCACTTGAAGTGGCACCAAAAAAATCTCCTATAAAAGCCCCCCCCCCTCCATTCATATGAAATCAACCTTCTCTTTTCTTGTGGTGCTCTGATCTACTTCTCTTCTCCCATGGTGCTCTGCTCTGCCCTCGAAGCTCTGTTTTACGCCCTCTGTTTCGAAACCTCTCCTCAAGGCAATTCTATTTATATTTTAGTTTATCTAATATTTTCATTTATTTATTTAATTATTTAGTAAAATAGTTAATGTTTTATAATTAGAATTTAATAATCATGTAATTGCATTTAGTAGTTAATTAAATTAAGTAATTAATTATAAATATTGATTATTTAATTTAGTTATCTAATTAATTATAATTAGTAATTAATTTATTATTAATTAATTGTAAGTAGTACCTAGTTAATTGTAATTACTAATTAATTAATTAGTAATTAATTAATTAAGTAATTAATTGCAATTAATAATTAATTAATTGTAATTAGTACTTAGTTAATTGAATAATTAATCATAACTAATAAACAATTAATTCTAATTAGTTTTTACATAAATATTATTAGTAATTACCTTATTATTACTTAATTGCTATTAGGGATTGGGTAATCATAATTAGCAATTAATTAATTACAATTAAAAATTAATTAATT
Organism: Viscum album; assembly: GCA_963277665.1. NCBI lineage: Eukaryota > Viridiplantae > Streptophyta > Magnoliopsida > Santalales > Viscaceae > Viscum > Viscum album. The sequence goes on along the minus strand of OY728166.1, from coordinate 452,781,004 downwards.
GTAATTACTACTTAATTAATTGTAAAAAGTAATTAATTAATTTTAATTAATTAATTCTAATTAGTACTTACAAAAATATAATTAGTAATTACTTTATTATTACTTAATTGTAATTAGACGTTAGATAATTATAATTAGAAATTAAATAATTGTAATTAACAATTTTTTAATTGTAATTAGTAATTAATTAATTGTAATTAGTGATTAATTAATTTTAATTAGTGATTAATTAATTGTAATTAGGAATTAGGATTTAATTAAAAAATTACATACATAATTGTAATTAGAAGTTAATTTATTATTAATTAATTATAATTAATAATTAATTAATTTTAATTAATGATTAATTAATTTTAATTAATGATTAATTAATCGCAATTAGTAATTAAGAATTAATTGACAAATTTTTACTTACATAATTGTAATTAGTAGTTAATTAATTATTAATTAATTGTAATTAGGGATTAGGTAATTATAATCAATAGTTAATTCATTGTAACTATTACTTAATTAACTATAATTAGTAACTAATTAATTTTCATTAGTAATTAATTAATTGTGATTAGTAATTAGGAATTAATTAACAAATTTATATTTAAATAATTAATTGCAATTTATAATTAATGAATTCTAATTAGTACTTACATAAATATAATTAGTAATTACTTTATTATTACTTAACTATAATTAGGGATTAGGTAATTATAATTAGTAATTAATTAATTGTAATTAATAATTAATTAATTGTAATTATTACTTAATTAATTGTAATTAGTGATTAATTAATTATAATTAGTAATTATGAATTAATTATCAATTTTTTACATACATAATTGTAATTAGTATTTAATTTATTATTAATTAATTGTAATTAGGGATTAGGTAATTATAATTAGTAGTTAATTAATTATAATTAACAATTAATTAATTATAATTATTATTTAATTAATTTTAATTAGTAATTAATTAATTGTAATTAGCGATTAATTAGTTGTAATTAGTAATTAAGAATTAATTAACAAATTTTTACTTACATAATTGTAATTAGTAGTTAATTTATTATTAATTAATTGCAATTAATAATTAAGTAATTATAATTATCGGTTAATTAATTGTAATTAACAATCAATTAATTGTAATTAGTAATTAATTAATTGTAATTAGTAAATAATTAATTGTAATTAGTTATTAATTAATTTTAAGTAATTAATAGTTAATTTATTATAAATTAATTTTAATTATAAATTAATTAATTAATTGTATTTAGCGATTAATTAATTGTAATTAGTAATTAATTAACTATAATTACTACTTATATAACTGTAGTTAGTAATTTATTTATTATTTCTTAATTTTAGTTTATAGTTACTTATAATTACTAAACTGATTAATTGATGATTTTTATTCATATTGATAAATTGTTTATATTATGAATGATTATATATCAAAATGCATTTGAAAAATTGCTTCTAGATTAAAGTATTTCATTATATTCTAAGTATGATAATGAATTTAGTTTTTCATCTACCTTGACCTCAGTTTGTAATTGAAGTTATGAACTTGAATTTAGTTGTTATATATATTTTGTGCATATCAAGTGTTAGGGTTATAATTAATTGAATTCTCTCTTGAGTAAAGTGTCCCCGGGTAGTGGTGCTTTGGGTTGGACCACCTACTTTATTGGAGGCTTGTCTTGGTTAGGAAAGTGAATGAGGTTGGCTATCTGTTGCTTCGGGCTTACTCATGTGGAGTTTTCCAATCTCATATAACTCTATGCTTTTACATGATGTGTTTGTATACCTCATGCATGTGATGCAGGTAGATATGTATGAATATGCTTTACTTCTATTTTTGGGTAAACAACACAAACTCGTGGGTTATGTAAAGAGTTACACATCAAAATGGTTTGAACATATTGATTTGGTAGAGGGAATAAGATTCCAACCTAAATTACTAGAAGCATGCATACATAAATTATTTATCTGATCAGATTTAATTAATAACAATGGTTTATTTTAGAGAAAAAATATGGTTGCCTATATTTATTTCAATGGGAAAATAATTGAGACTGAACAAGGGTGTAGTTATAGTATATGGCCAGAAGGAGTTGTGATGCTTGGAGGCTATAGAACTTTGGAATCTATTCAAAGGAAAATTCATCAAAAGTTAAAATAGATGAGGAATCAAGTGATAGAGTCCATCACATATAGACAATTGCAATTTATAGATAGGTTTTGGTATGTGGCCTATCCATTAACTGATTATAAAGAATGGTAACACATACTTTCATTGGTTAAGTATCAACCTGAGAATCAAATGATGGAGTTGTATGTCACTATAGCTACATTGGAGGTTCCATCAACATTGGAAGTTGGGTTATCACAACGTCATGATACTACATCACATCCTCCTACTATAACACTTCAAAAATTTCCATCATCAATGGTAGTTGTTCTATCATGTCCTCCGACCACAGTTTCTATGGATAGTCCTTCGCATACTTTAGATGCGATGGTCAATGATTTTGAGGATGGTGATGATTTAAAATAATAATATGAAGAGGAAGTTAAAGAAGAAGAAGAGCATGTAGAAGAACATTCTGTTCCCACTCATGTGAGGTCCAACCGACCGTTGAACCATCCTCCACTATTAGCTTCATGGTCGACTGAAGGCATGAATCGCTTTCCATAATTTGATTGGTCACTTATTACTCCTAATACATAATTTCAAGGAATTATTAGTGGCATAAATCGAGTGTCAGATGAAGGTGTTATGTATATTAGAAGAGATTTTGAGAGTAAAGAAGCAATGAAAAATGTGATAAAACAATATCACATTGAAAGACATTACTCTTATGTTGTAAAAGAGTCAAAGAGGTATTATTATGTGATATGATGTGACAAATATGATTCAAACTATCAAATGCATCTGTGAGCTATAATTGACAATACTTTTCACAGTTTCCACATCATGAGATTTACTTCACACACATGTGTGAACCCAAGAATTTCACAAGAACACTCCTCATTTGATGTTGAGTTTTTTTCAACTATTATTATTGAAATGATAAGAGCATGTTAAGACGTTCCTATCATTCTGGTGGTGGAGTGAATCAAATAGCTTTTTGGGTATCAAATCTCTTACTAGAAGGCATGAACAGCATGGCATAAGGCTATTGTGAAAATGTATGGTGATTGGGATGACTCTTATCAAATTTTACCACAACTTATGGAGATTTTATTCCACAATAATCAAGTGATATATTGATTACATACTATTGAATATGTTAACCAACACAACCAAGTTGATCAGTTTATGGTTGTGTTTGATAGATTGTTTTGGACATTTTTACCATGTGTGATAGCTTCTAGACATTTCAAGCAATTTATATAGATTGATGACACATTTTTTTATGGAAAGTATACCAGAAATTTATTGATTTATTCTAGATAATATGGTGATCAATCCCCTCTACCTTGGGAATTTTCAATTGTGGAGAAGGAGAAATTCTCATCGTAAATCTGGTTTTTTACTTGTCTACGAGAGTTTTTTATAGATGCAGAAGGGATTTGTATTATTTCAAATCACCATAGAGAAATCAAGGAGGTAGTATAGTCTGAGGTTCTATCCTAGATACCACCCTATTCTCATCATCGATACTGTATTTGACACATTTCTAACAATGTGTGAAAGAAGTTTAGAAATGAGTCAATGAAGAAAACAATCATAAAAATTGGTATGAATATCCTTTTTAATTTTAAAAATCACTGTCATAGTTATTGTCATATCTTTTTAGATTAGTTCTTGTTTGATAGCATATGAGCCTCAACAACAAAGGATGAAGGAGCATCTTGAAGATATTCATAGAGTTCATCCAGAAGTTTATGATTACATGATGCAAATCCCAAAGCATAAATAGTTGTTGGAATATGAAAATGGTAGGATATATAGACATATGATGACCAATATAATAGAATGTATAAATGGAGTTTTCAAGGGGGTTTAGAAATTACTCATCACTGGTAAATAAGAATATTTGAATATATGTTACTCAGAAGAGGTACAATTATAATATAATATTAGTATAATGTTTTAAATGTAAATTACAGGTTTGGTATAAGAGACCTTTTATCATAGCGTAAATTATTTTATAGAATGAGTAAAGTGTGATGAAGAGGGTCTAAATAGAGGGATGTGTTATGGACACCATTTCCAGTGCGAGCTAGATAGAGTTCTTCAGGAGGCTGCAACATTTCATGTAGCTTCATTTGATCATGTTGAGCAATGATTTGAGTCCACTGATATTAGTGATGATATGTCTTGTAGAAGTGGTCATGTGCGAGTTGTTCTACAAGAGAAGTGTTACTGTGAATGTGGCAACTTTCAAGTATTACGATATCCTTGTTCCCATGTGATCGCAGCATGCGCTTACGTACACTTATCTTAGGAGCAGTTCGTTGATCCAATTTATCGACTAGAGAGTATCAATGACTATTATAGTAATACTTGGATGTCAATTGGATAATATAATAATTTCTGGTTATCTGATGGTGCACCCACTCTTCTACTAAACAAGACTCAGCTTCGACCGAAAGGGAGTCCAAAGTCAACTCGTATTCGAAATGAGATGGATTGGCCTAGCGAACAGGCACTTGGATGGAGGTGCAGTATATGCCACCAGGAAGGTCACATGAGGATATGTTTCCCTAGACACATTGGGCAATCATCTAGTAGTTAAAATGATTCATGTACTCTATCAGTTACTATAAAAGTTTGTACATGTAATCATTTTTTTCATTATCACCATTTTTAATCATATTTGTCTTATTTTTATATTGAATAACTTTAAAAAAATATACTTATATATTATAATACATACATATATGTAGTATAAAAAATAATATATATCAAAAATATATTTTATATTACATTGGTAAATATAATGTTTATATATATTTAGTAAAAACATAATTTAAATATAAGAATTATTCTTTCCAAAAAGATATATTTTAATTATCAAATAAAAAATGTTGTGTTAAATTGAAATCATTTTCAAACATAATAAACATTTTATGAAAGATTTTTTTGTGCTTCTAAAATAAATATTCATGAAGTACAAACACATAACATATATTCAGTTATTACTAGGGAAATTATATTTAAATAAATTTCATACATTACATGATAAAAAAATTTATAGAACAAATGTTTTATAATGAAAAAATTACATTTCATAGTTTAAAAAACAAAGTATTCATTAGTAAAATATGTTATGTGTAAGTTTAAACTCATTTCATAGTATAACAAAATTATTTCACAAAGAAAATGTTGTGTGATTCTAAAATAGAAAACACTTAACATATGTGGTCACTTGACAAAACATACTTCATCTTTATGAAAAATCAAAAATAAACTTAAAAAATATTTTATACCAAATCATAAAAACATGTATGAGTTAAATAGTTATTGAAATTACTATTCTATTATTCATACATTCAGATGAAGTAGCCTTTATTATCTGCCCAACAACCATACGTGTCATGTGACGTGTTGGCATGGGGACCTGTTAGACTTATTACTATTCAGAGAGCACAAAATTTTCATCACAATGCACCTACAAAAGCCATTTTTCCATACCTCAGATGTGCTGGATTTTATGGAGTCGTCATGTGTGACTTCAAGAACATTGATCATCACTTTATTGTTGCATTGGTTTAGTGATGACATCCAGAGACACACACATTTCATCTCCTTGAGGGGAATATGACAATTACTTTAGAGGACGTCACCTACATGCTCGGTCTACCCATCCATGGACAGGAAGTTACAAGTGACACTATTGACGACTGGTGTGCAGTCGTACACCGTCTACTAGGCGTTGACATCATTAACATACCACGTGTCCTCTAGGGCTCCTTCCTATGCATGGGGTGGCTTGATGAACATTTTGATTTCATTCCTGATGATGTGGATTAGGAGACACTTATTCAGCACATACATGCTTATATTTTGCGATTGGTCGGAGGCATGTTGTGTGTCGACTACTCTACCACCTTGGTACACATGATGTACCTCCAATTACTTGTGGATCTTGACCAGACGACTATACACAATTGGGGGTCCGTTGTATTATCACATTTGTACATATGTATCTGTACTAGTTGTCAAGTCGATGCGCATCAGATTGTGGGCTATATGGATTTGGTACAGATGTGGGCCTAGGATCATTTTCTATGCATCGCTCCTCGAGCTATCACACCACTTCCACAACATCTATTTCGGGACTGTCCTCGGGGGCGCTGGTATGTTTACGTCATTACTTTGAGTTATTTAGTACTTTTATTAATGATTTTTATAAAATTACTGTATATTACTACTTTTTAACCAGGTGGAATCATGCTTAGAAGTATGTACATACTCTGAGTCCTAGTGTGCACAATTTTCTACAGATATTTAATGCCATACAGCCAGCTAATGTAAGTTAAACATTAAATTTTTCTATAGAAAAATTCATTTTGTTATTACTTTTTAATTTATTTCAATGTTATATTAATAACATTATCATGTTAATTTATAATTTATTTTTTGAGTTTACATTTCAGGTTTCATGGACCCTATATACAAGTTTTGTATATGCATCTCTTCCACCACATAGATATGATTGGAGATCATGGGGTGGTGGTGTCACTCATCCACTTCCACGTCATTGAGTGGCACCCATCAGACTGGGTCATGCATTAGTTTGGCTATATACAACATATCCCCATGACACCATGATATCCTAATGGGTTATATTCCATTATGCTTGCGAGTAGATAGATGATAGACTGGTGGTAGTTTCATACACGTTATATCGAGCTTTGGGACACGCATGCCCAATACAATATCTTTCAGCATGGATATCCCACAACATGCTATTAGTTAGATAATCAGGGGGATTATGCAGACTCGTAACGACGGCACACCATCATATACCTTATGCGTTAGGGGATTGGAATTCGGTGGTTGGTATGTTTACTAAGATTTATTATATTTTTTTAGCTCATGTTTCATGTTAATTTGAATGTTATTTCATTTGCAGTCAGACAGTGTTACTCATCTTTCACATATCACAAATCCTCAGGAGGAGATGTTTATTAGGAGGGATGTAGTTCACACAGATGTGTTGGCTCTCAATGATCCTATTAATTTCATACGTGAGAGTTTCTATGATGAGAATCCACAATTATATCTCAATCCATATGCTCCGGATGAGGCTTCTGAGGATGATGATGTCTCTGTTGTGCCTGCTGAGGATAATGCACCGCCGCCGTCACCACCAGCTGGAGGACAGAGACATAAGTGAGGGTAGAGGTGATGATATAGACATCTGAGAGAGGCTCTTTTAGATGTTGTTGCACCACGGAGACATGATCCTGCACATCCAACTGAGGATCTTGCATAGCCTGAAGATTCATATCCATCACATATGTCGTCTCCACTAATTTTATTGGACTATGAGTTGTGTGTGGTAACGCATCTTGTGGTGGCCCCTTCTCCCATCGACGATGATTTATTCAATCTTGCACTTACCTTATTTTAAGGAGCTCTGGGGTCATATGGCTCCACGTATGATTTTGGGTCATCCTCCACACGTAATGTTGGCCAGTCCTCTACACACCACTATGAGGAAGCACTCGCAACACCATAAGAGGAGGAACCCATGCATATAGCTAAGACATTGGAGCAATGGAGACATCAGAAGTGGAGTGGGCATGGGGCTTATATGTCGGGTTGTGGTACTGAGGGACATCATCGTTGATGTATTCAGATGTTATGTTGTATATATTAAAAAAACTATTTACTGTAATGATTAATTTTTTTTAAACAAATAAAAATAAATTAAAAAATATAGTAAAGAAAAACTAATTTACATGAACTATTAATGATTTATATATTTTCAAAGTCACATACTTGTAACATTATTATGTTTCATGTACGTGACTTCAAAAACGTATAAATTATAAAGTACAAATACAATTTAAATGAAATTTTTCATAGTGACTAAACTTATAAAAAAAATTGAAAAATGAAAAGAAACTCAAAAATATAGTAAACAAAAATTATTTTACATGACATAAACTTAAATGTTCAAAAACATTACATTTATAGTTTACATAATTTATGTGCATATTTTCTATTAAGTTTTATATTATTAATTCAATTATTATGAAATATTATTAATTATGTTATTATTATTGAATGTTATTGTTTATATATATATATAATTATATATTTATAATTAAACATAAATATACATAATTTTTAAAAAATATTTATATGATTATAAATAAAAAGTTATATATTTACTTCATTATAAAATTATAATAAATATATTTAAATAATAATTATATTTATTATATGGAAAATGGTGAAGACCATGGGTTATCCACCCATGATCTCAAAAATTATTCAAAGAAAATAATAGAAGCATACAAGATGGAGGCGACATAAAAAACTAGTGAACAAACACTGCTACAAAAGTCAAACATATCCAGATTTAGAAGAACATCAGTGGGAGCAGCGGTCAGCACCCCTGCCTTGCGGATGTCATCCTCTCCTCCATGTCTTAGGTTATTGCCACGACTCATTATTCACTTTAGTTTCAGTGTTTTCCTCTAGTGGTGAGGGTCTAGGTGGATCATATTGATCTGGTGATTTCAAGATAGATCTCCTTGCAGTAATCATTTCAGAACCATGAGCGCTCCCAAATTCATCTCAGAAGACTTCCTTATTGTTTGATCTATTAAGAATGTCAAGCAGGCTAAAGGAATTTTTCTTAGAGTTCGACACTTCATTCATGGGACTAACTGCCCTCTATTCCGATGGGGGGTCGTAACTACATCCTAAGAAGCAGCTCCATCATTGATCAGTGGTAGGGGAGAGTAAACATGTTTCCCTTTCCTATTTTTAAAAGAACACCGCTCCTCCCAAAACTGAGTATCAGCTTACATTTGGGCATCATGTTCCAAATCAGACTCATCATGATGGTCTTCATTGTCTTGAATTCCTGCCATAAGAACATCATAAAAGGATTCATTATCATTTTCCTTACCAAATTCGCAGCCCTCTTTGTGTGTCGATCCAAATAGAGAAGAAGTCTTCTCCATTGAAATGTAGTCATCTAGTGCATCAACACCTATCGATTTTTGGAGATCCCCTACTTGCCCCCCCCCGACCAGAATGAACCAAGGGGTCCTGCACCTAGACATGCTTCAGCTACTGGTCAAGGGGCTTAAGTCTTTCCTCCTTAGAGACAATCGCTTGGGTCCCACTAGGTTTTACCTCCATCGAGGAGCCATGATACTTATTTCCATGGGTCAAAGATACAACTTTTATATGGATTTTTCTAACATTCCTACATTCAGAAACATCATGTCCCACCAACCTGCAATAATTGCAGAATGTGGGGATTGATTCATAAGTAAACTCAACATCAAATTTCTCACCATTAGCCACTAATATGGTACAATCAGGTAACTTATTTTGCAAGTCCACATAAACTAGAACTTCGACAAAGTAACCAAATTTCTCATGCACTGTATCCTCATCCATATTCACGGGGACACCAATGCAGGAGACTAAGCCGTTCAAAATCGTTGCCCCCATAAATTAAAAAAAACATGCTCAAATTTTTCCCTCTTAGCCCACCCCTTTATTTGATGTATACCCTTGGGTGACTACATGTGTTAAGAAGAATATGAGTTTTAGAAGGATAAAGAAAATGTTTTTAAATAAATATTTTTGTTTTATTATGTACAAGTTATGTAAGGTCCTAATTTTTCAAATACACTAAATCTTTAGATCCTGGTTTTATAATGCTATTATGTTGTTTATCTTTAAAATGTTGTAATAGTCATGTAAAAAAAAGTAGTGTCACTATAATTATACACACTCACAAATAAAAATATCCTATGACATCAAAGCATGAAGAATTCCTACCGGTGGTTCTATTCTCATAATCTTTTGTATTAGAGATTACCAAGTGTGAACTTCATAAGAAGAAAGTTCATTCGCTTATGAGTACTCACACCTGACTTTCTAAACACTATGTGTCAAATCATAGTATGTTATCCAACTGAAAAACTATATTAAGAATATTTTCATAACACTTCAAGGTTCTTATTATAGAGGGGAACTGTTATGACCTTATTAATGCGACAATTATTCTTAAGATAATATTACATTAAAGTCATGCAGAACAATGAAAAATATTTAACAAAATGTTTAATTAATATTAAATACATCGAATGTACGTGTAATCAAAGTATAGTCATTTGGTTATAGGACACCAACTCTAACAAAAATAATAACTCATTTAAAAATTAAATTATACAAAGGACAATAATTTATACATTCACACATCAATACATCCATCCATATTAAATAAATAAATCATACAAATAAAATAAATAAAAATAATTAAACAATTAAAAGTTTTAAATAAAAATCATACCTTCTTAAAAGTTGGAAATATATGTTGAAAAAGAAACCCAACAGAGTTTCGCACCAAAATACATAACAGAATAATTGCAAATAGAGGGGGGAGTCATCTCTATTTATGATTTTTGGCATGCCTCCCTTGTAAAAATTTAGAAGGACGCATAAACGGAGCTCAAAATCCCTCTACCACACTAAAATAAATAAGTGTGAACCTTGTTTATGCTCCATTAAAAAAAACAAAAAAAACAATTAAAAAACTCCCATATCAGTCAGATTTGAGTTTTTTTTAATGGGTTTTTTATTTTCTTTTGTTTAAATGATATAGGGTCCCCAATATTTTTAAAAAGGGGACCCAAGATGCATGAACCTCATTTACGCATCCTTCACAAAGTGAATGAAGTATGAATGAATGAGGTTCATGCATTTCCCTATTGAGTTTTATAAAAGGACCCCCCCCCCCTTCAAATATCCTTCTTCTATTCTGGAATTTATTGCGAAGCCCTGCAGAATTTTTTTCTCAACAAATATCTATTACTTTTAAGAAGGTAAAATTTTTATTTAAAATTTTAATTGTTTAATTTTTATTATTTATTTAATTTGTATGGTTTATTTATTTAATTTTTTATGTGTAGAAATTAGTGTTTGTGTGTATGATTTATTTATTTAATATGTATTAATGCATGCATGAATGTGAAAATTACTTCCTTTTGTATGATTTATTTTTTGAATGAGTTGTTGTTTGTTGTGCGAATTCATATTGAATGTTAAGGAAATTTAGATATGGTATGTCTAAAATGTAATTTATATTTAGGGAAATAAAATTGTTTTTAAAAACGTATATATTTTTAATTTAAATGGCATGTTTAACATATTTATATGTATATAAAATATTTTATTTTTAAAGTAATATTAATTTAAATTATAATATTTTATACACTAGTTATATAATTTATTAAAAATGTAGTAGTTATATTAAGTATCATATTTAAATTTATTAAAAAATATATAGAAAATTCTTTTTGTTAATGGTATAAAAAACAGTTTTCTATAAATAATAATTTTTAATTATATTAAGTGTAAATAATTATTATTTGAAGTAATAAAGTATGAAATATAATTAATTAAATATTGTAAAATTGAAAAATGACAAAAACAATTATATATATTTAATTTTATTAAATTGAAAATAACATAAGTTTATATTATTTTAATGGTTTTTATGTAAGTTTAAATTATATTACTTTTATTTACTAATAATAATAATTTTAATCAATAAATTGAAATTATATTTAGTATGAATGATTATTCTTTCAAGTAATAAAGTAGAAAATATATTTACTTATATTTTGGAAAGAAGTATAATGAAAAAAATTGTGTGTGTGTGTGTAATTTTATAAAATTGAAAATAACATTATTGTTCAGTATTGTAATGTTTGTTATGTAAGTGTAAATTATATTAGTTTTAATTAAATTTATTTAATGTTATTATTAAATATATATATATATATATACATACAAATTTAGAAGTTAAATTTTTGGAAAACATGTATAGATATTTAATATATATTTCATCTAGTAATAGGTTTATATAATATGTATAACATAATAAGTATATCAAAAAACAAGTTAGGATTATTGTGTGATGATTGATCTTGAGATGACCGACCAATGCATAATGGAAATTGCATGTCTTTTTTTGTGTATATGATTATATAATTTGTAATAATTTCATTTTCATTTCCGCATTGATGACCTGCGAGTCATATTTCACTAAGTTTGTAAGGATCTGTGTGTCCTCTTAAAAAAAGTTATGTATTTCATACCCCTAGACCCCCTCACATGCATGTGAGTAAATTTGTAATTAAAAGGCGATTGACAAGAGGCGTCCCCGAAGAGGCGTTCAACTAGAGGTGTTGTTGTTTGAAAGGAGACTAGTGGTTTCTGAAATATTTTACAATAGAGACACTAGGAGTCCACCCATAGGTTTGGTTATTTTATTAGATAATGATACACTAATCCATAGTAAGTCTCAAGATCAAGTCATGATTATTTATTTATAAGTAATTAAAATTTATGAAACATTTGATAAGTGGTAAAAAATATATAACGTTATATTAAATTTGATTTGATAATAATATCAACATCACTATACCTCAAGATGAAGTCAATTATTCAATCATAACCAATTTAAATAATTTAAATTTTTGATGTAGTGTATAATATTTTATTAATTATTTTTTTCTAGGTAATCATGTATGTGCAAATTTATTACAACAGTGAGGCAATTTATACCAAACAGGGTTTTAGTTATAGTTTTCCACCTACAAGAGTAGAAAATATTCATGGTTGTTTGACATTGGGTGAAGTTCAAAATAAGATTCATAGTCAGTTAAAACTGAGGGCTGATCAATCCATTACTTCAATAACATATCAACATCTGAAACATCCTGAACATTTCTGGCACATCGAGTACCCTCTGGACGATGATGAGGATTGTATGGATGCATATTTATTATTTAGATAGCAGTGTGCTAATGGTTTGATGGAATTGTATGTGGTGATTTGTGATATTGATGTGGTGCAACTGATTACTATAGAACTATGTTTTGTGAGCTCTGTAGAAGTCGATCCTTCACAATAGTCTTATTCATTGTCTCATTTTTCACAAACCAAATCTGGTCACCACTGAAACCGACGCCAAACCCGGACCGTGACAAGTCCCAAAGGGTGTTCCCAATCCCCACGGGCTGGAACAAGTGCCCGGGTATCATAAAATGAGAATTGGGAATGATTTACCTGATTTTATAAACTTAAAACAGCAAATGGATCCAATAAAACGAATCTAGATTTTTTAAACTAAACAATATTTTACAAAAAAAATCAGAATTGAATTAAATAGTTTAAAATAAATCACCAATACTATAACAAAGGTACAAAACCAAAATGAAATAGCCCAAGAACCCTCATGGCAAGGAGCACCACCCTCAATCCATCTCCACAAGACTTCACTGCCAAGGACCTACTGGAAACCCGAACCACTGGCACTAAAAACGGTACCCAACCCGCGAGAACAAAATAACCAAGTCTACTTACACACAAGGGTGTAGTTATGGTGTGATACAATGCCTAGTAGGATACCACCACTAAGATATTCCATGTGATAAACATTCAAAGATGAAAAACTTGCAAGTTTTCATAAATAGGAAATGCTAGTTACAATTTCTAAAAGATGCAACTTAAAAATTAAAACAGTTTTCAAATGGGCTATCATTAAGAATCAAAACTTTTAAAAATAATGTCAACACTAATAAATTTTCCATCCAACCATACCATATGCCGATGGTAAACACAAAGTAACTAATGAGCACGAGCAATAGAAAATAATCCTTAGGCACTAGCTCGTTGTGGGTCCCAGGTACCTCGTATCTCGGTGAGAGTAACCATCACAATATTTTTTCTTGTGCACGAACCACTAGTAGGGAACATAATCATAATATAGTGGTCCTCAATCGTCATCATCATAGTTTAGTTAGTGTTGTAAGAGTCAATCTTGCTATGTGAAACTGATGCCAAACACCACAGATTCACTAGTATACTAGTACACGTCCACCCACCTAGATACCCAGGTTTCCCCTTTTGCTCAAACAAGTTCAAAAAGTTAATAAATATACTTTTCATAATAAAATATCATTTCCACATAACAAGTTCACCAAACATCCCACATGTACATCACACAAGTCACAAAATCCACTTTTTCATTCAAATGCATTTTGAAATCATACTCACACCAAAAATAGCCCACACCACTTTTCACATTTCTTTAACACTTCCACAAATCCTTCAAATTTTTTTATAAAAATATTCCAAGACATTATAACTCACATAAAAACCCACTCAAATATCATATAATACTTCTTTTATCAACACAATTCATTTTTCACAACACACTCACACAAAACAGCCCACAACCATGTTTTGCAACTCTCTTTCCATTTGCTAAAACATTTCAACACTTTATAAAACATTCTAAAAAAATATTTGACATCTTAAATAACCACCTTACCTTTCAAAAACCCATATTAGGTGAACACACCCACCAAACAGTACATATAAACCCTTTTTCCCACTTTGTTTAACCAAACAAAACATTCACAATTTTCATAAAACAAACCCAGGGGGTGTAACTATGTTTCGCACCCAAAAACCATTTCAGATACCTCATTCAATTCCAAAACCATACCATTACCAATCCATAACATAATTTAAATCCCTAACAATATTTATTAAACTAACCCCAAGTGTTATAAAAATACCTCAATTAACACCACAAAAGACACACATGAAAAACCCACGTTTTCATAAATCACTTCCAAGAAGTACAACATGGTTTTACACCTTGAACCCATTCAAAAACCCTATTTCAAGGCCCAAATGACACTAAGGAATTAACAAACCAGAATTGGAATCCCCTTTAAACACCAATAAGTCACTTCCATGTGTTATAAAATACACCCAAACATTACCCCAAGAGTCACCCATGAAAAGTACCCAATTTCAAGCCATAATGCAACTATAAAATTAAACGCTTAAGAAAATCCATCAAAAACGGTTTTCAAACCAAAAGAATAATATGAGGAACATTAAAAATAGTAAATCAAGCAAGCTAACTCATCAAAAATTGCTTACAAATGGAACCACCTACCTTTTGAGTCAAAACCCTTGAATCTTGGTGTGAAACCTCAACCGCACCTCCGCCGCACCACAAGGAAGTGAAAACAAACCCTAAACCATAAGATTTCACCAAAAAGACCCCAAATCAAACCCTAGGTATGAACCCTAACTTCTGGACACTCTATAAATTCATGAAAGAGGGATGAAACCCTAAGGAGAAGGAAGGAAATGAAGAGAGACACACTTACCTAGATAAATCTTGAAGAAAACGACCCAAATACACCAGTATATGAATTTTAAAACAACCATAAATGAAAGTGATGTTCTAATAAGTCTAAGTAGGTCATGTAGGAACTAGAATGAGATAAAAAGAGTAAAAATAGAAGGAGTTATGAAAGGATCAATTTACCTCTTCAAATCAGGAAAATTTGTGAAATCCAGAGATGTTTCATCCAAATTCGTAATACAATTGAGATCCAAAATGGAGGAGGAGAGAATGGGGGAACGCCTTGGGTAAGTGGTCTCAGGTGAGAGTTTGAATCACTGAAAAAAATTAAAATTTGAATTATATATTAAAGAATTAAAAAAATATTTAAAGTAGGAAATGGGCTTTCGGGCTGGCACAACACCTTAATAAAAACCCAAATATGTCATTATTATGGATTCATATGAGGTCCAAATAGATATGGTGGTTTTAATATACTAGGGTATTCCAATTGTGAAGTGGAATGGGTGTAAAATGTTGAAAAATTAAGGAGTTATAAAAGAAATAAAATTTATTTTTAAATCTAGAAATGGGCTCACAGTTTGGCCCAAATTTTGAAAACCCACAATTTCCACCAAAATACATGGAAAACCCCCATAAAAAAGCAAGGATGGAAATTAAATTAAAAATTAATTTAAAAGAATTAATTTATTTGACATTATTTTTATATTACTCCTGTGATAGAACCAAATTATGAAGAAGATGGTTAGATTTTGGAAAGAAATGTAGATGGCATCCCTTTATGTACTACTGATATAGTGAATGAAAGTTTATATGGGGAAAAAGAATATGTTGAGTCATCAGGAGATGATGTGGGTGGGGGTTATGCGGGGAATGAACCTTACGAGAATCCTTTGAGAGACATGCTTCCACGATAGTGTGATACAGGGAATGAACCTTCTGAGGTTCTTATGAGAGACATGCATCCACGATAGGGGGATATGGGGAATGATCCTTCTAAGGTTCTTATGAGAGTCAGGCATCCATGACATCCACCAGTTAGTGGTACTCATCCTACGGTATTGAGTTCCTTGGTTGAAGAAATGTCGCATGAACAACAATTTGATTGGGATGTCATTACACCAGCTTCTGAATTCTCTAGCATTATAGAGAATAGACACTACTAGAGAAATGTGCTTTGAATCCCCCTAACATGGGTGACTGCCTTTGGCGGTCGCTATAGGTGGCCTATAGCAACCGCCTTTGGCAGTTGTTGGGCTTAAAAAAAGGCTTCGCCCCCCCCCCCTCCCCTCGCGAAACCCTACCACGTGTCCCCTCCCATCGATCGTCACCGCCTATCCCCCATCGCCCTTCGCCCTCGCCGCCCTCCACCCCCTCCGGCCTCCGCCCCCTCTTCCCTCCACCCTTCCCCCTCCGCCACCTCCACCCCCTCCGCCCTCCGGCCTCCGCCCCCTCCGCCCTTCGCCCCCTCTGCCCTCCGGCCTCCACCCTCCGCCCTCCGCCCCCTCGGCCCTCTGCCCCCTCAGCCCTCCGCCCTCCGCCCTCCGCCCCTCACTGCCCATCCCCCATCCCCTCGCCACCCTCCGCTCCAGCTCTCTGCCATCCCCCATCCCCTCCCTCTTTGTCCCCCTCCCTCGCAGCACCGTCACCACCCGTCCCCTCCCTCACCGTCCCCTCCCGTGCGGCACCGCCGCCGCCCGGTCCCCTACCTCCCTACACGGCCGCTACTCGTCCCCTCACCGTTGTCGCCCATACACTCCGACTCCCCGCTATCCTCTATCCCCTCCCTCGTTATCCCACCCTCATTGCACCGTCGCCACCTCACCGCCTCCTCTCCTCTGGCTCACCGCCGTCGCCGCTGCCCGATCCCTCCCTCGCCACACCGTCTCCGGCTCCGGCTCCCCTCCACCACCTCTCCTCTCCCCCGCTGCACCTCCTTCGGCTCCCCTCCCTTCCAGGTTTGTAGCGCAACCAGGTATGACATGGGCTTTCACTTACATTCCATTATCTATTCTCTTGTTTATTATTCAGAGATGTAATTTGATTATTTTATCAATGGTCCACAAGCAATTGGTTAGTATTTATTTTAAATATATTTGATATGAAAAATGCATGTAATAAGTCTTGTGTAAATGTTTGTTATACAGATATTATTATGGATAAGAGTTGGATTTATCTTCCAAATCGAACGTCTAGAGAATATTTCAATGGCATTATGCAGTTTATTGACTTCACTAGAGGATTTGAAAGTGACTATATTAGTTTTCCATGTAGAAAATGTGCTAACAGATATAAATTAAAATGAGATACTGTGAGGGAGCACCTATTCTTTAACGGATTTCTGAAAAATTATAATAGTTGGACTCGTCATGGAGAAGAATATGTTCTTTTTAAAAATATGGATGCAGTTCATATGGATATTGATGCAAGGATGAATGATCCAATGCATGAAATGCTTACTAAAATGGTACGTGGGTTGGATCCTGAAGGAATTGACATCCAGAATCTTGAGACCGGTGAGATAAATCTTCGCTCTGGGGCAGATTGTTATTCGAGGAGGTTTTATGAAGCACTTGATTATGCAAAAACAGAATTATATCCTAGATGTACTTCTTATAATAAATTTTCATTTATCGTGGAGTTGTTTCATTTGAAGACTTTGAATCAGTGTTCAGACACATCATTCGACATGTTGTTGGTGTTATTGAAAAAGGTTCTTCCCATCGACGCTAAGATTCCCGAGTCGTATTACCATGCTCGTAAGTTGACAGAGAACTTAGGTTTTACATATGAGACCATAGATGCATGTGAAAACAATTGTATGTTGTTTAGAAAGGAAACTACCCATTTGGATATTTGTACGGTTTATGGCGCTTCCAAGTGGAAAGAGAATAGGGGAAATTAGACTCATCAAAGTCAGATTGCGATACAGGGGAAACTGATTGTCGTAAATCAAATGCATTACTTTCCCCTTAAACTGAGGTTAAAAAGATTTTTTATGTCATCTAAAGTTTCTAATTTAATGAGATGACATGCAAAAAGAATTCATGAAAGTGATATGTTAACCCACCCGGTAGACTCTCATGCATGGAAGGATTTTGATAAGAGACATCCCGACTTTGCTAAAGATGTTCGTAATGTCTGATTGGGGTTGGCAGCAGATGGTTTCAATCCATTCAAGTCTATGGTTGGTGCAACTCATAGAACATGGCTTGTGGTGTTGGTTTCGTATAATCTTCCTCTGTGTCTTTGTATGAAGCAATAATTTATATTACTTTCCACTCTTATTGATGGACTTAGAAGTCTGGGGGATAAGATTGATGTTTACCTTCAGCCATTGATTGATGAGTTGAATGAATTTTGGGACGATGGTGTGATGACTGATGACTGTGAAACGAATGAAATATTCAAACTACAGGCTGTTTTATTGTGGACAATCAATGACTTCCCGGCTTATGCAAATTTATCAGGATGGAGTACGAAAGGGGGATTTTCTTTCCCATGTTGAAATAAAAGTAAAAAATTTGTATGACTTAAAAATTCCAAAAAATGGACATACATGGGTCACAGACGTTTTATCCCCCCTCAGAACAGGTTCAGAAAAGACAGAGTGACATTTGATGGTTCTAGAGAGTTCATCCCAGCACCAAAGATCATGACAGGAGTCGAAATGTTATCGCATATTAAGGAAGAAAACATCCGCACGGTATATGAAATTAAGGATTTGGTGGCTCATCCATTATGTAATATTCGTGTTTTGGGTAGGCAGCACAGTCACAATTGGAAAAAGAAAAGTATTTTTTATAGTCTTCCGTATTGGAAAACTAATATGCTAAGGCATAATTTGGATTTCATGAACATTGAAAAAAAATGTTTGTGATAACATATTGTGGACCATTTTAGGTGTCAGTGGAAAATCAAAGGACCATGTTAATGCACGTCATGATTTGGAAGAAATGGGTTTAAGGAAACAGTTGAATTTACAGTTAGCTGAGGGAAACAAGGCATATATGCCTACTGCACAGTATATGATGACTACAAAGGAGAAAAATACATTTCTTTCCATTTTGAAGATGCTTAAGGTTCCTGATGGTTGCTCTTCTAATATTTCAAAGTGTGTGAATCTGAAGAGCAGGATATTGCAAGGGTTGAAAATTCATGACAATCACATACTACTTCCATAGTTGATTCCAATCACAATTTGTGATTGATTATCCCCCAATGTTTTTCATCTGTTTATTGAGATGAGTAATTTTTTTAGACATCTTTGTTTAAGAAATCAACGAATGAGTGATTTAAAAAGTTTGCAGGACCGAATTGTATTTACGCTTTGTCACTTTGAGAAACTATTTCCCCCGTCATTTTTTGATGTTATAGTCCACTTGAAAGTGCACCTAACTGATGAAGTAATGGTTGATGGTCCAGTGCAATTCAGGTGGATGTATCCTATTGAGTGGTATTTGAGTACATTGAAATGATTTGTACATAAAAGATCTTTTCTGTAGGCATCAATAGCCAATGGTTATTTGATGGATGAGTGTACTACTTTTTGTGAAGAATATCTTATGAATGTGGAAACAAAATTAGATAAGTCCTCTCGGATTCATGATGGTCCAATTGGAGAAGGAACCATATTTGATATGGATAACATCGAGTGGATACAAGCACATCGATATATCTTGTTCAATACTCCATCAGTTGCACCATTAATGCAGTAAGTGTCTTATCACTTTTATTGTTTAACTTTTACATGTTTTGTTTGCATAATTTGATCATTTAAACATCGCGTTATCATTTGCAGGAAACACATTAATGAGATTAAAGAAGAGATGTATCGTACGACTGAGTATCAAATTCAACAATCTCATTATGCATCATTTCATGATTGGTTCAAGGATTATGTACGTATAAATTGATTTTCATTATGAGTGAAGTATTATACTAATTTCGTTCTACATAAATCATTATTAAATTCTATGAATTATGTAGGTTCATAAGCTGAGGGAGTTAGGGAACTCCACACTAACTGAAGAATTTATCCAACTTGTTGAGGGTCCATCTATAACGGCTCATCGTTATAAAGCTATAGATGCTAATGGTTTTCGATTTCGCATTAAAGATGTTGACGAAAAATGAGCAACACAAAACAGTGGCATCGGTTGTCCATTCGTCGATTCTGGTTATTACTATGGTCAATAGATAGATATCATTGAAGTTGTATACGCACACGGGTTGAAGTACATATTGTTAAAGTGTAATTGGGTTGATCCAGTGCATGGATGTAAAGTCGATCAATATCAATTTTCATTGGTGAATTTTAACTATATGTTATACAAAAATGAACGAGTTGATAATAAACCTTTCATTTTGACATCACAAGTGGAATAAGTGTTCTTAGTTACTTTTCCTTTGAATCCAAGTTGGCAAGTTGTTGTGAAAATGTCCCGGTGAGGAGTGTTTTTATTTGAATAAGATAAACTCGAGACTGTTCCGTTTGTTTCCCAACATCTTGATAAACATATTGTAGTTCAACATGAAGAAGATATTTATTGGGTCAGAGTGGCCATTGAAGGAGAAACGGTCGATTTTCATGCTTAATGAAAGGTATAATTGTTTTCCCGCTATTCAGTATTGAATGTCCTAGGATATCATAAATTATATAACCATTTTATAAATCCTTGTAAGTTTTAATCCTCACTTTTGGAAGTTTATTCATTTATAAATATTTAGGGTGATTTCTCTTTTGGTATCTTCATGTTATTGTTGGTGTATCTTCCCATTGAGGTATTCTTCATTTGGTTCATGTGCTGCTTGAATTTGTATTAATTCGATCTGAAATTTGGTTATGCATTGATTGGTTTTGTACATAATTTGTATATCTGTTTTGTTAACTTTCTGATTTTTTAAAATCCATTCACAACTAATTATTCAATCCCTTTTTGTTTGATTAACAATTGTACAAGTTTGATTTTTTTTAAACAATCCAATTTATCTTTTGGACACTTTGGATAGTCCCCTTACTAATGTTTTCTATGACTGCAGACATGTCAGGGGAAGAGGATCCACATCATCCATTTGAGCCATCTACGTCTCGGGGTCGAGGTATGTTTGAATGTCATTGTGTCTATTTTTTATGTAATTGATAAACATATATATATATATATATATATAACATCTGTCAAATTATATATAAAATTGTTTTCAATATGATTAGACTCGACTGCTTATTCCTCTCGTAATAGAGGCTCTGGTCGTGGCATTTTATCATGGAATTCTAACACGACGTTTGATGTTTCCTTTGATGAGCTATTTCATCTGGTGGGATTGAATGACCCTACATTTATTCATTAGCTGGGTCATATCATACGTGACCCACATCAATTTTCATTGACCACACGTGACTGGGCTTCTATCCCTCAGGACACATTAGATCATCTTTGGATGGAGGTTCAGGTAAGAAGACCATTTTACTTTCTTCCCTATGTATAAACAATACTAACATATGTGATTTTTTTCATTAATATCAAAATTTGAAAGTATGCCACGATGAGTTTCGACCCGTGTGTATGAGAAAATTTCGTAAGATGTGGAAAGATTATAAAGGCAAAGTCAAGAGGGACCACTGGAAACCAAATGTGGGTGCCCCAGACATTCTGAAAAAAGTCCCAAGAGGTGTCCTCCCAGCTCAGTGGCGTGAATTAGTTGCATATTGGTCTACTGAGGGTGTTGCAGTTTGTATATTTATTTTGGTATATATATTTTCAAGAATGTGTGATTTGTTTGAAATTTGAATTAATAGAATGTAGGAGGTGTCAGCACGCCATTCTGAGAATCGAGCGTTGCAGGGACCACCTCACAAGATCGGGACTCGTCATGTGTCTCAGATCCAACATGAGGTATTTATTATTCATTTTTTTTAATTTATTAATTAATATGGTTTTGTGTTTATATTTTATTCATATACAGTTACAGGAGCAAGGTGCACTGACTGATAAAATGTCGATGTGGATAAGGACTCGTGATCGAAATGATCCAGAGGCTGTAGCAATGATAGTAAGTGTTTGTACTCATTACCAATACTTACATAAATCTGTATATTAACATATATATGTATATATATTTAAATTTTTCACATGCTCAATTTGAATATGAGTTACAACAGCTGCCAGAGGACCAGTGACAGCTTTCCATGTGAAGGAATGAGATCTTCCATCGTATTATTGGTCAGGATGGGCATAGATATAGTTTGACCTATGGAACAGGGATTTCTCATTCTGTAGTATCACCCACTGCGGTTGTCAGTCCTACTGTTGCTCAGATGACACAACAGTTGTCAGATTTCAAGGCACGGCTACGCGCTTCCGAGGAGGTAAATGCGCAATTGATCGCTGAGGTTAGAGCACTGCGGGAATGTGTGCATCCAGGTGATGGTGCAGGGGATCATACGATGCAGGTTTATACTGTATTTATTTATTTAATTTCTACTATTTTTGTTATGAAAATCTTCATAATTTTTATTTGTTGTAGGCCCCTAGCCCACCGGATGGAGGTAGCAGTCATGACCATGCATGACGCATCATATTCATGAGGTGTGTTTCTTTTTTTATTGGTGGGGTTGTTATTAATGTTTAGGTTGGGTTCCTAGTGATATTTTTTTGAGATTTGGGGGTATCATGTGTGTTTTGGCCTTATGCAATGTTTGTGTGCACGAATTGAGAAGTAACCATGAAACTGATTAATGGTTTGGATATTTTTAGTTCATTTTATTCTTTAATGTTTTCAATTGCATGTTCTATGAATAGTTTTGAAAAAACCATGTGATTCCTAATAGAAAACATGGAACTTGTTTTTTGTGACTGAGCTCAGGTTCACTATTTGTAGGCCCCTGGCCCACCCCGGACAGCCCGCCCCCCCCCCCCCCCTCCCCCACACCCCGGACAGCCCTCCTGCACCCCGGACAGCCCCCCTGCACCCCGGACAGCCCCCCCCCCCCTCGCACCCCGGACAACCCCCCCCAGGACAGCCCCCCCCCCCACCCCAGACATCCCCCCCCCCACACCCCAAACAACCCACACCCCGGACAACCCCCGCACCCCAGACAGCCCCCCACCCCCGGACAGCCCCCCCCCCCCCCCCCCGCACCCCGGAATTCATTAGGACAATTGACCATTAGTTCATTAGGGCGATTGTTCATTAGGCTGTTAGGCCATTAGGAAAATTGGCCAATTGGCTAATTGTTCAATTGGATGTAGGCCAAATGGCCATTAGGTCATTATGCCATTATTCCAATTGTACAACTAGACAATAATCCATTATTCTAATTGTTTATTAGGCCACTATGCCATTAGGGCATTAGGGCATTAGGTGAATTGGTAAATAGGACAATTTGACATTGGGTCATTAGGAAAATTGACCTTTATGCCATTAGGATAATTGATCGTTATGTCGTTAGTCCAATTGGCCATTAGACCAATTAGTCATTATGCCCCCCCCCACCGAACAGCCCCCCCCCCACCGAACAGCACCCCCCCCCCCACCGAACACCCCCCCCCCGGACAACCCCCCACCCTCGGGCAGCGCCCCCACACCCCGGATAGCCCCCACACCACCAGACACCCCCCCACCCCGGACAACCCCCCACCCCCGGACAGTGCCCCCCACCCCGGAAACCCCCCCCCCCCACGCACGCATTTCAAGCATGACAAACACCTAAAAAACACATATTCAGTCGTGACGCGCAAACTGCGCGACCGAATGACGTGTCGTCTCCTTGTACACCTAAAGAATAATAATCAGGGTGTTTTCCTTTGTTTTCAAGTCATGTCGATGTCGTTTGGTATACATTTGACCTTTAAACCCATGTTTTGGCCATTTACGACATGTGGTGTGTGCTTTCGGTCACCGTGGTCACACGACACCTCCGATTGACGTGTCTTTTGCCCAACCATTTCACAATTCACCCATCCTTTGTTGTCGTTCGATTTCATGGCATTCTGAGGTCGTTCGACCGGTTTTGATCACCCCACGCGCGCTTTTCAAACGCGCCAAAACGGCGTCTAATGGTAAAATTCATAGCAAACATGCTCAGAATGACTTGAAATAACATAAAAACAATATGAATATTATTTGTGACATGTAGGAGAAGACGGAACGTCAATCGGATGTGCGGTGTGCGCGGTACGACCGAATATGTTGTTTTGAACAGTTCGGTGTGCTCTAAAAGGGCTCATTGGGTGGTCAAAACTAGCTGAATGACCTCATAATGCTATGAAATCATAATAAAACAATATTGGTGTGAATTGTGAAATGGTCGGGCAGACGACACGTCAATCGGAGGTATCGTTTGACCGCGGTGACCGGAAACGCATTTCCGGAGTCATAAAACGCCAAAACGACGTGTAACGGTTGAATTCAGAGAAAAAGTGCTTAGAATGACTTGAAATCACACGAAAAAAATAGGAATATTATTCATGACATGTAGGAGGAGACGTCATGTCAAGCGGACATGCGGTGTGCGCGATACGACCGAATATGTTGTTTTGAACAGTTTGACGCGCTCTAAAAGGGCGTGTTGGGTGATCAAAATCATCCAAACGACCTCAAAATGCCATGAAATCATACGAAAAAAACCATGGTGTGAATTTTCAAATGTTCGGGCAGATAGCATGTCAACCAGAGGTGTCGTTTGACCACGGTGACCGGAAACGCATTTCCGGAGTCATAAAACGCCAAAGCGACGTGTAACGGTCGAATTCAGAGGAAACGTGATCAGAATGACTTGAAATCACATGAAAAAATATGAATATTATTCATGACATGTAGGAGAAGACGACACGTAAATCGGACATGCAGTGTGCGTGGTACGACCGAATATGTTGTTTTGAACAGTTCAACATGCTCTAAAAGGGATCGTTGGGTGGTCAAAACCAGCCGAACGACCTTGGAATGTCATGAAATCATACTAAAACAACTTTGGTGTGAATTTTGAAATGGTCGGGCAGATGGTAAGTCAATCGTAGGTGTCGTTTGACCGCAGTGACCGAAAACTCATTTCTGGAGTCATAAAACGCCAAAACGACGTGTAACGGTCGAATTCAGAGCAAACATGTTTAGAATGACTTTAAATCACACGAAAAAAATACTAATATTATTCTTGACATGTAGAGGAGATGACACATCAATCGGACATGCGGTGTGCGCGGTACGACTGAATATGTTGTTTTGTACAGTTCAATGTGCTCTAAAAGGGCGTGTTGGGTGGTCAAAACCAGTCGAACGACCTCAGAATTCCATGAAATCATACGAAAACAAACTTGGTTTGAATTGTAAAATTTTTGGGTAGACGGAACGTCAATCGGAGGTGTCTTTTGACCGCGGTGACCGGAAACGCATTTCTGGAGTCATAAAACACCAAAACGACGTGTAACAGTCGAATTCAGATTAAACATGCTCATAATGACTTGAAATCACATGAAAATAATAATAATACTATTTGTGACATGTAGGAGGATACAACACGTCAATCGAACGTGTGATGTGCGCGATACGACCAAATATGTTATTTTGAACAGTTCAGTGCGCTCTAAAAGGGCGCGTTGGGTGGTCAAAACCATCTGAACGACCTTGGAATGCCATAAAATCATACGACAACAATCGTGGTGTGAATTGTGAAATGGTTGGGTAGACAGCGCATCAATCGGAGGTGTCGTTTGACCGCAGTGACCGAAAACGCATTTCTGGAGTCACAAAACGCCAAAACGACGTGTAACAGCCGAATTCATAGAAAACATGCTCAGAATGACTTGAAATCACACGAAAACAATAAAAATATTATTCGTAACATGTAGGAGGAGACGACACATCAATCGGGCATGCGGTGTGCGCGGTACGGCCGAATATGTTGTTTTGAACAGTTCGGCGCGCTCTAAAAGGGCGCGTTTGGTGGTCAAAACCAGTCAAACAACCTCGGAATGCCATGAAACCATATGACAACAATCATGGTGTGGATTTTGAAATGGTTGAGCATAATTCACATCAATCAGAGGTGTCGTTTGACCGCGGTGACTGGAAACGCATTTTCGGGGTCATAAAACGCCAAAACGACGTTTAACGGTCGAATTCAGAGAAAACGTGATCAGAATGATTTTAAATCACACTAAAACAATATTAATATTATTTTTGACATGTAGGAGGAGAGGGAATGTCAATCGGACGTGCGGTGTGCGCGGTACGACCGAATATGTTGTTTTGAACAGTTCAGCGCGCTCTAAAAGGGCTCGTTGGGTGGTCAAAACCAGCCGAACGACCTCAGAATACCATAAAATCATACGAAAACAACCGTGGTGTGAATTGTGAAATGGTCGGGCAGAATTCATGTCAATCAGAGGTTTCGTTTGACCGCAGTGACCGAAAACGCATTTCCGGAGTCATAAAACGCCAAAATGACGTGTAACGGTCAAATTCAGTGCAAATGTGCTCAGAATGACTTGAAATCACACAAAAAAACAATATGAATACTATTCATGACATGTAAGAGGAGACATCACGTCAATCGGACGTGTGGTGTGCGCAGTACGACGGAATATGTTGTTTTAAACAGTTCGGCGGGCTCTAAAAGGACGCGTTGGGTGGTCAAAACCAGCTGAACGACCTCAGAATGCCATGAAATCATATGACAACAACCTTGGTATGAATTGTGAAATGGTCGGGTAGACGTCACATCAATCAGAGGTGTCGTTTGACCGCGGTGACCGGAAACGTATTTCTGGAGTCATAAAACATCAAAACGACGTGTAACAGTCGAATTCACAGCAAACGTCCTCAGAATAACTTGAAATCACACGAAAATAATAGGAATATTATTCATAATATGTAGGAGGAGACGACACATCAATCAAACATGCAATGTTCACGGTATGATTAAATATGTTTTTTTAATAGTTTGATGCGCTCTAAAAGGGCGCGTTGGGTGGTCAAAACCAATCGAATGACCTCAGAATGCCATGAAATCATACGAAAACAACCTTGGTGTGAATTTTAAAATGGTCAGGCAGACAACACGTCAATCGGAGGTGTCGTTTGACTGCAGTGATCGGAAACTCATTTCCAGAGTCATAAAACACCAAAACGACGTGTAACAGTCGAATTCAGAGAAAACGTGCTCAGAATGAGTTGAAATCACACAAAAACAATAGGAATACTATTCATGACATGTAGGAGGAGAAAATACGTCAATCGAACATTCAGTGTGCGCAATACGACCGAATATTTTTTTTAACAGTTTCATGCGGTGTGCATAGAGAGCATTCCTTTTTAGACCACACAACACTTCCACAAGCTAAACCAAATACTCCAAAATAAGAAAAAAATCCTAAAATGATAAAATTTCTTAAATTTGGGGTTTTAAATTATTATAGCACCCATAATTTGATGTCAGATTTAATTTTATTATATATATATACTAACTGAATAAATATGTCTAATTTACGTTTGTTTTGTTTAGTTGTTTTTTTTGTATCTTATTGTAGGTTTATTGAAGCAGAAGATTGAAATGTATTGGACCTGTTTGGATCGTTGAAGCACATCTGTCATTTATTGTTTATGACGATCTTTATGTTTATGCCATTTGGAATTGTTTTCTTTTTTTATATGATTTTTACCCTGTTTTTGTTGATTGGGAACCGTGAATTTTTTTTTAAAAAAAAATCTCCAGGATAGCGACCGCCTACTAAATAGGATAGCGACCGCCATTGGCGGTCTCTATAGCTTGGCCGAGCATCAGAACTATGACCGCCACTGGCGGTCGCTGTAGCTCGGCTGAGGATCAAGACAACGACTGCCACCGACGGTTGCTATTGCTCGGCCGAGCAATAGGACAACGACCGCCTGACAGTTGCTATAGGCTGGATTTTCAGCCTCCTTCAGTGACCGCCTTTGGCGGTCACTGTAGGCCTATGGCGACGAGCCTAAAGCGACTTCCATTGGCGGTCGCTGAGCGGTCTCTATAGGCCATTAGCGACCGCCAATGGCGGTCTCTAATGGTCGAATTTTTAGTAGTGAGATCTGCATCAAATGATAATGTCATCTATGTCGATAATGAGTTTGAAAGTAAACTTGCCTTGAAAATGTGATAAAGCAATACCACATAGAGCGACATTTCACATTTGTGTTTTATGAGTCAAAGAAGAAAAAATATCTCATTCGTTGTGAAAAATATGGTGCAAAATGTAAATTTCGATTGAGGGCAATGTATGATAATTTTTTTGCATGTTGGAAGATTACCAAATTAGAAGGCCCACACACTTGTGTGAATCCAAGCTTGTCGCAGGATCACTCTTCACTTGATGTAGAGTTTATATCAACTATTATTGTTGAGTTGATACAAACATGTCAAGATGTTCCCGTTTCCCTTATTCAAGAAAGAATTCAACAGTTGTATAACTATAATATATCCTGCAACAAAGATTTGAATGAAAAACAGAAAGCAATTGTAAAAGTGTATGGTGATTGGGATGAATCTTATGCAATGTTGCCACAACTTATGGAATTGTTGTCTATCAACAATCAGATTGTTTATCATTTGGACATTGTTGAGTATGTATCCCCCAATCACCGAGTTGATCGATCGAAGGTGAAGTTCAATAGGATTTTTTGGGCATTTAGGTCATGCATCGCTGCTTTTCCCTATTATAAGCAATTCATTCATATCGATGAATCTTTCCTTTATAGCAAGTATACAAGTGTTCTACTCATTGTTTCCAATCTGGATGGTAATCATGCTTCTCTACCACTTGTCTTCGTTATTGTTGAAATGAAGGATTTTGAATGTTGGAGCTGGTTTTTGGCATGTGTACGCATTCATGTCACACAAAACCAGGGCATGTGTTAGATATATGATCGTCATCGAGCGATTATAGAGAAGATAAATAGTGATGGGGTTTCATGGAATGATCTGAATGCTTATCATATATATTGCATTAGACATATTGTAAGTAATGTGCATAAACATTTCAGAGATGGGGCAATAAAAAAGGCGATCATCAAGTTGGGTATGTTTTTATAAACTTACTTTTTTTATAGAAAATATCCTTTTTAATACATTATTATCTTATGATTTCAGCATATGAGCCCTAACAAAAAAAGTTTGATCGAAGTCTTGAAGGGATTCGAAATGCTAATGAAGATGTGTATGGATATATGATGTAGATTTCTAAGGGAAAATGATCATTAACATATGATGGTGGTAGGAGATATGGCCATATGACCACTAATATAGTGGAGTGCATAAATGGGGTCCTCAAGGGTGTGCACAAGCTACAAATCATAGGGTTAGTGCAAGAGACTTTTTATAGATGTGTGCACTACTTTTTTGACCAGTCCCAAAAGACCTATCAGATGATGGAAAATGGTATGCATTTTCCTTAGCATTTCTAAAGTGATATTGATTAGATATTGAATGAGGCTTCAAGATGGAGTGTTTAGCCTTTGATAGGAAAGAGGAGCTTTCAAGTAAGAGAGTGCTACTACCGGGCTACATGCACCATTGGTCGAGTGTTTGTGGTGATGTTGGATAACGAGTACTATGATTACGACAACTTTCAGGCATTGAGATATCCACGTGCACATGTTATTGCAGCATGTGCTTCGGTAAATATATCATGGGAGCTCTATGATGACCTGATGTATCACATGAGTACTTTGGTTAACTGTTATAGTGCAGCTTGGATGCCTATTGGTGACTTTCATTTTATCTCATTGTCTGTTGATCAGCCGACTATTGTCCCAGATATTTTCAGGTTTCGTAAGTTGGTTTTGTTTTCATTTATGTTTTTTTTCAATTTCTGTCATTTTTTAAATTATTGGCTTCATACTAGGTTGTGTCCCCGATGAATACCAAAGTCAACTCAAATCATAAATGAGATGGATTGGCCTCGACAACGAGGAGGGGGACCATGATGCAGTATTTATCACGCAATAAGACATACTCGTAAGAGATGTCCCCAAGTGGCAGGACAGAGCTCCACATCCCGTCATCCATGATCGAGTCTGTGTATTTTATCATGAATGTGTATGTTTTGTTTCGTATATGGATGTTTCAGTAATGAATCCTTTTATTTCTGAATTTCTCCATTTCAGATATGTTTCAAGTTTGGTTTGTCTCGTATATGGATTTTATCATAAAGAGTTTTTTGATACTATAACTATTAAAAAAATAAACATACAATGAAAATGAATATATCATGATTTCACATGTTCAGAGCGAGGTTTTCATCACTGTTGCATTATATAAAAAAATTAAAATAAATTAAACTTCATTAGAGATCAATAAAACAATAAATTCATAACCTAAACCAACAACATGACCCACATATATTTTATACCTTATTTTTCTTGTTGTAGATTTTTTTAATAAAAGTTTATAATTTTTATTGAATTCACTATAAAAAAGTAATGATGATGTCATTTGTGCAGATGTCCGATTTTTCATTACTCACATCCCAGACTACTCATGTATCATGGCTGGTTTTAAAGATATGTCATGTGCCTCCTCTGAGTGTACGCAGATCTCATCATTTTCATCATGTCACATCACCTCCCGCTATCATCCCCCATCTTTGTTGTGTTGGATTCTATGGTATATCGATGTGCGACCTCACCTTTGTCGACCATCAACTCATTGTTGCGTTTGTAGATAGATTGAGGCCATAGTCACATACGTTCCATTTTAGAGAGGGGGTGACTATTACCCTACAGGATGTGTCCATTATGCTGGGTCTCCCCATCAATGGTGCGACTCTAACTGGTTGAGTTTGAGCAGATTGGTTCGAGGTTGTTCATAGATTACTAGGCATAGAGGTTCACAATGAAGGCAGGTTCGTCGTCGATGGTAGATTACACATGCTCTGGTCGGACCACCACTTCACACATCTAGCAAAGGATGCTGACAAGATCACCGTGTTGTGATTTGCATGTGCATATATTTTGAGGTTGATCGGTGCCATGCTTTTTTTTATCACTCCACTACTTTTGTATATTTTATGTATTTACCTCTTTTGGAGGATTTGGACCAGACAAACCGGTATAGTTGGGGGTCTGCTTTTCTAGCATATACATACAGGGCGCTATGCAGGGCATGTCACATCGATAAGATGTAGATCAAAGGATGCGTTGTTCTTCTATAAGTGTGGGTATGGAAGCACATCCCCCGTTTAGCTTCACATGCTCGTGCGCCATTGCTTGTCGATATTGTAGTAGAGGCTCCACGTGAATGATGATATGTTATTCCTTCCTTCCAATGTCTAACTTAATTGTATATCTTTCTATTGTGAAATGTAACTATAACAATGTTATCTACATGTGGAGTTAGACACATTGACATTCAAATTCTGCCAAACACGATGTCCACGCCTACAGACTTATGTTGGACAGTCTTCAACGGGAGGATGTAAGTGATTATTATTTATATTGTTAAACCTTTATTCTTTAATGTACATCTCTTTCAACCTATCCCTAACCCGCTCATCCAGTTAGCTTCACTGCATTCCTTGAAGATGTCAAGAAAGATGAACTTTGATTGGAGGAGATACCATGCCACATGTATTGATTTATGGGACAGATGACAGGAGTTCTAATTACGAGTGGTGGGGACAGTACGTTTTCATTTGTGCGATTAGCCGGATTATGCATCCCGGTACTTCAAGTCCCCAGTCAGATTTCTAACACGACACATACAGGGCTTTCATGAGTTGGTATACATTCTTCATTCCACTGTTCAACAAATTTTTTATTAACATTACCTAACAACATAATTTTTTTTCGCAGGATACTCGTATCAGTCATATACTTTACATGTCTGATCTAGTAGAGCGAGGCGCATTTGACCAGACATATTTTCACAGCATTTTGATAGAGTTGCTTCCTTCGATTAACAAGATTTATCACGATATTTTCTTTGATCCACCACATGATGGTGAGGCTGCGGAGCCTGCTGTGCTTGATCTAGATGTACCAGGAGGTGACGACCTTATCATGGATGTTGTTGTTCCACAGGAGGAGGGTGTTCATCATGATCAACCAGATGTTGTTGTTCCACAGGAGAAGGGTGTTCAACATGATCAGTCAGATGTTCCTCCAGCTTCTCAGTCATAAACAGGGGCATATATAAACGTTGACTGGGCTGGGCTAGATGCTTTATTACGCCCTGCTATGTAGACATCCGCATCACAACAACCATCTTCTTCACATGTTAGTGAGGGTTCCAGCAAACATCCACTATCCTTATAGGCAATATAGGGTATATGTGTTGAGACCGTACATCCACCACCTATCACACAGGAGGATGTGGAGGTAGCTGCTGATGATGATATGCAGGAGCAGTGTACGCCAGAGCAGAGACATAAATGTTCATGTCGTTGACGCATCCAGTATACACTTGACTGTGGGATAGAGGAGCATCTGCGACACAAGCATAGATTGGGTTGATATTACATTTATGATACATGTTGTATGTGTTTTACTGTTCTGGTTTACAGAGTTCTGTTCATTTTTCTAATAAGGGTCTTACTATTATCATATTATCTATCAAAATCAATAATTTTGCTTCTGACATTCATAATAATATTTAGTATTATTATCTACGTATGTATAATAAATAATATTCTTAATTTCATTAATAAATATTAATAATATTACTTAATTTGAATTCAAAAAGACTTTGGATGAAAAGATATGTGAACTTGAAGAAATCTTGAAAAATATTATTGATCTCGATGATTTGAAATTATATGTAAAAACGCAGAAGATCACGGAACATGAATCTTTGTTAACAACAAATGTTGCATGAAGAAGACCATGAATGAATAGTGGATATATGTGAAGAGTAGGTGATTATGATTGAAGATCAGAAAAAAATCACAATATGAGATGTATTAACTTAGTTCATTTGACCAGTTTTGAGAAGATACATATTCAGACTTTATAAAAGGACACAATTTCTATTGGTTCACAATCCCCACTGGAGGATTTTAAGGTTCAATACCTCCAATAGATGATAAAATTATGGAAGGTCGGGGAGTTTGTCGGCACCCTTGGAAAACAGTGGAGTCATTTACATTACTTGTATATATTCTATTAACATCTATAACGTGTGTTTACTAAATATTAATGTTTTTTGTCTGCATAAATACATATATAAACACATGTTTAATAAAGTACAAATTGTACATATATCCGTATTTTATATATGCTATAAACATATTTGTGTGTGTGCATGTTTCTCTGTAGCTTTGTAGTTCTCATCTCCCGACCGTTTATAATAAACACGTATAATTGTATATGTTACGTGTCGCTGAAAGAAAACCCCAAAGAATAAGGTATAAAAAATATATCATTCGTCAAGTAATAGATCCTATCATATAACTAAAATAAAACCTGTTTTTATCGCGTTGAATTGCAATTAGATAAAAAAATTCAATCACATCAAAAATCTAAGTTCATGATTAACAGTCCTGTCAAGAATCAGATTTTATCTATATATTTATCATTTAAACAATATTGAATCAAAAAAGCGGAAGAAAAAAATCATTAACCATGTCATTGTGCTACCTCTTCCATCACTCTTGGAGGTTTACCACGACTTCCTGTCCTCCAAACGATCTGAATCCAGGGGCGCCTGAATTCTTTCCCTCCATCCCCTCCCCTCCCTGGTTCCCTCATCCTTCTAACCTTCTATTTACCATCATCCATGAAGTCTAATAAGAAAAATAAATCTCCACAAAAATTAGAATGTAATGTGAAGAAATCCCTTCTATCATGATAACCATTATTAATTTGTTTGATTATTTAATTAATATGTACTGTTATTAATTTACATTTATTGATATCTTATACATATTGATGTTTTTTTTTTAATTAAAAATTCTGAAGGGAGTGTGAATTGGGTTCACGCATCTCGGCGAGGATAGAGGGAGAGGCGGACTAGAAACCCATCACCGTTGTAAAAATAAAATAAAAAAATAAAAAACTAAAATAAAAACCCAATAAAAAAAAAAACCCGTCCGATATTTTAATTCGTAAACCAACAGCACTACCGGGTCTGGGGAGGGCCGGACTCCGCTCCCTCGCCGGGAAACCCTAACTCCGGTGGAAGTAATCTGGTTGATGAACTGGGTCACGCCCCATCCTTGCTCGCTGCAGGGCCACATTCGGACGCGCCCTTCCCTCGCCATGCCTCTTCGACCCCGACACACAGTCGCATTTCTTACTGCTTACGCTCAAAGCCCCATTTCTCTGAAACTATCTTTTTTTTCTGCCACGAGGGACCTAGCTGCTGTTCTTTCCGCCGGCAGGATGCGGTCCGTTGTCACGTGTGCGGTTCCTTCTTCCTCTACTCGAACGGACGATGTGGAACGGAAGGAGAGGAAGATGACATTCCCTCATTCGAGGCTTCAGAATCCGCGTCACAGGCGGATTGCTTTCAAGGATTATTCGGAAGATGGCTACGATGATCGGGTGGCCCTGCCAACCCAGAATCAATCGGCAAGTTTTTTTTTTGGTTTCTTTTTGAAATCGAGAAACGCAGTCTTACAACATTTTCTGACACAATTTTTAATAATTTTTTGAAAATGAAAACAGAAAACTACTTGTATGGGGTTGTTGACTTTGTTCGAGCTAGCCCTTTGGCATTGCGATTGTTGTCAGTCTTTACTAAGTCCTTTTTTTGGCGAACCGTCCATGCTCATGTCTCGAAGCATCCTTTTCATGGAATCTTCTTATCAACGTCGCAAACAAGTGCACTTCCTATAAACTTACATAATCCATGGATACTTTCGCCGCCACTCCTGGGCTTCTTCCTTGATTTTTTGTCTCCAGTATTCTGGTACGGTTGAATAATAACTACATTTCCAGGGATTGTTTTCTCCTCCTTGAATTAGTTAATTGTAAAAAATTTATTGAATCATCAGTCGCATCATGTTTCGAGCAAGGATTGCATTTTTAAAACTTTTGAAGGGTTTGGGAATGTGGTAGATTATAACCGGAAAGGTTGGGCGTGCTAGCTTAACTGAATATTCACATTTATATCTTGTTCAGTTTTCTTTATATTTCATGTTATATGAGCATATTTATTCTATACTCTTTTTCTATCCCCTGTCTCAAGCCTGTGGCTGATGTTAAAGTGGTGTGATTGCTAACAATTTGGTAGATTTTAAATGTTGGCTGTTTGAACTACCACACACCATTTAAATAGGCGATGACTGCATCATCATTCCCACACATATTTTGAGTTTTTTTTTTTAATTTCAATTTCCCAAAGCCATTTATCGTTTCTCAGGTCTTCTTTCACGAATCATGTTCATTCTTATAGCCTGAAACCATTTTTTCTAGCTGTTTACTTTGGATTTTTTACTATCCTAGAGGGATCCTTGTTAACCTCCCTACATTGCATCCAAACCAGTGCATGAAATGTTATCTGATGTTGTCCTTGATCGAACATGGCTTGCCCTATGCATTAGTGACTGTACCCAATTCTACATTTTATTGTCTACCATGCTTATGGTTTGCAAAAGTCCTTTATGTTAACCTTTTTTTTATCTTGCTCAGTTTTTGGTCATATAAGTCTCCTTTTCCCAGCCTTTATTTGTTTTAGGATTTGTCTTCAATGTTGACATGCAACACCTCAAAAGATGTTATCTCGATACATTTCTTGAAGATATCATCCCAAGCAGTTTTTATTTAGGGTCGATGATATCACCAATCACCCCTGAGATTGAGAATTGTGATACTTATCTTTTAAAATTTCAATTTCTTTCTTCAACTGATGCCTTCTAAAGCTATTTTGCGTATTAAAGTCATCTGTGATGTGTCATGTAAACAAATTATCTCATTGATTACAACAATTGTGATTTTTATTGGGATGATATGAGCACTCATCATTAGGTGATCCATGACTGCCCAAATTAAATCATCACCATCACTAGTATGTGAATGTCTCATCATGAAATCCATTGTAGCTCACTATTAACTAAAAATATACCACTCAGGACCCCTTGATAGGTTTCTGGATCTTCATTGACGGGTGAAAATACTTCAAAATGACATTACCCATATAGTTTTCTATTTTTTCCATTAATAAACTTATTTTACATCCTGATACATCATTGTAGGTTCTAAATGTGCACTATAATGGTAAAGCATTCTTCATCTAAAATTTTCCATATTTAGATTGCAGACTTTTGCTTCCCATAGCCTTAAAACATCTGAAAGACCACTATAGTCATCTATCTAGAATTTTTGTCTCTTATCCTCTCTAATTTCATCCATGATTTTGTAAATTGTGGAATCAAATTTGCGCTTTTATGATTTTGTAGGAGAATAAAATAGAGAGATCCGAACCCCCAAGGTGTTCTCTCTAAAGGAGCCATTGGGGTGCTTTTATAACAAATAATTAAGGCCACACCGGACCTCAAGTCCGATGTGGGATGCAGACTCCAACATTCCCCCTCAAACTAGGTGTACCTAGCTTGGATACATAAAGAAAAATAAAGCAAGCAATAGACGCTGCAAACACTCTCCCTCAAGCTGGACAGACCCAACTTGATGACAAAACAAGACGAAATAAAATATAAAGCTGCTAGGCTGCTGCTCCCCCTAACGATCGAAGCTCCCCCGCAGGATGATGGATGGATGATGTCGCGGACGCAGCAGATGAACCACTCAAACCGGCCGGTTGACGGAGGGCCAAGAATGCCGCACTAGTGGAGCCGGTCGATGAAACGTCGGGAAATCCATACTAGCACCGGGAAAACCGCACTTGCGGGGCCGGCGACGGGAGGCGGGGATTCCGCAGGAGTGTTGCGGGAACTGGCGGCGCCAACGGGCCCAAATCCTAGGTGGTCGAGCTGCTGCGCCAGCGCATGGGCGTGCCGGCAGACAGAGATGCGGCTGTCGGGAGTCGTCGGGAGATGCCGACGAGGTAGGTGCCGGCAGTTGCGGGGAGCCGGAAAGACCGTCGACTGGGAGCCGGAAAGACCGCCGGGTAGGGCGGGAATGGCGGAGGAGGCGGGGCCGGATGTCGCCGGATGATGGGATTCGCCGGAGTGGAGCAACGGACGGGGAACCTGGTCCGTCCGTTAGTCTCGCACAGGTGGAGCAGCGGGCTGGTACGGTGCCGCTCGGGTTATGTCGCGACGGGAGGCGGGCCGACGGTAGGCGCAGGGAGCCGGGAAACGTAGGGCAACAACGATCCGCCGGGATGGGGCCGTCACGCTGGAGCGAGCCGCCGGATAGAGGCTGGCTGGGAGAGAACCGCCGGGTAAGAGGAGATCCAGCAGGGGAACCGCGTCTGTAAAGGGGCCGTTTGGGCCAGCGCACTGGATCTGGACGACGGGAGAGAGCGCTGGGAGGAAGCCGCGAGGGAGGGCTGCTGCGCATGAGGCCGATCACGTGCGAGAAGAAGGGAGTCGTCGCCGTCGCGCGAAGTGGAGGAATCGGGGAGGGGCAGGCCGTCGCTGCAAATCCGTCGCGCAGGAACAGACTGGAGGCGGGCTGCCGGAAAGAGCCGCAGCAGGCGAGATCGGGAGGCTGGGATCCGTCGCGCGCACAGGGGCGGAGCCGTCGCACGGGGTCGGCCGGGAACCTGCGCTGGATCACGAGCGGAGGTCGTGCGCAGGGAGCCGCGGAAGGACGGGAGCAGTGGGACAGTGCGAAGCCGACGGGAGATCCGTCGGGAGAGGTCCTGCGGGCGGAGCCGAGGGAAGAAGCGGGGCGCCTGGCCGCCTGGAGATGCGGGGAGGGATCCGCCGGGAATGGGAGAGGGCGACATGAGCGGACAACTGGAGAGATCCGCGCAGGAGAGGGGCGCCGCTGGAGGAACTCGTAGGGAGGCGGACCGCCGGGGTGCAGACGCCGACAGGGAGGAGAACCGCCGGATGGCTTGACGGCAGGGGAGGCGGCAGGAGATACCGATGGCTTGCTGGCCATGGAGGCTGCCGCCCCCCAACCGGGAGAAACCCTAGAGGCCGACGAGAAAAAATAAAACGGGAGGGAGGGTTCGGGATTAGGTTCCCTCTGATACCATGTAGGAGAATAAAATAGAGAGATCCGAACCCCAAGATGTTCTCTCTAAAGGAGCCCTTGGGGTGCTTTTATAACAAATAATTAAGACCACACCGGACCTCAAGTCCGATGTGGGATGTAGACTCCAACAGATTTGATTAGCCGAGGTGAGCTGAATGTGAGCATGAGCCAAAAAATACTCCCTCTAATCTCAGTCCTTTTACCCAGGTCATCGAACTTGTGAATATCTGTTACTGTCTCCTCTTCTCAATTATGTTTGTCTAACCATCCATCAACTTTTTGCTCAACACATCAACAATTGCATTTCATTGGTCTTTCTAAGCCGGTGCAAAATTGTATAATCGCAGGCATTCAAGACCTTCATTAATCGCCATTGCCTAAGCTTCGGTTCTCATTTTTGGAAGATACATTCCAAGCATTTGTGATCTGAATATATTTCACCAGTCATCTTTCTTTGAATCTATATGATGAAAACCACAACTCTCACCTCTAAACTGTGGGTGAGATGGTTTTGTTCATATTACTGTAACTACTGAGAATCATTCCTAACAATCTGCTTATGTTGCATCACAACAAATCCGAGAATAATATACCATCACTTGCAATTCACTGCGATGCCTCATATTTTATCCTCTCAATTCATAGGGTATTGCTATTACTGGGGTAGCTCTACACCTTATTAACCTAGTCATGTAAGCGACAATTTGAGAAAGAGTCCTTAACGATTTTTTCAGCTGTATTAAACTTATGAGCCAAAGGTTTTATGAGTTTTGGATTGATAATGTAAAAGATTGGTCCTATTCTTGTAATTGTTTCATCTCCCATTCCCTTGATGTGTCTGTTCTCTTTGTAAAACTTGCATTGTAAGAGTTTGTGCACACCTTGTGCCTTTTTTGTAAATTTACTGATAAAAAATCTTATGAAGGTTATGGATCTTGGTGACAAATGTTGGCATCGGCTGCTGATCGACATCAGTCACCTGTGCAAGGGCCACACAAATTACATCTTTAGAGACCAAATGCTTCAAAATAAGGGAAAAAAACATAAAATAAAATACAACCCTTTCAAACGAAAATCAAAATTTTTGCATATATGAGCAGAATTTTCTTTGCCTTTCAAGGATGCCAAATTATCACTGATGAATACAAGAATAGACTAATCCAGCAAGGAATTAATAACTCAATTCATCATATCCTTGAAGGTCTCTTGTACTATTTTTATCAAGCTTAACAAATCGTTTTAAAGTATTATGCTGAAGTGTTCATGAAGGACTGCTGTTATTTTTTGTTATTCCAGTATAGATTTATCTGGTCTGCTATCTCCTGTGATTAACATGTTTTTTTTTTACTGATTTCTTATGATTGCCAGGATGATAACATTGATGAATGGGAGTGGAAGTTGACACAGCTTCTGGGCAACAACAAAGAGCTAGAAATAGTGTCATGGGAGAAAAAGGACAGGCGTGATTTTCAGAATCTTTCCGCACTGGCAACCCGGATTGGATTACATAGGCATGTTATGTTTTTAAAACCTGAATGCTCTCTTTTTGTTACTTTTACATGTCGTGTTGTATTTTGAACTGGTGTTAGCTTGTCAGCCGTCAGTATGCAAGAGTGGTTGTCTTCAGTAAAGCGCCGCTGCCAAATTATAGGTCTGATCTCGATGATCAAAGGCCACTGAGGGAGGTACGTGCCTTCTGCTCATAAAGGAACCTTTTGTACACAAATGATAGGCTCATTTACTGTTGATTTTTTAACGGAAGAACCGTCATTTTCAGTTCTGTCAATAGTAATTGATAGAGTCTCGGTCTAGAGGAAAGAAGAATTGAGAGATTTGCAGAAGAACTCTATACCAGATTGCCTCATAGGTTCAACTTACAACAGACTCTTCAGGATGCCTCCTGTCGCCCGACCGGTGGGGACGAGGAAAGTGAGCTCTGATCACCAGCCACATAAGAGTTTGTCTGCGGAATTCAGAAGCCAATATGGAAACTGGATAATCGCGGGCCACAAGGAAGTCATCTGGAAGAACTGTTTCTGCAGGGTGCTGTCCAAAAGCTGCATTCAGCTGGGAGACATGTAAAACAGGGACGCACCTTGCTATTCTCTGGTAATGCAAGCTTGTAAGCCACATTCCTGACTGTCCCAACCATTGGAAACGGTCCATAAAACCAGGCAGCCAACCTCGGATTGATTTTGGCCCCCCACCAGGTTTGTTAGGACGTAGCTTTTCCCAAACCAAATCGCCCGGCTTAAAAGATCGCTCGGCTTAAAAGAAACGTTGCATCGATGCTGGTTAGCCGATTTCCCCATTTGTCACAGCCTCAACCGTTGCTTCCTCTCAAGTGTAATGGACAACTTGCGGCGGTTGTGCCCATAGGCAACTTCGAAAGGGGTTTTCCCGGTGGTGGGAGTATGATAGGATGTATTATAGCTAAATTCAGCCCAGGACAGCCAAGTTACCCACTGTTTTGGATGATCTGAAGAAAGGAATCGTAAGTAGATCTCTAAGCGCCTATTGACGACTTCAGTTTGTCCATTGCTTTGCTGATGGTATGAAGAGCTCATATTCAACGTTGTCCCCTACAATTTAAAGAGTTCTTGCTAAAAAAGGCTGGTAAAAAGTGGATCTGGGTCACTAATAATTACACTAGGGACACCATGCAGTCGTACGACCTCCCTCATAAATGCATCAACAACAGTCTTAGCTGTGTAAGGATGTGAGAGAGGGATACAATGAGCATATTTACTAAGGCGGTCGACCACCACCAAAACAACTTCATATCCTTTTGATTTAGGGAATCCTGTTATAAAATCCATCGACGCTTCGTCCCACACCAAATGTGGTTTAGGCAGCGGTTGAAGTAACCCTGCTGGACTAAGAGTCTCATACTCATGCTTCTGGCAAACTGCACAGTCACGGACAAACTGATGCACTGTACGTGGCATTCCAGCCCAATAAACACCGTTGGGGAGGCGTTTGTATGTTTTCAAGTTTCCCAAGTGTCCCCCGACTAGGGAAGAATGATAACGCTGCAACAATTTGGGTATTAAAACCAAATTCTTAGTCAAGACCAACCGGATTTTGTAGAACAATAAGCCATTCCGGAAAGTATAACCTGCCACCAATGTTGTATTGACAAAACTAAGGCCATCAGCTCCTTCTCATAAACTGATTTCGCCAGATTACCATCAGATAAAGCCTTACTGAAAAAGGGTAGAGGTCGTCCCTCCTGGATGAGAACAACCCCGATTCCGTAACCCGAGGCATCACACTCAACAACAAACCCATTGGAGAAATCTGGCATACTGAGTATTGGAGCAGTGAGCATGCAATGCTTGAGCCGGCCAAAAGCCACTTGGGCATCCTGAGTCCAGCCAAAACCCTCCTTAGTTAATGCTGCCAAAGGACGGGCCATCTTCCCAAAATCACGTAAAAACTTCCTATAGTGTCCGGTAAAGCCCAAGAACCCCCTTACTAGGTTTCCGCCAGCGCCGAACTGCCATCACCTTTTCTGGGTCCATTGTGACCCCCCGCAGCTGAAATAATATGGCCCGAGTATCCCACTGCTTTCCTCCCAAAAGTGCATTTCTTCTCATTAGCATACAATGCATTCTCTTCCTGCAGCTGAAGTACATCCTGTATTTTCCTTTGGTGGCCTTTCCTTGGCAGAACTCGAAAGACTGCGTTCATCGTAGCTTGGAAGGTGGCCGGGGCATTCATCAACCTGAACGATATCACTAAATATTCAGTGGCCTTCATGTGTCTTGTTGCGGTCTTTTTATTGATTTGTCTGTTTTTCATTATGTGTCCAAGCTAGGTACACCTAGCTTGAGGGGGAGTGTTGGAGTATGTGTAACTTCCTGCCCCACTTCCTTTGTAACTTCCGGCCCCACTTCCTTTGTAACTTCCTGCCCCACTTCCTTTGTAACTTCTCTTTGTAACTTCCCTATCTTTTCTATAAATGAGGGCCCTCTCCTCATCTTGAGGAGTGTGGGGGATTTCTGATTTTACATGATTTTACATGTCTTAAAAGCAGTCTTGCCAACATCCTCAGCCCACATCTGGACTTGATGAAACCTGGATTTTAAATCCAATTTGGTAAAGTAATCTACCCCTGACAATTCATCTATCAACTCGTCTATAACTGGTATGG
This sequence comes from Viscum album, assembly GCA_963277665.1. Lineage (NCBI taxonomy): Eukaryota > Viridiplantae > Streptophyta > Magnoliopsida > Santalales > Viscaceae > Viscum > Viscum album. The sequence goes on along the minus strand of OY728166.1, from coordinate 452,738,396 downwards.
GATATCGGGCACTGCCGGTTTATTTAAAGCCCGATAGTCAATGCACATTCTCCAACCACTATCTTTTTTTTAACCATAATGATTGGACTAGAAAATGGGCTTGTACTATGTCTGATAAACCCCGGCTGCAAAAGCTCCCTGACCTGTTTTTCTATTTCATTTTTCAAGTGACAGGCATGCTTGTAGGGACCTATATTTACCGGTCTTACCCCCTCCTTCAACTTAATCGCATGATTTGCCTCCCTGACAGGAGGCAACCCACTGGGAGTCTCAAACACCTTGCTGTACTGAACAAGTAGTTTCTGCAGTTGGTCCTGTTGGCACCAGCCCAACTCAGACACCGTTGTATCATCCCCTGCTGTCAAAGCCCACCGTAACTGATAAAGACCTCATGCCGATCAAGCAGCAAAATGACTTGTATTAAAGGAAAACGACTATGTGTACCTGGAATTACAGCTTCTGAGAGAGAGGAAAGAAGGTAGAAGATGATACCGTGTAACCCTCGGGAGGCCCCTGGGCTCACCCGCCCAAGCTTAGAAGCTGGCTCACCAAAATAGAATATGCGTGGTCCCCCTATCCACACCCTTCCCTTCTTAAAAATCCTCTCAGCCCAACAACTCTAACGCACTCAACAACCCTCCCTTCAAGAGAGTTATAATATTACCCCTGGCCATTAATACCCCATACCCACTTGTGTACAACCCCTCCCTACCAGCATTACTGCTCAACCCCACCATCTAAATATCTATTACTGCCGCGATCTTGAAAATACCTTGTCCTCAAGGTGAGAAACATGATGAATCTTTGGAGGAGTCACCACGGATGCAGATTGGATTCCTTGATCGTCCGATCATACACTGCTGTTCGCTCGCCTGCTCTCCCCTTCTTGACTTTTGTTCGTTGTAAAGGTATTGTTTTACAGCTTAGTCCTGCCCCCTGGTGATCAGTTTCTCAAAAGTGGGCATTACCCTGATCAAAACACCACTGCTTTGGTGGATACTGCCCTTTAGTGTCACGAATCAGCCCAGGTACCCTGGTAACCCGACAACCGAGCCGACCTTGACATAACCCGAAGGGCATTCCCGATCCCCACGGGTCGGTGACTAGCACCTGACATCACACAACATGCAAGCGAGAACAATTTTGCCACCAACAATGCAAAAGAAAAGAAACAAGACAGTATGTATAACAAAAGAAACTCCATTGGGAGTAATGTACCAGAATACAGAGAGGCATAAAAGCCAAAGTACTAAAATGGAAAAACAACCCCAAGGTCCTTAAGGACCCAACTCACCAAGACCAAAGCTCAACAACTGGATCCACCTCCAAGAGATCCTTTCCCTTTGCTCGAACATGGAAGAAGAAAGTCTACAAACACCCGAAAGTAAAAGTAGGGTGTGAGCCTAAGCCCAGTAGGATACCACCTAAGATTCCATAACAGATGCCAAATATAGATTATCCAAAGAAAAACTTTCAATTTTCAAATAAACGGGTTTGACAATTCAAAATCATATTTAAACACAACATGCTATACATTTTCAAATGACGGAAATAAATATTTTAAGCAATGATTTTACAAATGATGGAATATTTCTAAAGCAATGGCTTATGTAAAACATTTATATAAAACATTTTATATAAATCTAGCAGGCATGTAAGCAATTCAAACAAACATTGACATACATTTATATCTCAAATATAAATCAACAAGCGACCAACATAATCATCTGTCAAAAGGCACGATAGTATTAACCAGCTATAGGATTCCACACTCTCTATGCGAACTCAGCAAAATGTGTATACACACGTCCCTATGACACTAGCCAAAGGAGACTCGTCACCAACCCGTCAGGGATGTGACCTGCCGCAAGTATGTTTTAGAACGTTGTCGTAGCGTAGATTGTATCCAAATAACTCACTATCTAAGGCTTGCATGCGTTCTTATATGATGGGTGAACTATTTTAAGACTGCTTAAAAATACGATCAATCTCATTCTTCCATTTCAAAAGTGCCAATCTCTTTCCATATAAAACCAAAACAAGTTTTATTCAAAAACATGCCTTTTTCACAAGATAAAACCATTGAGTTTTGTAGAATAATAAAATAGGAGACCCAAACCCCCAAGGTGCTCTCTAAAGGAGCCCTTGAGGTGTATTTATAATGAATATTAAAAACCACACCGGACCTCAAGTCCGATGTGAGATGCAGACTCCAACACTCCCCCTCAAGCTAGGTGTACCTAGCTTGGACATATAATGAAAAGAAAGCAACAAAACAGACGCTAACACTCCCCCTCAAGCTGGACATGCCCAGCTTGATGACAAAACAAGACGAAATAAAAAGAACGCTGCAAAGGCTGCTGTTCCCCCTCACGATCGAAGCTCCTGCGCAGGATGATGGATGGATGATGTCGCGGACGCAGCAGATGAACCACACAGAGACCAGGTCGGTTGACGGAACGCCAAGACTGCCGCACTAGTGGGGCCGGTTGATGAAACGCCGGGAAATCCAAACTAGCACCGGGAAAACCGCATTTGCGGGGCCGGCGACGGGAGGCGGGGATTCCGCAAAATTGTTGCGGGGCTGGCGGTGCCAAAGGGCTCGAATCCAAGACGGTCAAGGTGCTGCGCCACGGTGGATGAAGCGTGAAGGTGTGCCTGCTGACAGAGAGGTGGCTGCCTGGAGTAGTCGGGAGATGCCGGCGTGGCGGGGATGTCGCAGGAGGTGCTGAAGAGCCGAAACTTGAAGCTGGGCAGCCGCAGGGAGAAACTGGAGCCGGCTGGCTGCCGGAAGAGGGGCGCAGGAGGAGGCCGGCGAGGGAGCAGGACAGTGGGAGGCGGCACTGGAAGCCGGAGGAGGCCGCCGGTGTGGAGGGGCCGGTAAGGGTGGAGGCCGGTTGCTGGAGGCCGGCTGTCGGAGGCGCCGACAGGAAAGGAGGCCGGCTGTTGGAGGCGCCGACAGGAATGGAGGCCAGCTGTCGGAGGCGCCGGCAGGAATGGAGGCCAGCTGTCGTGCAGAGAAGGGCCGGCAGGAGAACCTGGGCTGGCTGTTCTTCTCGTCGGGAGAAGTGGGAGCAGGAGCCGGGAGCCGCGCTAGGCAGGAGGGCCGCTGGGAAAGGAGCCGCGTCGGCAGGGAGAGCTGCCGGGAGAGGGCCGCCGGGAGGGAAATCCGTCGGGAGGGATCGCCGGCAGGGCTGGCGCAGTGGATCTGGACGGGAGGCGCGTCGCGACGGGATGCTGCCGCGTCGGTAGGGAGAGGTGTCGGGAGAGAGGGCCGACGGTAGGGAGGGCCGCCGGGAGGCGCGGCTTCCGTCGGGGAGATCGCGCGCCGGGAGGGACGGGGAGGGCTGCGTCGGGAGAGGACGCAGCGGGGAGTTGCGGGAGCCGGAACGGCCGCCGGGGAAAGCAGGAGCCGTTGAGGAGGCCGGCGCAGGTGGAGCCGCGTTGGAGAACGACGAGATGAGATCCGCCGGGAGAGGGGTAACCGGCAGGGGGGCGGCGGGAGAAACCTAGGGCTTGCGGGCCATGGAGGCCGCCGCCCCCCCCAACCGGGAGAAACCCTAGATGCGGGCGGAAAAAAAAAAGATAGGAGGGGGGTCGGGTTTATCAAACCTGCTCTGATACCATGTAGAATAATAAAATAGGAGACCCAAACCCCCAAGGTGCTCTCTAAAGGAGCCCTTGGGGTGTATTTATAATGAATATTAAAAACCACACCGGACCTCAAGTCCGATGTGGGATGCAAACTCCAACAAGTTTCTATCAAATCATTTTAAGCCATTTTCACCTGTTTGAAATCTATTCAAAATTACACAATTTATTTCCATAATTAAATTTAACAATTTAATGAAATCATTTCCATCAAATCCACAATTTAAATTAAACAATTTAAATCATCCAATTTTCATAAACACACTCAATTCAATGGAATCAGGGGTTTTCCAAATTTCCATGCCAAAACTATTTCAAATATCTCGATTCACCGGAATCGAGTTTTTATCAATTTAATTGAAAGCAGATTTGAGCAATTGAATTTAAATCAACAATTGAAATAAATCAAGCAATACAAGGATAATCAATTTGGCTAATCAGAACGAAACCACCTAACTCAAGGTCGCTGATGTCAGCGACAACGATAATCCACCCAGTGTGGTTCAATACACCTCACGACATTTTTATCGTAAGCGCCGACACACCAATGCTCGACACTCGTCAAGGGTTCCTAAAATCAAAACATCTATTTTATTTCCCAAGGAAGTAAAATATTACATGTGATTACATTTTCTCTCTCCTGGATAATCTCTGGATTATCGTTTTATGTTAACACATGCAATCGCAAGAAATATCCATAATAATAATTATAAACCTCATTTGATAATTATATTCCTCTATTTTATTTCTCAAGGAAATAAAATATGTGATTATATTTTCTCTCTCCTGGATAAGTTTCAAAATATATATATATATATTATCACATGCGATAATATTTATCTTTCATGGAAAATTTTCAGTTTATCGTTATATCAACGCATGCGCTTGTGATTATCCATCAGAATAATTATCTTTGATAAACTCACAATTATCGTTTTAATAATATTAATAATTAACCTTTGATAATCTTGAAATTATCATTCGATTATTATATTAATTATTCTTTGATAATATATGTAAAAATTATCTTTGATATTTCCATGCAATTGATCTTTGATACTTCGTTGCAATTATCACTCGATAATTCTTAACAATTATCTTTTGATAAATTCACAATAATTTCATTTAATAATCTGGTGGGATTATTATTGATATATTCTAATAACTTCTTTTACAATTTATCCATCTATAATTATTTTATGATAATTTTTCACAAATTATCCATTTATAATTTAGAATTTATCTTTTGATAATTTATTTTCAAAGATCCATTAAAATGTGAAAAATGGCACCGAGGACGTGCAATTCCGATCAATAACGAAAAAGTTATAGAAGAGAGAAGATTTGAAGAATAAAAGAAAATAGAAGGAAATAAAATAAAATAAAAACAATTAAAAAATAAACCTACCTTCTTCAACCCCACACAACCCATCGCATCGCCTCACCATGGAAGGCTCCTCCGCACGCCTGGATCCGCCATGCAACACTTGGGGAAGGAGGATAGCAAAGACTACCTCTCGCTACAACGTGAAGAATATCTGGTTCCGAATCGACCTACACCCAAGGTGAGATAGGTTTGGCTATTTCAATGAAACCCAAAACGCATTCCAAATCTTAAATTTAGAAACCCCCAAATTAATTCGGATTTCAACCGAAGATTGATGGTGGAGGGATTTAATTTGGTACATTAATGCGTTGATAACTTAAATGGTGAAAAACGATCCAAAACGGAAGCTTTTGAATCAAGTCGTCTGTCAAAAATGGTGTACGATGTTAAAAGTGAGAAGATGAACAATACTTCCCTTTTTAATCAATTAATTTAACAATTCAATTATTAAATAACTTAATTTAAAAAGCATACATACCAAATGTCCGTTGCTCATGAAAGTTATACCCTGTCTAGGGTAAACACCTCGTTCCGGACACAACGGTGGTCTCAGATTTCTCATAGGACGCACCGTTTGAGAGATATTAATGATTTATTAATTAAAAATCGGAATAAATAATTAATTAAAATAAAAAGGGTTATTTTGCGAACGAGACATCCAAACGCTCGACGCTGACATATGTTATACCTTGTCCTGGGGTAAACCCCTCATTCCGGACCCATTGGTGGTCTCAAATTTCTCATACGACGCACCGTTTGGGAGATATTTAATTATTTTTAATAAATAATATATTAAGTATTATTTAATAACTTTATCTCACGAGCGAGGCGTTCAAAAGTCCGACATTTTAGAATGTTATACCCCTCCTAGGGTAAACACCTCATTTCAGACATAACAATATGCTCAAATTTCTCACACGACAAACCGTTTTGGAGTTATTCAATTATTTTGAATAAATTGTTCGTGCATAAAATAAATATATTTAATATTTTTATTCCGTCCTCCCTGAGTCTTTGCAGACCTCAGAGACTCATACTTACTCAGTGTTTAACTCAGAAAATATTTAATTGGATATTCTGAAGTATTAATTGGGCGTTTTACCATTTCGCGACGTGTTTAACAAAAACGCAACTTTTCACTGATAAACCATTTTTTTCCCATTTAACGTAATAATAATTTAACACAAGATGGTTTAGGAATACCTGAAACAGTAACGGGATGTTACATTCAGAGGTTACTTGAGCTGGCCAAGTACTTGTCACACTCCTCACATTGGCAGATGACGCCCTTCTCTTGCTGTCGTGTGATTGGCCCTATACCGCCACCTTTCAGACTGTTTAGCTTTGCCTCATAAAGCGGACAATCCTTCTTCATGTACTCAGTATTTCTCTGTTGTAATTGAGGGCATCTACACCCTTTCGGAGGCTCATTTTGCAAATCAGAAATGAGCTTACCTTTCTCTTGCCTCTCAGAGAATTCTGTTATATAAGCAGCTAGGCCACCAATTTGACGGGCACGCGCATAAGCCAAGCTTGGATACGTATTCCCAACCCGCCTGTAGATCGTGTCGGCTGAGCTTGTCATTAATTGTGTCCCGCATGACCAAATGGGCCGACACCTTAGTTAGTTCCTCAGCTTCCTTGTCATTATAGCGTATCTTGTCGGACGCGTGTGAGCGTGCCAAGTCTTTCAACACATTAGTCACCGCACTCGTGGCTTCACGACTGTTCTTGCTCAACCCCGCCTTCCTCTTCTGCCGTTTCAGCACTTGGAGTTTCCTCAATATTTTGTCCTTCAGCTGGATACAACACTGCTAAACGGCAGGCGTAACAGCAGAAGCTAACCCACCTTTATCATCACTGGTGTACTCTGTTCCAGTGCCTTTAAAAGGAATTTTGATGTTCCTCGGATCAAATGTTTGATCAACCAACCTTTTTTCTTTTCTTTTTATAAAACCTCCTAAAGAATGCCAAAGTGTCAACAAAAGACGCATCCAACTGCCAAGCTCTGATAAAAGCACGTCGTGACAAGGTCGGATTATGTGATAGACTCCCAGTCGCCACCCATAACTCACTGTTGTCACCTTCAATCAGGAAACCCCCCAAAGAAATCATCTCGGGTGGCTTCGAATCTGCTGGGGCAGGACTGTAACTCATTGTTCTTGTGAAAATGAATTCAGAAGCTGTTTTAATGTTAACATATAGATTAGTTTGCCAAGAAGCCAAGTGCACAGCCCGCTGGTAAGAACTACTGACTAAAGCCACAATTACACAACAGGTCTCTTTCTGTGAACATTTGGAATTGTTTGAAGCATCCTCATCGATTTTGGTCCTCATGCCTTCTTCCCCCCATGGTAAACTTTTGGCATATGCATGTTGAATATCACCATGCAATTTCCAGATACATGATAAATTTCCAGCTAAACAGGAGATAGCCTTTGCAACCTCAGAGGCCTCCTCTAGCAGTGAAGCAAACCACCTAAATGCCCCCAGAATGATGCATTCCCTTGACAGTCCCAACAAAGCAGCAACAAACTCAAAGGTGGAAGTAATGCTTTGAGGACAAAGCTTTAAAACACAATTGCTGCGTGTATTGAATACGGATCCCGCAGGTAGTCTGTACATTTCAAATAGCTCAATTGTGTTAATGCCATTGTTGTAGCCTTCCGTCCTAAAAATTTTCCTGTACGGGTTTTCCCGAGGATGTTGTGGCTGAATCGAAAATCGAGACGACATCCCTTGCAATGCCAACCCTCCCCCATAGAATTGGGAACTTAGAACTCGCTCTTTGCTATGAATCCTGTAACCGCTGAAACGCGGCTGGGTACCAGTAGTCCCAAAAGCAAGATCAAATTTATTACTCGCAAACATCAGTTTCGCAGCTCGCTTCATACTAATTCGTAACTCGCTCTTCAACTCTTTTGTGCTTGCGCCTCCCTTGTTAACCCGTTCCTGGTTTGTGTCTATTTGTGAAATCTCCTACCTTGTTGGTCCGTAACTTTGAGTCTGTCAACTTACTTTGCTGACATCTGTAGATGACTCGTCTTGTTCTTTTTCAGTTTTTTTGCAAACAAAAACACATCCAGGTCGGTTACGTCCTACATCCGGAGTGCATGCCTCTCGGTCCCCCTGTTGCCATCTCCATCTCGTCGCATGCCGATCTCCTCCCTCAGTCGGTCACCTTTCTATAAAAGGTCGAAAGTAGGAGGCTCACCTTGCATATTGCCAGAATTTTCTTCCGCTAAGTACGCGTTCTGCCCCTGCTCCGTACTGAGCCAATTCGCTTCGTCGCACCCCGACCCCTTCGTTACGTTAGTTCCCTTTGACTGGTGCTTCCTTCCAAGGCGTTCCACCAGAAATGTGAGAATGTGCAGGTCGCGTTCCCACTCCAGCCGACTCACTCAGCTCTTTCGGAGCGTATCGTTTATATCCCTGAGTTGCTGGTCCACCATGTCGAGCCTTGTCATCTTCTCTTCTCCCCCAAGAGGAAATTATCCTGCAGGCTGGACCAAAATGATAAAGACCTCACGCCGATCAAGCGGCAAAATGACTTGTATTAAAGGAAAACAACTATGTGTACCTGGAATTACAGCTTATGAGAGAGAGGAAAGAAGGTAGAAGACGATACCGAGTAACCCTCGGGAGGCCCCTTGGCTCACCCGCCTAAGCTTAGAAGCCGACTCACCAAAACAGAATATGCGTGGTCCCCCTCTCCACGCCCTTCCCCTCTTAAAAACCCTCTCCTTTCGCTAACAACTCTCACCAGCCCAACAACTCTAACCAACTCAACAACCCTTCCTCCATGAGAGTTACAATATTACTCCTGGCCATTAATACCCCATATCCACTTGCGTACAGCCCCTCCTTACCAGCATTACTGCCCAACCCCACCACCTAAATGCCTATTAGTAACCCAAGCAGCCAGAGTGCTCCTTTGCCAAGGTACTGTTGTAATGCATCGGGCGGACATTTGTTTTTCTCCCTGTAAAGTAATGCTCCTTCCCTCCCTTTCAAAGGACATTGTCATGTCCTGCCAGTGGGTGGTAACATAGCCCAGTGTCTCGAGCCCATGTTATTCCCAACACCAAATCTGTTCCGGCAGGGCCAAAAATATAGGCATCTACTTCAAATTCCTCCTCTCCTAGACGAACCTTCAGTGCCCGACATGTCCCCTTTGACAACACCCGGTGCCCGTCACCTAGCTGTATAGTAAAAGGCCGGGTTTCACTAACAAATGACAAAAAATTCCTCATCGACTGTTTTGTGATGAAATTGTGGCCTGCGCCACTGTCAGTAAGAATTAATATCGGCTCTCCTTCGATGTTGCCACCCATCTGCATGGACTTGGTACATCTCGACCTTGCCCTTTCTGGAATCCCAACAGTAGTTCCCAACATCTCTTAACTCTCAAAGTTCACCAGTCTCCCCTTCCAGCCCCACACTGGCTGTAGGTTCCAACTCGTCCACTCCTCCTGGGTCCACGCATTCCCACACCATTAATTTGAACCCCCTTTTAGGGCATTTATGCCCAGGATTAAACCTCTGTCCGCAAGTATTAACACAAACCTTTCGACTTCCTATTTTCAAATTCCTCTTTGGAAAGATATCCGACTCCCCTCCACTTGGGAGCTATGCTTCCATTCTGATCCCGTTTTTCCGTGTCTCCTGTTTGAACAAATCTCACTGTATTCGAATTCCATCCCCTTCCCTGTCCTCCTGGTGCATATGGTCTACCCTGCGTTTCTGACTGGCATAAGATGCCTCAGCAAGCGCGCTTTGTCTGGTGGCGCATGAGTAACAACAGTACCCCCGTTTTCTGGCTTCATCCCACCGATAAACATACCGGTGTACCATTTTTTAGTGAAATCTGGTATTTGCATCGCCATCCGCTAAAACTCATCAATATCGTTATCAATGACCCCAGTTTGACGCAAACTTTTCAGGTAGATCACTGGATCTTCCTCTGCTACATTGCCATATTTGCCGAGAAGCTCTTCCTTGAATTGCATCCATGGGAGCTTAGGTTTTGCTGACTTCAAAGATATAATCCAATATTATGCCATCCCTTCCAAACTTAATTGCGCCAACGATACCTTCATTACCTCACAGGTTCGATGGATTTGAAAATAAGTTTCTGTTCTGGTTATCAAAGACACCGGATCCTCACCAGAGAAAGTCGACATTTCGACAGGGCTGAGCAACATACGTATGTCCTCCCAAACAGTGTCGCACATGCCAATGCTATTCACCTCTGCGCCCGGTCTCAGTACGTTAGCGTCTGCCTCAGTTCGCCAACTGCTTCATCCTTCTACTTCACTAACGATCTTTCCTTTGTTGGAAACACCTTCGGATCGCTCCGTCGGCTTCATGCCTGACTGAGACATTGCCGTCATCAGTTTCTGCATCCGAAACTCCTGACGCTGAAGCGTGATTTCCATCCGTTGCTGGCTTGCCTCCTGCTGCTAGAAACCGATCTGCAGCTCCGCTACTGTTGTTCTGAGGCCTTCGACTGCTGTTTCAAGTCCCGCTACTCTATTCCCCATCCGCATGGGCATCAAGAAGCTGAATCCACTTCAATACACTTGACCAAAATCCTTTCGGTCAACTTCCTCTTTCTAGATCCACTCTATCCAAAATCGACTCCTATACAAGTAGCTCTCAACGAGAGCACCAAGTTGATTGAGTCTTGGTTTAGAGGAAAGAAGAATTGAGAGATTTGCAGAAGAATTCTATACCAGATCACCTCATAGGTTCAACTTACAGCAGACTCTTGGGGACACCTCCTGCCCCCCCGACCGATTTCTCCATGGGAATTCCCTCCCTGGCCCGAGCAACAACATCCAGCTCACCAGCCGAATACCCCCCTCCCCCTGAAATAGACCCAACAGCTATTGATACAAGTAAAACAAATAGGAAGCCTCACTCGTCTATTATCAGTAATTGAGTAATTGTATTGATTTATATTATGAATCTATGCCTCTTGATAAGCTGATAACCACATGCCCATTACTTTTGTAAAGATGGGATTTGGCTATTGCTTTTTTTTTTTGTTTTTAAACAATTTGCTTGTTCTTTGTTATTATTTAAGTTAACTAAGGTAAAATAAGCCATTATCTGTCCATAATTTGAAAATATAAAACACACTTCTTGCATATCTTCATTTCTTACAGGTTAGGCTACTCGCACGGTTGCAAAGTGAAGTAAAATTTCATCTCAAAGAATATCTTTCTAAGAAGTCTCCATCCAAAGGAAGTGATCAGGACTGGTGGCTTCCAAGGTCAAGCAGTAGTGGAGTTGCTGCCATTAGTGGACCCAAGGGGTCTGATGAATCCTTAATACATACAAATGTTGCCATGGAAAAGATTCATGTGCGCAAAAGTTTGCAGCTTCGTCGTCGACAACAGGATTGGCAGGTTTGTGTCATGCTTAACAGCTTTACAAATATGTTATGGCGTGGTTTTTGCGTAATTAGACTCAGGCTCCATTTGACATCATTTATTGAAAACTGCTTAGAGCATGTTGTTTGAAAAAATAAGTGTTGTTTATTCTGTTTCTGGAAGAAGCATTTGCACTTAAATTGCAGAAGAAAACCACTTGACTGGAAGAAACTCTTCCAATAAGCAATCTGGAAACATTCACATAAAAACACTTATCATAATAAGTGCTGTCAAACGGACCAACAGTTGGATGTTTCATTTTATAATGACCTGTGAAAAAATTGCTGCATCGAGTATGCCATGAAGCGCCATGCCCGAACAATGGTACCAGTTTGACCCAATCTAGAATGTTTGTACCCATATCAGGATAGAATCAAGGCAATGAAAGGAAAGATAGAATTTTATTAGCTTTAAAAATGATTTTTTTGACACAATTACATCTAATAAACCAGCCCTATTTGGGTGGGCAAGTCTCTGATATGAAGCAATAATTCTAGACGCCAAACCAAAACGGTCCCCTGGATTTTATGGTAAAGAACCTGGAGTATTATTTGTTGTCAAAATTTAAGGGGAAGTCCTACAAAACCTGGAGTATTATTTGTTGATGGTGATTTTTCGATGCCGCGTACCAGCAGGCTGAGTCAGTGTGCACAGATGATGTATGGCGGTGCACGTAGGGTGTTGAGGCGGTGGATTAGGTCGGTGGAGGCGGCCTATAAATACCCCTGAACTTCGGCCATTTGTGGCATGAGCTGAATGAGAATTAGGAGCACAAACCGGGAGAGTGAGAAGCCGTCAAAGTGAAGCCTCTATTTTCGCATAAACATCACTCTTCTGCCTAGCATTACGTGAAACAGAGAAGATGGAGATCCATGTGAAGTGTCGTCACACTTGCATGAGGGTTTCCGTGTGTTGTGAGTTACGTGAAGAAGAAGTTCCGCGAGCAGTTCTCATTGTTACGCGAAGGAGGTAGCCGCTCCTGTATACTGATACATGAAGAAGAAGAAATACCGCGTACCGTATTACGCGATCTTCACATGCAATGTGTGAAGTTTTTTGTGTGTTCAGTGGCAGTGTTACGCGAAGTGATACAGTACCGCGATTTGAGTGAGTTACGCAGAGCAAAAGTGTCGCATGATACATTTGCATGAAGGAAGCTGAAGTCGTGCTATGTGAACAACATGTATGCTGTATGCTTGTATGAATGAAATACAATGAGACAATGAGAGATTTTAAAGTCTTCACACGAAGCACATGGAGTGAGAATTTGAAGAAGAAATATTGAGTAGTTCTCAAAGCGATTAAGTTCATGCAATAAGAAATTACATGTAATAAAAAATGAAGCGTCGTCACACTTGCATGAGGGTTTCCGCGTGTTGTGTGTTACATGAAGAAGTTCTGCTTACAGTGCTCATTGTTACGCGAAGGAGGTAGCTGCTCCTGTATACTGATACATGAAGAAGTAATACCGCGTACTGTATTATGCGATCTTCACATGTTGTGTGTGAAGTTTTTGTGTGTTCAATAGCAGTGTTACGCGGAGACAGTACTGCGAACTGAGTGAGTTACGTGAAGGGGCAGAAGCGTCGCATGATACATTTGCATGAAGGAAGCTGAAGTCGTGCTACGTGAACCGCATGTATGCTATATGCATGCATGAATGAAATATTGAGTGCTTGCAAAGTCTTCACACAAAGCCCAAGGAGTGAGAATTTGTTGAAGAAATATTTAGTACTCAAAGAGATCAAGTTCATGCAATAATAAATTGCATGTGTAGGTTGAGAAACCCCCTTACCTTCAAGGTGGGGTCGAGGCCTTCTTTTATAGATTGAGAAAAAAGGAATACACATGGGAGTATTCCGATGTGAGACTTGGTAATACCCAAAATAATAAAAAAAGGGTTTTAACACTCCCCCTCAAGCTGGACATGCCCAGCTTGGACAAAAGAGTCCCACAAAGAAAAAACAAGGTGTCACCATACAAGACCTGAAAAACTCCCCCTCAAGCTGGGTCGAAGATGCTATGGATGCCTAGCTTGGAATTGAGCGAGGAGAGGCGGGCCCCTGGGACGCCTTTGGTGAAGATGTCAGTAAGCTGGTCCGCCGTCGAGATGTGGCCAAAACTGACATGATTGTGCTCCAGGTGGTGTCGAAGAAAGTGGCAGTCCACCTCAATATGCTTCGTGCGTTCATGGAAGATGGGATTTGAAACAATCTTGGTGGCTGCCTGATTGTCACACCGGACGTGAGCAGATGTGGGAGGAGGAAAGCCAAGCTCCTGGAGGAGTTGTTGAAGCCAAATGATCTCCGTAGTTACGGTGGCCATGGCTCGGTACTCAGACTCCGCACTGGATCTGGACACGACAGTCCGTTTCTTGCTGCGCCAAGAGATGAGGTTGCCGGCTAAGAAAATGGCAAGCCCAGAGGTAGATCTCCGAGTGGCAAGACAACCAGCATAATCCGCATCACAAAAGGCCTCAATGTTCAGATGAGGATGCTGTGAGTAGCGATGACCACGGGCAGGATCACGCTTGATGTATTTGACGATGCGGAGGATAACATCCCAATGAGAGGTGGTCGGATGTTCCATAAATTGGCTCACTTTGCCAACAGCGCAGGTAATGTCGGGACGAGTCATGGTGAGATAATTGAGTTTACCCACCAACCGACGGTACTGCTCAGGATGTGAATAGGGTTCTGAGGAGGCATAAAGTGATCGTTCCCCAGGCTCCAGAGAGGTGTCAACAGCAGTGGCCTGTGTAAGCCCAGCATCCTGCAGAATATCCAATGCATACTTCCGTTGGCAGAGGGAGATGGTGTCCGAAGAATAGGACACCTCGATGCCCAGGAAGTATGTGAGAGGACCGAGATCCTTAGTTTGGAAGTGCTGGTGAAGATGCTGCTTGAGGTGAGTGACACCAGCAGAGTCGCTGCCGGTGATGATGATATCATCCACATAAACGATTAATAGGATACAGCCAGTAGGAGTCATTCTGTAAAAGACAGTGTGATCCTTCATGCTTCGAGAGAGGCCAAAATCAGTGACGACAGTGCTGAAGCGGCCGAACCAAGCACGAGGAGATTGCTTGATGCCGTACAGAGAGCGGCGGAGTCGACAGACTTGAGACTCGGTGTCGGAAGCACAAAAGCCGGGTGGCTGTTGCAGATAAACTTCTTCCTCAAGAAAGCCATGGAGGAAGACATTTTTGACATCCAGCTGATGAAGATACCAACGATGATGTGTCGCCAGAGAGATGAATAACCGAACGAAGGTCATCTTGGCCACTGGAGAGAATGTATCAAAGTAGTCCACCCCGTAAGTTTGTGCGAAGCCCTTAGCCACAAGGCGGGCTTTGAGTCGATGGAGAGTGCCATCAGGATTTAGCCAGACTGTGTAAATCCATTTGCTGCCCACCGCCTGTTTGCCTGCTGGTAGGGGGACGAGATCCCAAGTATGATTTTCCTCCAGAGCCTGCAACTCATCCTGCATTGCCGCTAGCCATCCCGGATGAGACCGGGTTAGGGAAATTCGGTGGCGGATGCATTAAGTAGGAAATCATATGCTCAAGTGGTGAAACAAGTATCAGATCAGTGACAGTTGATGTCGGTCATAACCGACATGCGGTTGGAATGTGAGGACCGGGGTGAGAGAGGGGTCTTCTTTCCGGTTTCGTTGGTCCCTGACTTGGTTGGTTTGGTTAAAGAGGCATAGACATCTGATTCTGAATGTGTGGCGATGAGGTCGAAACTCAATGGTGGGTAGACCATTGAGAACTGAGAACTGAATGAGAATCGAATCTTGTCTTTTCGGAATCAGATAGTGGTACCAGTGGCTTGTCGGGAGGAACTTCTCAGGGATTATCATCATTCCAGGTGGGCTGTCCATCCTGGAATTCAGAGAATGTATAAGGCGTTGAAGGTGCAGTTTTGGTGGGTTGGTATGAAAAGGGATGTGGTTGGGTTTGTCTCGAGATGCTTGAATTGCTAGCAAGTCAAGGCAGAGCATTAACGACCAACAGACATGTTGCAGTCTTTAGCTATTCCTGTGTGTAAATGGGAGCAGATAGCAATGGATTCTGTGACAGGTCTCCCAAGAACGGTCAGGAAGCACGATGCCATATGGGTGATTGTGGATCGGCTCACAAAGTCAGTCATTTCATCCCGATTCGTGAATCTCATACAGTGGAGGATCTGTTCAAAATCTATATCTGGGAGGTGGTAAAGAGGTATGGTGTTCCAGTTTCGATTGTATCAGATAGAGATCCAAGGTTCACATCTCGTTTTTGAAAATCGTTGCAGCAAGCCCTTGGGACACAACTGACTATGAGCACGACATATCATCCTCAGACGAATGGGCAATCCGAGAGGACGATACAAACTTTGGAGGATATGTTAAGGGCTTGTGTGATGGACTTTGCTGGTTCAGGGGAGGAGCACTTACCGTTGGTGGAGTTCTCCTATAATAACAGTTATCAGGCTTCGATACATATGGCTCCGTTTGAGGCTTTATATGGGCGTTCGTGTCGTTCTGTACTATGTTGGGTGGAAACGGGCGAGACTTCGATGATCGGACCAAGCCCTTGTCCAAGAAACTACAGAAAAGATCCAATTTGATCAGGAGGAGGATGAAGACGGCTCAAAGTCGTCAGAAATCGTATGCGGACCATCGTCGACGACCGTTGTCGTTCGAGGTGAGTGATCATGTGTTTTTGAGAATCTCTCATAGGT
Source organism: Viscum album (assembly GCA_963277665.1). NCBI lineage: Eukaryota > Viridiplantae > Streptophyta > Magnoliopsida > Santalales > Viscaceae > Viscum > Viscum album. The sequence continues at coordinate 452,722,194 of OY728166.1, read as the reverse complement.
TGGGACATCGTCGCTTTGGGAAGCAGGGTAAGTTATCTTCGAGGTATATTGGGCCTTTTGAGATTGAGAGGATCGGAGAGGTGACTTATCGTTTGGCTTTGCCACCACGGTTTAGTGCGGTTCACAATGTGTTTCATGTGTTGCAGTTGAAAAAGTATCAGTCGGATCATGACCATGTGATTCGTTGAGATCATGTTGAGCTAGCACGGATGCTTCCTTGGTGCACGTGCCAATGAGAATTGTGGATAGGCAAGAGAGAGTCTTGCGTGGTAAAAGTATCGGTTTAGTTCGTGTTTTGTGGCAGCATGGTCAGATTCAAGAGGAGGCTTGGGAGCGGGAGAAAGAGGTGGCCGAACAATGACCCGAGCTCTTTCGGCAAAGCAATGGTTTCCTACTTTCCGAGAACGGATAGTCCATTGGTGGGGAGAATGTAGCACCCACAGTTTGAGGTATATAGCCTTTGTTTATGCCTTTTTATGTGTTCAAAGTGCATGGGATGAGCTGAGATGAGGTTGGGAGTGTTTGGAATGGTTTTGAATAAGTCTGGAGGCTTTTCTAAGGGCGCACGATTTGAGCACGGTTCGGGGAAACCGTGCGGATTCTCCAGGAAACCGTGTAGGGGGGAGACAACAGCCTTCGCATGGCCTCCGCACGGTTTGTCAAATCGTGCGAGGCAACCGTGCAGATCCTCTCTCAAGGCAGTGGCTTGCACACGGTTAGTGCACGTTTGCCAAACCGTGTGGGCTAACCATGCGACCACTTAAAGGAAGAGTTTTTAAATTCGGGCTCTCTCGGGCTTGACCTATTTCACTCCAATTCCTCTCCCACTCGAGCCTCACTCGGGATTTTGGGTTCTCAAAGGTTGAAGGTGCTCTCCCACTCATTTTAGAAGCAAATCGAAGGGGTTTCTTGGTGGATTGAAGACGGTTCTTCTTAGCTAAGTCTCTCCTCTTGGCTTCTTTTGGTTTCTCTCTAGATCTACTCTTCCCTCTTTCTTGATTTTCTAATCTATATTCGTTGGATGTAGATCTAGGGTTGTGGTGGCCTTGGATGTTAATTTTAAGGCTTGTGGATGTTAGGGAAGGAGATCTAGAGTGGTTTCAGTGGCGTGTTCGCCGGATTTGGGGTGCGGTTGCTTGTCGATCGAATTCAGCCCTTTGGTGTGCATCGTGTAGAGCTTCCCATTTTCGCCGGCATTGATCCACGCGACTGGATCACATGTGCTGAACTTTACTTCTGCATCAATCAGACCCCAGAGGAAACAAAGCCCCCATTGGCACAGGTCAGTATGGAAGAATTTCCTATTCCCTGGTTTACCATGCTCAACGAGGTGCACTCACATTTTACATGGGTGCTGTTCAAAGAGGAGCTGATAACACGTTTCAGTAGATTGGAAATTCAAAACCCATATGAGGAACTCACAGCTCCCCAACAGACGAGACTAGTGCAAAAGTATATTGAACAATTTGAATATTTGACGTCTTTGCTACCCCACACCCGAGCCGCAATGCGTTGGCTATTTCCTGTACGACTTGCGCGAAGACCTTCACAGTTGTGTTCGCATTCACAACCCGACAACCTGGCTACAGGCCATGCGATTGGCTCGCCATGTGGGGTTTGCCTTCATGAGAGGCGAGGGCACTCAGTTCTGAGGAGATAGATTGCGACATTTTTGTGGGGTATGCGAAGTTGAGCCATGGCGGCCACCTGACCATTCAACAATACACCTACCGCAAGGGACCATTCTCCCTCCAATCCGACGAGGGGAGGTTGATGGGATAGGAGTTTGTCGTGAGGTTCCAAATCCAACACCTCTTGACGGGCGAGGGGTTCGGCATCTGACGACCCAAGAGTGGGAGGGCCGTTGGAACAAGGGCCTGTGCTTAGCGACCCTATAGCCCACTGCATCGGGAGGAATGGTTTAGAGGGGAGGAATAGTTCAGTTATAAATTAAGAGCAAAGGTTGAGAGAGAAGGGAGGTAGAGGAATATTATTCTGGACTGCTTAGCAGATCAGCCATGAGGCTTGGGCAAGAGTACTTGAGGGTCTCTTGAGTTCTCTCCTTCCATCCATCTTCTTCCTCCATTGTATTTCAGTTCTGGTTTTCTTAATATACAAGTTGCTGACTCTGTTTCTTGTCATGAGTCCAGACATTCAATGTACTGGAAATATCAGTGAGATATTAGAAGCTGACAAGTTCTGATAATTGAAAGTGAGCAAGGCTGACTGTACTGATATTATAGAAGATCAGTGAGTTCAGACTTGAAGAACAACAAGGCCAACAAATCACTGCATCAAAAGCCAGTGGAAGTTGAAGATCTGTTCACTGAAGGTTGGAAGACCATTGAAGAACTGGTGGGATGCCGATGTAAACAACCTAAGCAGAAGCTTTTCGGGAGATAGCTTCAATTAGCGGGAGTCGGTATAAAGAATACCTGTGAGATTCCATTCTAAAGATTTCGTCGAGAGACGACCCACTGTAATCATTAGAGATCATGTGTTATAGGAGTTTGTCTGTCAGACATTTCGAGAGATTGTATTTGTAATCACTTTGCTTTACTGCTGGGGAGTCTGTGTCTCAGATCACCCGAACACAACAAGGACGTAGTTACCCATCTTGGGAGCGAACCTTGTAAAAATACCGTGTGCTGTACTTTATTTACTTTCTGTCTTGCATGTGGTGTGATGGTGTTTGTTTATAGGGAAGATTTATTCACCCTAGCAGGTGCAGAGGTTCGAATTTGAAAAGGGGGTAAAAAGTGAAAGAAAAGTAATCCGTAAAACTTGTGTACACTGATTCACCCCCTCTTAGTGTACTTGCAAGATTCACTAGGCACTTCAATTAGTATTAGAGCAAAAGGTTCCACCCCTGATTGGATCTACTTTACCGCCTTGGTTGTTTTTATCAAACTTATATGAAGTGTTGATTTGAACATGAAGAAGCACCGAAATTGCCTCGGTTGGAAGATTCAGTTCCTATCCGAGTCAGTGCCAACAAGGAGGTTTTTGCAAAAACCATGAAGAATTGACAGAAGAAAAAGGTAAGAAAACTGTGAAAGAATTTGGAGAAGAAAGAGGATACATCGCAAACTGAATGCGGTCAGAGTGGTAGTCTATTGCAATGAATATATCTCATATGTTGAAGAAGAGTTGCAAAGAAATGCATGTGAGAAAGTAGTGACTGGAAAAGTCCTTACTGAGATGATCTATACACTTGAAGAGTCTCATAAAGGTACCATGAGTGTTAAGAACTCTTAGTTGGAAATCAAAGACAAAGGATGAGACATTCATCCTCGCTAAAGAATCAAAAGAATAGTCTGTATCACATTCCAATGAAAGATTCACTTTGGTCGAAGATGGATTACAAAGGGCTGCTTGTGAGAAGGATGAGATTGAGAAAGTTTTAACAGAAGTGATATATGCATTGGAGACACTGCACAAAACCTCTATCATAGTTATTAATGGCACGCGCCATGGCGCGCCATGGCTAGCGCCAGGGAGTGGTGCGCCGCGCCATGGCTAGCGCCAGGGAGTGGTGCGCCGCGCCATGGCTTCGCCATGACTCATTTAAGATGGCTCAATGTTGCGTGCGCCATATTGCGTAATGGCGCGCACCATGTTGCGCCAATGGCGCACACCATTGAGCCTTTTTGATTTTTTTGTATTTTTTTAACATGCCAACTCTTATGCCCCGATTGAAAATACCTCTTTTGAGGTCAAACAACGACCTCCCCTTTCGACTCTACGCAACACTCTTCTCGTGAGCGTAGCGACCCAGCCGGTGTTGGACCACATTGACCGCCACGACCAAACCGAGATCCCTCGACTGCCGTGACCCAGTCGACCACGACTTAGCCGAGCTCCCTCAACCACCGCGACTTAGATATGCAATGTTGTCCAGAGCAGGCGCACCTTCTGTGCGAATCAGTAACTTTTTTTTGTTTTTAATTCAATTTTATTTATGTTGCTCGCCCCTTATTTTTTTTCGAATTACTCCTGTTGTTTTTTTTGAGATATATGGTTTTTTACTCCCGTTTTGGTTTTTTGAGATATATGGTTTTTAATATATTTCAGGAATTGATATATATGATTTTTTGAGATATATAGTTTTTAATGTTTAATTGTAGGTGTCATTGTTGACTTCATTTGTTTTTTGATGTATGGAATATGAATTATTGGCATAAATCTTTGTTTTTTAAATATAAATTGTATAATTTATTATTTGTTATTGTTGATATATGTATACACCTCTTTTGTGCGCCGCAAGTTAATATTGCCACGCGCCGTGCGCTTTTGCGCCGGGGGCTCTTGTCGCCGTTGTGCGCCATGCGCCGTAAATAACTATGACCTCTATGAATGTTAAAGAAACTCAACTAGAGGTTAAAACAAAGAGAATTAAAAAGCTGAATGATTCTCCACTAGAAGCAAATCAAATGCATGAAGATCAAATTCAGAAGACGAAAAGTCATTGGGAAAACAAGCCGAGAGCTGTTGAGAATGAGAAAAAATTCCTCAACATGAAGTATCTTGAAATGGAAGTCAAATTGAAAAATCTTAAGGGGACACAATTAAAGCCTTCTCAGAAAGAATGTGAAGATATGATGAAATCACTTGAAGACTAGAAGAACTCTCTAAATCTGTCTTGAGTTGGAGGTAAAGTTCAAAAATCTGGAGAGCACCCAAGCTGAATTTTCAGAAAATGCTGAAAGAAGACTGTTAAGAATATTCCTGATAAGGGTCTTACTTCTGAAATGACTCATTCCAGTGGCAAGAAGAGCTTGAAATCATCTAACGATAAATCTACTGCAAGCTCATCGAAACAGGTAACCCTTGTCCCATAAATTTCTGTCTGTACTAATACTGTTTCATCTGCTAGATTGGTTCCAAAAGGAATTCTGGTTAAACCTGGGTGAAGAAGACCGTTGAAAAACCCACCATATCATCAAATGTGGATGTAAAAAAGAGTAGGAATTCTTATTCCCCACAAAAAGCTCAAATAAAGAACTATATTATCCAAAAACAACAAGATGCCAAATCCAGCCATATTGTTCCATAGAAGAAGAAATCAAGATTTATTGGCTATTGTTGGTGTTTTTGGAAGTTTGGGCATCCGACTATTGAATGTTGGTATAATTTGTCAATGCATGATAATTACAGAAGGCCTGTATTAAGGGGGAACAAATTTGTCATGAAAAGAAATCCTAGAATTCGCAAATGAAGAAGAATCTGTTTATTAAGAATAGATCTGGGTATCTTGAAGACTTCTGTGATTATTGCAACAAAAATGGTCACAGCTATGATAAGTGATGATATATATCAACCATGCACTATGCATATGTTGATAAGAAGAGAATACCACAACAAAAGCAAAAAGCAAAGAAAAAAAAAACAGTTTTAAGTCTTTCTTGGGGTATAAGCGGAAGAACACTGTCAAGAAATCTGTTGAACAAGCTGCACCTACAAATGATAAAATAGGTGTCACACCAAAGAAAAGGTGCTTCTGCTGTGGAAGAAGAGCCCATATACTGGATCTTTACACACAGGCCATAAACACCATTGATAGTGGAAGCAAGCTAAAACAGAAAAATGAATCAATCTCTGAAAGAAATAAAAAGGTTGATTTGATGCATGACATTCAAGATGAAAAATTCAAATTTCACGAGGTTGTAAGGGATAACTCAAATGTTGTTGAAAATGTGTGTGAAAGGTGTAAAATGTTTGGACACACTTCTGAAAGTTGCATGATATGACGACCTGGTCAAAAGAAGCTGTCAGAAATTATAGGGAAAACACAAATGAATTCTTATGCTAAAAATTTTGGTGTGAAGGAGTCTACACACAGGAAGAAGACTGAGCGTGTACCAAAAGAATGTTTAATCATTTAGCCAGGTCAGTTGGAATTGGCTAGGAAGTTGGAGGAGGATCAAAAGAATGAAAGTTCATTGCTTGCTAATGTGAAGTAGTTTATTCCATCTAAGATGAAAGTTGGAGAGATAAAGAAGCCCATGATACCCTTAAATGATAAAATTTGGAAAGTCAAAGGAGCAAAACATGAAGAGTTCATATATTTGGTGCTGAATTAAAAGGAGTTTCTAGGTTGAGAAATAAATCTCAACTCTGCCGTTTTAACTGAAAAGCATTGAAGAACCACCTTATTTCCATGTATATTTTGTGTTGGATTTTTTTTTTTGTGTTGAGAATTGAAGGTGGGACATATATTCACGAGAAGATCTGAAGAAATGAATGGTGTGAAAAATTATACACCATCCAGGAAGATATCCATTGATATGACTGTGCGAGAGGGGGTCTTTCGGCAGTCAGTTGGGCACTCAGACCCGACCCCCTTGTTCTGTACTGTCACGACCCGCCTTCACCGAGATGAGAGAAGAGACAACAAACTTCCAGACCCTTCCTTCTTCAAGTTGAAGGAGAGATAATGACCCTCTAGTCCCGCCTTCAATAGGCCCCGAAGTGGCGACTAGCACCAAGGGTATAGAATCACATGTAAAATGGAAGACATTACCCTTTTTATTTAGTAGGATCGGGAGATAAGATAGTAAATCCCAACAACACCAAAACTGGAAGTAAAAGTAAAGCAAAAAACAATCCATTCCCATATGCATGTTCCAATATAAAGTGCTACAACGTACAAGAAAACTCTAAAGGGAAAGTACCAAAAGAAAGAAAACAGCAACGACAACTGTCTTGATGTCTGAGCTAGTACGGTCCCGAACGGTCCCCAAAGTCCTCCTGGAAACCTGAAAGCAGTTTTATATACGTAGGGTGAGTAGAGAGGTATACTCAGCAGGGAAAACCAAAAGCTCTTGTGCACAAGTGGGGAGACAATCTAATGTCCTGTGAGAAAAATAGAGATAATCAAAACACCTAGCAAGGAAAACTATCCACCCAGTCTCACCAAGGCACACTCCCCAAATAACGCAAGTCAGGTAAAGTAGTTGTAATAGCACATCGACATTTGGGTACCCCGCATCGCTTTCCCACTGGTTATTTAAGACATCCTACAGATCAGACCTCCCCCGCCATTTTCTCTGCAGTCCCACTGCCGCCCCAACAACAACCTTATAGGTCACCACAACCACGTATCCTGCCCACAGACACCTGGGCCACCACAACCATACGTAACCAAGCCCGAAGACACCTGGGCTACAACAACTACCGCCACGCCCGAAGACACCTGGGCCTCATCCCGAAGACACTTGGGAAACAAACCTGCCCGCACACACCTGGGCCAACCATCACAACATACCCTGCCCGAAGAGTCTTGGGCTAAAAATGGACCTCAGGCCGTCATAGTCTGCCTGAAGAGTCTTGGGCTACTCGGGAAAGAGAGCAGAAAAGGAGCTAATAACCAGTCACTCATAGGAGTGTTAGGGAAAACACCCTCTCCCATTAAATGGGGGTGTTCGACACGAAGTGCTTAACTTGGGTGGGGCGCGAATAAGAAACATAAGAACTAAATTATACATATAGGTAAACAAACACTCATCCCAACCTAGGGGTTCCATAATCAACCTATACACAAACACTCTCGTTACTATTCATTCATAAAAAGCAGAACACCCACAACTAAGGCACAACTCATTCCCGGGAAACAAATACCCATGAAACCTATTCTTGTTATCATATTCAAGTGATTCTATTTAAAAATAATTCTTTACTACCGGGCAACTAACAGACATAGCCACAAGCCAAGGAAGTAAAAACAGTCAAACAACAATTTAAGCATTCACACCCAGTTCTCTTGTAAAGTCACAACAACAAAAGAGATCTGTGAGATCTCTCGAAGTACTGGAACCAAATCAAGCCCCAACATACGACCCCACACGACCTCAGATCCACAAACCAACAATTGCACAACAGGAGATCCTATTCCCATCCATGTCACCCCACAAGTATCAAGCAGAACAACCACACATATCACCAGAACAGAGCAAGGGAGTTTTTAGATTTAAACACACCATTCTTTTAGTTCCGTCTTTCCGTTTGGTTAATCGGGGTGACCACACAAGGATTCTTATTCATTGGGCATCCATTTAATCAACCGAGTTTACGTGATTAACCAGTTTCCATGTTACACCCATCCAATCACAGAATTATCCAGAAAACAGAGGTTCATTAGTGCGCCACCAACGACTACGATTTTCAGTGGACATAAGCCCATACAATTCACAACATATAAGTTCAGCATCATCATCAAACACCCCCTTCACTATTTAGAAACCATTTATTATCTTCGTTATGGTTGGGTTTCATCCACGCCCCGAGGAAACATTATCATACCCACCCCATATGATACACAGTAAAGAGAGACGAAGGAAAAACCCTACTTGGATGATCAACGATCGAAGTTTTTCTCCACGCACCAAGAACTGGGGATGCGCGACTTGTTAGGGAGGAACTCCGAGGACTCCAAGAGTGAGCAGGAAAGCTCCAGCACAGACGCACCACTAGCCTCGGGAAGGGGGACTCCAAACGCACCAAGGAAAAGAGACCAGGCAAGAAAAAAAAAGAATCCCCGTGCGATAAAATGCGAGATCCTTGAGTTACGAGATTAAAATCTTGAACGGGTTGTAACGGCGGATCGTAGTTTCACCACGCGGTTGGACGATTACACACGATCGAATTAATTGTTATTTAATAATTCTCATCGGAGAGGTGGCCATAACATCTGTGAGTTAAAAGATTTCATTTAAACAGAGGAAAACGCGTAACAACGACACAAAGTTTGGGTCAGTTGAGGGTCGCCCCACTCCTGGAGATCTAGAACATCATTTATGGTCTTTAAAAACAACGACCTCAAACCACTTTAAAGAGGCATTAATCCTTAAAGGAAGCGTTATGAGAAACTGGGGAAAGAAACCCTCGACAACCCCGTGGCACCGATCGGGTGTGGCGCCGATCGGTGAGACCAATCGGCGACTCACCGACCGGGGACACACCGATCAACGACACACCAATCGGGGACACACCGATCGACGATTCACCGATCGGCGACTCACCGATCGGTGAGACCGATCGGTGACACTGATGGGTGAGACCGATCGGTGACACTGATGGGTGAGACCGATCGGTGACACTGATGGGTGAGACCGATCGGTGACACCAATGGGTGGCAGCACGTTGTGACACCACGGTGACACCCTGCCACCGACACCGCCGCCCCCACGACTCACTGATGAGTCCAGGGCGCCCCAACACCAGAAATTGACAAAGTAATGAACCAAGAGGGTTTGAGCCATTACATGTACACTTACCAGAGAAGGGGCGTGCGCTGAGGGGAGGTGGTCTTAACTGTCAAGGGTAATATTGTATTTTGGCTTTTAAGTAGTTTTAGTCGGGAGGGATATAAATTGGGGGATGAGACTTGTGGGGGGGCATTCGGTTAGAAGGTGGTTGGAAGACTCTTGCCTAGGCCTGCAGAGAGAGGTCTCCCAGGAGCACTGCGGAAGGACCAAAAAACCTTCCATGGTAGCAATTGTAGCCATAAGAACAATTCATCTAGAAGATTTCCACCGCAGTCCTCCTCGCGCAGCAGTTCTCCTCGACGGCGCTCCTCCTGCCCGCGGACCCTGTCCGCCGGCACGCCCTCGCGCTTCCTCCACCATGGCGTAGCACCTCGACCGCCTTGGATCTGGGCCCTTTGGCGCCACCAGATCCCGCAACGATTCTGCGGAATCACCGCCTCCCATCGCCGGCCCCGCAAGTGCGGCTTTCCTAGTGCTAGTGTGGTTTTCCCGTAAGGGAGTAATTTTGGCCCGGCGGCTCGAAAGTCCGGCACGCCCGACCCGAAAGCCTGAGCGGCCCGACCCAACAAAGCCCGCGTCGGGCCAGGCTGGGCTCCGACTATAGGTACATCGGGTCGGGCCTCGGCCTATCCAAGAAGGCCTGCGGGCCAGGCCGGGCCGGCCCGAAAAAGCCCGGCCCGTAGGCCCGCGTGAAGCCCAGCTCGTGCGAAGCCCGTCTGTAAAAAAATATAACGGGAAACTGCTGGTAGGGAGATTCGACCCCCCTACCTCAAGCTTCCAAGGCTGCGCCTGTTATGTTATCAACATACTGTATATATATATATCATCACATATTAACAAAAAATAATATATATAAAAATGTTTATATATACATATAATTATTATTATATATAATTATAATGTGTGTGTGTGTGTATAATATACAACGATATATAATTATATATATATAATAATGTATATATATAAACAAAGCCATTAATAATATATATCAATTAAGCGTGGCTTTTAAAAATCCATTAATAATATGTATATATATATATAAATGATTTAATATAATATATATATATATATATATCAATGATTTAATATTATATATATATTGTAAAATCAGAAATCCCCCACGCTCCTCAAGGTGAGGAGAGGACCCTCATTTATAGAAAAGATAGGGAAGTTACAAAGAGAAGTTACAAAAGAAGTGGGGCAGGAAGTTACAAAGGAAGTGGGGCAGGAAGTTACACATACTCCAACACTCCCCCTCAAGCTAGGTGTACCTAGCTTGGACAAATAATGAAAAACAGACAAATCAATAAAAAGACCGCAACACTCCCCCTCAAGCTGGACATACCCAGCTTGATGACAAAACAAGACGAAAACAGAAGAAACAGAAATAATAAAATCGTTGATGATGCCGCTCCCCCTCAAGAATGTAATGTGATGCCGCTGAAAATGATGGGTCATCGCCGGAAAAGTGCGGGGCCGGACAACAGAGCGTCGGGAAATCTACACTGGCGGGTGCCGGTCATCAGAGCGTCGGGAAAATCCGCACTACGGGCCGGTCGTCAAAGAGCCGGTAAACCGTAATGTCGGGCCGATCGTCAAAGCGCCGAGAAATCCGCTCGGGAGGGCCGGTCGTCAAAGTGCCAAGGAAATCCGCAATGGCGGGTGCCGGTCGTTGAAGCGCCGGGAAATCCGCAGGAGGAGGCCGGCGATGAGATGCGGTGATTCCGCAGGAGATGTCGGGCAGAGAGGCGGGGATTCCGCAGGAGGCACCAGGCAAAGAGGCGGGGATTCCGCAGGATGCAGGAGGAGGTCGGCATGGAGGGAGCAGTTGAGCAGAGGTGGCACGGGAGGCCGACAGGGCTGTTGGCCGACTGCTGGAGGAGCCGACAGGAATGGAGGCCAGCTGCTGGAGGAGCCGGCAAGAGTGGAGGTCGGCAGGGGTGGAGGCCGGTTCAGAGCCGGCGGGAGACTCGCACAGGAGGCGGGCTGCCGGAAAGAGCCGCAAGCCGGGGAAGGGAGGCTGCCGGCGCGGGGAGTCGTCTGGCAGGGAGCAGCTGGGGAAGGGAGGTCCGCCGGGAAGAACAAGGCGGGAAAGGCGCAGCCGGCCAGCCGGAAGGGTCGCCGGGAAATCTGCAGGAGAGCTGCCGGGTGAGCCGCGGGTGATCCGCGGGAGGCGCTGGGTGATCCGCGGCTCGCAAAGGAGGAGGGCCGCCGGGGGGGAAGGCGGCAGGGATGAGCGGGCGCCGGGATGAGCACGCAGCAGGACCGCGAGGGGCGACGGGAGGCGTCGCGGGCAGCAGCGGGAGGCGCGGGAGCCGTGGTTGTCGTCGGGAGAGAGGGCCTTCGGGAGAGAGGGCCGCCGGACAGAGCGTCGCGGGAGGTGCCGCGCGTCACAGGAGGCCGACGCAAGGGATGCGGGGCTGGAAGCCGAGTCGCGCCGCGGGAGGGAGGCGGGATCCGCGACAAGAAGCCGGAGGGAGGCGGGGCCAGTCGTCGCAAGGAGGCGAAGCCGGGAAGCCGCAGGAAGGGACGTCGGCAACGGAGCAGCGGAGCAGTGCCAGACGACGGGAAGCCGCGGGACGGCGGCGGTAACCCTACGGGGCTTTGAGGCCGCCGCCCCCCGGACGGGGAAAAAAAAAAAACCTAAAGGCTGATGGGAGAAAAAATAATAAAAATGAGGGAGGGAGGATCGGGAGTAAATCTCTTTGATACCATGTAAAATCAGAAATTCCCCACGCTCCTCAAGGTGAGGAGAGGACCCTCATTTATAGAAAAGATAGGGAAGTTACAAAGAGAAGTTACAAAGGAAGTGGGGCAGGAAGTTACAAAGGAAGTGGGGCAGGAAGTTACACATACTCCAACACTCCCCCTCAAGCTAGGTGTAACAGACAAATCAATAAAAAGACCGCAACATATATAATAACTTGTTGTATATTAATAAAAAAATAACACTCACCTAATGATGTTCGTGCACGTCTCTCAACCTTTTTATTTTTTTTAAGTATATTGCAACTTGCATATATTATATATACTATACATATATAAATCAATTTAGAAAAAAAATTAACCCACCCACTACGGTACACCCCCAACCCCATGGGTGTCACAGTATTGCATCCATATTTGAGTAGTTGGAGGAGAAACATGTCTTTGTTGATGGCTCACTGGGGGGGTCAGAATTCTTAGTAGGTTTTGAACGTAAGTTTTTATTCAAATGATTTGGGCTGTGAGATTTTTTTACAAGAGACGGCATTCTAAATTGTTTTGTTGCTTCTTCTTTTGTTTCAGTGTTAGCATTCTTTTTCGTTTTGCTGTCTGTATCTTTTGCCTGGCTAATTTTTTTAAATATTGTTAAATTTTTTAACTACATTAAGTTTGTGATAAAGTACTTATTTGTTATTTTGACAAATATAAATTGCTTAGGAATCTCCAGAAGGCCAAAATATGCTAGACTTTCGTAAAAGTCTGCCTGTGTATGCGGAAAGGAACGGATTATTGAAAACCATTTCACAAAATCAGGTGCTTCGTGTTTCGTTTCTTTATCTAATTTTAGTTAGTTTTTCTTTTTCTGCATGATACATTTAGTTTTAGGTTTTTAGGATGTTTTTAAAGTTATTGGTGGATTTTTATTTGTTGCAACTTTCTAATCAATTGAAATGTATTATTATTATTATTCTTGTTATTCTTATTTTTATTTTTCCCTATAGTGGAATTCTGCTGGTATTAGTTTCTGGACAATTTCTTAAGATATATCTGTCTTTTATTGTACAAAATTATCTGAAATTTTCTTGTTAAATCTCAATGGTTGAAATTTCTTGTGCCTTTTAATGTTTTTCATGTTCTCTTGGAAACATAAAGGCCACCCCTTCTAGTCAAAATCAACGATCACTGTTGTTTTCTTCAATCAATTGATCTCCTTTTCTTGTTTGGTTTTTAGGATTCATGTTAAAGATGTTCATCCAACTTACTGTATTTGTGAGTCTTCATGCTGCATGATTTTTGGTTTTCAGATTTGCATTTTTAGCAGCTTTCTATAAAATAAATTATCAAATGGATCTCATCCAAAACATGTAAAGGTGTATAATAGTAGATTTCTGCAAATGTTTAATAGGAAAATGATGAAAAAATAAAGCGTACTCCATTGTATTATATGTTTTGCTATGAACCATGAATGTGTAAATATGGTAATATTTATAACCAGGTTTTATTGTGACGTCTTGTATTGTAAAACCTAAAATGTAGCATGTTTTTATCTTTTTCAGGATGTAGGGGACCCTATATCCACACCGGGATTCTGAGTGATCTCAAACATTCTTATCTTTTGTTTAACTTCTTGACTATCTTTGCGTTGAGGTAGTCAACTGAGAGAGAAAAAATCCCATACAACTCTTTTGGGCATTTGACCACAATTTGTGTTATTTTATCGTGATTTGAATACAGAATTTTTTGCTCAAACTTTGCATTTTGCAGTGTGAGACAACAATTATTGTGTTGATTTGTTGTTTTATTATTTGTTGCATCATTGTTATCAAAATTTTAAATATAAAGGGGAACATAGATTGTATGATTGAGAAAACATGATTTTTTTCAAGGACGACCTTGTTTGTGTGTCTGTTTTACTGTATCTTATATGTTTTGAACATACATGCCTCGTTTGTATTGTTGGGTGTTTTAGTATTGGTCTTTGATAAAGCTATTTCTGTTTTAGCCTAATGCATTGATCTTCGGATCATTATTGTAACATTAATCTGTTAATTTCTCATATTACACAGGTTGTTGTTGTATCGGGTGAAACCGGTTGTGGGAAGACCACACAACTTCCCCAGTACCTTTTAGAATCTGAAATCGAGGCCACTCGTGGAGCTGTTTGTAGTATCATATGTACTCAGCCTAGACGAATATCAGCAATCTCTGTTTCTGAAAGGGTTGCTGCAGAAAGAGGGGAGAAAGTGGGGGAATCTGTGAGTTTATTCTTGAAGTTTTGAGTTTCTAGTTGTAAAATCTATTTAAGTTAATTTTCATGTAATTGCACCTTAGCATAGAAGTGTCTGTCTTCATTTAGGCATAACTTTTCATATTTTGAAAGGTCGGTTATAAAGTTCGTCTTGAGGGAATGAAAGGCAGGGACACCCGGCTTCTCTTTTGCACAACTGGCGTATTGCTGAGGAGATTACTCATCGACAGCGATTTAAAAGGTGTAACGCATGTTATTGTTGATGAGATTCATGAACGTGGAATGAATGAAGGTAATAGTTAATTTGCCTTCATTAACTTATGTTCCTGTTATGACTTCTAACCATGATCTGTGTTTATGCTAGATTTTCTTCTTGTTGTTCTAAAAGACATGCTTCCTCGTCGGCCTGACTTGAGATTGATTTTGATGAGTGCAACCTTAAATGCTGGACTTTTTTCTTCCTACTTTGGTGGTGCCCCGATGATTCATATTCCTGTAAGATTTCTAGCTTCTGCTGCATCTATGTATGTATAATGTATGGATTTATGCATGCATGCAGTGTCTTGTCTGTTTTTTACTTATGTTGATTTACCTAGACTTTAGGTGTTTCTTTTATACATGATGGTAATTATTAGTTTGCTCTTGATGGGCTAAATTGTCTTCTTGATTGGAAAGATAACGAATTTGACGGCAATGTAAAAGCCAGTGCAAAGGATGGTTCAGTTTAATAGCACTTATGTTTGCATCAAAGCTAGTGTAGGTGTTGGCACTTTTTGTAGGTTTTAAATCAATGTTCGGAACTCCAGCGAAGCCATAAAAATATGCTACCATTCCTTCCACTCAGAGTGCCTATGCATATATATATTTAACATTTTTCATTCAATAGGTTCAGTGCTTGCGCATTTACCAATATTTTTTTTTTTTTTTATTGTCTGGTTTGGACCCTGATTGTGCTTATGATGACTTATTTTAGCGTCCTTATTTTTTTTTGATTTATTGTAGCGTTATTTCAAAAGTTGATCGTTTTCAATATTTAAGCCCATTTCTGCAATGTGATGGAGATATTAATACAGATGTCTCATAATATTCAAATTGGATGGATAAAATAGTTAAAGGCTTCTGGGATGCTTTGTGATTGTAAAATTCCTTTGAAATTGGAAGGTAAATTTTATAGAACTGTTATTAGACGAGCCATTCTATATGTTATTGAGTGTCGACCTTTGATGGGACATCTTGAACAAAAAATAAAGGTCGCAAAAATGAAGATGTTTAGATGGACATGCGGACATACTAAGATGAATAAGATTAAAGATAAATGTGTTTGAAAGAAAATTGAAACAATTCTGATTGATGATAAAATGATTGGGACTAGATTAAGATGGTTTGAACATGTTAGATGAAGATCTAGGGATGCATTTGTTAATAGGGTAAACTTAATGATAAATTCACTTATTAGAAGAAGTAGAGGTAGATATAAAATGATCCCTAAACAAATCATTCAATATGATCTTATTCTAAATGGTTTTAATGAAAATATGGTTTTCAATAGAGCTAATTAGCGATGTTTGATCATTGTAGCTAACCCCATTTAATTGAGTTTAAGGTTTTTTTGTTGTTGTATTTTAGTGGAGTCTAGTAACATGATACCAAGCCATGTTGTTGTGCTCTGATATTTAATCCATTTCTTCATTACGGACCTTGCCTGGGGTATGTTTGGGATGGGGTTCTACTTGTAGGGTTTCACACATCCTGTTCAAACACATTTTCTGGAGGATGTCCTGGAAGAGACTGGCTATATGTTAACTCCATACAATCAAATCGATGATTACGGTAAAGAAAAGGCATGGAAGATGCAAAAGCAGCTGGCTCTTATGAAGAGAAAGAGCCCGATTGCAGCTGCTGTTGTGGTACTCAATTGTGTTTTCTTATTCATTATTTTTATTCAAAAAATTTCAATGTTCCTAATAAATATACAAATGCTCGTGTATGTATTTTTCTTTTACTTTTTTACACCGGTGAACAGGATGGACTTAAAGATGCTGATTTTAGGAAATACAGTCGACAAACCAGACAGTCTCTATCATGTTGGAATCCAGATTCCATTGGGTTTAATCTGATTGAGCATGTACTTTGTCACATAGTTAGACATGACAAGCCTGGTGCAGTTCTAATTTTTATGACTGGTTGGGATGATATAAATTCTTTGAAAGATAAACTTGAAGCTCATCGACTCCTTGGAGATTCGTCTAGAGTTTTGCTTCTTGCTTGTCATGGTTCAATGGCTAGCTCAGAACAGGTAAAGATGTTGGTTCACTCTGTGTATTGTCTATAGTCCATGCATCTGAACACAGGCTACTGCCCATTGGTTGCTATTTTTTCAAAGGAATTTATGTGATCAGGGCAGTTTTTTTAACACAAATTTTGACATCAATTTCTGGTTTTAGCTTCACCAAGGGAACAAATTTTCATTGTAGTTTTTTATGCCATTGTAATGCGAAACCTTTGATTTTGGACTGTGCAATGCAGAAGAATGACACAGAAGATCAAAGCATGCAAAAATCATTAATTCATGTGTCTTGACATGATTCGTCCTTTCCAAGAAGCGACCATCTATAGATTCTCTATTACATAGATTTTAATTGGCTCTCTTGAAATTCTCATCCCTGGAACAGTTGGTAGATCAGCAGCCATAGCACAGAATATGGATTCTTTGTATATATGGCTCATATCAAATGGTGAATATCATTTTAGTACTCATTTTTGCAGAAGAAATGGGCAGCGGCTTGAGTAATTAGGGGCAAGTTTAGCCAACTCTGTGTCAAGAGGCATTTATTCTTTTTTTTTTTGTTACATGTACTGTATTTGTTTTTCAATATGATGTATAAATTTCCATAATTTTAATCCAATGAGTTGGTATTTTGGATTTTTTAATGAAACTTTGTAACTAACCTACATTCTAATCATTCTTAGCGCTCTATTGGTCTCTGTAATTGCTTGGTGCAAAGCTTGTGGAAGTGAATTGTCACGACCCATCTCAGAGGGGCCCGTGTCGTGACGACCTCAAGCCCACCTTCGATAGGCCAGGGGCTGGCGACTAGCGCCGTGTTGACATATCTCACAAATGGGAGACATTTTGCCTAAGTATTTGTACTCACACACATCTCCAAGCCCAAAATGTTGAAATGTAAAAATACTAATTAAACAATGCATGCATACACTAAGATACCAACCACATAACACGACAGTAAGAAGCTGGAAAGTAAACAGGGTATAAGCCCACCAAAAGAAAGAGTCTGCCAAAGTGAATGCACAAGTTCTTGAAACTCATCTTCAAAAAACCCCAACTGAAGGGTAGGTGTAGGACAACTGTCTGAAGTTGTAGGAGCACACCTCGTTGTTGCGGAATCGTCGGAAGACACAACGACATAATCGAGAAAACGAAAGAAAGAAAGCAAAATAAGGACACAATGATTTACGTGGTTTGGGAAAAATCCCTACGTCCACAGGAGAGACAGAATTCACTATGTCGAGAGCACAAAATTACAGAGGATTTCACTAGTAAACCCTAGCCCAAGATGGGCTACATATGAAGAAGACGGTCCACTATTCCGAATAGTAAGTCCGATCACTCTAAGCACCACCTGGTCTTGGTCCACTTAGGACTCTGTCAAAGCAACGATCGTCTGCACAAAACACGACACGTGCGGGCAAAGTTTGTGTAGGAGTAAATAAAACAATACTCAGTAAGACAGCCCGAAACCACAAAGAAATACCACTAAGAAATACACGAAGTACAACACAAAGAAATACACGAAGTATACCACTAAGAAATACATGAAGTATGCCACTAATAAATACACGAAGTCTACCACTAAGAAATACTTGAAGTATACCACTAAGAAATATATGAAGTATACCACGAAAAATACACGAACTATACCACTAAGAAATACATGAAGTATCCCGAAGAAATACACGAAATATACCGTAAAGAAAACACACGGTATACCACAAAGGAAACACACGAAGTACAGTCAGTTCACACAAGTATTAGTCTAAAGCACAAAAGCAGGATTATCAGTTGTAGTCCACAGAACACCCAGTGTCGATAACACACGGAGTGTCGATAACACACGGAGTGTCGATAACACACAGAGTGTCGAGGAGTCAGACATCCCCCAAGTCACATAGTCACCAAATCATAGTCACCAAGTCACATCCAGCCGCAGGATTCCGCACTTAGCACGCTTGTTCGGGAGAATCTACTTCTCAAGCCATTAGGTCGTATGCCAACTTCCACAAAAACTCACCTAGAGTATCCCGAAAGAACCGTCTTGTCGCAAGGGTCTCAATGCCGCAAACGGCTCGTCAAACGGACACACGGTTTGAAAGATACGACCACTTTTTTTTTAAAACGGTCCGACCTGGGTCGGTTTGGATCCGATCCAACCTGCCGGGTCGGCCCGCTTGACCCGGCCCGCTGGGCGCGGCCTGCTGGGCCTCTGGGTTCAGCCCGTTGGGTCGCCAGTGCGGCCCGACTAACCTAGTCCGGCCCGCCACATGCGGGTCGGTTTGCTCCGCGGAATGCGGCTTGCCCTGGTCCACGCGGTTCGCCCTGACCGCATGGCTCCCCCCTTGTCGCCCGGTCAATGCGGCGTCGTGCTGCGTTTCACGCGGCCGACCCGCCTCCTCCGCATGCTCTGAGGCCTTGCCGCCGTAGGTTCCTCCAACGCGGCTTCGAGCCATGTCACAGCTCACTGCTGCGGCCCCCCAGTCACCGCCCCCGGCTTCCGCCTCTGCGGGCTCCCACGCGGTCCCGCCTGGACCGTGTCCTGCTGTCGCCGCCGACTGCCCTGCCATCGGCCTGTCGCTGCCTCGCGCTCCCCCTGGACTGACCTCGCCGGCCGCGTCCTGCCCTCGCCACCGGCCGCCTCGTCGGTGGCCTGCCTTTCTCCGCAGCCTTGTGTCGCCGTAAGCAACCACCTCTCTCCTGAACCGTACCACGCTTCCGTCGCATGTGTCCGCTATGTCGTCGCGGGGTCAAATCCTTCGATCTCGGATCGTTGCGCCCTGGATCGGGGGCGCAACGGTCGATCGTTCGCATAGGGGTTTCAATGGTGAAGAAAGCATGAAGAACACACGAAGAATGCGATAGAGTGGAGGAGTGATAAAGCACACGAATGCCCAAAGAACAGATCTTGGTCTTGTTCGTGTCAGAATTGATCCGTTCATGTTAGAGGGTTTAACGAAGAACAACATATAATCGCCAAAATCTATCTCCCTTTTAAACCCCGCAACAATTATTCATCCCGCAAGAATGGTCGAACCGCGGATCAACCTGTTCGTGGGTTGGTTCACGTTCGTCATTTGAATCCAAGAAGGGAAAGAAAATCACCAAGAGATCAAACACCTTACCTCGTGGTTGGATCAGTCGTTGACGAAGAACCGAGGTCCATGTCATCGTCGATCCTCGATCCGCCGACATTCGTCGTCGTTCGTCGAAGAGGTTTCCGTCTCCTTGCCTTGGAGGAATTCCAGGATTATGATGATAACCCTGAATTTCTCTGACAAGGTTTATTCAAAAAGGGAAACCGCCGCAGCATTGTCACGTAACATTAAATAAAATAAACTTGATTTATTTTATTTCTTTTAACGTTTGAAAAATACTTTTCACAGTCGAGCCGTGCCGGTCGATGTTAGGCCCCGCCTAAGTTAAAGTCGCTGCTCTGAACGAACGGTGCTCTCGGATTTCTAATCCAGACATCTGTTTAGGAGTTATTCCATTTTTTTAAAAAACCCGCTAATGCGCGCTATTTAAACACTTAACATTTTTCAACGAACTATTCCGGGCACACCGGACCTCGGATTCATATGTCGTCACAGTGCTTGGTCTTGGAATTTTTTTCCAATTAATTTATAAAAATAAAACTGGAGAAAATCCGTGTCATTACATGAATAAACAATTTTCTGCTAAAAAAATTTCCCATTGCTGTGCATTGTGTTTCTTTTGGTTCCAGTTAAGTTTAATGCGTGCATTGCAATGGGAAGAATAAAATTGAAAATTTTCCTTTTGCAGTGCATTGTGTTTCTTTTGGTTCCAGTTAGGTTTAATGTGTGCATTGCAATGGGATGACTCAAATTGTTTATTGGCCTTCTTTATTTAAGTGAACGTTCCCAATAATATGTCCTTGTGATGGCATGCGGTTTGCTCCAGTTTAAATTTTATTGGAAATGTGAACCATTTGTGACTCTTCCCTTTTCATTTCTATGCCTTTTCTTTCCCTTTTTTGAATATGAAAGCTGAAATAGCGAGTACACTGGCCATGCTACCATAAAGAATGTTTGTGTGAAGATGGCCTTTTGTTAATTAGCAGGACATGAAACCTTTTTGGTTCCTAGAAGTTGGGTAAAGCTTTTGTGTTTTTAGAACTGTCCTGCATTTTCCCAGGAAACAGTGGTCCAGATTTCATTCTTATAGTTGATCCGGGTCAGAGAAAGGTTATTCCTAGTTTGGGGCCTCTTTTTGGAATATCTTTTGATTAGTAAACTGAAATTTCCATTAAGAGCACTGAATGCTAGTAAATTGCGATGCAAGAGAATTATCAAGTTCCATTTTATGAAAATGTCAAATGAGTCTTGATAATTTTATATAGATTGCTTTTATTGGTTGTTGACAGGACTTGTTTAATTTCACTTGAAAGCTGCACATGCAATCTGTTTACTGTTATTTTGGAGATGATATGTGTTGGAGTCTGTCCATTCTACAATATGTTTAGCCTGTTTTGCTCATCTTTCATTGGTTGTCTTCCTCTCTAATTATTTCATTGGTTGCTATGCAGAGGTTGATATTTGATAAACCTAAAGATGGGGTGAGGAAAATTGTTTTAGCAACTAACATGGCTGAGACTAGCATTACCATCAACGATGTAGTTTATGTGGTTGATGCTGGCAAAGCAAAAGAAACTTCTTATGATGCATTGAATAACACACCTTGCTTACTCCCGTCATGGATTTCCAAGGCCGCTGCTCATCAAGTAAGGATTTATTGAATGATCTACTTTGGAGAAAGCATTTTAATTAATATGGAGTTACCAATAAACCCATTATATCCATAACTAGTCAACTTTATACTTCCTGCACTGTAATATTTGGAAAACACGGAGTGGTCACTCTTGCAGCTTTCAGGGTCCCGTTTTTCTGTGTGGAGTCTCCTAAGCCAATCTTGCGCATATTTTGGCCATGAAGAATTCCTTCAAAGTTGTTTTCTTGCCCCACCCCAATTCCTTGGTTTTATGGCTTCTACCTCTCTGTAATTTAACCCCAAACTGATTTGATTTTTAGCAATCACTCATGCAGCTATCCGGGCCCTGTTGTTCTGTGTTGAGCCTCCTAAGGCTGCATATATTTTGGCCATGAATAATTCTCTCAAAGTTGCTTTCTTTTGTCTTTGTTTTTCCTAGTTTTTTTGTTATATGATTTATACCTATCAGAAACCACAAACTGATTTGTTTTTTTGTTATTGGTGTGATTTTAACTTTGGAAGAAAATTGTGTGAACAAAATTTTATATTGAGAGTACCTTTGCTTGTTCTCCTGTAGAGAAGGGGAAGAGCTGGTCGTGTACAGCCTGGAGTGTGTTACCATTTATACCCCAGATGTGTATATGATGGTTTTGCTGATTATCAAATACCTGAACTGTTGAGGGCACCTTTACAGTCCTTATGTTTGCAAATCAAAAGTCTACAACTTGGAAAGATCTCAGAGTTCTTATCCAGAGCTTTGCAACCACCTGAACCTTTATCGGTATGATTTAACTGCACTATCTTTCTTATTTTCTTATTTTGCTTATGGTGTTGGTTAGAGGTTATTGCAGTGGCTTATCATTGCATCCTTAGAGATGCTAAAAATTATCTACACTTTTTAAGCACATCTCTTTGCTTTTGATCAGTTGTTGTTATTGAACTGGTATCTTATTGAAGTTTTATTATGTTATTGTAGATTCAGAATGCTATTGAATATTTGAAGATCATTGGGGCCTTAGATGAGCATGAGAACTTGACAGTGTTAGGTGAAATACACTTCTATTTTGGCCAAATCCCTGATTTCATTTTTAATGTAGCAGGGCTCATGCAATTTCATGAGTTTAATGGTTGCTTTACAGGTCACAACTTGTCAATGCTTCCAGTTGAGCCTAAATTTGGAAAGATGCTCATATTAGGTGCTATTTTCAATTGCCTGGATCCTATATTGACAATTGTTGCTAGTCTCAGTGTCAAAGATCCATTTGTCATACCATTTGACAAGAAGGATGTAAGTTCCTTTCGCATTTATTTTCAGTTCTTAGTGCTTTGTATTTATTTATCATTTTAATCCAATTTTTAGAGAATTTTTGTTTATAATTTTTTTCTGGGTTGATTGTTTACCATATAATCTTCCAAGCCTCCATTTTTTTCAATTATTTAAGAAGTTTGAATTGTTTGAGCATGCAAATCTTGCGTAATATGTGCTGATTTTGAATCTTCAACCTAATTTCACTTGCTCAAATGGTAGTTGAAATGTTATAGCAAAAAAGTTAAATTTTCTTTAATATTTCATGAAGTTTAGTCCAAAAAAATGTCTGTGAAACTCCCATTTTCCATTATTCCTCATCATCCCAGATACTGTAGTTGCAAGCCAACTCTATGTATTCTGAAGTAAAATAAAACACCACAAAGTGGTGAAGTTAGAGAGGGATTTCCTCGCAGATTTCATCAAGTTTAGCCAGTTGACACACTTCTTTATTATAAGCTAACTCTATATTGGTTTATTATTTTTGATAATTCTTTTCAGTATTCAAATTAAATTGACATATTTTCTGTGTTGACGGTGGGCTAAATAATGTTGATGTTGCAGCCCAATTAGTGGTATGCTCTTGTTGATCATGAGATGACAGATCATTTTGTTAAAAATTTTCAGCTTGCTGAGTCCGCAAAAGCCCACTTTTCTGCCAATGACTACAGTGATCATCTAGCCCTTATTAGGGCCTATGAAGGCTGGAAAGATGCTGAAAGACAGCAATCTGGTTATGACTACTGTTGGAAAAATTTCTTATCCGTGCCAACATTGAAAGCCATTGATTCCCTTCGGAAGCAGTTCTTCATTGTGCTCAAAGATACTGGTTTGGTTGATAACAGTTCACAAACAGGAGTTTCATTTGGTCATGATGATCATTTCATCCGAGCAATACTTTGTGCCGGTCTGTTCCCTGGGATATGCTCAGTTGTGGTAAGCCATTTGTTTATTTCTTCTTTTCCTTTTTTCCCCAAGTATTTATAGTTCTTATATGGACCTGGCCTTAAACATTTCATAAAATAGTAAATTCTTTTAGAATTCACTTTCTTACATTCCCAAAGATCTTTTCGGTTTAGAGTTTTAGAGAATCAGGAAATAATTTATACATATCAACTCACAATCATACAAAGTGGATGCTACTAAAACAGTATCCATTTCTTTCATAATACAAAAGTTTTTAATAAAACATGAAATCTTTTCATGAAAAATCTTCTCTAACACATTCAGTTTGGCTTCTTCATTTCTCTTACCCATCCTTAAACCCTGTAAAAAACATTTTAAAACTTGGGATGAACACAAAAAGCTAAATGACATAAAAGAAAGGAACCGTTAGTCCATGAATACTTATAAACACATGAAATCATTTTCACAAAGACATACTTATTACCTATAAAGAATCATATACTTTGTGAAAACAAGATATATCCATAAAACATAGAAAACATAAATAAATTTTTTAGGTAACTTGGGGCATTACTTAAGATTGTAACCCTCGCGGCTACTACAATGTAACCCTCACAGCTACCTTACAATGCAACCCTCACAGCTACCATTTGATATAATCCTCACGGATACCTTATGGTATAACCATCACAGTTACACTTGGAGTAACCATTACGATTGACCTTCAACATAAACATACCAAATGCATTGGAGAGAGATATAAGTTCCATCCTTCATCATAAACAATGCTCAAGAATCAGAACATAATTATAAAACATGAATACTTGCATCATAAAAACATTATTCGAGAAAAATCACTTATTTTAAAAGAATACATCGCACATACAAAGGAAAACATTTTTTTTGCAAATAACCATGAAATTTTGTAAAGGATTCAAAACAATAAGGCGTCATGAAAACGGGATAAGCCACTCATGCCATATAAGTTAAGAAGAAACATTCTTTTTGAATTTTGTAAAGAGACATTAAAGAGGATTTTAAAAGGAAAGTTTCTTACCTTGGGTTTGATTTCCTTCAAACGTGTTCAAACCTTTCGTATAATGCTTTAAAAAGTGTTATTAATTTATTGCAGAACTATATTCATATTTTTTTCCCTTATATGATCTTTTTATAACATTTTTCCACCCATTTATTGATAATATTTTGTTATTTTTATTGTTTTGGATGCGTTTATGTTATGATTTTCATGGTTGGTTCATTATGAGTTTTCTTGTCGAATGGAAACAAAACTCCAAAAGTAGAAAGAAATAGTATTAATATATTTCAAAAATTTTAAACGATACCATATATAATTTTGTTTTTTGATATGAAAATGATTCATTAGATAAAACATTAATGAAAATGGTTTAATTTATTTTGACGGTTTTTTTACTACCATCACGAACTTATATCATTTTATTTAGTATGATCTTTGTATATTGGTTCCAGAAGATTATATAACTTATAATATGTATAATATAATCTGATTTAATCATAATAATGGTTTTATAACCTGCCTTGAAGGCGATAAAGGAAAATGAAAACACATCGTCCACGATGACGGTAAATCAACATATCGTGGACAATGTTTTCATTTTTTAGAACAAGAGCAGAAGAGGAGAGGTTTGACGATAGATATTTCCATTAACACAATAACATTCCAGTATATGTAAGATACTGAAGTTATCATGTCATCTGGATGAGGGGAGGTGAGCAGAGAAAAAATTAAAAGAAATTGAAAAGAAAATAAAAGAAAAAGAAAGAGAATTTTACCTCTTAAAATTTTCTCCTTGAGAACATCCTTAGGAATATTGGATTTGGTCTTCTGTTAAGACCGAAGGATCCTGGACGCGGGGGAGAGGCTTGAGAAGAGTATTAGACAGAATTTGGACAAACTTCAAGGATTTGGAGGTGTGAGGAGAAGAGGTGGTGAATGATGATATTTATAGTAGAGGTGAGAGGTGTTTTTTGATTATTTTATTTATCAATATATTATTTTGGTTCAAGAATATGAATAGTTTGAACTTTTTTACTAAATATATTAAATAATGAAGGGAGTTTGAGATTATGGTGATTACATCATCAATAATTCAAACAATAGTGTATTTAACTTATAATGTATATATATCGTAAATTAGCGTATTTCACTATTTACAAAAAAATCTAACTCTTTCAGAAAAATCCAAAAAATTCATCCTAACCGTTTTTCGATGTGTAGAATTCAAAAATGAACTTCATTTTTTGAAAATAATTTTCTCAATATGAGAAATGTAATTTTTAATTAAAATCATCATTTTTTCGAAAAATACTGATTTTAATATTATAACTGGTTTTATGACACTTTGAAAATTTAATTAAGGTCATAAAATTATATTATAATCATAAGACAACAAAATATTAATTTATGAATATATTTTATGAAGATAAATTTTCTTTTAAATCATTATATTAATTATAATATTGTAAATAAAAAATTTATGTGTCACAAAAAATACCAACACTTAATTTATTATTTTTCAAAATATTTATTTACTTATTCCATGGTATAAATGTATCATATTTTCATTTATAAGATACATAAATTTTATTTATACTTTCATAGACGAGGTTACTATTATATTTGTGTAGATTTCTTAATCTCTGTAAATAACATTTATTTCATTATACATTTATAATGAATTTAACTATTTAATTCCAAAATGAAAACAAATTATTTTATAAGTACCCGGGTTGTTACTGTAACGACCCAAAATTTCATTAATGGAAAATCCCTCTTGATCCAGTTAAATGTTTCTTTATGAAAAATGTTTTTATAAGATATCAACTTTTTTAGTTTTACTTTAAGATTTGTGACCGTTACTTTTATAGCCGTTGAACAGTGATCATCTGGGTAGTTTAAATATAAGGCTTTAACGAACCAATTTTCTACTCAGACAAAGGAAGCGATGGCCTCATCCAGTAGAATTGCCCCTTACGAAGCCCATTTGTCGGAGCTCGGAAAAGAGGTGGCGTCTTTGGGCTTTGCCCTTGACCAAGCTCAAGCTGAGCTTCATCAAGTCAAGCTCGAACGTGATCGTCTACGGGAAAAATGGAAGTTGATAGAGATTACCACTCGAGCGATGTTATCCGAGCAACCCCAAGAGTCTGTCACCATCGCACACCTTACCATTAGGTCTTATGCGGCTATTTTAAGGGGTTATGTAACAAATAAGTAGCACCATGTTCATGTACATTATTTTTTTTGTATATAATAATGAATATAATTTCTAGTCATTTTTGATACATTGTAATAGTTTTTAAAGTACAAATGGTGTTTTTAGTTATTATTTAATTAAGAATTATATTTTATTAAATTAAAGGATTTTTGAATTAAATAATATTTTAATAAAATATTATTATTAATATTAAATTAATTTTTATTAAATATAAATGATCTTATAATTATATGAATGCAATTAAAATTTTTATTAAGGTTTGAAAGCCATTTCTGTCAAAACCCGTGAATTTTTTATAAATGTCGGTTTTTATTTTAAAAGTGAAAATTCACATATTTAGAAAATTATTTAGATAAAATAAATATTATTTTTGGAATCAGGACGTCGAAATTATCCAACGGTGAATTTTTCATAATTTTCTGAGACAGTCAAATTTTTGGGTAAAAATTAAATACCATTTAAATATATAATGTGTTTTATGACATCATAATGACCCAATGGTGATGTAATAAAATACCATAATCCTTATGTTCGGCCAATATATGTTTTATCATTAAAATAATGAGGTTTTGGGTTTGTTTGACTCACTTTTCAAAGCATTAATGGAGCCCTCAAGACTTATTCAACACTTTGCCTTTTTAAATTAATTTCCATGGGAGTGTGACTCACCTCGACATAAGCAACCCTAATTTTTTAATAAGTTCGGACCTTGGCCTTGTAAAATATTGTTTTCCTCTTTCCTTTTCCAGAAACCATGGGCAAATACTTTTGTATCATGAATCTAAATTCCATTTCTATTGTTGGTACATGTATATATATGATCTCCTTACTGTCCATTACATGTAAATATGACGAGGAACCCCTTTCTCTCTCATCAACCTTTTTTATGAATTCTTATGTCACGTCGTTACGCTGCCGGAATCGCACCGATTTTCTAAGTCAATGTCTTTGTGTAGTGAATACCATGCCCATTTCTCCATCAAGGGTATTCACCTTTATGCACATTTACATATTGATTATAAAGTTTCATGTATGAATTCCACTTTCCTTTATCGTGGAAGAAATGATTATGTTTTATGAATCCATGTTTTATGATCCATGTGGCACACTTATGCATGAAATGAAATGTTTAAGAAGGGTGCGCCCTTTATAGCGCTCCAATGCATTGGGTAAAGTATAATATCATGATACGTCATGTGCAATGAGTGTTGACTCATGCTAATTCAAGTGCAACGAGGGTTTACTCGTGCTTCAAGTGCAATGAGGGTTTACTCATGCTCTATGTGCAATGAGCCTTGGCTCATGCTAATTCAATGTTAAGTGTTGTTGCCACATTTCCATGTTATGATTATCATGCTTTATCATGCCTGTATGTTCATGTTTCTATTATTCTCTATTGATATGCCTATTTCCTAACATGTATTTCACTCCTCATGTTATTCATTGTTTACTCCCTTACTGGGCTTTATAGCTCACCCTTTTCTTATGCATGTCCTCAGGTTATCCCATGCAATGCTAAGTACGAAGGAATGTAGTGGTCATGTAAAAGAAGTTTTCAATAAAGATGTTGTATTTCAAGTTTAAAGTTTTTATGTAATGATCCTAAGCCCCAAAGACACTAAACCTCTCGATCTTCTTTGTTGTATCAAGTGAAGTTTTATGTAATAAAGCATGCTTAAGTTGTAATAAAAAGAAGGGTTGTCATAGTTGGTATCAGAGGATAGGTTTAGTTATTTTTGGGATTAGGAAACCCTAGTAAAGCCTTAGATACAAGACTAAACATAATAAAAACATCCCTATGTTTTGGTAAATACTAAGTAAGTGGTTTATCAAACAAATACATCCCTGTCTGGATACGAGCAGGTAGAGGCGGCTCTGGCACAGATGTATCCTAGGGGTAAAACCCGAAAACACGGCTTTGAGCTAGACTCGAACGGGAACTGGTGCACGACAACAGGCCTTGCTGCACTCTTGGTTACGACACTCCCGGGGGATATGTTTTGATGAATTCACAATCTTAGTATGAATCCTTATTAAAGGAAAAATGCCCCTAAGAATATATTTTAGAAGGAAGATCATGAAAAGCCTGGATTGAATCCTATAGACTCATGAGTTAAAGAGATTAAAGTTTATTTATAAGTCATCAACTTTTGTCTTTGGATTAACCTTTATGTGTTACCCCTAACTTTCTTTTATTCCAGCCAATGGCCGGTAATAGGAGAACTCGGGCTAACAACCGTTGTGAAGATCAGTGTGATGATTGTACTTATGAGATGCCCAATCCAATGGGAGCGGAAATCGCGAACTTTGTCACGCTTCTCTCTCAGCTAACTCAAGTTTTGAATAGAAACACTGGTCAAGAGGAACGTTCAACCCCCCCTAAGAAAGAACAAGTCGCTATTGAAAGCTTCATGAGACAAAGACCTCCTACTTTTAGTGGATCATCTGATCCCACGATCGCTGAACAATGGATCAACTCCATTAAGCAAGCATCACTTAATATTAACAAGCATGTGATAATGCGAAACTACGCATAAAGGAATAAAATCCCTCAATACCATATTAAGTTAGACCAAGCCTTCCGTTACCTGATTAAGGGCAAGACTCAATAAAACTATGTGTTTGACCAACCCTTGTTGGGACACTTACTTTTATAAAGGAAGCCCTTATGAAATGTTTCGGGTTGACTTAACCATATTACATCAAGAGAAGTAGCCCTTGCTAGACTTGGTGTAATATTGGAGGCAAGAGTTGAGGAAATCCAAGTCAGGATTTCAGGATTGGTGGTGTCAAAGAATATTCAAGATAGTTTTGAGATGCTTGGCATGCTAATCCTCAAACTTCTAGTAGATTAAGATATCATCAATGAATACGATTACAAACCAATCCAGGAACTCATGGAATATGGAGTTCATAATCCCCATGAACATGGATGGTGTGTTTGTAACACTTAATGACATGAATACAAACTCAAAGTGACCATACCTACATCTAAAGGTAGTATTCAGGATATCACCCTCCTTCACCCTCAACTGGTGATATCCTGGACATAGATTGATCTTAGAAAACCAACTCACCCCTCTCAGCTGGCCAAAATGATCATCTATCCTTGGAAGAGGGTAACAGTTTTTGATTGTCACCCAATTCAACCTCTGATAGTCTATACACAACCTTAGACTACCATCTGCCTTCTTTGAAAAAAAACACTAGAGCACCCGAAGACGACACATTGGGCCATATAAAACCCTTCTACACCAAATCATCTATCTGAATCTTTAACTTACAAAATAAGAAGGTGTCATTTGATAAGGATCCATCGAAATCAAAGAATCATCGAGATGCAATTCTATCCAAAAATCAACATCACGTTAAGGGGTGGCATCACAACCTCCTTGGGAAAAACATCCAGGAACTCCCCAACGACCCTGGGAACCTCTACCATCTCAACATCCACTAATTTCACCAAAAACTTAGCCAACAAGGAAAGAAGCGGATCCACACACCGACTACTAACCTGACAACCCCGCTCGCCAATGAAAACCACACATTGGACATCTGAATATAAAAAAAAACTCTCCTCCATAAGAATTTAATAATAGCATGTACGGAATACAACCAGTCGATGTTGAGGATGACAACATATGGTTGCATCTGTAGTAAGAAAAGATCCCCACAAAATTGATGCAGCCTCATCATCAGTCTACACCCCTAACACACATCAAACAAGATGGTCTTACCTCCAACTAGTGTAGTCAACACCGGGGGAATGGTAAGCCTCTCTATGTCTAGTCCCATAGCATGGTCTAGAGTAGTTGTAACAAAGGAGTGCAAATCTTCTGAATCTAACAAGGAACAAACAAGGTTACTAAACAAACTGATCATACCTCTGATGATCTCTGGCCCCTCTAGAACTATTGTCTCCACTACATGAAACTAACCATGCCCAAATCCTCTACCCCTATGCTGACGACCACCTCCATGACCATGCTTGGGTCACGATCCCTGAACATGAGGAACATCTTGAGGTTGGCCTCTACCTATTCTATCTCCCTTTGGTGGAGTATAAACCTGCTTCCCTTGGTGCTGAAATAGTCTCACTGGAAACTGTTACTGAGGCTAGCGATGAACCTGTCCACCTCCACTAAATTAGGCTTGGGAACCACTAGGCACTAGTTTTAGAAATGGCCACAAACCCCACAAACAAAACACACTGGTAAAAAACTCCCAGGAAAATCATGAAAAAAACTATCCCCATAAGGTCGAAAAGAAATATGTTGAGGCTAGCTCCATGATAGTTGAAACCTTGAAGGTCTTGGTGCCTAAGACCTTCCATTGAAAACTATGTTCCTCAAGGAACCCTGTTAGCTCCCCTCCCATGAAAAACTTTCTCATGAGTGTATCAGATTGATCACCTCTGCCTTCTTTTAAACCTCTATATACATCGACAATGAAAAATGAGTAATTATATACTAGATATAAGGAAAAGTGCCTCCTAAAAACATCTTGCATGAGACTCCTCGTCTGGAAAAATATCTGGGGGAAAATGAAGAAGGTCCTTGAACCTGATTCTCAACTCTTGCATTGACATGATCCCCTATTAAAGAGAAAGAAGATCCTTCCTCTTTACTACCTTTATAGTAGATGAAAGGAACTCTTCCTAGAACTCCTTCTGTAATTCAACCCAAAAAAACATATGCCTCCTTCTCTCTCAGATATAGAATCCACCACTGACATGCAGATCCATGAATCTAACTAACTACTAAATGGACCCAGTACTCTATCAGGACCTGGATCAAACTAAAAGTGATATCAAGCTTCTCCATCCATCTCTCCATCTCCATGTCTAAAACACTACCCTCATACTTTACCAAAGCCTTATGCTGGAAAGCACGCAACTTCCTTTGTCACTGATCATCCTCCTCAACTGGATCAACCCTATGATGATCAATTGAATCAGCCAGCTAAACCTCAATTTCCTAAGCCACATGAAAATAAAGAATGGGATTTTTATTTAGGTTTATTTTAATTAACTTTACTCATTTTAAACTTCAAAAAAATATCCCAATTCAAACAAGAATACAAGTCATCATGATGCATGTGTAATTCCTAGGTCTCTACCATATAAGAAGGTCCATCTCACTAGGTCATTCAATACGCTCAGAGTGTGTTCACTAGATCATGGGGGCCCTAAAATTACATACCCTAGCTGGTCTCCCTATCCTATCTCACGCACTAAGGTCAACTAGCACTATTTACATACCACCCCATATAATCATCATTATGCCTAACTCCAAACTCCATCCTACATCTCAACCATCAACTCTGATATCACTCTGTCATTATCCCCTCCCTACAAAGATACCGCAATGAGAGGAGAGAGATAATGACCCCCAAGTCCTGCCTTCAATCGGCCTCGGGTTGGCAACTAGCATCGAGGGTATAAAAACCTCATGTATAGGAGGCATTACCCTCTATAATATAAATAGGATCAAGAGATAAGATGAATCATCCACAAACAACTCCAAGACATAACATAAAAAAAATCCAAAACCATCCCACATGCATATATAAATGAAACAAATACAATAAAAGTCTCCAAAGTAAAGATAAAGTAGTGACATAGCGGCTATCCAAAGGTCCAAGCTAGAAATATCCAGCACAATTCATGTAATCCTCCTGGAAACCCAAAAACAATTTTATATACATAGGGTGAGCATACAAGTAGACTTAGTAGGAAAAAAAATTATCTCATGCATGTGTGAAAGAATCATACTAATGCACCTATGAGAAAACAACAAAACCAAACAGCACCTATCAAGGTATACTAGTCATCCTTGCTTCACCAAGGCACACTCACCAAATAACACAAACCAAGTAATATAATATAATAGGAATCACATCGATAAGGGTACCTTGCACCACTTTCCCATTAGTATGTTGTTCTTACACCCAACGTCATACGTCCTGACACTCTCATCTCTTACGTATATCACACTACCCCAAAAGTATGATCACAACACACCATGCTTGAAGACACCTCATCTTTATGCCCCACAAGCCCAGCCACTTTGCACCTATCTCGAAGACACCTGGGCTACCGCCCCACAAGCACGATCATGTCTCGTCTAAAAATACTTGGGCCATCGCACCTCACCCGCAAACACATGGGCTATCACACCTCACCCGCAAACACATGGGCTATCGCAACCACTATCTAATGTACTAACAGACCTCTAACCATTATAGCCTATACAATACCTACCTCACCTGGAAGAGAGAGTAGGAAAGAGTAGGTACCTAGCCATCCGTACTCCTCGTTGAATGTCGGAAAAAACATACCCCAGATGACTATGTGGGTGTGGGCACATAGTGCTCGACATGGGTGGGGTACATATAGAAATAAAAAGAATATACAAGTATATATATGTAGTATCAAACACTCAATCCCAACCTATGGGTTCAAAAACTAACTAACCAGCTCATAACAGTATCACTTTTTTTGTCACCTCTAAACGCATAACACCACACAACAAGCCACGATCCGCATTCACATTTCCAACCAATTGTAAGGGTTGGTGTCCTCAGAACCAACTGTTTTGTACTTTGATTACATGAATGTTCACTTATTATATATTGTTCATTGTTCTGCATGACTATAATATAATAATGTCCTAGAATATTTGTTGCATTAATAAGATCATAGCAGATCCCCGCTATGATGAGAACCTTGAAATGCTATAACAATATTCTTAAATAAAGTTCTGTGGTTGGATGACATACTATGATAGGACACATAGTATACAGACCGTCATGTGCGAGTAATCGTAAGAAGACGAGACTCTCTCTCATGGAGTTCGCACTTGGTAATCTCCAAGATGGGAGATTATGAGAACAAACCCGCCAATAGCAATTCTGCATGTCTTGGTGTCATCGGACATTGCTATCTACGAGCGTGTGTAATGGTCCTTAGACTGGAAGATTATCATTAACTCATGCCATGACTCGCGCACTTAGATTTACTGACGAAAACCATCACGCAGACAGTTGGCGGGAAGTAGGGTACGTTGGGTGCGTCACGAGTGACATGTTGTTAATGGATAAGTCGAGGAAGGATTTGTCCCTTCCATTTATGGAAGTTGATATCTCGGCCCTTTGATTTAAATAGAACTGCCGCATTAAATTCCATGGCCATGGTGTGAACGACGAGTTTATTTCAGGTAGTCAAAGAACGACGGATCAAGCATATAGGTTTATGACACTGCCATGAAACATGCTTGATGAGATATTGAGACAAAGGGATTAAATTACACAGTAAGCATTCGTATGAGGTGATACGTCAATGCGGCGTCAACTTCTTTCTCTTGGGTGCCTTAACCCGTTGCTAGGCAGTAATCTTGGACTTTAGGCATGCCCGCCTAATGCCAACGAGAAAGAGGCCTA
This sequence comes from Viscum album, assembly GCA_963277665.1. Lineage (NCBI taxonomy): Eukaryota > Viridiplantae > Streptophyta > Magnoliopsida > Santalales > Viscaceae > Viscum > Viscum album. Next base: position 452,688,047 of record OY728166.1, on the reverse strand, counting down.
GAGGGTCACACACTAAGTGTATCCAAGTATCTCAAGTTGAATAAAGATTATTCCCGTACATGGTTTAATAATTATTCAAGGAAGCCTAAGTTGTTTTAAATGATGGAGGAAAAATAAAATAAAACAAGTACACGCCGTGTATTATTAAATGTACACGCCGTGTAGTTTTATTTTGGAAAGGAAATGAATAAATGAAAACAAGATATACACACCGTGTACATTTAATGTACACGCCATGTAGTTTTCAATGAAAAACAAGTACATGCCGTGTATTTATTATTACACGCCGTGTAGTTTTTCCAGTCGGGTTTTTGAGGATATAATATCGTTTTATTAAATGATATTTATTATAATCAGCGTGAACGCATGTCAAGGAATTAATTATTCGACATGTGGGTTTTCAATAAGAGTTAATGAAATAAATGAAACGCGTAACGCGTTTATTTATTGTCATAACTCTACAACCTCAAACTCGATTATAAATATCCTCACAACCCCAACTCTTTTCCTACACAAGAGAATCGTTGTGCACAACATCTCTGGAGAATTCTTTCAAGGCCGAAAGAACCTCTTCCTCCAAGAACGCTCTCAAGACCGAGAGAGATCCTCTTCCATCAGATCAAGACGATCTAAGGTGGACAACGCAAGCAAAGGCTTCTCCATGCTAGCACCCGAAGAATCCTTTGGCGACGTCCAGAGATACGAGGTACACGTGTGGATTACTGCTAGAGGGAGTCTACACTTGGCTTCTGCGACGCAACGACGGATCACATTGACACCGTGATCGAGAACATCAACGAAGAAAGAACACCCAAAAGGTATTTCTTTATAATTAATTAAATTAACTATAATCAACCTGTAACGATCCTTGTTTGTGGTTCCGGGACAAACCATCTTGTTTGTCTTTTTTCTGTGATTCGATCCTTGGAGACTGGCGTTTATCGTCGTATTGATCCCGGATTGATCATTTCTAATGACAAAAAGCCAAGTGGGCACATCCACCCACGCGCTTCCGCTGCACCCGAAAGTTGCGGGCCACAAGCATTCGACCCAACCGGATCGGGCAACACCAATCCAACATGAAGCCTAGCTTGCGGAAAGCATTAGCGATCCGTGACTTCGACAGCTATGAGGAAATTGTCCGATGTGCCCTCAAGGTTGAAATGGAGATCGGAGAATCACAGGGGTATCATGGGGACAAGAAGCGGAAGGTGGACTTCAATGCTGGTGGTCCGATGGATAAATCCAACGGCGCTAAGAAATTCCAGCACCCCACTTGCCAAAAGTGTGGAAAGAAGCACCCTGGAAATTGCCTTAGGGGGACAAGAAAATGCTTCAAGTGTGGAAGAGAAGGGCACCTAGCTGTTAACTGTCAACAAGAAAGACCCGTGGCTGCGGCAGAGGAGAGGAACGCTCCGTTCGAACCTCAACGCGTTGTTCAATGCTTCAAATGCAAAGAACCGGGTCATTTTGCTAATCAGTGCCCTAATCCAAGGGTTATCGGAGGCAATCAACAACCTCCAAGACAGCAAGGAAGAGCTTTTGCCATCACTTCTGCCGAAGTGAACCCCGACAACGAAGTGGTGACAGGTACGCTAGTTATTCATTCAAGAATAGCGAACGTACTTTTTGATTCAGGTTCTACGCATTCTTTTATATCTCAAAAGTTTAGTAGAATAATCCCTGCACCACCACAAATCATGGAAGTAAAGATGTCGGTGAGTACGGCAAATGGGGCAATCATTGCATCCCATGAGTATAAGTCCTCCCCTGTTATAATCTGTGGATTGAATTTCCCGGCGAACCTCGTCATACTCCCTTTGGTGGAATTTGATGCAATTCTTGGCATGGATTGGCTTTCCTTATATAGAGCCAACATAAATTGTCGGGAGAGGGAAATCACACTCCATATGGAGAATCGACCCCCGATTCTTTACAAGTGTCAGGAGGAAGATGAATCTCCTTTAGCTCCATCATCTCAAGCATGGATATTACTGCCTTATGAGCACGCATATCTGGCTCAGATGATTAAGTCCAAGGAAGAAACCACCCTTGAAGAAATGCCTATTGTGAGGGAATTCGCTGAAGTATTTCCCGAGGAACTTCCTGGTCTTCCTCCAAGAAGAGATGTTGAGTTCTCAATTGAACTTATACCTGGGGTGCTACCAATATCCAAGACTCCATATAGAATGGCTGTGGTTGAGCTTGAAGAACTGAAGAAACCACTACAGGAGAATCTGGATAAAGGGTTTATACGCCCAAGTGCATCACCATGGGGTGCACCAGTCCTCTTCGTCAAGAAGAAGGATGGGTCAATGCTGCTTTGCATCGATTATCGTGAACTTAACAAAATCACGATAAAGAACAAGTATCCTCTCCCAAGAATCGATGACTTGTTTGATCAGCTGCGTGGAGCACAATACTTCTCCAAGGTCGACTTGCGGTCGGGATATTATCAAGTAAGGGTGAAGAAGGAAGATATCCCCAAGACTGCTTTTCGTACAAGGTACGGGCACTATGAATTCATAGTAATGCCTTTCGGACTCACCAATGCTCCAGCAATATTCATGGACTTGATGAATAGAGTCTTTAGAGATTACCTAGACAAATTTGTGGTAGTCTTTATAGATGATATTCTAATATACTCCAAAACCAAGGAGGACCATGAGGAGCATTTAAAAACTGTACTAGAGACTTTGCGCAAGGAGAAGCTCTATGCAAAGTACAACAAGTGTGAGTTTTGGTTGAAGGAAGTCTCATTCTTGGGTCATATCATCACAAGCAATGGAATATCTGTGGACCCCTCCAAAACAGATGCAATTGAGGGATGACTGAGGCCAACATCGGTAACTGATATCCGTAGCTTCTTGGGGTTAGCTGGATATTATCGACGATTTGTGAGAAATTTCTCACGATTGTCCAACCCTCTTACCAAGCTAACTCAAAAGAGAGTAAAGTTTGCTTGGAGTGATGAATGCGAAGAAAGCTTCAAGGAGTTGAAAAAGAGGCTTATCACTGCACCCGTGCTCACTTTACCCACAAGTGGGGAGCTTTTTGTGGTATTCAGTGATGCTTCGAAGAAGGGCTTAGGATGTGTGCTGATGCAGAATGATAAAGTGATATCCTATGCCTCAAGGCAGTTGAAAATCCATGAGCGAAACTATCCAACGCATGATCTGGAGTTGGCGGCGGTGATCTTTGCCTTGAAAATCTGGCGGCATTATCTCTATGGAGAGAAATGTGAGATATATACTGACCACAAGAGTCTTAAATATATATTCACACAGAAAGAGCTTAATATGCGCCAGAGAAGATGGATAGAGCTCATCAAGGATTATGACTGTTCAATACATTACCACCCTGGGAAGGCGAACAAGGTGGCGGATGCCCTAAGTAGAAAGGATCCAGCAATTCTATCAATGATGAGAATTGAGAAGGATCCAATCTTCTTAGACTTGATGAAGATGGACGTGGGAATCATAAAGAAGGGAACATCATCAATCCTTTCACAAATGATTGCTCAACCATCTCTTTTGGAAAGGTTAAAGGATGCTCAAAAGGATGATGCAGGAATCCAAGAAAAAGTGGAAGCTATCAAAAAGGGAAAATCCTCAGAGTTTAATGTTAATGAAGAAGGAATTGTGCTGTTTGGGAAAAGACTATGTGTTCCATCAAGTTCGGAGCTGAAGAAGGAACTTTTGGATGATGCACATAGTTCAAATTTCTCTATTCACCCAGGGAGCACAAAGATGTATCGAGATCTCCGAGAAAACTTTTGGTGGGATAATATGAAGAAGGAGATCGCTGAATATACATCAAAGTGCCTGGTGTGTCAGCAAGTGAAGGCAGAGAGGCAGAAGTCTAAGGGGATGATGCAACCATTGCCCATACCAGAATGGAAATGGGAGAACATCACCATGGACTTCGTCACTGGACTTCCAAGGACATCCAAAGGCAACAATGCAATCTGGGTTGTTGTGGATCGTCTTACAAAGACTGCACACTTCATTGCTATTCGAGAGGATTTCTCTTTGGATCAACTGGCACGGATATATATCAGGGAAGTGGTACGGTTGCATGGAGTACCACTATCTATTGTGTCTGACCGAGATCCAAGATTTACCTCTAAGTTTTGGAAGAGTCTTCAACATGCTCTGAATACTGAACTGAACTTCAGTACGACCTATCATCCTCAAACTGATGGCCAATCCGAGCGGACTATCCAAACACTTGAGGATATGTTGAGAGCGTGCTCAATGGACTTTAAAGGAGGATGAGATCAACATCTTCCTCTAGTTGAGTTCTCTTATAATAATAGTTTCCACTCGAGCATCCAAATGGCACCATATGAAGCCCTGTATGGGAAAAGGTGTAGAACACCGGCATGTTGGGATGAGGTCGGTGAACGTAAGCTGCTTGGACCAGAAATGGTCGAAGAAATGGTGGAGAAGGTGAAAACCATTCAGCAGCATATCAAGGCAGCCCAGAGTCGACAGAAGAGTTATGCAGATAATCGTCGACGGGACCTTGAGTTTAAAGTCGGAGACATGGTGTTTTTACGCATATCTCCGTGGAAGAAGGTCATGAGGTTTGGAAAGAAAGGGAAGTTAAGTCCAAGGTACATCGGCCCCTTCGAGATTCTTGATCGTGTTGGGGCTGTGGCCTATCGACTAGCACTTCCACCTACTATGGCCAAGGTGCATGATGTCTTCCATGTATCCCTCTTAAGGAAGTACATACCAGACCCTTCACATGTACTCTCTTCCGAGGTGGTACAATTAGAAGACGATCTTTCTTATGAGGAGCAACCAGTGAAGATCTTAGATCGTAGAGAAAAAGTTCTACGAAATAAGACAATGCCCCTCGTCAAGGTGTTGTGGAGAAACCACAAGTTTGAAGAAGCAACTTGGGAGTCGGAGGATATGATGAAGCTAAGTTACCCACATTTGTTTTAGTGTGGGAAAAAGAAAATTTCGAGGGCGAAATTTCTTAAGGGGGGAATGTTGTAACGACCCAAAATTTCATTAATGGAAAATCCCTCTTGATCCAGTTAAATGTTTCTTTATGAAAAATGTTTTTATAAGATATCAACTTTTTTAGTTTTACTTTAAGATTTGTGACCGTTACTTTTATAGCCGTTGAACAGTGATCATCTGGGTAGTTTAAATATAAGGCTTTAACGAACCAATTTTCTACTCAGACAAAGGAAGCGATGGCCTCATCCAGTAGAATTGCCCCTTACGAAGCCCATTTGTCGGAGCTCGGAAAAGAGGTGGCGCCTTTGGGCTTTGCCCTTGACCAAGCCCAAGCTGAGCTTCATCAAGTCAAGCTCGAACGTGATCGTCTACGGGAAAAATGGAAGTTGATAGAGATTACCACTCGAGCGATGTTATCCGAGCAACCCCAAGAGTCTGTCACCATCGCACACCTTACCCTTAGGTCTTATGCGGCTATTTTAAGGGGTTATGTAACAAATAAGTAGCACCATGTTCATGTACATTATTTTTTTTGTATATAATAATGAATATAATTTCTAGTTATTTTTGATACATTGTAATTAGTTTTTAAAGTACAAATGGTGTTTTTAGTTATTATTTAATTAAGAATTATATTTTATTAAATTAAAGGATTTTTGAATTAAATAATATTTTAATAAAATATTATTATTAATATTAAATTAATTTTTATTAAATATAAATGATCTTATAATTATATGAATGCAATTAAAATTTTTATTAAGGTTTGAAAGCCATTTCTGTCAAAACCCGTGAATTTTTTATAAATGTCGGTTTTTATTTTAAAAGTGAAAATTCACATATTTAGAAAATTATTTAGATAAAATAAATATTATTTTTGGAATCAGGACGTCGAAATTATCCAACGGTGAATTTTTCATAATTTTCTGAGACAGTCAAATTTTTGGGTAAAAATTAAATACCATTTAAATATATAATGTGTTTTATGACATCATAATGACCCAATGGTGATGTAATAAAATACCATAATCCTTATGTTCGGCCAATATATGTTTTATCATTAAAATAATGAGGTTTTGGGTTTGTTTGACTCACTTTTCAAAGCATTAATGGAGCCCTCAAGACTTATTCAACACTTTGCCTTTTTAAATTAATTTCCATGGGAGTGTGACTCACCTCCACATAAGCAACCCTAATTTTTTAATAAGTTCGGACCTTGGACTTGTAAAATATTGTTTTCCTCTTTCCTTTTCCAGAAACCATGGGCAAATACCATGGGATGGTTTGTGGTTTGGATTATTTTAATATAAGGGGTCCCAAACCTAAATAATAAAGAATTCTCTCACCTTTCCTATATAAACCCACCCAAGCTCCCACTTCCTCCTCACTCAAAGCCCTTGAAGTTCGTCCAACCTCTGCCCTACTCTCTCTAGAATCCTCTCAAGGTGCCCCAAGCTCCCAAGAAGCCTCTCACAAGCCTCTCTCTAGCCTTTGGAAGCACACTTCCAAGTAAGAGGTTTTCTTCCTTTCTCATTTTTTTGTCAATTTTCTTTAAGTTGTATTTCCCTTTTTATTTCAATTATGAATGTTGGGGTATGGTTTCGCACCTCCCCCATACTGCCCTCTTATTGTTTGAATGATGGGAGAACCCTTTCTCTCTCATTAAATGCCTCTCATGTACACTCGTTACTATGCCGAAATTCCGAAAGGAACTTCTCTCTCTTCTTTTACATTCAAGCAATACTTTTGTATCATGAATCTAAATTCCATTTCTATTGTTGGTACATGTATATATATGATCTCCTTACTGTCCATTACATGTAAATATGATGAGGAACCCCTTTCTCTCTCATCAACCTTTTTTATGAATTCTTATGTCACGCCGTTACGCTGCCGAAATCGCACCGATTTTCTAAGCCAATGTCTTTGTGTAGTGAATACCATGCCCATTTCTCCATCAAGGGTATTCACCTTTATGCACATTTACATATTGATTATAAAGTTTCATGTATGAATTCCACTTTCCTTTATCGTGGAAGAAATGATTATGTTTTATGAATCCATGTTTTATGATCCATGTGGCACACTTATGCATGAAATGAAATGTTTAAGAAGGGTGCGCCCTTTATAGCGCTCCAATGCATTGGGTAAAGTATAGTATCATGATACGTCATGTGCAATGAGTGTTGACTCATGCTAATTCAAGTGCAACGAGGGTTTACTCGTGCTTCAAGTGCAATGAGGGTTTACTCATGCTCTATGTGCAATGAGCCTTGACTCATGCTAATTCAATGTTAAGTGTTGTTGCCACATTTCCATGTTATGATTATCATGCTTTATCATGCCTTTATGTTCATGTTTCTATTATTCTCTATTGATATGCCTATTTCCTAACATGTATTTCACTCCTCATGTTATTCATTGTTTACTCCCTTACTGGGCTTTATAGCTCACCCTTTTCTTATGCATGTTCTCAGGTTATCCCATGCAATGCTAAGTACGAAGGAATGTAGTGGTCATGTAAAGGAAGTTTTCAATAAAGATGTTGTATTTCAAGTTTAAAGTTTTTATGTAATGATCCTAAGCCCCAAAGACACTAAACCTCTCGATCTTCTTTGTTGTATCAAGTGAAGTTTTATGTAATAAAGCATGCTTAAGTTGTAATAAAAAGAAGGGTTGTCATAGTTACATTCCCCCCCTTCTGGAAATTGCGTTCTCACAATTTTTATTTACTTATTAAACAAGTGAGGATACCTTTTCCTCATAGTATTTTCAGATTTTTATGTTGCTTCAACCATGTGGTTTCTCTACAAAACCTTAACCTGGTGAATTATCTTATTCCGCAATACTTGCTTTCTACGATCAAGAATATGAACATACTTTTCCTCATATGAAAGGTTTTCTTTCAGCTGGGTTACTTTTGGGTTCAAAACATGAGATGAATCTGACACGTATTTTCTTAACATCGAAACATGAAAAACATTAAACTCGGAGACAAAACTACTCGGTAGACAGACAATTGTTCCAACTTTCTCTAGGATTTTATAAGGTCCAATGAACCGTGGACTTAACTTTCTTTTCTTACTAAAATGCATTATACTTTTTCAAGTAGAGTTCAAGGAAAACATGCTCACCCACCTCGAAAGAAAAGTTTTTCCTCCTCTTATCTGTATAACTTTTCTGCCTGAGTTGTCCTCTTGTGTTGCTGAATTATCTTCACTTTCTCAACCGCTTCCTCTACTAATTCTGGTCTCATCAACTTCCTTTCCCTGACTTCATCCCAAAATACTGGAGTTCGACACCGCTTTTCATATAATGCTTCAAAAGGTGTCTTTGGTAGTCCCACCACGAAATTCATTGATATATTATCCCATTTTCACTCTGGCACTGACAAAGGGTGAAACATCCCCTTTGGTAGTTGTCGCTCTGCTTTAACCTGTTGACAAGTCAAACATTTCATGGTAAAATCAGCAATATCTCTTTTCATTCCATTCCACCAGTAATACTCTCGAAGGTCTCTGTACATCTTTGTTTTGCCAGGATGAACTGAAAACAGAGAACTATGAGCTTACTTAACAATTTTTTCTTCAGCTGGGAATTAGAAGACACATAATCTCTTTCCAAATCTCAAAACCCAATTTTTATCAACATTAAATTCAGACAGCTTACCTTTCTTAACCAATTCTACCTTTTTATGTTACTCACGGTCTTCTTTATGCGCTTGCTTAATTCTGTTTGAAAGAGACGACTGCACTGACACCTGAAACAAAACATAGTTTCCTGCACTAAACTTTCAAGCCCAAATTCATCAAATCAGTAATCAATGGGTCATGTTCCAATCGTAACATGGTTAATGTAGAATGATGTTTTCGACTCAAAGCATCCACCACTTTGTTCGCTTTTCCAGATGGTAATTGATCGTGCAATCATAATCATTTATCAGTTACAACCATCTTTTCTGTCTCATGTTCAATTCTTTTTGAGTAAATATATACTTCAAACTTTTATGGTCAGTATATATTTTACATATGACTCTATATAAATGATGTTTCCAAATTTTTAAAACGAAAACCACAACTTCTAATTTCAAATCATGTGTGGTATAATTTAACTCATGAGATTTCAGTTGTCTTGAAGCATAAACAATTACCCGATCATTCTATATTAGAACACAACCAAGTCTCTTCAAAGAAAAGCATCACTGTAGTTGTCAAAATCACCATTTCTGGAAGGCAGAGTCAAAATTGGAGCATTCATCAATCTCCTTTTCAGTTGATGAAAATAAACATCACATTCTTTTGTCCAAATAAATTTAACCCTTTTTCGTATTAACTTAGTTAGCGGGCTCGATAACCGTGCACAGTTTTTAACAAACCTTCGGTAATAGCCTGCTAATCCAAGAAAATTACAAATCTCTGTAACACTTGTAGGTTTTGGCTATTATCGACCACTTTTGTTTTTGCGGGATCAATTGTTATGCCATCCTTATTTACGATGTGGCCAAGAAAAGAAATCTAATGCAACCAAAAATCACATTTGCTAAATTTTTCGTATAACTTCTTTTCTTTGAGAGTTTGCAGGATAATCCTTAAATATTTTTCATGATCATTATAACTTTTTGAAAAGACCAAAATATCATCAATAAAAACAACAAACTTATCCAAATATTCACAAAACATTCTATTCATAAAATCCATAAATGCAACAAGATCATTTGTCAAACCAAAGGGCATAACAACAAACTCATAATACCCATATCTTGTACGAAATGTTGTTTTTGGAATGTCATCTTCCACCTTCATCTGATGATACCCAGATCTCTAGTCAATCTTGGAAAAATACTGAGCTCCTTGGAGCTGATCAAACAAGTGATCGATATGAGGTAGTAGATACTTATTCTTAACAGTAATATTATTCAAAACTCTGATTAATGCAATTTCATGGAACCATCTTTTTTTAACAAACAAAAGGCGAGCACCCCATGGTGAAATGTTAGGACGAATTCAATTCAAGAAGTTCCACTGGGCCATTCGATAAGTGGATTTTGAAAATTGGCTTAACATCAGGAACTATGTCAATGGTAAATTCAACCTCCCGATCAGGTAGAATACCAGACAACTCATCCGAAAAAACATTTAGGTATTCATTTACCACTGGAACATCATTAATCTGTACAGTTTTTTTGTTTTCAACAACATGTGCAAGATAACTTTTATTTCCATATTTTAACAATTTCTCAGATTTCTGATATGTTATCAATGGTATGTGTTCATTCTTGTATACAAACTGATACTCTTTTTGAAAAATAATTTTTTTAGCTCTACAACCAGTCTTAACATGGTAAACAAAAATCTAATCCATACCTAAATAACATTAAACTCTAGTAAGGGCAAAACAACAAGGTTTTCAGGTAATTTTTTCCACAGACAACAATAGGAAGATTTTTATAATTCCTTTTTGCTTTAATATTTCGCCCCTTATTGTTTTAACCATAAGTTCTGTTGAGGTAGTCGCAAATGATTTCACTGCACATTTTGTGCTTATAATCTGGGTATTTTCCATCATTTAGATCTTTCTTTGGGCAGGTATTTGCATAATGCCTCATCTCACCACATTTAAAACACTTTACAGTTTGCTTTATCAGAATTAAACTTAAAATTATTTTCATTGCAATTTCGAGCCATATGTCCAAACATACCACATCGAGAACACTTTTCGGTTTTGTTAAGGCATTCCCCAGGGTGCTTTTTATTGCACCCGCAAATTGGAAACCGGACTTTCTTACCTTCAGATTTATTTGTTTGATTTTTACCCATTCCTTGCCATCTAGACCTTTTCTTCTTGTTGTTGTCAAAGTACACTTGATCATCAGCAAACTCAATTTCTACCCTCAGCACATCAAACAAATTTCTCATAACTTTTGAATTCACGGGAAGCCAATGCCCTTCGATATCTTGGATTCAATTCTGAGTAAAAACGGTTGATTTTACTATCAAGATTCCGAATAAGATTTGGAGCGTACCTTGTCAAACGAGTGAAGTTTATTTCATACACGGTCACTGAATCTTCCTCTTTTTGTTTCAAATCAAGGAATTGTTTTTCATTCTATAAGTCGAACCACCTTAGGAAAATATTTTTCAAGGAACTAATTCTTAAATTAAACCCATTCTAAGGCGTCAATTTCCTCGCTATCTTTGATATTCTTGACCATTGACCATCACTGGTCGGCTTTGCCTTCAAAACGGTTGTTGAAGTTTTTGTCCTACATCGAACTTGTGGTCCTATGTGGTCTTTATTATTCTTTATAAAATAATCTCAAGGCCTCCCTTAGAGAGAAACTTCGCTGACTCTCCTATGTTCTCCGCGCCGTCCAGATCTGGAGGGTTGCCTCCTTGTCATTCTCCTTCCCGGCGGCCCTTCCTTTGGTGATCGACTCCCCTCCTCACCTCGTCGTCCAGATCTGTAGTGCTGCCTCCCTTGTTAACCGGCCCACCCTATGTGCCACCTCCTCGCGTCGACTCTCTTCCCCGACCTGTCCCGTCGAACCCTGTCGACCGACCCTCTTCCATCCTAGTTGTGCCTCTGCATTCGGTTCACCATCGTCCTCTGTTGTCCGACCCCGCCTTTGCGGCTTCCTCGACGCTCCGTTGTCCAGCCCCGCCTATGCGGCTTTCCCGACGCTCCGTCGTTCGGCCCCACATATGCAACTTTCCCGACGCTCCGTCGGCCGGCCCCGCCTCATTCCAGCTATTCCTGTTGGTTTTGCATGACGGGCGTTGTTCGTTGGTTAACAATCTTTTTCAGCGACATCATTTATCAACTTTTTGAGGGGGAGCCGTAGCCATTGCGGTTTCTCTTCTGTTCTGTTTTGTATTGTTTTGTCATCAAGCTGGGTTTGTCCAGCTTGATGGGGAGTGCTGAAAGTGTTTTTGCTTTGTTTTCTTTGATTTGTTTTCTTTAGTTTTGTGTTCAATTTAGGTAGACCTAGCTTGAGGGGGAGTGTTGGAGTCTGTGTCCAATCTTATGTGGTCTTTATTATTTATTATAAAATAACTTCAAGGCTTCCCTTAGAGAGAAACCTAGGGTATCGGGTCTCACCTATCTTTTATCATTCTACAAGGGTAAATAACAAAACTAACCTTTTGATTATCTGAACACCCCATGACATCGAATGTCTTTTCAGGGGCTTCAATTCACCCTTCAGCCACAACTGGGTCAGAAGATCCACCGAAAGCAGGAGGATGTTGCCTCATAAAATGTTTCACTATCGTCATGTTTTTTTTTGTGGTAGCTTTGGTTGTTCTTTTGCATTGATGTCACCGCCATTTATAGTCTGCGTCAACTGAGCCATTACTGTCACAAACTGCTTAGTTCTAGTTCACACCATTCCAGGGTGCGGATTTGAAAGTTTATCATTCTGTCAGCGCCTTCCTACTTCAACTTCCCTGTTTCTTCTGCGGAAAACTATTCTGAATAGATATATTTTTAGACGAAGTAACATGAAAATCTTTAAATGCTATATAATTTCACTTTAACCATAATGTAAAAATAATTTATAGGTATTCTATTAACATCATCCTAACTCATAAAATTATCTAAACCGTTTTCTGATACCAACTATAAGGACCCAACCTTAAGTATTTCATAAAATAGTAAATTGTTTTAAAATTCACTTTTTTACATTCCCAATGATCTTTTCGGTTTAGAGTTTTAGAGAATTAGGAAATAATTCATACATATGAACCCACAAGCGTACAAAGTAGGTACTACTTAAACAATATCCACTTCTTCCATTATATAAAAGTTTTTAATAAAACATGAAATCTTTTCATGAAAAATCTTTACAACATTCAGCTTGATTTCTTCTTCTCTTACCCATCTTTAAACCCAGTGAAAAACATTTTAAAACTTGAGATGAACAAAAAAAGCTCAGTAAGGGACATAAAAGAAAGGAACCGTTAATCCATGAAAACTTATAAACATATGAAATCATTTTCACAAAAGCTTACTTTTTACCCATAAAGTATCATATACTTTGTGAAAACAAGAGATTTCCATGAAACATAGAAAACATAAATAAACTTTTTAGGTAACTTGGGGCATTACTTAAGATTGTAACCCACGCAACTACCTTACAATGCAACCCTACCTTAGGATGTAACCCCCACGACTACCTTATGGTGTAACCATCGCTGTTACACTTAGAGCATACTTGTCAAATCGTCCCGTCGTGGCCATGATCGCGACATCACGATGCAGAGCGGCACCCAGCTGCTTCAGGCGGTTTGATCGCGGCTGGAACGCGATTGCACTGCGCCACTTACTATAGTGGTCGTCGCGGTTCCGCCGTGATCCCGGCTGGCGCGACTGCACCTTCTGGCACCAAAGCATGTCGGTTTTTTTTGCTCCGTAAGCGGTCCGACCCAACTCGCCCGACCTAACTCTTCTTGCCTCCTCCTGGTGCAGCGACGCCGCCCCCCTTGTTGTACAAGCGTTTTTTTCCAGGCGCGGCTCTCCTTCCTCCTGTCACTGCTACGCCAGTCACCGTTTTTTTTTCGGGCGCTGCTGCTCCTCCTGCCTCCTGTTGCGCTCACACCTTTTTTTTCAGGCACTCCCTCCTATCTACAACAGATTTCTCTCTCCATTATTCCTTGTCCTGCCACCCATTTGTGCTTAGCATAGCATCTACTGCTCTGCTCTGCACAGTTCCGACAATGCCGACAACCACTAAAAATAGTGACAAAGTGACAACAGACTTTCATCGGTATTTTTTTCCCGGTGATCTAAACATCGTTTTTGTTTGTTATTTGTGTAACAAGTATCTTAAACCCTTATCTATTATTTCTGTCTTGCCTTCTCTACAACTATGGCTTCATTTTCTCAGCCATCTATTGCACCAACCGATGCTACAACAGTGCAGTCTTTTTCACCATCGGTTAAGCCTCAAGGAAAAAATTTAGATATTGCTTGACAGTGGAATTCTTTAAGAGACATCGACAATAAAAAGAAAGTCACATGTGACTTTTGCATGATGGTGATCAATGGTGGCATTACTTGAGCCAAAGAACATCAAATGGGATTGCCGCGAATTGTAATAAGACTCCTCAAGAAGTGAAAGACAAGCTTCTTACAACACAAACAAAGAAAAAAGCTGACAAATGAGCATATATGAATGATATTCATGATATTGATGAGGATATGGAGGAAGAGTTTGAAGAAATTCATGTTGTTGAGGAACAAAAGAAGCCATGCATCAAGTGCTTCATCATGTCCTTTAAGTGGCAACAGAGTGAAAAATGTGAAAGGGCCACTTGATGCAATGTTCATGGAAGATCCGACAAGAGTAGTCAAGGATGCAAAGCAAACAAGCATTAAAGATGCTTGTAGCAAGCAGTTAAGAGATCGAACGGTGCAATACATAGAGCGACTCCTTTGCACAAATGGAATTGCTTTTAATGTTGTTCGAATGTTGTTCGATCGAGAAGCTTTAAGATGATGGTGGAAACAATTGGACAATATGGACCACACTTGAAAGTTCCAAGCTATCATGAGTGCAGGGTTCCTTTTCTTAAAAAGGAGTTAAGAGTATACAAAGGAATTGTTGAAGGACCATGAAATTTAACGAGAAAACTATGGTTGTTTAATCATGTCCGATGGTTGGACAAACAAGAAAGGAAGAACCTCGATCAATTTCTTGGTAAATTGTCCAACCGGTTCAATGTTTGTAAAAAGTGTTGATGCATCAAGTTATGTGAAAACGGGAGAAGCGGTTTTTAAATTATTGGATGATTTTGTGGAAGAGATTGGAGAATCAAAGGTTGTGCAAGTAGTTACGGACAATGTAAGCAATTTCAAGTTAGTCGGTATTTTTTTTTTTAATTTTTAAAAGTACTTTCATTTCATTTTAATATTATCAATTCAGTTAACAACTTAAAACTTTTAATTGTTTGCAAAAAAATAATCTCAGAAAGATGTTCATTTCTGAAGAGTGGTTGAGATCCAAAAATGCAAAAGTAGAATTAAAGCGTGCTGCCAACACTGTGTTGATGCCATCATTTTGGAATGATGTTTATAGCCTCAAGGCTATGAGACCTCTTGTAGAAGTTCTTAGATTGATTGATAATGAGTAGAAACCCGCAATGAGTTTCATTTATGAGGCTATGGACAAGGCAAAAGAGACCATTCAGAAGCTTTTCAAGAATGATGAAACCAAGTATAAGGATATATTTGAGATAATTGAATAAAGACGGAATTCTCAATTGCATCATCCATTTCATGCGGCGGGTTATTATTTGAATTCTCAATTTTTCTATGGAAATCCAAGTATTGAAAGAGATGCAGAGATGATGAAAGACAAGACTTGTTTAGAATTGACAACATATAGAAGCGCACAAGGCCTCTTTGGTGGGAAAGGTTGCATGCGACAAACGAGTACAATATCTCATGGTAAGAGTATTTTTGTCTTGATTATTTAATTACATGATCCTTAATTTTAGATCCTTACAAAACAATGCTAATAAATAATAATTGTAGCTGAATGGTGGAAGAATTATGGAGGAGGAACACCATCTTTGATGACAATTGCCATCAAGTTTTGAGCTTGACATGCAACTCATCGGGATGTGAGAGGAATTGGAGTGCCTTTGAGCATGTAAGTAACTTAGTATCAGTACTCAACTTGCTTTCATTTAAGCTTGAACTTCATTAGTGATACCAATGTTTTTTTAATTTTTATAAAATAGGTTCATTCTAAAAAGAGAAGTCGGCTAGAAAGGTTGCAAGACTTGGTGTTCATCAAATACAACCGAACTTTGAAGGATCGGTTTGATTCCAGAGATGTTACTGATCCCGTTGTATTAAAGAATGTTGATGATGATAGTAGTGAGTGGTTTTTAGGGCAAATGAATGGTGATGAAGATGGTGCTGAAGATGAATTGGTGTTTGAGGATGACAACACCATGACTTGGAGATTAATTGAGGAAGCTACCGGGGCCGGTGAACCTTCTCATTATACAAGGAGGAAAACAAAAGGAGGAGCTACCCATGCTTCAAGTTCAAGCTCTAAAGGAAAAACAAGGATGGTTATTGAAGAAGAAGAAGACGATGAACATGAATCTTATGATGATGATGATGGGGAAACAAATGAATGATTGGATGGGACATGTGTTTGATGTATTATGATGAATTTATGAAAGTTTTTAATTATGAATTCGAATGTGTTTTTAATTTTATGTTTTGTGTTTACTTTTTCAACATATATGTAAAATTCTATAATTTAACTGCCCCGCGATTGGATAAAAAAGCGGCGGTGACGCGATCCGCATCGCTGCTATCCCGTTATAGGACCTCGCCGCGTCGCACTGCGATCCGGGATTGGAAACTTTGACTTGGAGTAACCATTACGGTTGACCTCTGACATAAACATACCCAATGCATTGGAGGGAGATATAAGTCCTATCTTTTATTATAAAAAATGTCCAAGAACCAAAACATAATCATAAAACATGAATACTTGCATCATAAAAAACATTCCTTAAGGAAAATTACTTATTTTAAAAGAATACTGTAGAGGAGGAAATCTCCTTACCTCAAGGTGAGGCGGAGACCTTCTTTTATAGATTGAGAAAAAAGAATACACGATGGAGTATTCCGATGCGGGACTCAGAAATACCCAGAATAATTAAAAAATAGGGTTTAACACTCCCCCTCAAGCTGGACATGCCCAACTTGGACCACGAGTCCCACAAAAGAAAGATGACATCAGACAAGACCAAACACACTTCCCTTCAAGCTAGGTCGCAGATGTTGTGGATGCCCAACTTGGAACTGAGTGAGGCCAGGCGAGTCCCTGGGAGGCCTTTGGTGAAGATGTCGACAATCTGATCCGCCGTCAGGATGTGGCTAGAGCCGACATGATTGTGCTCCAGGTGGCGGCGAAGACAGTGGCAGTCCACCTCGATATGTTTCGTGCGTTCATGGAATACGGGATTCGAAGCAATCTTGGTGGCTGCTTGATTGTCACACCAGATATGAATAGATGTCTGCGGAGGAAAACCAAGCTCTTGGAGGAGATGTCGAAGCCAAAGGATCTTCGTAGTGACAGTGGCCATGACATGGTACTCAGACTCCGCACTGGATCAGGAGACAACAATCTGTTTCTTGCAGCGCCAAGAGATAAGGTTGCCTGCCAAGAACACGACAAACCTAGAAGTAGATTTCTGGGTAGCAAGTCAAACCAGCATCACAGAAGGCTTCAATATTTAGATGAGCGTGGTGGGAGTAACAAAGACCACGAGCATAGTCTCTCTTGATGTATTTGGCTATGCGGAGGACAACACCCCACTGAGAGGTGGTCGGATGCTCCATGAATTGACCCATTTTACCAACAACGCAGACAATGTCTGGACGAGTCATGGTGAGATAATTGAGTTTGTCCACCAGTCGACGGTACCACTTTGGGTGTGAATACGGTTCTAAGGAGTCATAGAAAGATTGTTCCCCAGGCTCAAGAGGAGTGTCAACTGCGGTGGCCCGTGTCAGCCTAGCATCCTGTAGAATATCCAATGCATATTTCCGTTGGTAGAGGAAGATGGTGTCCGGAGTACGGGAGACCTCGATGCCAAGGAAGTATGTGAGAGAGTCGAGATCTTTGGTGTGAAATTCACAGTGAAGATGCTCCTTGAGGTGGGCGATTTCAGTGGAGTCGCTCCCGGTGATGATGATATCATCCACATACACTACCAAGAGGATGCAACCGGTGGACGTCGTCCTGTAGAACATGGTGTGGTCCTTCATACTGCGAGAGAGCCCGAAGTTGGTGACGACGGTGCTGAATCGGCCAAACCAAGCACGAGGAGACTGCTTGAGACCATATAGAGAGCGGCGAAGTCGATAGACTTGGGAGTCGGATTTGGAGGCACAAAATCTGTGGGGCTGCTGCAGATAAACCTCTTCCTCAAGAAATCCATGGAGGAAGACATTCTTGACATCCAGTTGATGAAGGGGCCAATGATGATAAGCGGCCAGAGAGATGTATAATCGAACGGAGGCCATCTTGGCAACTGTAGAGAAGGTATCAAAATAATCAATACCATATGCCTGAGGCCATCGCGTGCGGGGAGAGGGGCCATTGGGAATGGTTGGAGAGAGCCGGCGGGAATGATTAGAGAGTGCCGGCGGGGACGTCTGTCGCGCAGGGAGTTGCCAACAGAGGGGCACAGGAGGGTTCTGTCGGGAGAGATCCTCCGGGAGGGAAGAACGCCGGACGGAGGGTTCCGTCGGGTGGGAGACGTGTCGTCGGGAGGGAAGAATGATGGAGAACCGCACGGAGATAGAGGGAGGTGAGGCCGGGCTGAGCTGGGAATCCGCAGAGGCCGGCCAGGGGGCGGCACTGTGGGTGGCCAACGGGCTTGTGGCCGCCGCCCCCTAACGGGGGAAAACCTAGAGGCTGACGGGGAAAAAAATGGGAGGAGGGCTCGGGATTAGTTTCATTCTGATACCATGTAGAGGAGGAAATCTGCTTACCTCAAGGTGAGGCAGAGACGTTCTTTTATAAATTGAGAAAAAGGAATACACGGTGGAGTATTCTGATGTGGGACTCGAAATACCCAGAAAAATTAAAAAACAGAGTCTAACAAATACATCACAATACAAAGGAAATTTTTTTTTTTGAAAATAACAATGAAATTTTTTAAAGGATTCAAAACAATAATACGTCATGAAAATTGGATAAGCCGCTCATGCCGTATAAGTTAAAAAGGAACATTCTTTTTGAATTTTGTAAAATGAGACATTAAAGATGATTTTAAAAGTAAAGTCTTTTACCTTGGGTTTGACTTCCTTCAAACGTGTTTAAACCTCCTGTATAATGGTTTAAAAAGTGTTATTAATTTATTACAGAACTATATTCATATTTATAATACCTTATATGATCTTTTTATAACATATTTCCACCCATTTATTGATAATATTTTGTTATTTTTATTGTTTCGGGTGCGTTTATTTCATGGTTTTCATGGTTGGTTCATTATGAGTTTTCTTGTTAAATGGAATCAAACTCCAGAAATGGAAATAAATGGTATTAATATGTTTTCAGAATTTTAAATGATACCATATATAATTTTATATTCTGATATGAGAATGATTCATTAGATAAAACATTAATGAAAATAATTTAATTTATTTTGGTGGTTTTTTTATGACCATCACGAACTTATATCATTTTATTTAATATCGTGTTTATAACTGGTTTCAGAATATTATATAACTTATAATATGTATAATAAAATCTGATTTAACCATAATAATAATTTTATAACCAAGCTTGAAGGCGGTAAAGAAAAATAAAAACACATCGTTCATGATGACAATGAATCAATACATCGCGGATAATGTTTTCATTTTTTAGAATAAGAGGTGAAGAGGAGATGTTTGATGGTGAATATTACATTAAGACAATAACATTCTAGTATATGTAAGATACTGGAGTTATCATGTCACTTGGATAAGGGGAGGTGAGAAGATGAAAAATAAAAGAAAAGAAAATAAAAGAAAAAGAAAGGATTTTACCTCTAAAATTTTTCTTCTTGAAAACCACCTTAGGAATATTGGATTTGGTCTTTTGTTGAGACCAAAATCTCCTGGACGTGGGGGAGAGTCTTGAGAAGAGTATTGGGTAGAATTTGGACAAACTTCAAGGATTTGGAGGTGTAAGGAGAAGAGGTGGTGATAGGTGCTATTTGTAGTGGAAGAGAGTAGTGTTTTTTATTATTTTATTCATTAGTTTATTATTTTGGCTCAAGACTGTGAATAGTTTTAACATTATTGCTAAATATATTAAATAATGAAGAGGGGTTCGAGATTATGGTGATTACATCATCTATGACTCAAGATTTAGTGTATTTAACTTTATAATGTATATATATTGTAAATTATCATATTTTACTATTCCAAAAAAATTCAACTATTTCAGAAAAATCTCAAAATTCACGCTAACCATTTTTTAATGTGTAGAATTCAAAATGGATTTCATTTTTTGAAAATAATTTTTTAAATATGTGAAATTTAATTTTTAATTAAAACTATCATTTATTCAAAAAATACTATTGTAATATTATAACTGATTTTCTGACACTTTGAAAAATTAATTAAGGCCTTATAAAATTATATTATAATAATAAGACAACAAAATATTAATTTATGAATCTATTTTATGAAGATTAATTTTCTTTTAAATCATTATATCAATTATAAAATTGTAAATAGAAAATTTACGTGTCACAAAAATACCAACACTTAATTTATCATTTTTCAAAACATTTATTTACTTATTGAATGATATAAATATATCATATTTTCACTTATAAGATACATAAATTTTATTTATACTTCAATAGATAGGTCACTATTATATTTGTATTGATTCCTTAAATCTCTATAAATACCACTTATTTCATTATACATTTATAATGAATTTAACTATTTAATTCCAGAAAACAAATTATTTTATAAGTATCTGGTTGTTCCGGTTCTTGTTTCTCTGATTCTCTTCTTGTGGATCTTGTTCATTTTTTGTGTTACTAACGTAGCTCCAACCTTGTTGCTATGACATGCATCCTATATAATCATCTGCACATCTGCAGAACAAAGGAAAATCACTGTTGCTGAAAACAATGGATGATGGTCAGGTGCTCCTGCACTCGGTATGCCCTATTGTTTTGTCTGTACTTCCACTTCTCTCTGCTCTCTCTCTCAGGGACTGGGTTTTCCCTACTTTCTGAATTCTAATCAGGGACTGGGTTTTCTTTTCACCAGAGTTCTGTAAATGCTCTAAAACCTAGAATTCCGTATCCATGGCTAGTTTTCAATGAGAAGGTGAAAGTTAATTCAGTTTCTCTTCGAGATTCAACAGCAATAAGTGACTCTGTGCTCCTTTTATTTGGAGGAAACATTTCCAGAGGACAATCGGTTAGGTCTTTCTAAGTTTGCTAAATTTGGCTGTTCTGGTGTTATTTATTATTATTTTTTTACTTTTTATTTTTCGCTCATTTTTGCCGAATCATTTTTCACTTTTGATAGGATGGTCACCTGCAAATGATGGGAGGGTACTTTGAGTTTTTCATGCAACCTACCTTAGCGAATATCTATCTTCACTTAAAGAGGGAGCTCGAAGAACTGGTTCAAAAGAAAGTAAGTTTTAATTATGATGCTTATTTGAGTGTCAGAAAATTATTTTCTCGCAGTCTCCTCTAAGATCTACATTTCTCGTGCAGCTTCTAAATTCTAAGTTTGATTTTGGCTCTTCCCGTGATCTTCTATCAGCTGTAAGATTACTGGTTTCAGGGGATCGATGTGAAGGTAAATTTACGTTGGGTCCCTGTTTGGGAACACCATCAATGGCAATAACAAAAGAGAGTGCTAGCAGTAGTGGGAAAGGGGGTGACAATCCCAAAAATCAGCTGCAGACTGTTGTTTGCAGGGCAGGGCATGAAAACCCCATCTATGAGACAAGACTAAAGAGGAATCAATTGTATAGTTCAACAGTGTTTTTCAAGGGAATAGAGTTTGCTGGTAAGGCTTGCAGCAGCAAGAAAGAAGCTGAAATGTCAGCTGCTGCTAAGGCTCTGCAGTGGTTGATGGTTGAGGAGTCAGATGTTGAGAGTTTTGATCAGATGTCCATGCTCAAAAGAGGGAGCCGGAAGAGAGTTCGAAGGCCAAGCTCATGGTACTGAACTGGAACTAAGCTTCTGCTTCTAAATGGTTGAGGTGGAAATTTCAGTAATTGCGGTAATCAAGAGTAGCAAGTGGTTTCAACTATGAGATCTATGATGGCCAAGGAATCATGAGCCTGGGTTAGAGTTTTTGATGGTATTAGCAACTGTAGTAGGTAATTAATATTCAGGAGCCCGATATCCTATTTTCATGAAAGAGGGAGGAATTGGCATAACAGTTTGTAAAATAGTTTGATACGACTGGAGGGGAGAGCACTGGGGTGATAGAAACATCCATTAACAACATTGAGCATTGTACTGAAGCCCAATTTTTTTCAGATGAAGATTTTGAAGGACATTGATTAAATTTTTTCGGAGGCCAGTGAAAAAAAATGGAGCCAGTTCTAGTTGTATGGGGTGCATAAGATGGCAGTGTTTGCCACTCTCATTTGTATATTTGTTTCTAAAGTACAGATACATGATTTGTATCAAATTAAATGATTTGCTTGGTTAAGCACTGGGATTATTTTTTATTTGAAACTGTCATTTACACAGATGATCATGTGCTTTTGTGAAAGCAGTTCCGATCACACGTTCTTCATCTTTCCTACTCATTAAAGGCTGGCTTCTGTGATGGTTATGGCGAACCCTTTAACCATTTTGTCAATCTGCGCATTTGGGGCTTTTTGGGGTTATGAGATGGGAATGGGAAAGGGAAGACTGAGTGCCTCAAACGATGGAATCTTGATTTCCAAGTATATTGCAGATGTTGCATACCGAACTTCAGAAACTCATTTCCACTTCTCATTCCTTTTACCTCACCATGTTTGCTCTGTGCCAAACATACCCTCACAGAATGTTTGGGACCTTTATCCAGTCAATGAACAGCCTAAAAGGGTTATCATGTGCCCTTCCCCCTCCTTTGGCGATATTTTTTGAATGCTATGGTATAGTTCAATGGCATGTCCTGTGGCAGCCACTGTGATTCTGCTGATTTTGATGATAGTAACATGTTGTACATGCAATTTTTTTTGGCCGCTACCAATGTAGCAGCTTCAGTGCTTCTGAGAGTTGCTCTGAACCTGCCCACATCAAGCTTCACATCTTGCTTTTCCAAGTACACTGATTTGAATGCATCCCATCCCATTTTCCTGATCAAAGAGGGATCCCTAAAAACTCGATGTTCATTTGGATAACGTTCCCCTAGGGTGCTCTCGTTTTCTCTAATTCTGTATTCCAGGTACCTCAAGTTCATCTCTTCAGCTGGTTTTTCAAAGTCAAATTTAGCTATCCATTCCAACCCCAAGGGGACTACCTGGATCACGACCGCCCTTTTGGGGAGGAAGACCATGTTTGTGAGGCCTGCCCCATGAACTCCGATCAGAACATCACAGGAGTTCACAACCCATGCAAATCTTGATACATTTGATGCTGCCTCCATTGTCATCACATCAAACCCTAACTTCCTAGCCATGGTGGCAATATCGGGTTCGTTCATGAATTTTCGAGACCTCTGTCTTGAAATGATCAGCATCCTGGGCTGTTGTCGATGCCTACCTGTGCTGATTCTAGTTGCTGTGGTTTTGTTTAGAGAGTAGGCATGTCTTAGGAAATCCCTGAAGTCTGTCATGGAATGTGAAGATTTTTTGGCATCGATGTTCAGTTCTCTTCCATTCCATCTGTAGAGACCAAGATTCATGCCCGGGAAGCAATGGATTTGTTCTTCTCCATCAATCGTGATGGGCTTGTAGTTTGAGAGTTTTGTTAGTATCCCATGGAACTTGGAAACCCAGCGGGGGCTCATGTTAGTCACGATGAATTGTACCTCTCCATTGAATCTCTGAGAGGTCATGTAGAGTGGGATGATGGTGTCGGTGAAGTCGTGAAAAAGGTTTCCGGCGTACCCTCTGAGAGAGAAAACAACAGCTGGAATACTATGATTGATGGTGCAATCTGGTAGCGGCTGATCCAAATTTACTGAGAATTTTGTCACTTCCTTCATTGCAGCAGGGTCTCCTTTTCTTGCATAAGGTTGTATGGTCCATGACTGGTTCATCATGCCTGGGGTTTCTGTTTTCGATGGGGGTGCTGAGGCGACAAAAACAGTGGATGATCTTCCATGAATCCTTACATCCCCATTGATGTCACAGTAATCTGATGTTCGTTCCAGTACTTTGCATGGTGGTTCTGTTTCCTTGTGAATGCCTGCAAATCCTTTGTTAAAGAACGAATCCAAACAAAAACTAACCTAACCATTTCCCTCTTCATTAAGGGCTTGTTTGGTGTGAGATGAGAAAGGGTATGTGAAAAGGGAGTGGGTTTAATACCTTTTGGCTGAGGGATGCTCCCAGAGCTGGCTTCATCTCCGAGCACCAGTCTCAGGCCTTTTCCCATTGACTGTTGCAAGTTAGCTGCACAAGTAGATCATAATTATTTGTACAAATAGGAGAAATAGGGTGAAAAACTATATACATATATATATGGTAATGGCCCCATAAAAACATCAATTATGTTTACATGTAGGCAAAATAGATATCAAGTCTGAAAAAAATCATGGCACTGTAATTGTAACTTTGCAATCTTGTATCTTTGTTGAAAGTCAACTAGTTCCTTGGAAGTTTTTCTCTCTCAATATGATCCAAGCTGCTTCCATTTGATTCAAACGCAGCTTAGGCGAAAACTTAATTTAGGTGCTCTTTCCAAAAGACGTGAATGCAAATAAGACATTTCCTGGATAAGCTTCGTGACCTGGCGGTCTTCGTAATAGAAGTGACATTCGACGATAAGCTTGTGCTTGTTTGGAGAGATCATCATAAATAATTAAAGTGTGTTGTTCGCGGTACATAAAATATTCAGCCAAAAAAGCTCCTGTATACGGAGCAAGATATTGTAATGTCACAGAGGAATCTGCCGGCTCGGTTACCATAATAGTGTATTTTAACGCTCTATTTTCAAGGAAAGAGTTACTATTTGAGCGGGCTCTTGTAATAAATCAGCCGATAGAAGAAAATTTGGGTGAAAACACACCTACAGTTTTGGTGAAACCAATCACTCTTAATTTTGATTGTCTGAAACTGGCAATGGTGATGGGAGAGTACTTACAGATGGCGAGAGGGCTCTTCAGGTAAGGCTGGAAGGCCATGCAGAAGCTTGCAGCAATTATGAAACAGCCTATGAATGCTCCAGGCCCCAGCCTCCTGTGTTTGTTTGGGCTGAACCTTCTTGCGAATATCTTATTGCACTTCATTGTTATAATCGTCCTCAGAACTTAAAACAGCCACGGGGCTGCTCACTGCAACCTTTCAGGCTTTGTTCAAGATCAACCCTTACAGTAAAAGAAAAGGTTCAATCTTTACCGCTACTTCATAGGTGTCCTTTAAAAGGATTTTCTAGACATGTTTTGCTCGTCTAAATAATGCTTAATATATATGCACAGACACACCCCATCTTCATGATAAAGCCTCTCTGCCTCCCTCTATCATTAAGAATTGGTTTAAAAGCTACTTTTAGGGGTTGATTGCTTTGATTCAACTGTAGACAGGGGAAGCAAGAGGGTATTGTATAGGTAAGCACTCCGTATTTTCTCCTTGTCCTGGTGCTATCTGACGGTGTGAATTTTGCCAACAATGTGAATAGAGCCCGCCACAGAGAGGTTGGGAGAAGTGATAATAATGATAGTTAGAATGTGTATAAAAACAGTAAAAATAACTTTTAGCCATGATGATATTGTCATGCAACACCTGGATGGGTCCTGGCCATCCGTTCATTTTTTGATGCTTTGGAGACCCTGCAATATGTACTTGTGAGAAACATTAGGTACCTGAACTCATTACTATTTTGGTTGCTGCATTTGGCTCCAGCTTTGCTCGTTATTCCATGTGTGATTAAGCCAGGATCCGTCTCCTCATGGATGATGGATATCTTTCCTTGAACAGCACTCCACTTTACCGAGAGGCGGATGTGACTGGCCACCATTTAGAGCATAAAACAACGTGGGTTATGGGTGAAGGGTCAGGGGTTGCCACCGTGCCAACCTCCGTGAAGGGGTGGGGTGCCTTGCGTTTGTTGGGTTCCGAACGACACGCCACAGCTGTTTTTGCTGCTAATAAAAAATACTTATTTTTCCATTTAATAGTACGGAATTAATTAATTATTTCTAATCAATTCATTTGGTTTTAGTGATTCGAATCTGAATAAGGTATGTAGTTTACTAATACAAGTATGTTAAAACTGAGGGTTGGGGTTTATGTTAAAAAAAAAAATAATAATCCAAGTTTGTAGAAGACCATCACAAAAAAAAAAAAAAAAGATTTTTTTTTTACCAAAATAGAACCCGTAACACCTTGTTCTCCTCTATAGTCTGTACATAGTTTACCCCAGCGTGTACACTAGGAGCAACATTAGATACAACACTAGGCAATCGAATATTTATATTTCAGCAGCCCATGTTGTTTTTAAAATGAATTGATTCAGTAATCAAAAACTTTGAATGTGGTTTGGATGAATTCCAGCATTAGATTATTCAGTATTTGAATGTTGTTTCGACAAAATTTCTGCATTAGATTAGTTTGTATTTGAATTTGGTTTCAACGAATGATAATGTTCGCACAAGTGATTAGTACTCTAATTTTCAGATTCGTTGAAACCAAGAATGCTGCAAAGTCCTGTACATAATGAAACTAAATTAAAAAAATGTCCTTGACATCATTCAGTTTTATGCCTTTTAGTGTGTGGTTGAATGGTATTGGATTCAGATGTTGCCGTATCCAAATTAATAGAATAACTTTCATCAAATTCAATAGCTACTTCAATATTTGCAGTACTGATAACACAGAAATGACATTTTAGTTACTATTCGTCCTGAACAACCCATCAAACTATGCTCCGAACTGACCTCGGTAAGACCCGAAGGACGTTTTTGATCCCTACGGGCTGACATCATTCGGGCATCCAACTGGAGAACGATTTGCCCAACCTGAAAAATCAACATGGCATACATGTAGAGTAAGAAAACAAGAAATGAAATATGCTAAACTAAAAACGAACAGTGGTAACGATACAACCAAGCCAACAAGCCAAAACCAAGATTGTCTAAGAATAGAACCCAAGGCAACCCAACTATGTGTGATATGTGGGCAAAATCTCAAGTGTTCCATAGCAAGTCAGTGTCAAATAATCCCAATATTATCAATATATGAAAAACATGACCTGATAAAGCAGTTTTCACATTTATATCAAAAGCATGATAAAAACATTTCACCTTTTCATAGTTCTAAAGCAAATGCCACATAACACAAGTCAAACACATTTTCAAATAAACCATTAATCAAAGCATGCATCATTTTTAATATCATGGCCATAACAAGAACAAATCCAAACAAAGCAAAGTACAATCGAGATCACACCTAAGATAACATATGTTCATGCTAGCTAGGTGTCTCATGCCTCAGTAACCAAGTCGGCTTAATGCGCACTAAACAAGTTCCTAGAACAACATAGCCGAGGGAACAGAGGAACACCCCAGTGATATGGCATATGGGAATCAAGTCTCTAGAATAGGCCCAAGGACCAGAGGAACACTCCATGAGTGAATCCCCTACAAATCAAGGACAAGACCCAGTACTACTATAACCACTCATAGGTACCCAAGGCTCCCACATGTTGCGCATGTCAAAACATTTGAAAGGGCTCATCGCATTTCATAAACAGTTTCCAAACAACCATTTTTTCATCAAAATTATGTTTTGAAAATCAATTTCACAAACCATTTCAATCATGATTTGAAAACTTTTTTTTACTAATACAGGGGGAAAACCCATCTTTTATCAAAATCCATTTATGCACGCATATCAAGAAGATCAATGATCATGCCAATCATCATCTAGAAAACAAGTTAGTAAAACTAGAGCATGTGCGGTTCATCAAACAAAGACTAGAGACAAAATCATCTGTTGGTATTGGGGCGCACAACGAAATCAGATGAGTTGAGAATTTAAAATATTTTATCATCGAATCGACGTAACAACATCATCTTCGGTGAAACAAACCTCGGTAAGAAAGCCGATGATCTCATGTGAAAGAATTAAGCACAAAATAAAAATGAACAATTATCTCATTTGATTTGAAGGCGTGTTCGACAACTGCTTGTCACCGGTGACCACTGCTCGAAGGAACTGTGGCTGGATCCCTTTCATTCACACATGCTTCAGAAGTTTGCGGAAACACTGATTGTCGATATCCGAGTGCTAGCACAGAGATCTGATGATGCCTTCAATGTTCCGATGATCACCACAACACTGATCCTTCATTCCGTGAAGTAGAACTTCGATCAATAGCTTGGATTGGTGACTTCTCTCTCCAGGATGCGAGAGAGATGTGAGAGATGCTCTCAAATTCGAGTGGTGAATAGTGCCTCAAATGAGAGCCCCATATTACTTATATAGTATGGTATGAAATACCCGGAAATAAATCCCCGACCTTCGAATATGTATTGCCAACTTAACAAGTCGTAAAAGATGTGTTATGACCAACTAATCATGTCATAAATGTCATTTATATTGTTGGAGTGTGCGTCCCACTTCAGACTTGACTATTTTGTTATCTCTCTATATTTCTCTATAAATAAACTCCAAGGCTTCTCTTAAGAGGCATCTTGGGTATTTGGTTCACTCTCTATCATTCTACATGGTATCAGAGGAGGTCTAACAAAAGACCCTTCTGCATATTTTTATTCCCGTTTAGGTTTTTTTCTCTCTCAAGGATTTCCCCGCTGGGGGGCGTGTGACCCCAGGCCCTTGGCCACCGTCCGCCCCCTGCCGGTTGTACCCCCTCTCTCACTGGCTCCTCATGTGATGCCCCCCACTGCCTTCCGAGTAGGCGCGCAACCCCCGACAACCCTCCCTCCTTGCTGCCTGCCTTCACGACGTCTCCCCGCGTGACACATCCTTGCAATGCCCCTTTGCACGTCGTCCCTCCTGACACAACAACCCCCCGACGTCTCCCTCCCTTCGTCTTCCAGAAGTCGTGGCCCCACTTCCCCAGACCGAGCCGCACCAGACTCACACCCACACAACGATCTCACTGCCCCTCCTCCGTCGGTCACGACAACACCTCCGGACGCTGCTCCCCTTATGCGCATCTCCCTCCTAGATGCGACAACTGCTGCTACATAAACCTCGGCGACCGATGTGCATATCTGGCACATCCTAGGAGCTGTCATCCTCCTGCGATGCGTGCCCCCAGGCGACACCACCAAATGTGGATCACCTCCCACACGCCCTTGCTGGATGAATCTGGCACGACCCTTGTTCCCAACTTCTGTTGTCCCTCGATGCTGTTTTTTTGTCAAAAGAGTTTGCTTTGTCCATCCCTCTCCTTCACCCATTATGCCTCACCACACCATTGATGTAATCTGGCTATTCCTACTGGACATGCAATCATGGTTCGGTAGCATGCTATTCCTGCATGCCTAGATGTTCTTGACTCAGCTATTCCTACCGAGGCATGATCTGATTATTCCTGCCAGTGCATCCTCTTTCTAGCTATTCCTGCTAGTTCTGCATGACGATCGTTGTTTCTTGGTCGACACAATCTTTTTCGGCAGCATCATTTATAAACTTTTTGAGGGGGAGCAGCATCCCAGACAATTTATATTTTGTTATGTTTTGTCTTGTTAAGTCATCAAGCTGGGTATGTCCAACTTAAGGGTGAGTGTTAGCAGTGTTCTTTATTTTTTTCCTTTGTTTTTCTTTAATTATGTATCCAAGTTAGGTATACCTAGTTTGAGGGGGAGTGTTGGAGTGTGCGTCCCACATCGGTCTTGGGTGTTTTGTTATCTCTCTATATTTCTCTATAAATAAACTCCAAGACCTCTCTTAAGAGACATCTTGGTTATTGAGTCCACACTCTATCATTCTGCATACATCTTTATTACTTACCTGTAATATAATAAATATATTACGTGATAAAAGTGAGCCATTAACTCAACTCGTTATTCTAGAAAATATCAAACAAACCTTGAATATTAAAATAATATTCATTTGTTAAATATTTTCCCCTGTATTTACTTAAATATTAGTAAATACTTTAAATAAATAAATTCAATCCTTATTATTCTATACTCGAATAATAATGAATTTATTTATTCATTGACGACCGTGAATACTTACATCTCTCAGACATTGTGGTGGGGTCCACCATGTCTTATACTCATATTCATTAGAATATGCCAAACTTTTGAATGCGCTAAGTGCGTAACCCTATAGGTTCTTATCTCGATAGTAGTTAATAGTATTTAAAGACCATGAGCGG
Source organism: Viscum album (assembly GCA_963277665.1). Taxonomy (NCBI): domain Eukaryota; kingdom Viridiplantae; phylum Streptophyta; class Magnoliopsida; order Santalales; family Viscaceae; genus Viscum; species Viscum album. The sequence goes on along the minus strand of OY728166.1, from coordinate 452,658,052 downwards.
AGTCTAGCAACCCATCAAAGCCTATAAGGAGATAAAGAATAGTCCTAGCAATAACAACCTTTTCTGTGAACACATGACATGTAATATAATCTCTTTGTCTTATGACATCTAATAAAGAAGGGCACACACTTTGTGTCATCATACTTTCTTGCTTTATTATTTGTTAACCTTACGACAGACTTACCTTCTTCTACCAAATTATGTCTTTATGATTCAATCAATGTCATACCACCAATGGCGCACCCAAAGAAAACTAAACCAAGATACCCCCCATCTCTCTAGGATGTGGGGAAGGAGGAGAGACGAGCTCTCAAATTCGAGTGGATGAATAGTCTATTAGAAAAGAGCCCCCCTTTGCTTATATAGAGGATGATGAACACCCTAAAAGGGTTCCCCAACCCTCGTATAAATAGAGCCCACTAAATAAACCAGAAATGACACGTTATGAACAACTTACTGTGTCATAAAATAATATTCGTTCGTTAAAATGAACCAATAACCAACAACAGATCCCATTTTTGCCTCTTTACCACAAAGGTTCTTGACTTTTATTGTTAATTACAATACGAATAACATGAAAAAGTCACTCCCAGACCTATTGGCTTTAATTCACAAAGTTGCTAAGGATATGAAGAATACCAATTCTTCGGTCCTTAGTGAACAAGAGGAGGCAGGGAAAGACTAATACATATAAGGATAAACCCAAGCCAAAGACACTAATGCATTGTCCTTCAAAAAATCCAAAGATACAGTAGGAGGGAAATGAGAAGGAATGTTTTTTGCTTTGCATGTGGTGAGAAAGGTCATTGGAAGAAGAATTGCAAGGATGAGAAAAAGAATCAAAGCAACCATTCTACCTCAGGTATTTTTTTCATTGACTACAATATATCTTTATCTACAAGTTGAGTATTGGATACAACATACAACTAACAAATTTTTATTCATATATAGGAACCAAGTAGATTCCATAAGATTGCAAAGAGTGATGTAGCACCCCCGGTTTCAAGTAAGTAACCATTTCTTTATGTATTTAAATCATGTAAAGTTTTTGGGTAAAGTTTGGGAGATTTTGAAGGACTTTTGGAATGTTTTTATGGATTTTATAAAGGTGTACGGTTTGAGCATGATTAATGGAAACCATGCAACACCTAAAGGAAACTGTACACAGTGAGACAGAGGCTTCTGGGAAGGTGCACGGTTAGACACATGGTTTGTCCAAACCGTGAGACCACCTAGGAGTAACCGTGTGAAGTGGGACAGAGGGATTCTGCAAGGTTGGTGCACGGGTTGTATAATAGTGTGTGCTAACCATGCAAGGTGCTCCTTAAGGCAGAGGCTGACGCACAATTAGTGGAAAGTTTGCCTAACCATGCGACTAACCGTACACGGTTTAAAAGTGAGATCCTAAAAAAGTGGATCTCACTCGGTTTTACCTCTAAGCCTCTCGTTTTCCCTCCATTTCGACCCTAATTTGATTTTTCTTCCTTCTAAAGGTTGTGGAGTCTCTCCCCTTCGAACCAGAAGCAATCTAAAGGCAATTCTTGGTGCATTGAAACCTGATTCCCTTGGTAAGTCTTTGTTTGCGGTAGTTTTCTTAGATATACTTTCCCTCCCTCTCTCAAAATCCTAGATCTAATCTGTTTGGGATAGATCTATGATTTTTGATTCCAATCATGATGATATATGGATGTATTTATGTTAGGGAAAGATATCTAAGGAGGGTTTTTGGAGATTCAATCTGGTTTTGTTGAAGAATTAGCGTCGTTCTTCGTTTTCGCCATAATTCTCGAAGTGGCTTCAATATCGACTCCTCTTATTAGAAATTGAAGGCTTGATTTCAAATTGATTGTTTTTCTTGAAATTGATTGTGAAATTGTTGTGAATTTCTTAATGGAAACCCTCTTTGGTGACAGTTTATGGAATTGTAAAAATTGGGTGTTTTGGTAGAAAGTGAAAGTGGTAACATGATTTTAAAATGGTAGTTTGGTTTTGATGCCTAGAAAAGTGTTTAAAAAAGTATAGTTTTATTGAAATGGTTTGGAAAATATTGTGTTGGCATGTTGTTGGTTTAAATGGCTAAGTGTGAGTTGAATGAGATGAATAATGGTCGTGAAGTGCCACCACGTAAAGTCCCATCGTCAATGGTAAACACCAAGACTGTGTAGTTGAGTTTGTGTATGTGGTTGTGTGAAATGTAATGGGTTATGCCAAGTTATTATTGAGAATTGGTTGAATGACTTGTTTGGTTGCTTTCCTCAGAAATGGCTTTGAATTGGAAAATAGTTTTGGTATGAAAACTGTTTTGCTTAAAAATGGTTTTGGCTTTGATATAAACCGTTTTCAAATTTTATATGTAAATTGATTTATATAAATGTTCTAACATGTTATATCCTAGTGGCGTGATTAGGAAAGTCATTCGTGAAAAGCCTACTGAGTTTCATTACTCACCCCTGCTTTGGCACGTTGGTGCTTTTGTAGATATTGTCTACCAGGATATAGGTAAAGGAAATGTATCATATTTCTTTAGTGGTACTTCATGATGCTTGGGTTTTATTGTGGTGTTGGAGCTTGGAGCATACTGGGAGTTGTGGAGTTTGTTTCTTTGGTGTCCTTGAGTCTTGTTGGTTTTGTCTTCTGCTTGGTAGTTGATGTTGATCTTGGTTTCTGTTTGGTACTTTGGTATAGTTTGGTTTTGATATTAGTTGATATTACTTTGAGTTGTATTACCTTGTTATCATGCATCATATAGTGGTTTTGGTTATGGTATGTTGGTTGTGGTTTTATTTTCAGAGGGAAAATCATCCCCCAATTTTATTGAAGCTCTTGGCATTTATTTCTAGTATTTAACGTCTTGGAGATGTCGCCTAAGGCCAAGTAGTAATTTCGTCCCGACTCAAGCCAATGAGGAGGGGCGGGATGTTATAAATGGTATCAGTAATTGCTGGTCTGTCTTTCATTTTGAAAAATGGTACCAGCTTATTCGATCCTTGACATGCAAGTGGTATTGGTTTTCGGTATTGGAGTTGAAATTCATTCTGGTTTAGTCCTTGAGTTGAGATGGTAGAAATGAGTAGGATTGTCGGGACTTGAAATGTAGAGCATAAAAAGACATAGTTAACCTTTTTATGTTGAACTTCAAGTAACCAGGGAGTTGAGTACATAAGTGTTTTGCATACACTTACAAGAGTCGTAATCTCATTGTCAAGAGTTTATCTAATGATACAAGTATGGCATACATTATAGAAATGATTTCCCACTAGGAGTGCATATTTCATTTTGAGTAATGATTTATGATTTGGTGTAAACATGTTGAATTTTGAAAAATGTTGAGACTATTTTCAAATGTGAGATTTTGAAAAAGGGTATACTTGTGGTATTTTGAAAATGATTTGATTTTCAAAAGTATGGTGGAATTTTCAAAAATGGGTTGAAAAAGGAAAGTGATGATTTTTGAGAATCCTTGTTGTGATAGTTGTGATATGGTAGAATTTGAAATTGTTAAGCCTTCAGTTGCTAGAGAGTGAGACTTATGGCATTGCTGTCTTTATAGAAAATGGAACCCGATAGACGTAGAAGGAACCAACCAGAGGAAGTTGTTGAGAATGTGATTACACCCGAGCAACAGGTAAACCAATAGATGGTTCAGAGTATAGTCCAAGTTTTTCAGGTTGTGGATAGAGGGAATCGAAGGGATGAATCAAGGCAAATGGATCATTCTGTTCAGTTCCAGAAGCATAATCCACCCATCTTTCAGAGTGATTCAAAACCAGAAAAGCCAATGTGTATGAATAGGATGAATCAAATTTTGATTTCCTTGGCACACCAACAGAGTTGAAAGTCAAGTTGGCAACATATATGCCGGAGGATCTTGCATGCCAATGGTGAGATTTAGAAGTTCATGCTAAATTGGACCAAGGCATTGCATGAGAGGATTTTGAAGAATTGTTCAACAAAAAATTATATCCTCATACATTCAGGATTGTAAGAACAAAAAACTTATTTATCTTGAAGAAGGAGAGCCTCTCAGTGATAGAGTATGCAACTAAATTTATGAATTTAGTCCGCTTTTCACCCGAAGTTGCTACTAGCGTGGTCTTGAAGGCATACATTTTTGAATTGGGGCTGAGGTAGGAGATTTGCTTGAAGATTTCCATGCTTTGTATAACAGATTATACGAAGATGGTAAATAGAGCGACTGTGGAAGAAAGGGACAACTCAAGAGCTACAGGTGGAGGAAACATGTTGATACCTATGGGAAATGGTGGGAACTCTAATGTTAGGAGCCATCAGAATAGGGACACCTATTACCAAGGTAGTGATATCACTCAGAATCATACGGTAGGATCCGTAAATCTTCCTCCAAAACCCAAGAGCAAGCCATGATGTTTCTAATGTGGTTCCTTGGACCACATGAAGCAAGATTGTATGAAACTACCGAGAGCATGCCATAATTGCAATTAGATGATTCATCTTTAGCATTATTGTTGCAGTGCTCCAAGGTTGGGTTTTTAGGACACTTCTCATGTGCTGCAGACGTCGTATTCTTTGATGGGACGAGGACAACATAATACATCTCGTCAGCAAAATTGAGCTATCCATGGTGATTCTCAGAATACTATGACTCCTCAACAAGGACAATCTCAACAAGAAAATAAAGAACAAAGTGTAGCGAGTAAGAAATTATATGGAGCTGAGCGAGTTATTATAGATGATAAGTCTGGACCATCTATAGTGCGAGGTATGATTCTTTTGAATTCTATCCTTATAAAAGCTTTGTTTGATATAGGTGCATCCCATTCATTTGTTTCTTCTCATGCTGTTGATTTTCTGAGTTTAAATGTTGAGATGATGCCTTATACTTTGAAACTTCAAACTCCTCTTGGTCAAAGAGAATGTTGAGATGTGTAGATAATGTTCAATAACTATTGATGGAGTTGAGTTGATATGATATTTCTCAGTGCTTATAATGAATGTCTATGACATAATCCTGGGTATGGATTGGTTGATAATTTTCAAGGCTCACATCGATTGATATACCCAATAGGTTAGTTTTATGACGAATGATGGTGTTGAGCATCTCTTTAGAGGGGAAAGGAATGTAAAGGAAGGTGAAATGAGCTTGTTGGCATTAGCAGTTGGAACAGTCTCATACCAGTTAGAAGTGTTGACTTTGGAATTGATGGAAGAGATATAGAATAATAGTTTTCAGTGATTTCTGATCAATTTCTGTATGTCTTTCCTGATAATTTCTCAAGGTTGACACCCATAAGAGAAGTGGAGTTTACGATTGATCTCGTAACGAGGACTAGTCCCATTTCCATTCCATCTTATCATATGACACCAACAGAATTATGGGAGTTGAAAGTGTAGTTGGAAGAGCTGGAAAGCAAAGGGTTCATTTGGCCTAGCATGTCTCTGTGGTCATCACCGGTCTTGTTTGTCAAAAAAGAAGATTGAACTCTAAGGCTATGTATCGATTATCCTAATCTTAACCAAGTTACGAAAAAGAATCGACATCCACTTCCGCACATTGATGATATGTTCAATCAATTGATGGGATCCCACTGGTTCTCTAAAATTGACTTGTGATCAGGATATCACCAATTGAGAGTTTGAAAAGGGGGCATTGAAAAGGCATATTGTAGGAGTAGATATGACCATTATGAATATTTGGTAATGCATTTTGGTCTTAAGAACGCACCAACTATCTTTATTTTGCTGATGAATCATAATTTCAATGATATCTAGATTTTTTTGTGATGGTGTTTGTGGATGACATATTGGTGTATTCATGGACAATGGTTGAGCATGAGAAACACTTGACGACAGTGTTGAGAAACTTTCAGGATCATTTTATGTATTCAAAACTATCAAATTTTGTTTTTTAGATACAAGAAGTACATTTCCTTAGTCATGTAATTTCTGAAAGAGGTGTTTCTATGGATCTAGAAAAGATAAAAGCTATCCTCTCTTGGAAACCACCAAAGAATGTCTTTGAGATACATAGTTTCCTTGGATTTTCCAGTTATTACCGAAGTTTTGTTCATGATTTATCATGACTAGATTCGCCTATGATCTCCTTAATAAGGAAAAAAATTCCATTCCAATGGAATGAGGAACGTCAAAAGTTTTTTCAAGAGTTTAAAGTTCGCCTTACATCAGCACCAATCTTGATATTTCCGGAATCAGTACAAGGTTATGTTGTGTATTGTGATTCTCTGGGATCTAGTTTGGGTTGTGTTCACATGATAAGAGATCATGTGGTTTCTTATGGATCAAGGAAGTTATGGTTTCATGAGAAAAATTTCCCAACACATGATTTGGAGTTAGTGATCACATCGTGATTCAGTGTTTTATTCCACCCTTACACCATTGTATTAAATTAATTTTGTATTATAAATTCCAAATATAACATCAAATTGAACTTCATGTTTTATTAAATTATTTAATATTTATCACTATTAAAAGAGGAAATTATTCTTGTTTTGATATTTTCATTGTAGGCGGAGGTGATTTGGAGGTCCCAGAGATGATTCAGAAGGAAAATGGGCCAAACTGCATGGAAGTCCAAGGACACCTGTCAACAGTTTTGCACATTTCGAGAAATTTGTCTCCAAATGGGCTGAGATTTTATGGTCTAGTCCAACTTTTTATTGGATGCATTTCTTACAAAGGAACCGGATCCCAATTCGACCTTCTGGTGGCCCATCTTAACCATTATGTCCAGGGAACTGAATCTGCATGAAGTAAGAAGTTTGGTTTGGTATTTTGACTATATCTCCAATTATAGATGTTCAATGGCTTCCATATTTGACATGGTTATATTAAAGATTTTGAGAAATAACTTTTATATTTTTTTCCAAGTCAAGATAATTCCATTTACCAACCCAAAACTGAGACATAAGTGGTATCTCGAAAACTGGGTTCCCAAAACCACTTCCCATTTTGGCTATAAAAGGGCACTATGGACACCTCATTTGGAAGTTCAACCAAGGAGTGAAGTGCTACCATTTTTGAGTTATATAGGAGTCCTCTCATCCCCTTTGAGGTTCTGGATCTCCCTATCCTCACAGGGAGAGCTGAAATGAAGAAGGATACCTGACTTTCATCCTCCTCTCGATGTTGGGTTAAACAGGGGGTGTTTGTTGTGAGGGGGCTAAACATCTTGTAAAGGGAGTTCTATCACTTGTTATACTACTGGTTTGATGTATTTTGGGTTCTAAAAAATTTCATTTAGAATTATCTTAATTTGATTTATGTTTGAATGCTTTGTTTAATTGAATTGAATGAAATAATCTTTACTTTTAACCAATTGGTGTGAAGTCTTGAGTGCATGACTTGTGTTGTTCCGATTGGAAAACAAAAGAATAATTTTCTTCCCAAATTATTTGAGATTTAAATTTTATTTTAAAGTTATTATATCATTCATGAGATCTGGACCTTGGCTATATGATTGTCATGTCAAGGTTTGGCTCAACGTGCTTTGATATAAAAGCTTGGAAAGTAATCAGGATTCTGATTAATTTCAACCAAAGACTTACTTCAAACCTAAATTAAACTCTAAGAGTGATGAACTTTATATGTGTGTAGTGAACTTACAATGAACCATTTTTCTCATATTTTTCAAAATCTACTCATTTTTCAACTATTAAACTCTTTAAATTAATTCATTTTATTCTCTTAAAACTATTTTCAAAACCACACCCTTTTTTAGTAATCTTTATTAAAAATACACACTTTAAACATCCAAAACTGCTTGAGAGACGACCTAGGGTCTTCTCTATACTATAAATCAACCTTAAAATCATAATCAATTTGACCTTTCATGATAATGTGTTCAAATTTTGGTGGTGTTGTCGGGGAACACTTTTGTTTTGTGTGTGTTTTTTATAAAATTATTGCATATTTTGTAATTATTTGTTTGCTTCTTTTCTTCCTTCATTTTTTAAAGTTTATTTATAAAATAATCCTTTTTATGCCTTGTGAATTGACACAATATTCATCAGAGGAACTAATTTCATTCGAACATGAACCAGAGAGGATCTTACGTCATCGACACCAAGAACCACTAAACAATCCATTGAAGGAGGACACACAAAACATCGACACACTTATTGGTCTTTCCTCTTCTTCTTCTTCTATAACCAACATCAAAACTGAAATAAACTTGCATAACATGGCTGAAAACAATCAAACACTAAAATAAATAACCTCACATGATGTTGATATCCAACCCACATATATTCAAATTCAAGGCGATGCACCCAATTTTGAACTTAAATCCGGTTTAATTCATTTATTACCAAGATTTCATGGAATCACAGGAGAAGATCCACATAAGCATTTAAAAGAATTTCATACTGTGTGTTATACATTAAAACATGAAAATGTGGATGAAGAACAAGTAAAGATTAGGTCATTCCCATTTTCATTAGAAGAAACTGTAAAAGATTGGTTGTATTATGTCAATTCACCAATTAGATGTTGGGAGGATATGAAAAGCCTTTTTCTTGAAAAATACTTCCCAGCCTCTAGAACCGCAACAATAAGGAAAAAAATATGCAGGATAAGACAATATCAAGGGGAAACACTTCATGAATACTTGGAAAGATTTAAAAGGATTTTTTCAAGTTTCCCATACCACCAAATAAGTGATCAACTTTTAATACAATATTTTTATGAAGGTTTGATTCCCATTGATTGAAATGAGATTGATGCTGCTACAGGTGGTTAGATAGTTGATAAGACCCCAATTTTTGTAAGAACCATAATTGAGAACATGACACAGAACACTCAACAATTTGGTTCAAGGTCTAGTGTACCCATTCGAGGTGTCCATGGGGTGAAGAGTACTAAATTCAAGAAGAAGGTGTACATGAAGTTTGAAGAGGTAAGTTACCTTCTTTGACAACTTTTTCTTTCCTAAGGGAAATCCCAATATCCTCCTCCCATCCATTATGGTATATGTTCTTATGATACCCACTATTTTGATCAATGCCCCCAACTAAGAGACTTCTGAGAGTTGTGAGACCATCATTCCAGGATTCCCCTATAACCAACCCTTTAGGCAAGAAAATTACTATCCATCCAACCCTGGGTGGAAAGAAAACCATTCCTACAGGAAAAGGGGTATTCAAACCAACCTCAATAACCATGGAACCAATCGGGCTAGAGTAGTTATCCACCACCACCACCCAGAAATCCTTAACCTCCCCAAAGGCCTTTCCAACAACCCCCTCCAAAATCTGAGATTATCCTAGAATACATGATTAAAAAAATGGCTTCCAACAATCTCCAATTTCAAAAAACCATCCAAGCTTCCATAAAATATCTAAAAACCCAATTAGGCTAACTATCTAACTCAGTGGGGGAAATCCAAAGTCATGGGTTGAGTAAACTACCCTCTCAACCTCTAGTCAACCCTAGGGATAATGGAAATGTTAGTGCCATCACCCTTTAGAGTGGAACTCAACTTAACATCCAAATGAAACCTCCTTTAAAGCCATCCCCTCCTAAGGAAAACACCATCCCAACCATTGAAATTAGTCCAAATGTTGAAAAAAATTTTCCTGAGAGAAGCCCTTCTAAAGGAAAGAGTGTCTGTTGGTGAGTCACCTATCCCAACCATTCCTCTTACATTTCCCCAAAGGTCCACCCAACCAAGAAAAAAAACAAAACATAACTTGATAAATAAATCTTGGAAACTTTCAAAAAAGTGTAGGTCAATATTCACTTGATTGATGTCGTGAATAAAATTCCATGATACACCAAGTTTTTGAAGGATATGTGTACACACAGAAGGAGAATTCGTGGAGATGAAAAGGTGATCTTGGGGAGGAACATATCAGCATTGATAGATCCATCACTACCCACAAAATGCAATGATCCTCAAACATTCTTGATTATGTGCACCATAAGGGAGTATTCCTTTTCCAATGCTATGCTTGATTTAGGTGATTATATAAATGTGATGGCTCACTCCATTTATTCTTCATTGTAGGTTGGAGAACTGAATCCCACTGTAATTGTTGTTCAACTTGAAGATTAGAGTATTGCATACCCCTCTGGTGTGTTAGAGGATGTTCTTGTGGGGTAAAAATTTTAATTTTTCTTGCTGATTTTTATGTGCTAAAAATGGAAGATGATAGGATGAATGGACATTCCCCAATTATATTGGGGAGGCCTTTCTTGAAAACATCCAAAACTATAATTAATGTCCACAATGGAACATTATATATGGATTTTAGTGGTGACATTATCTACTTCAACATCCTTGATTCCATGAAGCACCCCTCAGAAGCGCATTCCTCACTTTCAGTTAATTTAATTGATGTACTCCCTTCTCTTGAAAAAACTTCTTTTCATTCCCTTGACTCCATTTATTATTTTTAATCATTGATAGAAATTCTAGGTAATGAATCATGCATTTATTGTTGTAGTGGTCTAGAAAAATGTCATGCATGTTTGTTAATTGATGATTTCTTGAACATTGAGGATCACATGACTACCAATGATACTGGTAAGCTTGTAAAAGCTCATTCTTCATATGAGGATGATACCATTCAATAGTTAGATGAGATTAGTGACCTCTCACTTTCACACACACTCCCATCAATCCAAAATCCCCCTAAATTGGAACTAAAACAACTGCCTCAAGATTTAAAATATTCATATCTTGAGAATGTAAACAAGTTTCCTGTCATCATTGCTAGTTCAATCCCTCCTGAGTATGAATTGTGTCTGCTTAAACTTTTGAGGGAGTATAAAAAATATTTTTGATGGACACTTGTGAACATTCCTGTTATTATCCCATCAATTTTCACACATAATATATTGTTAAATGATGAGGCTAAACCAGTGAGGTAGTCACAAAGTCGACTGAACCCAAACCTCCTAGATGTTGTTAAAAAGGAGGTAATAAAATTATTGGCTATTGAAATCATTTACCCCATCTCTAACAGCCAATGGGTTAGTCCAGTACAAGTGGTTCCTAAAAAAACTGGTCTTACAGTAATAAAAAATGAAAACAATGAATTGGTTCCAACTCATGTGTAGAATAGTCGGTGTGTCTATATAGACTATCGCTGACTAAACCAACACACTATAAAGGACCATTTCCCATTTCCATTCATTGACCAAATGCTAGAGAGGCTAGTAGGGAAGTCCCATTACTATTTTCTTAATGGGTATTTTAGATACTTTTAGACCCATATTGCCCCTGATTATCATGAAAATAAAACCTTTACTTGCCCCTTTAGAACATTTTAATATATAAGGATGTCATTTGGTCTGTGAAATGCTCCGGGTACTTTTCAGCGATGCATGGTTAATATTTTTTCGAATTACCTAGAAAATTTCATAGAAGTTTTCATGGATGATTTCACTGTTTATGGATCCTCCTTTGATGAATGTTTGAGTAGTTTAGGTTATGTCCTACATTGTTGTATTGAAAAGAATCTCTTATTAAATTATGAGAAATGTCATTTCATGGTGTGACAAGGTATAATATTGGGAAATGTCATTTCAGGGGATGATATCCAAGTAGATAAATCAAAAATGGATGTCATTTCTTCCCTTATATTCCACAAAAATGTCTAGGATGTACGATCCTTCTTAGGTCATGCTATAATTTAACATCATTTCATTCGTTAGTTTAGTAAGATCACACTCTCCCTCTCCCAGTTTCTCCAAAAAGAAAAGGAATTTGTTTTTGATAAATAATGTGAGGAATCTTTTAATAAACTGAAAGGGAGTCACACATCACCCCTAGTAATCCAACCACCTTGGTGGGATTTACCATTTGAGCTCATGTGTGACACCTCTAACTATGTAGTTGTGGAAGTCTTATCATAAAGGGTTGATCAAGATCCACATGTCATTGCCTATGCCTCACGTACACTGGACCCTTCCCAAGAAAACTACACCACAACTGAAAAATATTTTCTTACCATTGTGTTTGCCTTGGATAAATTCTGGTCATACTTTTAGGGTCCAAATTAGTTGTGTTATTAGACCATGCAACCCTCTGGTCTTTTCTTAATAAATCGGAATCCAAACCATGTCTCATTCACTGGATGCTCCTCCTTCAAAAATTCAATATTTAAATTAGTGTTAAAAAGGATTAGAGAATGTGGTGGATGACCATATCCGTTCGATCCACCCATCCTCATACATTGACTCATCCCACCATATTCCCATAAATGACATGTTTTCAGATGAGAAATTGTACTGAGTGAAAGATGCTATCCCTTGGTATGCTGAAATTTTAAATTATTTGGTAGCATCTTGCATTCCTATTGACTTCAACAAAAACCAAGATGACTGTCTAAATCATGAGTCCTGTTAGTACATTTGGGATGACCCCTACCTTTGTATAATATGTACTAATCAAGTCCTTAGGCATTGTGTTTCCGATAGAGAGTTTCAGTTTGTCCTTAGGTTCTGCCGCACTCTTGCTTGTGGGGTCCATTTTAGTCCCCAATGGACTGCTCGCAAGGTCCTTGATTCTGGTCTCTTTTGGATAACACTTTTTTCGGGATGCCCATGATTTCTGTAAATCTTTTCCTCACTGTCAGAGAATGGGAAATGTCTCTAAATGAAATGAAATTCCACAAAAAACCATTCTATTTCATGATATTTTTGATGTTTGGAGCATTGAATTTATGAGACCATTCACCAATTTATTTGGGAACTTGTACATTCTTATGGCTGTTGATTATATATAAAAATGGGCAGAGGCATGAGCCACAAGGAAAAATGATTCCAAGATAGTTTTGGAATTTTTGAGAACTCAAATATTATATAGGTTTGGATTACCTAGGTTCATCATCAGTGACCGGGGTTCTCATTTCTGAAACCGAGCAATGAAATATCTTTTGCATCGGCATGGGGTCGAGCATCGAGTGTCTACTGCATATCACCCACAAACCAATGGTCAAGCTGAGGTGTCTAATAGAGAGGTAAAATTAATTCTTGAAAAAATGGTTCAACCCAATAGAAAAGACCGGATTCTTAGACTCGATGATTCATTATGGGCTTACTGTACTGCTTTCAAAACTCTCATTGACATGTCACTCTATCCACTTTTGTTTGGAAAGTGTTGTCACCTCCCTATTTAGATTGAGAACTAGGCCTACTAGGCCATTAAAAAATGAAATTTTAATCTTTCTGGTGTAGGTTCTCAAAGGAAGTTACAGATTCAGAAGTTGGAGGAAATGCATAGAGATTCATATGAGAACTCCAGGATTTACAAGGAGCGAACCAAGGCTACCCACAACCGTCTCATCCTTCATCACCAGTTCCACATTGGAAAAAAGGTCCTCCTTTACAATGCAAGGTTTACGTTTCATCCAGGTAAGCTTCGTTCCTGCTAGTTTGGACCATACACTATTACTAATGTTTATCCATTTGGTGTTGTTCAGGTTCAAAATTAAGAAACCACACAAAACTTTACTATCAATGGGAAGAAACTTAAGCACTTTCATGAAGCCCTTCTGGAGTCCTCGATGGTGGAACTTTAAGTTCAAGAAGAATCCTACCAATGACACCCACCGGGTTTTATCATTCTTTACCACATTATCTTTTATTATAGTGAGGACACTGTATGATCTAGGTGTGGGGGGATGGGTACATTCCTGGGTTATTTAGGAATTTTCATCTTCTTTTTTTATTTCTCTTTTTCACTTGTTGTATAGTATTTTCACTTACCTCCCCCTCATTTACCCCCTCAATTTTGTGCCAAAATGTTAATTTTTGGTGCCCACTTTATCATGAAAAATGATGCTCGATTAATCATGTAAGTTATTGAACATGCATGATGAATTTTCCTATTTCAAGTTGTTTTAACATTAAAAAAAATCACTGATTAAATGTGAATTTCAGCATGAATTTAACACTAAGGTGTGATTTTTTCAATTAAATTGGTTGTTTCTCGATGATATAAATGGTTGTATAATTTTGAAACCTTTAAGAAAAATAGTATCCTTTGTGTGAGTAGTTTATGGGAAATTGTGTCACTAAATATCTCCACACTTTTTTGCACCCAACCATGAAGTGTGAATATTTATTACTTAATAGAAGTTAAATATAAGTTAGGTTAACATTTATCAGCTTATCAAAATGATTTTTTTTCATACGTTCGTTCCTTATCTGATATTTTTCATTATTGTACCAGACTGACCTATGCATGTGTACCTATTATCCGACTGTTGTACACCCTAAAAAAATATAGGTTGTGTCTTGTCTAGGTCAAAAACCACTCTTTATCAACCTTTGATCTTGTTATAACTATTATAATTAGTTTTGTGAGGAGATTAAACATGGGTTGAGTGTTGAGTGTGATATTTGTTCTAAGTTCAACTTCTGAAAAATAAATAAATTAGGGGAGTGATGAATTTTAAAACATATGGAGATATCTAGGTCAGGATATTAAGGTTTTAATTCTGGGAATGCTTAAGTGAATGAGTCTTGAAATTTGATTGCAAAGGATGTAGGGTAGGTTCGGTGGACAGAATCATTTAAGTTGTTTTTTTAAAATAATATATATTTACTGGATAGAAAGTGGAAATAATTGCATGGAATGGTTTTCACACACACACATGGAGAATTAGTGACATGGTTAACTTGTGAATTATTTTATCAGATTGGTATCATGCATATCTTAGAATTTCATTCTGATACAATTTATGAGACATATTTTTCCATGATCACTGATAATAACTCTTTGGTGTGATTTTTACTTTGATCATATTTCTACCATTGAATAAATTTAATTGAATGTTAAATATTCACAAAGTTGGAAATATCTACACGCATCATTTTTTTTGAAAATGTGACTTTTCCCAGGAGTGCAAATGTTTAGGTGTGGGGGTGTGATCACATCACGTTTCACTATTTTATTCCACCATACACCATTGTATTAAACGATTTATTATTATTATAAATTATAAATATAATATCAAATTTCAATTCATGTTTTATTACATTATTTAATATTTATCACCATTAAAAGGGTAAATTATACTCGTTTTGATATTTTCATTGAAGGTGGAGGTGATTTAGAGGCCCTGAAGATGATCCAGAAGGAAAATAAGCCAAATTGCATGGAAACCCAAGGAAACATGTCAAATGTTTTTCATATTTCAAAAAATAATTGCCTTTTAATGGGATTATATTTTTTGGTCTTCATTTCGTATGAAGGAACCAAATCCCAATTCGACTGTCTAGTGGCCCATCTGAACCATTCTGTCTAGGAAACCGAATCTGGATGAAGTCAGAAGTTTGGTTCGGTATTCTGACTATATCTCTAATTATAGTTGTTTAATGACCACCATATTTTACATGGTTATTATTAAGAGTCTTTGAAACTACTTTTATCTTTTTTCAAAGTTAGGATAATGTCATTTACCAACCCAAAATTGAGACACAAGTGGAATCTCAAAAATTGGGTTCCCAAAACCACTTCCCATTTTGGCTATAAAAGGGAACCATGAGAATCTCATTTGGAAGTTCAACCAATGAGTGAAGTGCTACCATTTTTGAGTTCTACAGGATTCCTCTCATCCGCTTTGAGGTTTTGGATCTCCCTATCCTCATAGGGAGAGCTTAAATGAAGAAGGATATCCACCTGAATTTCCTCCTCTCAATGTTGGGCTAAACAGTTAGCATTTTTTGCGAGGGAGTTACAAATCAAGTAAAGGGAGTTCTAGAACTAATTCTAATACTGGTTTGATATATTTTGGGTTTGAAAACATTTCATTTAGAATTATCTTACTTTGATTCATATTTGAATTCTTTGTCTGATTGAATCGAATGGATTGATTTTCACTTTTAACCGGTTAGTGTGAAGTCTTGAGTGCATGACTTGTGTTGTTCCAATTTGATAGCACAATAATCCTTTTCTTCCACACTTATTTGAGATTTCAATTTGATTTTGAATTTATTATATCATTCATGATATCTGGACCATGGATATACGATTGTTATGTTAAGGTTTGGCTCAATGTGCTTTGATATATAAGCTGGGAAAGTAATTGGGATTCTGATTAATTTCAACAAAATACTTACTTCAAACCTAAATTAAAATATAAGAGAGATGAACTTTATATGTGTGTAGTGAACTCACAATGAACCATTTTTCTCATATTTTTCAAAATACAATTGTTTGTTAACTATTAAACTCCTTAAATTAATTCATTTTATTTTCTTAAAAATGTTTTGAAAACTACCCCCTCTTTTAGTAATATTTATTAAAAATACACACTTTAAACTTCCAATTATCATTGATAGACGACCTAGGGTCTTCCCTATATTATAAATAAACCTTAAAATAATAATCAATTTGATGCATCACCACAACGAACTCAGTTAGCTTTCATAGTCTATGCTTTGAAGACTTGGAATCATTACCTCTTTGGTGAGAAATTTACAGTGTTTACAGATTTTAAAAGATTGAAACACATTTTATCACAAATGTATTTGAATATGAGACAAAGAAGATGGATGGAGTTTTTCTAAATGTGAAAATTTTACTTTATGTATACACTAGATAAGGGTAATTCGGTGGCGGAGGCATTAAGCAGAAAGTCATATGTTCAATTGGAAAAACAGGCTTTAGATCAGTGAGAGTTAATGTAGGTCCTAGCCGAAATGCACTTGGAATGTGAAGACCAAGGTGATGTTGCGGTTTTATTTCTAGTCTTTTTTTTCTTGGTTTTGTTGAGATAGTTAAAGAGGGAAATAAATTTTCTTTAGAATGTGTAGCTATGAGGTCAAAACTCAATGGTGGGGAGAATATTGATGGATGAAGGATGAATGGGAGTTTAGTTTTATGGTTTCGAAATCAGATGGTCATACCTATGGCTTGTTAGGAATAACTTCTTCATGTATACCTCCATTCGAGATGAGCTATTCATCCTAGAATGAAGAAGATGTATAAGGAATTGAAAGTATAGTTTTGGCGGGTCGGTATGAAAAGGAAGGTGGATAAGTTTATTTCAAGATGCTTAACTTGTCATCATATTAAAGAAGAGCATAAATGAATAGTAGTTATGTTGCAATCTTTACCGATTCCTATTTATAAATAGGATAAAATAACCATGGATTTTGTGACAGGTCTCCCAAGAACAGTTCAGAAACATGATTCCATATGGTTGATAGTGGATTGACTCACAAGGTTGGCCCATTTCATCCCCATTTGTGAATATCATATGGAGGAGGAATTGTCTAAAATATATATTTGAGAAGTGGTATAGAGGCATGGCATACCAGTTTTGATAGTATTATAAATAGATCCGATGTTTATGTCTTGTTTCTGGAAATACTTATAGAAAGACCTTGGGATTCAGTTGAAAATGAGCATGGTGTATCATCCTCAGATGGATGGACAATATAAAAGGACAATAAAAATGTTGGAAGAGATGCTTCAAGATTATGTAATGGATTTTGGTGGCTCATGGGAAGATCATATAATGTTAGTGGAGTTCTCATATAACAACAGTTACTAGGCCTCAATACACATGGATCTTTTTGAAGAATTGTATGATAATCCTTGTAGTTCTCTACTTTTCTAGGTGTAAATAGGCGAGACTTCACTAGTTGGGACAAGCCTTGTCTAAGAGACAATAAAAAAGATTCAGTTGATTAGGAAAAGGATGGAGATGACTTAGATTCGTCATAAATCATATGTGGATCATCGTCGATGGCCATTTTTGTTCAAGGTGAGTGATCATGTGTTCTTAAGAATCTCTTCAAGGCTTGGGTATCATCATTTTGGGAAGTAGGGAAAGTTATCTTCTCGATACATAAGACCTTTTGAGACACTTGAACGATTTGGTGAGTTGGAATATTAATTGAATTTCCCCCACAGTTCAGTGATGTGCATAATGTGTTTCATGCATCTTAGTTAAAAAAGTATCAACCTGATCCTGATCATGTGATTTGATGGGATCACATTAACCTATATCTATATTATTCATTGGTGTATGTGTTAGAGTAGATTTTGGATAGGCAAGAGAAAGTATTTTGGTGAAAAAACATCGATCTAGTGCGGGTTTTGTGGAAACACGGTCAGATTCAGAAAGAAAATTGAGAACGAGAGAAAGAAATGATCGAGTAATGACCCAAAATCTTTCATGGAAATACTGGTTTTCTACTTTCTGGGGAAATAAAGTCCAATGAGGGGAACAATTTATCACCCCCCCGGTTTCAAGTAATTAAACCTTTCTTTATGAATTTAAAGTATGTAAAGTATTTGGGTGAAGTTTGAGAGATTTTAGAGGACTTTTGGAATTTTTCTGGGGCTTTTCTAAAGGTGTACGGTTTGATCATGGTTAGTGTAAACCATGAAACTCTTATAGGAAACTGTGTATAATGAGACATGAGCTTCTAGGCAGGCGCACCATTAGATGTACAGTTTTTCCAAACTGTGTAACCACCTAGGGGTAACCGTGTGAATTGGGGAAGATGGCTTCTACATGGTTGACATATATTTTGTCTAACCATGTAGTCCAATCGTGCGAGGTGCTCCTTGAGGTAGAGGATGGTGCACAATTAGCGCACAATTTTCCTAACTGTGTGACTAACTATGCACGGTTTAAAAGTGAGATCCTAAAAAAATGTATCTCACCTGGTTTTACCTCTAAGCATCTTGTTTTCCTTCATTTCGACCCTAATTCAATTTTATTCATCTCAAAGGTTGTGGAGTCTCTCCCCTTTGAATTGGAATCAATCTAAAGGAAATTCTTGGTGCGTTGAAGCCCAATTCCCTTGGTAAGTCTTTGTTTGTGGTAGTTTTTCTTAGATCTAATTTCCTTCCCTCTCTCAAAATACTAGATCTAGTCCATTTGGGATATATATATGATTTTTTATTCCAATCATGATGTTATATGATTGTGTTGATGTTATGGAAAGAGATATAAGATGGGTTTTTGGAGATTCAATCTGGTTTTGTTGAAAAATTAGTGCCATTTTTTTTATTTTCACTATAATTCCTAAAGTTGGTGGCTTCACTCTCGACTCCTATTATTAAAACTTGAAAGTTTAATTTCAAATTGATTGTTTTACTTGTAATTGATTGTGAATTTCTTGATGGAAACCCTTTTTGGTGACAATTTATGGAATTTTGAAAATTGTGTGTTTTGGTGGAAAGTGAAAGCGGTAACATGATTTTAAAATGATGATTTTAAAATGGTTGTTTGGTTTTAATGCCTATGAAAGTGTTTAAAAAAAGGATAGTTTTATTGAAATGGGTTGAAAAATATTTTTTTGTAATGTTTTTAGTTTAAACGATTAAGCACGAGTTGAATGAAATGGATAATGGTCATGAAGTACCACCATCAAAGGGACGAGTTATAGACGTGAAGTTACACCATCAATGGTAAACACCAAGCTTGTGTGGTTGAGTGTGTGTATGTGGTTGTGTGAAATGGAATGGGTTATTCCATGTGATTATTGAGAATTGGTTGAATAAATTATTTGGTTGCTTTAATTGGACATAACTTTGAATTGGAATTTTTTTTGGTATGAAAGCAGTTTTTCTTAGAAATGGTTTTGGATTTGATATAAAATATTTTCAATTATTTTATATACATTTTTATATAAATTTGATAACATGTTCTATCCTAGTGTCTTGAGTAGGGAAGTTATTTGGGGAAATCCCACTGTGTTTCATTACTCACCCCTACTTTAGCACATTAGTGCTTTTGCAGATATTTTTTATCAGGATACAGATAAAGTAAAGGTATCACATTTCTTTAATGGCTCCTCATGATGCTTGGGGTGTATGTGGAGTTGGATCTTAGAGAATACTGGGAGCTTTGGATTTTGTTTCTTTGTAGTCCTTCATTCTTGTTGGTTTTGTCTTCTACTTGGTAGTTGATGTTGATCTTGGTTTTTATTTGGTACTCTGGTACATTTTGGTTTTGATATGAGTTGGTATTACTTTGAGTTATATTAAATTGTTATCATGCATCATATAATGGTTTTGGTTATGGTATATTGGTTGTGGTTGTTTTATTTTCAAAGGGAAAATCATCCGCCAATTGTATTGAAGTTCTTGGAATTTATTGCCAGCCTTTGGTGTATTGGGGATGTCACCTAAGGCCAAGTAGCGATTCTGCCTCGACTCAAGCCAATGAGGAGGAGTGAGATGTTACAGTGAGGTGGATCTCTGGGTAGGAAATGGTGCGAGACTAGAAGACTTGAAAATGGGAGATTATCATCTGATTTTTCTTAGTGGATTGGTTCTTGTATTGAACAATTGTTATTATGTTCCTTTAGTTACCATAAAAATAATATTGGTGTCGAGTTTGGATACAATGATATTTTATTTAATTTTTGGAAATAAATTTCTTCTCTTTTATAAGGATAACATATGTTATGGTATGATGTATCTTAATAATGACTTGTATATATTTGAACTTGAAAATCCTATAGTGTAAATCAATGAGAAAACCTATAAAAATGACTCATATAACACCTAACTAAAACACTTCAAGATTGGTCATATAAATGAGAAGCATTTACATAAATTACATCAAATAGGATATTTAGACTCTACTGAGTTAAAACCCTTGGATGTATATCAAACTTGTTTATAATAGAAAACCCCTTCACTGGGAAAGGAGCAAGAGCCACTGAATTATTAGAGTTGATTTATACTTATGTATGTGGTCCGTTTCCAGTAAAGTCAAGGGGTGGGTTTTCGTACTTCATTAATTTTACTGATGATTATAGTAGGTATGGGTATATCCACTTAATGAGGTATAATTCATATTCCTTTCATATGTTTAAGGAATACCAGAATGAAGTAGAAAACTAGCTTAGTAAGAAGATTAAGATAGTCCACTCAGACTGAGGTTAAGAGTATCTTAACCAAGCTTTCATTGACCACTTAAAGGAGTGTGAGATAGTATCCCAACTCACTCCTCCTTATACACTTTAGTGGAATTTTGTTAGAAAAATAAGGAATCTGAATTTTCTTGGCATAGTTAGATCAATGATAATTTAATTAAATATTCCATTATCCTTTTGGAGATATGTGTTGTAGACATTAACATATTACCTTAAACTATTACTAAATAAATATACATATGGAATTACATGAGTTGTGGTATGGAAATAAACTCAATCTGTCACACATACGTGTATGAGGATGCAATGCTTTTTTCAAGACTATACCAAGTGAAAATTAGCACTCCGAAATAAAAAGTGCATATTTATATGTTATCCTAAAGAAACTAAAGGATATTACCTATATAACTCTTTAGATAAAAAAGTGATTGTGATAAGATATGCCATATTTCTAGAAAGGGAACACATTTCCAATGGAAATAGCGAGAGAAAGATTTACTTTGATGAGGTTGATGCTCGGGACACACAAGAGTTGGTTCGAGAACAATATCCACAAGAGACAATGAGAGATGAAGATGCTATAGAGACACAACTACTATGTAGGTATACTTAAGAGGATAGAAAACAAAAGAAATATGGTTTTATTGTCATCGATTCAGGTGAAAGTTTACTCCTAGTTTATGATGAACCTCTAACCTGCAAGGAGGCAGTAGATGGAAATGATACTAATGAATGAAAAAAACCATGAATTCTGAGATGAAATCTATGTACCAAAACCAAGTTTGGATTTTGGTATAGCCTCTAATTAATGTAAACCCCATTGAGTGTAAATGGGTATTCAAGAAAAAATTAGACATGGATGGTAAAGTAAATACCTATAATGCATAATTGGTTGTGAAGAGTTTTGAGCAATGTAAAGACATAGACTACAAAGAAACATTATCACCAGTAGCAATGCTAAAATCCATCAGAATATTACTTGAAATATCAGCCTTACATGATTATGAAATTTGATAAATGTATGTCAAAACTACTTTTCTATATGGGAAGTTGGTTGAAGATTTATATTTGAATCAACATGAAGGGTTCATTAAGTTAAAGAATGCTAATAAAGTATGTAAGATGCAACGATCCATTTATGGGTTAAAGCATACATCATGATCATGAAATGTTTGTTTTGATGAGGCCATAAGAGAATTTGGTTTCATCAAAAATGAAAGCGAGTCACGTGTCTATAAGAAGGTTAGTGGGAATGCCATCATTTTCCTTGTATTATATGTTGATGACATATTAATTATGGGAAATAGAGTTCAAGTATTAAAGTTAGTTAAGGCTTAGTTAAATGAATTCTTATCCATGACAAACTTAGGTGAAGTAGCTACATCATAGGGATCAATATCTATTAAGATAGATCTCAAATGTTGCTTGAGATAAGTCAAAGTACATATATTGACAAAGTAATCAAAAGGTAAAACATGGAACAATCCAAGAGATGGTTGCTGCCAATGTCAAATGGTATTTATCTCTCTAAGAAAATGTGTCCAAAAACATAGGAGATTGAAAGAATGAGTATAATCCATTATGATTCAGCATTGATATCTATCATGTATGTCATGTTATGTAAAAGGTTTGATATTGCCTTTGATTTAAGTATGGTGGGTCTATATCAATCTAATCTAGGAGAGTTGCATTGGACATTTGTAAAAACTATCCTAAAGTACTTGAGACGTATAAAGGATATATTCCTAGTGTATAGAGGAGATGGATAAATAGTAGTGAGGGGATATAATGATTCTAGTTTCTAGATAGATCATGATGACATGAAATCGTAGTCATACTATTCCTTTTGCCGAATGGTGGTGTAGTGAGCTGAAGAATCTCGAAGAAACCTCTGGTCATCGATTCTAAATCAGAATACAAGTATATAGAGGCTTTCAATGCAGCTAAGGAAGTAGTTTGGATGCACATATTTGTCTCAAATATTGGTGTTGTTCCTAGAAGCGCAGACCCTGTTCTAGTTTATTATGATAATACTATAGTAAAAATGCTTTCTAAGGAGCCTAGGTCACATCAGAGGATAAAACATATACCTAGAAAGTTTCATCTCTTGAGGTAACTCAGAGAGGTTAAGTTTTAGTTAACAGATTAACCCAAAAGGATAACATGATAAACCTCCTGACTAAATCCATTTCTTAGCAGAAGCTTAATTCTTATGTGAGAGCTAGTGGATTAAGACTTGTTAGTAATTGGATCCAGTGCAAGTGGGAGTGTTGTAAGTGGGTGCCTTAAACCCAACCTGTGTATGGGATTTGATAACCATTACATGCATAATTTGATATATATATATATGAACATGTTCTTATCTTACCATAATATTGCTGATACTTCTACGCCCATTCTGTTTATGGTAATGTCTTTAGATTACATACCATATCAAAAGGTTATAGTAGTTCCCATGCTATAATGAGAACCTAGAGATACCATGACAGTAATATTAAACTTATGTCATATGGTTTAGATATATCATACTGACAAGACACATATGATGCTTAACTATCAAGTAATGGGGGATCATAAGCATTGAGACTTTTTTCTCATGAAGTTCACACTCAGTGATCTCGAACAAATGAGATCATGAGGACTGACCCGCCAATAAGAACACCACATGTTTCAAATGTCATTGGTAGTTTCTATCTATGAACACATGTAATGGTCTCATAACTTGAGATTATTATCAGTGTATAATATTTGATTATGTATTTTGATGTAAAAAAAAACAATGAAATTGATGTCATAGCGAGATAGATTGTGTTGGGTTCATCATTGGTGGTATGAAATTGATTGAATAATCAAGATAGAATTTGTTTCTTCGAAAAATAAGTGATATATTGGGCCTAGATTATTAGGATGATAATACCTTTAATAATTCCATGGTCATGGTAGAAGAAGGTAAGTCCATCCATTAAATTAAAAAAATAATAAAGCAAGAGAGGATAATGGCACAAATTGTGCGTTCTACTTTATGAGACATCACTAGACAAAAAAATTATATCACACGATGTGTGTTCATAGGAAAGGTTATCATTATATGAATTTTTATTATATCCTTAGGGGAATTGATGGGTTTCTAGAGTTTTCTCTTGGTCTGTGAATAATATCCACTTCTATTGAGATAAGGGTCTAGAGGGTCACACACTTAGCATATTTGGAAGTCTGGTATATTATTATGAATAGGAGTTTAGGATATGGTGGGCCCCACTAAGGGGTCTGAGGAATGTCTGAGAATAAATGATCACAAACAAATAAATAAATTCATTTTTATTCAATTATAAAATAATTAAAGTTGAATTTATTTATTATAAGTATTCGCAATACATTAAGTGAATACTTGAGAAAATATTTAATGAATGAATATTATTTTAATATTCAAGTTCTAATATTTTTTGGAATAATGAGTGGAGTAAATGACTTGATTTTATCACATAATATATTTATTATATATTACAAGTAAATGATAAGACTATAAATGGAGTTTATGATATAGTAAGTTGTTCATAATGTGTCATTTATGGATTATTTAGTGGGAATTATTTATATGAGGGTTTGGGTGCCCTTTCCAAGTGTTTAAAATCCACTATATAAGAAAATAAGACCTCTTTTATAAGGAACTATTCATCCACTTGAATTTTAGGGATCCTCTCTCCTCATTCCCACATGATAGAGAGATAAGTGTCTATCCAAAGCATTCGATCTTCGATCTCCTTTTCAGATTGAAGGAATGAGATAGTGGTGATCGTTGGGACGTTGAAGGCTTCATTGGTTCTATGTGCTAGCACCTGAATTTTGGCGATCGATGTTCTTATGGAATTTCTAAGCATGTGTTACTAGCCTATAGAGATTCAACCTCAAATCATTTGAGAAATGGTTTTCAACGACGAGTGGTTGTCGAACACGCCATCGATTCAAATGAGGTAATTGTTTATTTTATTTTTGTGCTTAAATTAATTCACATGCGATCCTCAAACTTTTATCAAGGTTCTCTTTATTGCAGATGGTGTTTTTACATCGATTCAATGATGAAAATTTTAAATCCCAGACCCATTTTCTTCCACTGCATGCCCCGTTACTAACACATTCTACATATTCACAAATAGGAACTACTAATGACACCTGAAATGTGTGTTGTTCCTATTAAAAACTTAGTCCTATGATATCATCTACTTGAGATCATCAAGTGAGAACTTCATGATAATAAGTCTCAATGCTTATAATATCCCAAAACTTGATAGTAAAACATAATTTGTGTCCTTTTAGAATGACGTGTCTAGACCATATGACTTAAGTTTAAAATTACTATCATGGTATATCTAGATTCTCATTATAGACCAATAACTACTATAAACTTTTAATACGACATGTAATCTAAGGACATTACCATAAATATAATAGACACAGAAGTATCAATACTACTATGGTAATATAGACATATGTATATATCAAATTGTATACATGTAATGGTAATCAGAGTATATAAAGGAGTTGGGTATAGGGCATCCACTCACAACACCACCTACCTCACACTTGGTTTCACACAACAACGATGACAAGATCCACGCAGTAGAAGGAAATGAAGCACACAAGAAAGTGAGAGGAGGCCCTAGAAATCGATTTTGATTTGATGGTCATTTTTAGTCATGGTTCAGTCTAAATAGTTGAAAATTTTCATTAACATGTTCACAAATATGAGTTTTGAAAGCAATATATTCACAAAATCAAGGAAAATAATGAATGAAATAAATAAAATATTAGTTATGAGTTCAAAATTTGAATATTCATTTTTTTAAAATTGAGTATAGGAAATGGACTCAAAGTAAGAAGAAATAAATTTCATTTTAATAAATTGATAGACCATAAAATAATGATTAGTATCAATCTAAAATTTTAAGAAAATGAAGCACAAACACAAAACCATTCAATTCATCAATCTAATTAAATAAATACTTCATACCCTGTGAACATATTCTCCATGTCGAGTGAAGAGAAGGGAGATGAAGTCAAATATTATTTGTAATCCCTATGTACTAATTAACTAATTGGAAAAAAACATTAATAATGTATTTTCTAAAAATTAAAATGAAGTTTTGGCATAAATAAATATTGGGAATAAAAAAGTAATAAACGTAATATATTTATAGTAATATATTTTATTTGTATAACTGGTTAGATATATATGTTTTGGAATAGATAACTCAAAGCATAAAAATGTATATGTCAAATGAGACAAGATGATTCTACATATATAAAAGAGTATAAGATATCAAACTTCCCTTCGACGGTGCCACCTTTGATCGAAATCAAATTTAAAGAAACAAAGATTGAAAAGAATAATTTTAATATATTGATGAAATATCAATCCATGGAGTAACATACCTCACACAAAATGTAAAAACCAAGGTAATGATAGAATAATTTGTTTTTATATTAATTATTATTCTTGAATTAAATAGTTAAATTCATTGTAAATATGTTAATTATTTTTTAAAATAAATAGTTTTAATAAACTAATTTCTTATATGGTTATATTTAAAAGACTAATTTTAAAATTATATAAATTTAATTTGACACAACTAATTTAATTTTTTTAAATATGCATATCAAAATTATTCTATGGTGAAATTTTGAGAATTTTCTGAAAAAGTTAAATTTTTGGTGAATAGTAAAAAATACAATTTTTTTATGAAAGACATAATCTTTCATGATATTGTCAAGAAATTATTATGATATAAAATTTATTAAACTTATGAAATGGATAAATAATGATATTATAATATAAATATTGTATAAAAATAATCCATAAAATATAAAATATAAATTCTTTCATGATAAAAATGAAAATCATTTTCACTACGATCAAATAAATGATATTCAAAATATTAAAATATATATATAATTTGAGATAATTAAGCTGATACATGAATTATATATATAACTATGAAATGTATCAGATATAATAAAATATTTGGTTCGAATTTGACACTTTTTTTTGATGTTTTAAAGTCATAGAAAGGAATAGTATTAAATTTGATAATAATGATTTTTCATGAATATAATATTTTATTAAATTATTTAAAAATAATAAAAATATCAAATAAGACCAAAGGGGATAATATATTGTTGATAATTTCATCCTTTATTATTTATAATCCATTTTAAAGTCTTTGGTCCTAAGATAGCCTTATTATATTTTAATATTTTAAGAAATTCCTTAAATGCCCCTCACCTCAATTATAAAAGGGAACTCCTTCCTTCACTTGATTTCAGCCCCTTGAGCCTTTTAACTAGACCGTACTTAGCCAAATTCTCTTCTAATCATCCCTAGCCACATTATAGTGTTTCTGGTCTCACCAAAAGACCAATTCCAAGTGCCTTAAGGAAGTTCTCAAGGAGACGATATTCAAGAGGTGAATTCCTCATCTATTTTAAATTCTTTCTCTCTTCTACCTTATCCTCACCCCTATAAAAAGTTTCATGATAAATCTAGTATCATATATATACTATAATTTTATTTTTTTAAAGGAATATCCATAATTAATTCTCTTCTTTTCACTTATTCTTAAAAATTAAAAATCCGTCCATGGTATGTCGATTCACCACATTCGCGGATGATGAGTTTTCGTTTACCTTTACCGCATTCATGGAAAGTTCAAATTCAATTATAATAGTTTAAAATGACCTAAATATATATATAGTTTCACTTCTATAATACTATTCCCATTTTATAAGAAAATCCATAATGAACCGACCATGAAACCATAAAACGAACGCACCCAAAACAATGAAAATAATGAAATATTATTAATAAATGGGTGGAAAGATGTTATAAAAATATCATTTAACATATTATAAATATGGATATTGTAACGACCTGAAATTTTTAATTATATTTGTTTCCTAATTTTGTGGGTATAATTAAAATGTGACTGTTGTGTTTCGACTGTTATATGACCGTTGGTTAATATTACTGTTGGAAACTATAATCTTAACATTGTATTTTTATAAATATGGTCATCTTGGTTAATTAATACAGAAAGAAGATTGAATGGACTCATCCAGTAGACTCGAGCCATATGAAGCCCATCTGTCGGAGCTTGGGAAGGAGGTAGCATCACTGGGCTTTTCTCTGGACCAAGCCCAAGTCGAACTTCAACGTATGAAGCTTGAACGAAATTTCCTAAGGGAGAAGTTCAAGCTGATAGAAATCACCACTCGGGAAATGTTGTCTGAGCCACCCAAAGATTCTATCACCACAACACACTTAACACTTAGGTCCTATGCTGGTGTAATATGAGGCTATGTAACATGACCTCAGCTACTTTGTGTAATCCTTTTATATAAATAAAATTGTTATTTATTCTTATGGAAAAGTTTGTAAATTTAAAATATCTGGATAAATATAGGATGTGTATTATTGGTTAATTTAGGAAAAAAAGGCGTTTTAAATTTTTTTTGTATTCATTAAATAATTAATAATGTGGTCTTCTACAGTTGTGTGTAGTGAGGAATTTAGAGTCTAATAAGATCAACTTGGTTTTTAGTGAATAGTAAAGTAGGAATAGTAACATACCCATATGAATAGTAATGAATAGTAATGAATATTAATTTGACCAAAAAAATAGAAACTTCACCCATGAATGTATAAATACATTTTAGACATCTTAAAAGTGAAAAAAACGATCATAGTTTAAGTTTTGGTATTTTTGTATGCCATAAATATTTTATTTAAAACTTTATAATTAATTTAATAATTTAAAATGGAAATGTATCTTCATAAAATTTAATCATAAATTGTTACTTTATTGTCTTATTGTTATATGATAATTTTATGGGACCTTGATTACTTTTTTAAGGTGTTAAAAAATGAGTTATAGTTTTAAAGTTGTATTTTTGGAATAAATAATGATTTTATTTAAAAATTAAATTAAAAATATATAGAAAATTATTTTCATAAAATGGAATTCATTTTTTATTTCAGAGAATCGATATTAGGTTAGGGTGAATTTTTGGGTTTTTTCTGAAACAATTGAATTTTCAGTGAATAGTAAAAATCTAGTTTTGAGTTTCGGGTGTTTAATGACATCATTAATGATGTAATAATGATGTAATATTTCTGTTAGACTTATGAATATTTAGATATTCTATTATTTTTACCAAGTGTCCAATACCATGGGCAAATACCATGGGCTAGCCCATGGTTTTTCAAATACCACCGATGAGGTGTCCCTTGGAAATTAATAATTTATTCACTCACTTTCCCTATAAATACCAAGCCATTTCCCTCATCAATTTCATTAAAAAATCATCCTCAACGAATTTATTATCTCCTTACATTCCAAGTAGTCCTCCCAAGGTTCCCTCATGCCTCCCAAGGTCCCGACCTTCAAGCTTTCAAAGTTACTCTTCAAGGTAAGGGATCCTTTCACCCTCCTCTTTTAAGTCATGAATTCCTTTATATTGTGACTTATAGTTTCCATATCTTTATGTTGATGGTATGTTCTTATATGTTCTCATTACTTTATATTTCATGTCTAATTGTTGAGAGACCCTTTCCACTCTCATCAATTTGTTTTCTGAATTTTTAAGTGACGCCATTAGGCTGCCGAATTTCTCGTAAAAGAAATTGAATCTTCTATTTTCCTTTCAAGTTTCCTTTTCTTGTGGTATGTCATTCAAATATCCATACCATATTCTTATCTCCATGATATTCTGTATTTATATTTTAATATGATTTATTCATGAGTGGGTTACCCTTTTACCCTCTCTTTTTATTATTTTTCTAAAACCATGTTATATAGACGTTATGCTGCAGAAATTTCGTCTCAAAATTTCTATCTCTTTCTCTCAAGAAATTACCTTGTTTATTTATGTGAATACCCAGACCTATTTTGTTTCTATTGGTGTTAATAAATATATAAATATTATATATTTAATTCTGGAATGGACATACATATAACCCTCACTCCCTTTCCATGAGTTATAAATGATATAATGATCTTATTTTTAAGAGCTTTTAAAAATGTCACGATTTTGAATTGAAACCCATTTCTTTTAATATATATCGGTTATTTATGAAATATTTGATTATGATATATGTGGATCACATGAAAGTAAATACATATTAAGGGTCTTCCCTGATAGTGCTCCAATGCATTGGGTAAATAATTAATCTCTAGAGATGACAAGTTTCACGATACCTTGGTGAATAACCTTGGTAATTTTTTGAAACCTTGGGGATGGACCTTGGTGATATGTTCATGAATGTCTAAATGAAATTTTGTAGCCACATATTCAAGTTATTATTCAAGTTCTTTTCATTATGATATGCCTATACTTCCATTGCTTATGTCCTTATGTTTTTTATTCAAGTTCTTATTGATGTCACAAGTAAACCGATTCCCTTGTTTACCCTTACTGGGCCTTCTGCTCACCCTTTCCTTTAAATGTATGTCTCCAGGTTATGAGATGCAGTAATTTTACTTAGGATGAACTTATGATGAAGCCGTACAAGTGGATTCGAAGAATTTTTTATGTTTTTTTTCATCTATTATGTTCCTGATTTCCAAGACACAAGACTTTAAAGATCCTCAGTTTGTAAAATATAATGAAAAGTTATGTAATAAAAAGGCGGGATTCCATAGTTGGTATCAGAGGATAGTTTAGTTATTTATGGAAATTAGGCTATGAAATATTTAGGAATAATCCTATAGAAAAGTTTAAATATATGAAAACTTCCTGGTATTTTGGTGAATATTGAGTAAGTGGTTTATCAAAAAAATACACCCCTGTATGGATACGAGCAGGTAGAGGCGGATCTGGCATAGATGTACATAGGGGTAAAATCCAAAAACACAGCTTTGAGCTAGACTCGAATGGGAACTGGTGCACAACAATGATCCTTGCTGCACTCTTGGTTACGATACTCCTGGGGGATATGTTTGGTTAATCACAAGCTTTTTATAAATCATTATGAAGGAATTATAGAGAAATGTAATTGTTTAAGCATGAAGTTTTAAGACATAAAATCCTTTATAGTTAAAAGATTTGTAAATGAAATTAGTTTCTCACTAAGGTTTTATTATTTTAGAAAATGGCAGGCAATAGGAGGAACTGTGAAAATGGTGACCGCAATGAACCATGTGCTGACGGCCCTTCGATGGAAGCCATAATGGAAACATTCATGCAAATGATGAACCAACTGACTCAAGTTATGGGAAATAACTTGAATCAAGCTGAGATAACGATATCACTGCGAAGGGAACAACATTATGTTGAGTCATTTATGCGTCAAAGACCACCAAAATTCAGTGGATCAACTGACCCATTGATTACTGAGTAGTGGATCAGCTCCATCGAAAAGATCTTTTCTGTGCTCCCCTATTCAGAGCAAGAGAAGGTCACCCTGGCCGTCTATCGCTTAGAAGGGGAAGATTATTAGTGGTAGGAAATAACTAAAAACACAAGGACAAGAGTGGAAGTTTAAGATTTGGAGTGGGAAGAGTTCAGAGGGATATTTTTCAATAAGTATTTCCCTCATTCCATGAGAATAATAATGGAGAAGGAGTTTCTTGAGCTAAAGCAGAAGGAGAACAAATCTGTCGAAAGCTATGAGATGAACTTCACCTGACTTTCACGATATACCTATAGCTTTATCATGGATCCAAATGGTAAGTTTTATATATTCTTTGATGAACTGAGACCTCATCTACGAAATAATCTAGCCAACCGAGATTATGAAAGCTATGAGGAGATCGTGCGAAGTGTGATGAAAGTCGAACTGGAGTTTGGTGAGATGCATTGGTTTCATAAATCCAATGACAAAAAGAGATCAATAGAGCCCAACTTAGGGAGGAACATTGATCAAGGAATAGGAGACAAGCAAGTGAAACATACCACGTATAATAAATGTGGGAATAATCATTTAAGGAACTGCCTGTTCAGGAGCGAGAAATGCTACAAGTGTGGAAGAGATGGTCATATTGCAAGGAATTGTCGTAGTGAGGTGAAACCTCAACTTAAAAACACTAAAGAAAAGAGGAAGATGGTGCAGTCCCTACCTGATGTCCAGTGATTTAAGTGTGGACAACTTGGGTACTTTGACAATCACTGTCCAAATTCGAGGGTAGTGGAGGGGAACTACCATCAGCCTCAGAAAAGGCCAAGGAAGCAAGGTCGTGCTTTTGCTATCACGAAAGCTGAAGTTGAAGCTCCAAATGATGTGGTAGCAGGTACTCTTGTTGTTCTCTCAAAGCTAGAAAGTACTTTGTTTGATTCTGGTTCTATGCATTCCTTTATTTCCTCCAAGTTTGCAAAGAATTTAGAATCAACCCCCGACTTTCTAAAAGTAGAGTTATCAGTCAAGACTCCAGGTGGGATTATCCAAGCATCATTAGTGTTTAGAAACTCTAGTATTTACTTTGGTGAGCACAATCTTATCGAAAATCTAGTAGTCATTCCCATGATGGAATTCGAAATTATACTAGGGATGGACTAGCTCTAAAAGTATAGTGCTAAGATCAAATGTAGAAGTAAGAAAATATCAGTAGTCTTGAATGGAAAACCCACAATTATCTTCCAAGGAGAGATATCTCAAATGGATCTTGTTCTAGAAGAACCTCCTATATCTTTATTTATGGAGTTGATCGATGAAGAAGAAGAAGGAAATGAGAGTTTGAGGATAGAAAATGTACCCATAGTCCAGGAATACATTAACGTATTTCCTGAGGAGTTTCCTGGACCTCCTCTAGAAAGAGAGGTAGAGTTCTCTATTGAACTCGTACCTGGATCTCATCCAATATCAAAGACCCCGTATAGGATGACAAATGTGGAGATGAAGGAATTAAATAAACAACTCCAAGATCTTTTGGAGAAGGGGTTTATCTGACCGAGTGTGTCTCCTTGGGGAGCACCTGTTCTCTTTGTGAAGAAAAAGGATGGATCGATGCGGCTATGCATTGATTATAGAGAACTAAATAGAATCACAATAAAGAACAAATACCCTATTCCAAGAATTTATGACTTATTTGACCAACTTCGTGGGGCTCAATTCTTCTCTAAGATTGATCTTCGATCTGGTTATCATCAATTGAGGGTGAAGAAAGAAGATATTCCAAAAACTGCCTTCCGATCAAGATATGGGTATTATGAGTTTGTTGTTATGACTTTTGGACTGACTAATGCACCTGCTATTTTTATGGATTTGATGAATAAAGTATTTAAAGACTACCTTGATAACTTTGTGGTAGTTTTTATTGATGATATTCTGATATATTCCTAAAGTTGTGAGGAGAATGAGGATCATATAAGGGTTATTTTGAAAACTCTACGGAAGGAGAGACTTTTTGGAAAGTTCAGTAAATGTGAATTCTGGTTACAACAAGTTTCTTTCTTGGGGAACATTGTTACCAATGAAGGAATCACAGTTGACCCTACAAAGACAAAAGTTGTAGAGGAGTGGCCTCAACCTACAACAATAACTGAGATTCGTAGTTTCCTTGGATTAGTAGGATATTATAGAAGGTTTGTGAAATTTTTTTCATGACTTTCTAATCCATTAACCAAGTTAACTCAAAAAGGGGTCAAGTTCATCTAGAAAAAGGAGTGTGAGGAAAGTTTCCAAGGGCTGAAGAAGAGATTGGTTACTGCACCTATGTTAACTCTACCCTCAAGTGGAGAAGGATTCATTATTTTTAGCGATGCATCTCTGAAAGGGCTTGGGTGCATCCTCATGAAAAATGACAAGGTCATTGCTTATGAATCTCGACAGTTGAAGACTCATGATAAAAATTATCCTACACATGATCTGGAGCTGGCTGTGGTCGTTTTTTCTTTGAAGTTATGGAGGTACTATCTTTATGGGGAGAAATGTGATATCTACATAGACCATCAAAGTTTGAAGTATATTTTCACACAAAAGGAATTGAACATGAGACAAAGGAGATGGGTGGATCTTCTTAAAGACTATGATTGTTCAATTCATTATCATCCCAGAAGAGCAAACAAAGTTGCAGATGCATTAAGCAGGAAAGACCCAGTTGTTCTTTCCATGATGAGGATTCAAAAATATCCTTTGATCAATGACCTAGTAAAGATGGACATGATAATTATAAGGGAAGGTAAATCATCAACCCTAACCCAAATGATTTCTCAACCGTCACTACTAGAGAAGATCAAGAAATCTTAGAAAGAAGATCCTTTGTTACAAAATAAGTTTGAGGCTGTGAAGGATGGAAAGTTTCCTGAGTTCAATACTGATCAATAAGGTGTACTTAAATTTCATACAAGACTATGTGTTCCATCTATTCTGGAAATAAAGAAGGAGCTGATGGATGAAGCTCATATATCTAATTTCTCTATAAATCCTGGTAGCACAAAAATATATAGGGACCTTCGTGATCATTTTTGGTGGGATAATATGAAAAGGGAGATTGATGACTACACTTCAAGGTGCCTGGTATGTCAGCAAGTGAAGGCAGAACGACAACTTCCTAAAGGGGTATTAAAACCACTACCCATACCAGCATGGAATTGGGACAATATCACTATGGAATTTTTCACTGGTATCCTAAGAACTTGAAAAGGAAATAATGTGATATGGGTTATTGTGGACCGTCTCACCAAGACTGCCCATTTTATCTCCATTCGGGAAGATTTCTCTCTTGATCAACTTTCCAGGATTTACGTGAAGGAAGTGGTAAGGCTACATGGAGTTCCACTTTCTATCGTATCTGATCATGATCCAAGGTTCACATCAAAGTTCTGGATAAGTATTTAACAAGTTCTAAGCACTGAATTGAATTTTAGTACGGACTATCACCCCCAAAATGATGGCCAATCTGAAAGGACTATTCAAACACTCGAGGACATACTGATAACTTGCTCAATGGAATTTAAAGGTGGATGTGATCAACATCTCTCTTTAGTTGAGGTCTCTTATAACAACAACTTCCACTCGAGAATTCAAATGGCACCCTATGAAGCTCCATATGGGAAGCGATGTAGAAATCCTACTTGTTGGGATGAAGCTAGTGAGATAAAGCTTCTTGGGCCTAATCTTGTGCAAGAGATGACATAAAAGGTCCATTCCATCCAAAAACACATTAAGGCTGCTCAGAGTCGGCAAAAGATCTATGTCAAAAACTGTAGAAGGGACTTGGAGTTTGATGTTGGTGACAAAGTATTTATTTGGATTTCACCTTGGAAGAGAGTCATGAGGTTTGGGAAGAAAGGGAAGCTCATCCCTAGGTTCATTGGTCCCTATAAAATCCTTAATCGCGTGGGAGTAGTGGCATATCGGCTTGCACTTCCTCCAAATCTAGCCCAAGTTCATGATGTCTTCCACGTATCCATCTTGAGGAAGTACATACCTGAACCTTAACATGTACTAAATCTAGAGGTGGTACAACTGGAACATGAACTCTCTTATGAGGATCAGCCGGTGGAGATCCTAGATCGTAGAGACAAGGTTCTACGCAACAAGACTACCCACCTTGTTAAGGTGTTGTGGAGGAACCACAAATGTGAAGAAGACACATGGGAACTGGAGGAGTCCATGAGATTAAAGTACCCACACCTTTTCCCATCAGAGGGTACGAGATAAAATTTCGGGGACAAAATTTCTTAAGGGGGGAAGAATGTAATGACCTGAAATTTTTAATTATATTTGTTTCCTAATTTTGTGGGTGTAATTAAAATGTGACCATTGTGTTTTGACTGTTATATGACCGTTGGTCAATATGACCATTGGAAACTATAATCTTAACGTTGTATTTTTATAAATATGGTAATCTTGGTTAATTAATACAGAAAGAAGATTGAATGGCCTCATCCAGTAGACTCGAGCCATATGAAGCCCATCCGTCGAAGCTTGGGAAGGAGGTAGCATCAATGGGCTTTGCTCTGAACCAAGCCCAAGCCAAACTTCAAAGTATGAAGCTTGAATAGAATTTCCTAAGGGAGAAGTTCAAGCTAATAGAAATCACCACTCAGGAAATGTTGTCCGAGCCACCCCAAGATTCTATCAGCATAGTACACTTAACACTTAGGTCCTATGCTGGTGTAATAAGGGGCTATGTAACAAGACCTTAGCTACTTTTTGTAATCCTTTTATATAAATAAAATTGTTATTTCTTCTTATGGAAAAGTTTGTGAATTTCAAATATCCGGATAAATATAGGATGTGTATTATTGGTGAATTTAGGAAAAAAAAGTGTTTTAAAATATTTTTGTATTCATTAAATAATTAATAATGTGGTTTTCTACAGTTGTGTGCAGTGAGAAATTTAGAGTCTAATAAGATCAACTTGGTTTTTATTGAATAGTAAAGTAGGAATAGTAACATACCCATATGAATAGTAATTAATATCAATGAATAGTCATTTGACCAAAAAATTATAAACTTCACCCATGAATGTATAAATACATTTTAGACATCTTAAAAGTGAAAAAACGATCATAGTTTAAGTTTTGGTATTTTTGTATGCCATAAATATTTTATTTAAAATTTTATAATTAATTTAATAATTTAAAATGGAAATGTATCTTCATAAAATTTAATCATAAATTTTTACTTTATTGTCTTATGGTTATACGATAATTTTATGGGACCTTGATTACTTTTTTAAGGTGTTACAAAATGAGTTATAGTTTTAAAGTTGTATTTTGGGAATAAATAATGATTTTATTTAAAAATTAAATTAAAAATATTTAGAAAATTATTTTCATGAAATGGACTTCATTTTTGATTTCAGAGAATCTATATTAGGTTAGGGTGAATTTTTGGGTTTTTTCTGAAACAGTTGAATTTTCAGTGAATAGTAAAAATGCAGTTTTAAGTTTCGGGTGTTTAATGACATCATTAATGATGTAATAATGATTTAAGATTTCTGGTAGAATTATAAATAGTGATATATTTTATGAGGTGTCCCAAGTGGCAAATACCATGGGCAAGCCCATGATTTTGCAAATACCACCGATGAGGTGTCCCTTGGAAATTAATAATTTATTCACTCACTTTCCCTATAAATACCAAGCCATTTACCTCATTCATTTCATTCAAAAATAATCCTAAACAAAGTTATGGTCATCTCACCTCCCAAGGAGTCCTCCCAAGGTTCCCTCAAGCCTCCCAAGGTTCTGACCTTCAAGCTTTTGAAGTTACTCTTCAAGGTAAGGGATCCTTTCACCCTCCTCTTTTAAGTCATGAATTCCTTTATGTTGTGACTTCTAGTTTCCATATATTTATGTTGTGGGTATGTTATTATATGTTATAATTACTGTAAATGTCATGTCTAATTGTTGAGATACCCTTTCATCACTCATAAATTTTTTTTCTTAATTTTTAAGTGACGCTGTTAGGCTGCCGGATTTCTCGTAAAAGAAATCACATCTTCTCTTTCCTTTCAAGTTTCCTTTTCTTGTGGTATGTCATTAAAATATACATACCATGTTCTTATCTCCATGATATTATGAATTTATATTTTAATATGAGTTATTTATGAGTGGGTTACCCTTGTAACCTCTCTTTTTATTATTTTCTAAAACCTTGTTATATAGCCGTTATGCTGTAGAAATTTCGTCTCAAAATTTCTATCTCTTTCTCTCATGAAATTCCCTTGTTTATTTATGTGAATACCCAGAACTATTTCGTTTCTATGGGTGTTCATACATATATAAATATTATATATTTAATTCTGTAATGGACATACATATAACCCTCACTCCCTTTCCATGGGTTATAAATGATATAATGATCTTATTTTTAAGAGCTTTTAAAAACGTCACGATTTTGAATTAAAACCCATTTATTTTAATCTATATGGGTTATTTATGAAATGTTTGATTATGAACTATGTGGATCACATTAAAGTAAAGACATATTAAGGGTGCTCCCTGATAGCGCTCCAATGCATTGGGTAAAGAATTAATCTCTAGAGATGACAAGTTTCACGATACCTTGGTGAATAACCTTGGTAATTTTTTGACACCTTGGGGATGGACCTTGGTGATATGTTCATGAATGTCTAAATGAAATGTTGTAGCCACATATTCAAGTTATGATTCAAGTTATTTTCATTATGATATGCCTATACTTCCATTGCTTATGTCCTTATGTTTTTTATTCAAGTTCTTATTGATGTCACAAGTAAACTGATTCCCTTGTTTACCCTTACTGGGCCCTCTTCTCAACCTTTCCTTTAAATGTATGTCTCCAGGTTATGAGATTCAGTAATTTTACTTAGTATGAACGATGAAGCCGTACAAGTGGATTAGAAGAATGTTTTATGTTGTTTTTAATGTATTATGTTCCTGATTTCCAAGACACTAGACTTTAAAGATCCTCTGTTTGTAAAATGTAATGAAAAGTTATGTAATAAAAAGATGGTATTCCATAGATATAGTTCTAGAATAAATTAATAACACTATTTAAAACATTATACAGGAGGTTTTAACTTGTTTTAAGGAATTATAACCTATGGTAAGATACTTTCCTTTAAATTTCGTCTTTTAATATTTTATTTTTACAAAATTCAAAAAGAATATTTTTTAAACTCATCCGGTATGAATGGAATTTATTTATTTCATGTCACTTTAATATTTTTAATCTTACTTTAAAAGTTTATATGGTTACTTTCAAATAAATTGTTTTCCCTTATACGCGTTCATTTTTTCAAAATGAGTGATTTTCAGAATGGAAAGTTTATTTTCTTCAAAGAGTGTTTTATGATGAAAGATTTTCTAATTTTTGTTGATGTTATGGTATTTGGAAATTTTTTATGATGATGGGTGGTTCCATTATAAACCAACAATGATTGGTTCTGTGATAAATCAAGGATGGGTGGTTACGTTATTAACCAATGATGAGTGGTTCTGTGATAAACCAAGGATGAGTGGTTACATTATAACCTCCAATGCATTGGGTGCTCCGGAGTTGGAGGTTGACCATATTGGTTACTCTATTTGTAAGAGTGATATGAAGAATGATGTATCAAGTTAAATAATTATATTTTATATTATTTCTTATGATTTTTAATGAAAATCATTTTATTTTTTAAAGGTAATATAATGATCTTTTTGAAAAGATGATTCATTTTTCAAAGTAAAAAGGCATGTTTAAGAGAAAATATTTTTATGTATTTTCACTTTACTAAAAGTTTCCTTTATTTTATGCCCCTTACTGATATTTTATGCTTATCCTAAGTTTTAAAAAAAATTCATGGGATTTAAGGGGGACTAGAGACAAGGACGAGATTAAGGGGAAAATTGTGAATTTTTTTCATGAAGAGAAAACATGTTTTATTTTAAAGACATTTGTTTTATGAAAAAAATGGATACTGTGTATATTTTTCCACCTATAATTTATGCGTTTACCATGTATGATTTGGTCTAAATTATCTAAAACTATAAACCTAAAAGATATGTGGGAAAATAAATTGATTTGTAGTTTTAAAATAACTATAATATATAAAGTTTAAGGCCCAGTCCTTATAGTTGGTATCAGAGAAAGATTTAGATAACTTTAGAGGTTAGGATAATGTTAATATAATACCCATAGATTATTTTACTTTATGGTTAAATGATATATAATTTTAATATTTCCATGTTTCTTTGTTTAATATATATTTTTTTAGAATGGTTTTTTGTAGAGGAAATAGGGAAACTGTGGTGGGAAGGCATCGAGAGGATAAAATTATTCTAAATCAGCATCCTGAGATAGTAGGAATTAAAAAAGAATAGTTTTTCATAATTATGGATCAATTGAAACAAGCTATAAATTGTGGTGGTATCTATATAAGGGAGAAGCCGAATCAACCACAAAGGAACATTTCAGGAGTATAGAATTTTATGGGGAAACATCCTCTAGATTTTAGTGGAAACTCAGATCCAATAGTATCCAAAGGATGGATCAATGATCTATAAAATATATTTGAATTCATGGGATATTTTCAATTCCAAAAGTTAACCCTATCTGTTTATCATTTTGAAGGTTAAGCTGATAGATGGTGGTATCTAGTTAAGAATACCAAATAGAAAGATGACCTGGATGTTTTGGAATGGGATGATTTTAAGTTTATTTTTATGGAAAAATATTTTCCTAAGATTGTTCAACTCATAATGGAGAATAAATTCCTGGAAATGATATATAAGGATGAAGATTATATAGCTATATATGAAGCCAATTTTACAAGAATTTCTAGGTATGTACCATATTTTGTTCAGGATATTGATAGTAAAATTAATAGATTTTACTTTGGTTTGAAACCAATTTTACAAAGATAATTGGCTTCATGAGAGTTTAAAAGTTATGAGAAACCTTTTCATTGTACTGAAAAAGTTGAGACAGAGTTTTCTAACACATAAATACATTGTGATGACAAGAATAAGAAGCAGTCAGGTTAGCAGACATTGGGGAAGAATTATTCAAAGAAATTTGGAGGTAAGAAAATATAATTCCCTTCTTGTAAAAAGTGTGGTAAGAAGCACCCTGGGGAATGTATCTCAAAATCTAGTTAATTATTTAAATTTGGAAATATTGATCACATGTATCATGACTTCAAGGAAAATGAGTAAACAAATAATGAAAAGTTGATAGTAAGATGCTTTAATTGCAATGAGTTGGGACATTATTCTACTGTGTTCCCAAAGTTAGTGATTCGGGATAGAAATCGTCAATACTAAAAAAAAAGAAGTTGATTTTTTTTACTACCACTACAATTGATGTTGGGCTATCAAATGAATTGGTGATAGGTATGTTACCTGTGTATTCAAATTATGTAAGTACTCTATTTGATTTTGGATCTTCGCATTATTTAATTTCTGAGAAATTTTGAGAATACTAGGAATATCATATCATGAAATCATGATTTAAATTTTGTTGAAAACTCAGAGTGAAAGTATTAAAGCAACCAAGATTTATGGGAATCTTCCTATTGTTATCAATGAAATAGTATTCCCTGTAAATCTTGTTAAGATACCCATAATTGAGTTTGATATTATTTTGAGTATGGATTGAATTTTAGTTTATTTCAGAGATAAGAAAGTTTTGTTCAATGATTTAATACCTTTAATAACCTACTAAGAAGCAAATAAATTTATTATAAATAACAGTGAAAGTTACTTATCACATGTCGTTAAAAATAATGAAACTGTTCAAATTAATGGAGTGCCAGTAGTAAATGAATACATGGATGATTTTCTTGATGATTTTTCTAGTTTCATTCCTAATAGATAGGTTGATTTTACGATTGAATTAGTTCTTGATGATAATCCAATTTTAAACCCCCCCATCAAATGGATCAAGTGGAACTTATATAATTGAAAAATTAGTTACAAGAGTTGATTGATAAAGGTTTTATTTGATCTATCACTTCACCATGGGGTGATCCTATTTTGAGTTTTAAAAATAAATATTATTATATGAGGATTTGCATTGATTATGGATATTTGAATAACATCACTATTAATAATAAGTATCCTTTGCCTCATATCGATGACTTGTTTGATTAGATCTACGAAGCTCATAATTTTTCCAATATTTACTTGAGATCCGGATACCATTAGCTGATGGTGAAGGAGGATGAAATTCTGAAAATAAAATTTCATACTAAATATGAGAATTATGAGTTTTTACTTATTCCCTTTGGGTTAAAAAATTCCCCTGATGTATTTATGGATCTTATGAATAGAGTCTTCTATGAATTTTTGGATAAGTTTTTGGTTGTTTTTATTGATGATATTTTGGTTTTTTCAAAAAGTTATGAGGATCATGAAAAAAATATAAGGATTGTTCTACAATCCCTTAAAGAAAATAATTTATATGGACAATTTAGAAAATGTGGATTTTGGTTACAATAGATTTCTTTTCTTGGGAACATTTTAAGTAAAGAGGGAATAATAGTTGATCTTGTCAAAACAAAAGTTGTTGATGAATGAACAAGACCTACAAATGTTACTGAGTTTCAAAGTTTTCTTGGGTTAGTAGGCTATTATCAGCAGTTTGTTGAAAACTTTTCATGATTATCTAGCCCACTAACTAAGTTCACTTGAAAAGGAGTTATATTTATTTGGAAAAAAGAATGCGATGCTTGATTTTAGGAACTAAAAAGAAGATTGGCGAATGCTCCAATTTTGGCCTTGCCCTCTAGAAATAGTGATTTTTCATTTATGGTGATGCTTCATCAAAGGTACATGGTTTCATTTTGATGTAGAATGATCAGGTAATTGCTTATTCTTCAAGGGAACTAAAACCTCATGAGTTAAATTATCCTACCCATGATTTGGAGTTAACTGCTGTGGTTTTTTCTTTGAAAATTTAGAGGCATTATTTATATGGATCCAAGTGTGAAATATATACTTATCATAAAAGTTTAAATTATATATTTACTCATAAGGAATTGTACATGATCTAGATAATATGGATGAAACTGATTAATGAATATGATTTCATGATTCACTATCATCCTGGAAAATCAAATAAAGCGGTCGATCCTTTGAGTCAGAGAAGTAATGCTACATTAACAACGTTACGTGTAAACCATGAACCTTTGATTTTTGATTTAATGAATTTTTTCTTGGAATTTGTGGGTGTATGAAATTCTTCTGTTTTGTTTTAGGTGTTAGCGAAATCATATATATCAGGAAGAATTAAGCAATTTTATAAGGAAGATTGTGAGTTATAGAAAAAGGTAGAACCAGTGAAGAAGGGTTAGTTATATGAATTTAATATTGATAAATAAAGTATTTTGAGATTTGGGAATAGATTATGCATTCCATGTGATTCCTAGATGAAGAGATAATTGTCATGTGAAGCTCATAGCTCTTCGTTTTTAGTTCATCCTAGAATCACTAAGATGTACAATAAACTTCGAGAGTATTACTGGTGGGATAGAATGAAAAGAGATATTGCTAACTTCACTATGAAATATCTGACTTGTAAATAGGTTAAAGTAGAATAAAAATTACTGGAGAGGATGCTTTAGTATTTCCCAGTGCCATAATGGAAATTATAAAATATATCTATGTATTTCATGGTTGGCCTACCAAAATACTTCTTATGATAACAACGTGATTTGGGTTATTGTTGATCAGCAAACTAAATCTTCACATATCCTTCCTATTCAAGATAATATGTCTTTAAATCAACTTTATCGATTATACATTAAAGATATATTTAAGTTACATGGAATTCATATCTCCATCATATCTGACTGTGATCCCAGGTTCACTTCTAACTTTTGGAAATGTTTAGAAGTTATTGGGAACTAAATTAAATTTCAGCACTGCTTTTCACCCTCAATCTGATGGACAGACTGAGTGAACAATTCATAATTTGGAGGGCATGATTTGATCTTGTTCAATGGATTACCAAGTAAGTTGGGATCAATTTTTTTTTCCGTTGAGTTTTCTTATAATAACAGTTTCATTCTGGTATATAGATAATACCTTTTGATGCACTATATGGAATGTAGTATTGAACTACAACATTTTGGGATGAAGTAGGTGAACCAAACTTTATGGGACCATAATTATTAAAGGAAATGGATGAGAAGGTAAAAATTATTCAGCAACATATGAATACAACCTAGAGAAGGCAGAAAAGTTATGTAGATAAAAGGGGGAAAGATCTTTCATTTGAGGTTGGTGATCATGCTTTCCTTAAAATATCTCCACAGAAAAATGTTATGCATTTTGGTAAGAAAGGAAAGTTAAGTCCACGTTTCATTAGAACTTATGAAATCTTGAAGAAAGTTGAACTAGTTACCTATCGAGTAGCCTTGCCTCCAAGTTTATCCCAGGTACACAATGTGTTTCATGTTTTGATGTTAAGAAAGTATGTTTTGGATTCATATCATGTTTTGAGCCCTGAATTAGTTCAGTTGGAGGAGAAAATTTATTATGAGGAACAATCTATTCAAGTTTTAACCGTAGAGAGGAATTATTGTGGAACAAGGTAATTCACCAAGTTAAGGTTTTGTGGAGAAACCATATGATTAAAGAAGCAACATGAGAATCTGAAAATGCTATGGGGGAAAGATATCCTTATTTTTTTAACAAGTGAATAAAATTACGTGGATAAAATTTATAGAAGTGGGAGAATGTAAAAACCTAGGTATTGATAGAATAATTTGTTTTCATATTTATT
This sequence comes from Viscum album, assembly GCA_963277665.1. Lineage (NCBI taxonomy): Eukaryota > Viridiplantae > Streptophyta > Magnoliopsida > Santalales > Viscaceae > Viscum > Viscum album. The sequence continues at coordinate 452,614,008 of OY728166.1, read as the reverse complement.
GGTATTCTTGAATTAAATAGTTAAATTCATTATAAATACGTTAAGTATTTATAAAAATAAATAGTTTTAATTAACTTAAATTTGATTATATTTAATAGATTAATTTTAAAATTATTGAATTTTAATTTGAAAAAACTAATTTCATTTTTGAAATAATAATTTCAAAGTTAGTTTATGGTGAAATTTTGAGAATTTTCTGAAAAAGTTAATTTTTTGGTGAATAATAAAAGATACATTTTTTATAAGACATTATGTTTTGTGATATCCTCAAGACATAATTATGATATAAAATTTATTAAGCTTATGGAATGGATAGATTATGATATTATAATTTAAATATTGTACAAAAATAGTCCATAACATATAAATTAAAAATTATTTCATGATAAACATGAAAATTATTTTTTAGTGCTGCGCAGTGTTGGAAAAGTCAAAATTGGCATCTTATAGATAATAATTGAGTGATAAGAAGTCTTTGAAATAATTTTTTATTAAATATTATTTATTTATGATTATTTTTATTGATATTTTCTAATTTTATATTTATATTACATGAATCTTATCCAAATGCTTGTACAATGCTTACATAAGGCAAGAAAAGTCAAATTAACAAATTAAAGAAGCTGTCTTGACATGGATATGAGTAAATATACATAATGAATGAATATAAAATATTATAATGAACCTAATTAATTTATTTTTATGATATTAATTTATTTTTAATTTTTCTATATTAAATAATTATCTTTAATTCTTATGCAACACTGACACAATGCTTGTGCAAGCAGTAGAAAAATCAATAAAATGGTTTAAATTAAAATTATAAGAACCATTAAATGATCAATTTTTTAAAATATTAATGTATGGTTACTTTTAGAACAAAATTATCCTTGGATAAAATTTAGGACTTTTTTGAATCTACTTGTTTGACATTAAGTCCATTATAATATTTTATTTAAAAGAAAGTCAAACTGTTCACACTATAGTTTTTAATTGGTATAACTTTTTAAAATATAGCTTTATAGAAGATATATTCGACAATAAATAGTATCTATAAAGATAAAATATTTATATTTTTCCTGGATTTTTTTTTTAATTTTTTAGGAAACAAATAAATACCTTAAATAATTACACAACGATGATGCCATAATTAGTAAATTAATGAAAAAATAAAATAAATGACATTAAAAATATTAAAATAAATATAATTTGAGATAATTAAGATGATACATGAATTATATAGATAAATAAGACATTTATAAGATATAATAAAATATTTTTTTTGAATGTTAAACTTTGTTTTGATGTTTTTAAAGTCATATTAATAAATAGTTTTTTATTTGACAATAATGATTTTTTATGAATATAATATTTTATTAAATTATTTAAAAATAATAAAAATCTCAAATAAGACCAAAGGGGATAATATATTGTCAAAATTTTTCCCCCTTTGATTTATAGGACATTTGGAAGTCTTTGGACCTAAGATAGCCTTATTATATTTTAATATTTTAAGAAATTCCTCAAATGCCCCTCACCTCAATTATAAAAGGGAACTCCTTCTTTCACTTCATTTCAATACCTTGATCCTTCTAGATCGACCATAATCTGAAAAATTATTGTTTCATCATCCTTAGACACATTATAGTGTTTTTCTTCTCACCAAAAGACCTATTCCAAGTTCCTTAAGGAGGATCTCAAGGATACAATATTCAAGAGGTAAATTCCTCCTTTCTCTTTTAAATTCTTTCTCTCTTCTACCATATCCAAGACCCCTATCCAAAGTTTCATGATAATTATGGTATCATATATATACTAGAATTTTATTTTTTTACTAGAATATCCATCAATAAATCTATTCTCTTCTCCTTTTATTCTTAAAAATAAAAACATCATCCATGGTATGTCAATTCACCGCCTTCATGGACGATGAGTTTTCATTTCCATTTACCGCATACATGTAAAGTTTAAATTCAATAATAATTTTTTAAAATTACCTAAATATATATATGGTCTCACTTCGAGAGTACTATTTCCATTTTAAAAGAAAATTCATAATGAACCGACCATGAAACTTTAAAACGAACACACCCAAAGCAATGAAAATAATGAAATATTATTAATAAATGGGTGGAAAGATGTCATAAAAATATCATTTAAGGTATTATAAATGTGGATATATTCCTGGAAAAAATTAATAATACTCTTTAGAACATTTTACAGGAGGTTTGGATGTATTTTAAGGAAGTTTAACCTGAGGTAAGGTACTTTAAATTTCCTCTTTTAATCTTTTCTTTTTACAAAATTCAAAAATAATGTTTTTAAACTCATTCGGCATGAACAGAATTTCACACTTTCATGTTGATTTAATATTTTTAATCTTACTTTACATGTTTATATGGTTACTTTTTAAGAATTTTTTTCCATTGTACGTGCGGAATTTTTCAAAATGAGTGATTTTCAAATGGAAAGTTTATTTTCTTCAAAGAGTGTTTTATGATGCAAGATTTTATAATTTATGTTGATGTTATGGGTTTTGGACATTTTTTATGATAAAGGGTGTTTCCTTTATAAACCAATGATAGGTGGTTCCATGATAAATCAAGGATGGGTGGTTACGTTATTAACCAATGATGGGTGGATCTATGATAAACCAATGATGGGTGGTTACATTATAACCTCCAATGCATTGGGTACTCTAGAGTTGGAGGTTAGCCATATTGGTTACTAAATTTGTAAGAGTGATATGGAAAATTATTTCCTAAGTTACCTACTTATATCTTATATGTTTTCTTATGAGTTTTCATAAAAATCATTTGATTTTCAAAATGTAAGATGATGATATTTTTGAAAAGATGATTCATTTTTGAGGTAAAAAGGTATGTTTAAGAGAAAATGTTTTTATGTATTTTCACTGGACTAAATATTTCCTTTATTTTATGTCCCTTACTAATCTTAAATGATTATCCCAAGTTTTATAATGTTTTTCACATGATTTAAGTGAGACTAGAGACAATGATGAGATCAAGGGGAAAATTGTGATGGTTTTTCATGAATAGAAAACATGTTTAATTTTAAAGACATTTGTTTTATGAAAAAAATGGATATTGTATATATTTTTCCACCTATAATTTATGTGTTAACCTTGTATGAGTTAGTCTTAATTCTCTAAAAATGTAAACATAAAATATATTTGGGAAAATAAATTTATTTCTAGTTTTAAAATAACTAGAATATGTAAAGTTTAACGTCGATTCCTTATACACAAAAAGTTTGATTTCATGTTTGCTTGCTGGTTTAATGATGAACTCTTTGATGAAATCCACTACCATGAATTATTTCTTTTCATATCATTACCTCCATACTGAATTTGAGCTTGTTCTAGAACTATATTTCTAAAAGTAAAAAATGGGGGGTAATAGAGCATGAGAAGTCAATAAAAATGAATATTAATTAAAGGAGGAGAGGAAAAAAATAGAGCAACATAAAATTAGGGATGGTATTAAAAGTTTTGGATAAGTTGATAAAAATGAACTTTCTTTTGGTCCTATGGTCCAGTAATTGGATAATAATTAAATCAATTATTAATATTTAAAATTACACATCCAAAATGTAAAGTGATCACAAAACTAAAAATAAAATTTTATATACTATATTGGATATAGTTAATGTTGATGCATAAATATGTAGGAGTTCTCTAATTTTACAAAATAATAACTTATCCATTTTTAAACACACACACACACACATAGACACACACACTCAAACATGCAAACATACTATTGTAGTTGTAATACCCTGTATATATATATAGGTTTCATAATTTAGAGGGATTTTGAGTTTTGAACTATTGGAGGGGATTGATTTTTAACTGAGGTTTAGAATGACGTTCTGAGAGTTTGAGAACCTCAAATGAGTGTTTTTGGACATGGGATTGGGATTGGAAAGTAGATCTGGATCTTGTGAGATAATTAAAGAGGGGATGGGGTGGCTGTTGCAAAACCACAACATACTACTGACCAGCCGATGGCCTCTATTAGCAAGCCAGTGGGATTTTAAAGGGAAATATTATAACTTTACCCCTCAGGTTTTTAGAGGGGGTGATCCCTTTTTCCTCTCCTATTTTCACGCACCAGGGGAATCCAATCCTCCCTCCTCTCACCTTGAAGACACCTTGATCTTAAGGTGTTTTTTGACTTTTTTAGCGATTCGAGGTTAGTTCTGTCCTCCATAATGGAGATAATTAAAGTATAAAGACATAAATTTCTAACCATTTCTTTCTTGTTTCTATTTCTCTATGTTCACTCCTTCATCATTAAATTCCATTACACCATATTAAATGATAATATCATTTTCATTATCATAATTATATTAAGTGCAAGTGTATAATGATTCTAGAATATAAGGCAAGAGATCTCTCTGTACCACATTTTTCCTTTGGGTTATGACCTTTCTCTCTCTAACCCACATCATCTCTCTCTTTAATGTTATGGAATGATTTTGAATTATGTATATATTTATCTTACATATATAATTAGATTATCCCCTTTCTTTGATGAGGTAATACGCACCTTAAGTTCATTTATCAAATGACTTATTTAAAATCAAACCTGATTAAGGTGAAATTTTCTATCCCTTAATTATTTTATGCAACGATCATTTAAAGTTTTTACACTCATTAATGATTTAATTAAATAAAGGAATATTTTAGGTATAACCATTCTTTTTTACCTTTGGTTTTCAAATAAAACACCATAATTATTCTTTCTCTAAAATTCTTTACTTGATTCCTTAAAATACCATTTTGAAAGTTCATTTATATACCAAAGTCTCTACCATTTCTCATGATTTTAATTAAAAAAACACCATATTTTGAGATATATTCCTATTTAATCATATATAAATGTCTAGAATATTTAATTCCTTCTTTGATTTTGAATATTTATAAAATCTACTTTGATTATGATATGAGGTAAGATTATGAAATCCATTTCTTTTCATAGATAATTATTATTTTTATGACTTATGATTAATTTAATTTTGTGGCACACATAATCATGTACATGTTATTATGGGTGGGCCTAGATAGTTCTCTGATGCATTGAGTAATGTTTTTGTCTCATGAGATAGTATATATGAGATTAGGGAGTGAACCTAACACATTATTAGACTCTATCCACCATGTGATGGTGTCTTGTAAGTTAGACTTGACTTATGCTTATGTTATGTTTTATGTTGATTACATTTTCCTATGTTGCCATGATCTTATGATTTCATGTTCTTTAGGTTATTCTCCCATATGATTATCCATTAACCCTATTGTAACGACCTAATCTTTTTGAGTAGTATATTAACTTACTCTTAATGATTTAATAAGATGTTAATGGTTAATGCAGAAAGAGGAGTCGATGACTTCATCCAGTAGACTCGAACCTTATGAAGCCCACTTATCAGAGCTTGGGAAGGAGGTAACATCTGTGGGCTTCGCTTTGGACCAAGCCCAAGCCGAACTCCAGCGTGTCAAGTTTGAACAGAAATGCCTGCGGGAGAAGTTCAAGTTAGTAGAGATTACTACTAGGGCAATGTTATCTGAGCCTTCCTCAGATTCTCTCACCATAGCACACCTTACACTTAGGTCATATTCCGGTGTTATAAGGGGTTATGTGATGAGACCCTAGCCTCTTTGTGTAATCCTTTGGGATGAATGAATTGAGATTTATTCCTTTAGTGATGTTTGTGAAATTTCAAATGTCCGGATAATTTTAGGATGTATTTTATTGATGAATTTTGGAAAAAGGATATTTTAAAATATTTATGTAAACCCTAAATAATTAATGATGTGTAATGATTTTCCAAAAATGGTCTTCTACAAAAGCGTTCAGTAAGGAATTTGGAGTCTAATAAGATCAACTTAATTTTTGATGAATAGTAAATTATGAATAGTGATTTTACGCTTAGGATTAGTAATGTGACCAAATGGATTAGTAATTTCACTCAAAGAAAGTTTTAATATAATTTAGACACCTAGATTAAGTAATGTGATACGATAAAATGGGTAAATAACGGTTTCATAAATTATTATCCAAATATTAGTTTTTTCGGATGAATAGTGTTTTTTAATTAAAAATTTAATTAAAAATAATTAGAAAATTATTTTTATAAAAAAGACTATTTTTGAACTCAGAGCATCGATATTATGTTATGGAAATTTTTGAGGATTTTTCTGGAAAAAATGAATTATCGATGAATAGTGTTTTTATTTAAAAATTAAATTAAAAATACTTAGAAAATTATTTTTATAAAATGGAGTTCATAAATGTAATTAGAGCATCGATATTTGGTTAAAGTGAAATTTTGGGATTTTTCTGAGAAAGATGAATTTTTCAGTGAATAGTAAAAATGCAGTTTTAGGGTTTCGGTATGTTTAATGACATCATAGCTGTGTCATGATGATGTCATGAGATATTTTAAGGGTTGGCCGGCCAAGGGTGATGAATTATTATTTTGGGGGCCCCATGTGGCCTAACTCCAAGGTAAATGCCAAGGGAGAGCACATGGTTTTGAGAAAAGCACTTGTGAGGTGTCCCTTGGTCATTAATGCCTTATCCCCTCACTTTCCCTATAAATACCCACCCTTTACTCCTTTAGTTTTCACTCCCAACTCTCCCCCAACGAAGTTCTGGTCTCCTTACCTCTCAAGGAGTCCTCCCAAGGTTCCCCCAAGCTCTCAAGGTCAAAACCTTTGAGTTTTAAGAGTTACGTTTTAAGGTAAGGGATCCGACCTCTCTCTTTCTTTTCATGTAATCTCTTTTATGTCATTCCTTTTATGCTCCATGTTATTATGTGAGAGGATGTTCTTTTATATTCCTCTTACTTCCCTTTTAATGTTTATAGGGTGATATATCCCCTCTTACTCTCATCATTTCGTTTTATGAAATTTTAAGTGACGCCGTTAGGCTGCCGAATTTTTAAGGGATTCTTTCACCCTTCTCAATTTTCAAGTTCTATTTTCATGTCAATTCTTTCAAGTTTTTTTTATTATGTTGGGTTATGATCTCTATATCTATAATACTGATCTCTTATGATCATATGAGGAGAGACCCTATTTGATCTTGTCAAATCTTTTTTTATTGAAGTTTAAGTGACGCCGTTAGGTTGCCAAATTTTTATAAGAGAAATCTTATTTTTGTCTTACTTCCATGTTTTTCATTTCAAATGGTATGTCCTTAAAATTTTATTACCATGATTCATATCCCTTATATTCTATTCCCCTACTGTTTTATGGATCATTTATGAGTGAGTGACCCATGTTACCTCTCTTTTAAATTTCTTCTAAAACCTTGTAACATAGCTGTTATGCTGCAGAATTTTCGTCTCAAAATGCCTCTCTCTTTTCTCAAAATTATTTTATGTTATAAAGTGAATACTCAAAGCTCTTATTTCTACAATGGTATTCACATATATATCAAAATGTCCTATTTTAAATTCTGGGATTTACATACATGAAACCCACTTCCCCTTTCTGTGGGTTTAAAGTGACATAAAGATCATGTCTTTAAAGCAGTTTTTAAAACGTTATGATTATGAAATGAAACCCATTTCTTTTATGTTATATGGGTTGTTTATGAAATGATTGATGATGATATATGTGGCTCACATGATAATAAAGGAAAATTTAAGGGTGTGCCCTGATAGCGCTCCAATGCATTGGGTAAAGACTTAATCTCTAGAGATGACCATTTTAACGACGCCTTGGTGAATAACCTTGGTAATTTTTAACGACACCTTGGGGATGGACCTTGGTGAAACGAAACGATTTTAAATATTAAATGTTGTAGCCACATCTTCAAGTTATGAAAAAATGTTATTTTTATTATGATGTATCTCATGATTTCTTTCTCATGCCTTAAAGTTCTTTTCATGTCCTTATTGAAGTATCTCAAGTTCACTTGTAAAATGTTTCTCTTGTTTCCCTTACTAGGCCTTCTGCTCACCCTTTCTTTTGATGTATGTCCCCAGGTTATGAGATGCAGTAATGAAACTAGGATGAACTTAAGGATAATCCTTTCAAGTGTTTAAGAAGAATGTTCTATGTTGTTTTCATGTATTATTTTCCTTGTTTCCAAGACACTAAACCTTAAAGATCCTCAGTTCCGTGTAATGAAATGAAATTTTATGTTATAAAAAGATGGGATGCTATAGTTGGTATCAAAGGATGGTTTAGTTATTTGTGGAAATTAGGATATAAAATCTTTAGGAAGAACCCTATAGAAAAGTTTAAATATAGGAAAACTTCCTAGTATTTTGGTAAGTATTGAGAAAGTGGTTTATCGAACAAATACATCCCTGTCTGGATACGAGCAGGCAGAGGCGGCTCTGGAACAGATGTACATAGGGGTAAAACCCGAAAACACCACTTTGAGCTAGAATCGAACGGGAACTGGTGCACGATAATGGGCCTTGCTGCACTCTTGGTTACGACACTCCTGGGGGATATGTTTGGTTAATCACAAGCTTTTTATGAATCATTATAAAGGAATTATAGAGAAGTGTAATTGTCTAAGCATGAAGTCTTAGTTAAAAGATTCATAAATGAAATAAGTTTCTTACTAAGGTTTTATTCTTTTAGAAAATGGCGGGCAATAGGAGGAACCGTGCCGATGGTGACCGCAATGCACCATGTACTGACGGACCTCCGATGGAAGCAGGAATGGAAACATTCATGCGAATGATGAACCAACTGACTCAAGTTATGAGTAATAACTTGAATCAAGCTGAGAGGTTGACCTCACCATGAAGGGGACAACACTCTGTTGAGTCCTTCATGCGTCAACGACCACCATCATTCAGTGGATCTACTGACCCTTTGGTTTCGGAACAATGGATAAGCTCCATTGAAAAGATATTTTCTGTACTCCTTTGTTCGGAACAAGAAAAAGTCACCCTTACTGTTTATCGCCTAGATGGAGAAGCTGACCAGTGGTGGTCACTAGTCAAAAACACGAATCCTAGAGGAGAGATGGAAGCTATGGAGTGGGAAGAATTCCGGGGAATATTCTTTAACAAGTATTTCCCTCGTTCAATGAGAACGAGAATGGAGAAAGAGTTTCTCGAGCTAAAGCAGAAAGAGAACGAATCTGTTGGAAGCTATGAGATGAACTTCACCCGACTTTCACGATATACCTCTAGCTTTGTCATGGATCCAAGTGGGAAGGTTGATAGATTTTTCGGTGGGCTGAGACCTCATCTGTGGAAGAATTTAGCCAACCGAGACTATGATAGCTATGAGGAGATTGTGCGGAGTGCAATGAAAGTCGAGCTGGAGTTTGGTGAGGCGCAATGGTCTCATAAATCAAATGAAAAGAAGATATCTTTGGAGCCCAGTTTAGGGAAGACTTTTGACCAGGGAAGAGGTGGGAAGAAAATGAAACTTACCACATGCAATAAATGTGGGAAGAACTATATGGGGAACTGCTTGAACAGAAGTGGAAAGTGCTACAAGTGTGGAATAGGAGGCCATATTGCTCGGAATTGTCGTAGTGAGGAGAAGCCTCAACTCCCCAACACTAACGACAGAGGAAAGATGGTTCTGGCCCTACCCGAAGTCACATGCTTCAAGTGTGGACAGCTTGGGCACTTTTCTAATCAATGTCCAAATCCGAGGGCGGTGGAGGGGAATCACCATCAACCTCAGCAGAGGCCAAGGGAGAAAGGTCGTGCTTTCTCTATCACAACAACTGAAGTTGAAGTTCCGAACGATGTGGTAGCAGGTACTCTTGTCGTCCTCTCAAAACTAGCAAGTACTTTATTTGATTCTGGTTCTACGCATTCCTTTATTTCCTCCAAGTTTGCAAAGAATATAAAATCAATCCCGGAATTGCTTGAGGTAGAGTTGTCAGTCAAGACTCCAAGTGGGATTATCCATGCATCAACAGTGTTTAGAGACTCTAGTGTTTACTTTAGTGAGCACAATATTATCGCAAATATAGTAGTCATTCCCATGTTGGAATTCGACGTTATACTAGGGATGGACTGGCTCTCAAAGTATAATGCTAGAATCAAATGCAGAAGTAAGGAAATCTCAGTAGTCTTGAATAAACAGCCTACAGTTATCTTCCAAGGAGAGATATCCCAAACTGATCCCTATCTAGAAGCACCTCCTATAGATTTCTTTATGTAGTTAATCGGTGATGATGAAGAAGGAAAAGGGAGCATACCAATAGAAGATGTTCCAATTGTTCAGGAATACATGGATGTATTTCCTGAGGAGTTACCTGGACCTCCCCCCGAAAGAGAGGTAGATTTATCCATTGAACTCATACCTGGGTCTCAACCGATATCAAAGACTCCGTATAGAATGGCAAATGTGGAGCTAGAAGAGTTAAAGAAGCAACTCCAAGACTTGTTGGAGAAGGGGTTTATCCGTCTGAGTGTGTCTCCTTGGGGAGCACCAGTTCTCTTTGTGAAGAAGAAGGATGGATCAATGCGGCTATGCATTGATTATAGAGAACTGAACGGGATCACAGTGAAGAACAAATACCCTCTTTCAAGAATTGATGATTTATTTGACCAACTTCGTGGGGCTCAATTCTTCTCCAAGATTGACCTTCGATCTGGTTATCATCAACTGAGGGTGAAGAAGGAAGATATTCCAAAGACTGCCTTCCGATCAAGATATGGTCATTATGAGTTTACTGTTATGCCCTTCGTCTTGACTAATGCTCCCGCTATTTTCATGGATTTGATGAATAGAGTCTTTAAGGACTACCTTGATAAATTTGTGGTAGTTTTTATTGATGATATTTTGATATATTCAAAAAGTCGTGAGGAGCATGAAGATCATCTGAGGGTTATTTTGAAAACTCTACGGAAGGAGAGGCTCTTTGGAAAGTTCAGCAAGTGTGAGTTTTGGTTACAACATGTGTCTTTCTTGGGGCACATCGTAACCAATGAAGGAATCTCGGTTGACCCTGCAAAGAAAATGGTTGTGGAGGAGTGGACTCAACCCACAACAGTAATTGAGATTCATAGTTTCCTTGGTTTAGCGAGATATTATAGGAGGTTTGTGAAAAACTTTTCACGGCTTTCTAATCCACTAACCAAGTTGACTCGAAAAGGGGTTAAGTTCATCTGGACAAAGGAATGCAAGGAAAGTTTCCAAGAGATGAAGAAGAGATTGGTTACGACACCTGTGTTAACACTACCCTCTATCGGAGAAGGATTCGTTATTTTTAGCAATGCATCTCTGAAAGGGCTTGGGTGCGTCCTCATGCAAAATGACAAGGTAATTGCTTATGCATCTCGACAGTTGAAGATTCATGAGCAGAATTATCCTACGCATGATCTAGAGATGGCGGCAGTTGTTTTTGCTCTAAAGATATGGAGGCACTATCTTTATGGGGAGAAATGTGATATATACACTGACCACCAAAGTCTAAAGTATATTTTCACACAGAAAGAATTGAACATGAGACAAAGGAGATGGTTGGAGCTTATTAAAGACTATGATTGTTCAATTCATTATCACCCCAGAAGAGCAAACAAAGTCGCGAATGCGTTAAGCAGGAAAGATCCTGTTGTTCTGGCAACAATGAGGATCCTAGGAGATCCCTTGATTAAAGATCTAGTAAAACTGGACATGGGAATTATAAGGAAAGGGACATCATTAACCCTATCCCAAATGATTTCTCAACCTTCATTACTAGAGAAGATCAAGAAGGCTCAAAAAGAAGATCCTTTGCTGCAGGAGAAGTTGGAGGCTATAAAAGATGGGAAGTTCCCTGATTTCAATATTGATCAAGAAGATGTATTGAAATTTCGTACAAGACTATGTGTTCCATATATTCTGGAGATAAAGAAAGAAATGATGGATGAAGCTCATAGCTCTACTTTCTCTATACATCCGGGAAGCACTAAGATGTATAGAGACCTTCATGATCATTATTGGTGGGATAACATGAAGAGGGAGATTGCTGATTACACTACAAGGTGCCTGGTGTGTCAGCAAGTAAAGGCAGAAAGACAACTTCCTAAGGGGGTATTACAACCGCTACCCATACCAGTATGGAAGTGGGATAATATCACTATGGAATTTGTAACTGGTCTCCCAAAAACATCCAAAGGAAACAATGCGATATGAGTTATTGTGGACCGTCTCACCAAGAAAGCCCATTTTATCTCTATTCGGGAAGATTTCTCTCTGGATCAGCTTGCCAAGATATACATGAAGGAAGTGGTAAGGCTGCATGGGGTACCACTATCCATCATGTCTGATCGTGACCCAAGATTCACATCAAAATTCCGGAGAAGTCTTCAACATGCTCTGAATACTGAATTGAATTTTAGTATGGCCTATCACCCTCAAACTGATGGACAATCTTAAAGGACTATTCAGACACTCGAAGACATGCTGAGATTATGCTCAATGGAATTTAAAGGTGGATGGGATCAACACCTCCCATTAGTTGAGTTCTCCTATAACGACAACTTCCATTCGAGTATTCAGATGGCACCCTATGAAGCTCTGTATGGAAAGCGATGTAGAACTCCTACTTGTTGGGATGAAACTGGTGAGAGAAAGCTTCTTGGGCCTGATCTTGTGCAAGAGATGACAGAACAGGTTCATGCCATCGAACAACACATAAAGGCTGCTCAGAGTCGGCAGAAGAGCTATGCTGACAATCGTCGAAGGGACTTGGAGTTTGGTGTTGGTGATAAAGTCTTCATTCGAATTTCTCCCTGGAAGAGAGTCATGCAGTTTGTGAAGAAAGGGAAGCTCAACCCTAGGTACATTGGCCCCTATGAAATCCTTGATCTCATAGGAGCAGTGGCCTATCGTCTAGCACTTCCACCGAACCTAGCTCAAGTTCATGATGTCTTCCATGTATCTCTCTTGAGGAAGTACATACCCGACCCTTCGCATGTACTGAACCCAGAGGTGGTACAACTGGAACATGACCTCTCTTATGAGGAGCAGCCAGTGGTGATCTTGGACCGTAGAGACAAGGTCCTACAAAACAAGACTACCCACCTTGTGAAAGTGTTATGGAGGAATCATAAATATGAAGAAGCAACTTGGGAGATTGAGGAAACAATGAAGAAAAAGTACCCTCACCTTTTCGACTAGGCCTCAAGTATAAATTTCAGGGACGAAATTTCTTAAGGGGGGAAGAATGTAACGACCCAATCTTTTTGAGTAGTATATTAACTTACTCTTAATGATTTAATAAGATGTTAATGGTTAATGCAGAAAGAGGAGTCGATGGCTTCATCTAGTAGACTCGAACCTTATGAAGCCCACTTATCAGAGCTTGGGAAGGAGGTAGAATCTGTGGGCTTCGCTTTGGACCAAGCCCAAACCGAACTCCAGCGTGTCAAGCTTGAACGGAAACGCCTGCAGGAGAAGTTCAAGTTAGTAGAGATTACTACTAGGGAAATGTTATCTGAGCCTCCCTAAGATTCTCTCACCATAGCACACCTTACACTTAGGTCATATGCCGGTGTTATAAGGGGTTATGTGATGAGACCCTAGCCTCTTTGTGTAATCCTTTGGGATGAATGAATTGAGATTTATTCCTTTAGTGATGTTTGTGAAATTTCAAATGTCCGGATAATTTTAGGATGTATTTTGTTGATGAATTTTGGAAAAAGGATATTTTAAAATATTTATGTAAACCCTAAATAATTAATGATGTGTAATGATTTTCAAAAAATGGTCTTCTACAAAAGTGTTCAGTAAGGAATTTGGAGTCTAATAAGATCAACTTAATTTTTGATGAATAGTAAATTATGAATAGTGATTTTATGCTTAGGATTAGTAATGTGACCAAATGGATTAGTAATTTCACTCAAAGAAAGTTTTAATATAATTTAGACACCTAGATTAAGTAATGTGATACGATAAAATGGGTAAATAACGGTTTCATAAATTATTAGCCAAGTATTAGTTTTTTCGAATGAATAGTGTTTTTTAATTAAAAATTTAATTAAAAATAATTAGAAAATTATTTTTATAAAAATGACTTTATTTTTGAACTCAGAGCATCGATATTATGTTATGGTAATTTTTGAGGATTTTTCTGGAAAAAATGAATTATCGATGAATAGTGTTTTTATTTAAAAATTAAATTAAAAATACTTAGAAAATTATTTTTATAAAATGGAGTTCATAAATGTAATTAGAGCATCGATATTTGGTTAAGGTGAAATTTTGGGATTTTTCCGAGAAAGATGAATTTTTCAGTGAATAGTAAAAATGCAGTTTTAGGGTTTCAGTATGTTTAATGACATCATAGCTGTTTCATGATGATGTCATGAGATATTTTAAGGGTTGGCTGGCCAAGGGTGATGAATTATTGTTTTGGGGGCCCCATGTGGCCTAACTCCATGGTAAATGCCAAGGGAGAGCACATGGTTTTGAGAAAAGCACTTGTGAGGTGTCCCTTGTCCCCTCACTTTCCGTATAAATACCCACCCTTTCCTCCTTTAGTTTTCACTCCCAACTCTCCCCCAACGAAGTTATGGTCTCTTTACCTCCCAAGGAGTCCTCCCAAGGTGCCCCCAAACTCTCAAGGTCCAAACCTTTGAGTTTTAAGAGTTACGTTTTAAGGTAAGGGATCTGACCTCTCTCTTTCTTTTCATGTAATCTCTTTTATGTCATTCCTTTTATGATCCATGTTTTTATGTGATAGGATGTTCTTTTATATTCCTCTTACTTCCCTTTTAATGTTTATATGGTGAGATATCCCCTCTTACTCTCATCATTTCGTTTTATGAAAGTTTAAGTGACGCCGTTAGGCTGTCGAATTTTTAAGGGATTCTTTCACCCTTCTCATTTTTCAAGTTCTATTTTCATGTCAAGTCTTTCAAGTTCCTTTTTATTATGTTGGGGTATGATCTCTATATCTATAATACTGATCTATTATGATCATATGAGGAGAGACCCTATTTGATCTTGTCAAATCATTTTTTATTGAAGTTTAAGTGACGCCGTTAGGCTGCCAAATTTTTATAAGAGAAATCTTATTTTTGTCTTACTTCCATGTTTTTCATTTCAAATGGTATGTCCTTAAAATTTCATTACCATGATTCATATCCCTTATATTCTATTCCCCTACTATTTTATGGATCATTTATGAGTGAGTGACCCATGTTCCCTCTCTTTTAAATGTCTTCTAAAACCTTGTAGCATAGCCGTTATGCTGCAGAATTTTCATCTCAAAATGCCTCTCTCTTTTCTCAAAATTATTTTATGTTATAAAGTGAATACTCAAATCTCTTATTTCTATAAGGGTATTCACATATATATCAAAATGTCCTATTTTAAATTTTGGGATTTACATACATGAAACCCACTTCCCCTTTCCGTGGGTTTAAAGTGACATAAAGATCTTGTCTTTAAAGCAGTTTTTAAAACGTTATGATTATGAAATGAAACCCATTTCTTTTATGCTATATGGGTTTTTTATGAAATGATTGATGATGATATATGTGGCTCACATTATAATAAAGGAAAATTTAAGGGTGCGCCCTGATAGCGCTCCAATGCATTGGGTAAAGACTTAATCTCTAGAGATGACCATTTTAACGACGCCTTGGTGAATAACCTTGGTAATTTTTAACGACACCTTGGGGATGGACCTTGGTGAAACGAAACGATTGTCAATATTAAATGTTGTAGCCACATATTCAAGTTATGAAAAATTTTTATTTTTATTATGATGTATCTCATGATTTCTTTCTCATGACTTAAAGTTCTTTTCATGTCCTTATTGAAGTATCTCAAGTTCACTTGTAAAATGTTTCTCTTGTTTCCCTTACTGGGCCTTCTGCTCACCCTTTCTTTTGATGTATGTCCCCAGGTTATGAGATGCAGTAATGAAGCTAGGATGAAATTAAGGAGAATCCTTTCAAGTGTTTAAGAAGAATGTTCTATGTTGTTTTCATGTATTATGTTCCTTGTTTCCAAGACACTAAACCTTAAAGATCCTCAGCTCCGTGTAGTGAAATGAAAGTTTATGTTATAAAAAGACGGGATGCTATACCTATCATTTATAATATCATGTTATTCCTTTTGACTCATATTATATGCTTCATTATCATGTTTTTTCCCTTATTAGGATTTTAGATCACCCCATTTTTATGTATTTCCCAGGTTATCCTAGGTAGTTTTAGGAGATCAAGGGGATTTAAGAGATCATTATAAAGATTAAAATATTTTTTTTGTGTATTATTTTCTTTTTGATATATTGTGAACTTAGTATTCTAAATACACTAGGTCTCACTATCTTTAGGTTGTGTTTATTAGATGTTTGTATTAAAAATCATGTAATAATATATGTAAAGGATTGGGTTGCTATAGTTGGTATTCGAGCAAGGTCTAGTTATTTTTGGGGATTAGTAATAGAATAATTTAGTGATAACCCTAGGGATAAGTCTAAGTACATAAGAATATTCTAAAATTTTGGTGAAATATATAATGAGTGGTTTCCAAGAAATTATATCCCTATCTAGATACTACAAGTGGATGTGAATTTGGAACAGTTGTACCTAGGGGTAATAACCTTGAAAAGGGAACATTGATTATTAACTATATCTTCACCTAGTGCATGAAAAATAGGCCTTTCTACACACCTAGATTGATAATCTTAAGGGATATGTTTTTGAAAACTCACAAACTCTTTAAAAACCATTATGAAGAACTTTAATGGATTATTAGGTTAGAAAACTAATAGAAAAATTATAATGAAAAACCTATATTGAAACCTAAAAACTTGTAAGTTAGGATATAATTTTCATTTATAATTTATTACTTCTATGTTTATAGTTTCCCTTTTTACATAATTTTTAGTTCGAGTATTCTCATCCTTTTTTTATTTTAGTTAATGGTGGAAAATAGGAGGAACCGTTCCAACAACCAACATGACATGTAATGTGATGATTTCCCTAATGACATGCCTAAACTTATGGGATTGGGAGTTAAGAACTTCATTGAAATACTAGATCAATTGACTCAAGTTATGAATAATAACTTGAATCATGTGGAATACCCTCTTTCTCCTAATAAATATGAAGTTGTGGTTAAATACCTTATGTGGTAAATTCCTCCTTCCTATTATAGATATTATGATCCACTCATCACAGAATAATGGATTAATGCCATTGAGAAGATATTCTCTATCCTCCAATTCTCAGAATAAGATAAAGTCATGCTAGCTATCTATTATCTTGAAGGGGTAGCTTATCAGTGGTGGAAACTGATGAAGAACATGAAGTTCAAAGAGGAAATTGATTCCATGGAATGGGAAGAATTCAATAAAATATTTTATAGTAAATATTTTCCATGAACTCTCCATCTTAAAATAGAGATGGATTTCCTCAGACTAAAGAAAAAGGAAGACGAGTCTATCAGGACTGATGATGAAAAATTAACAATGATTACATGATAAACCTCCAACTTCGATATCAACAAAGAAATTAAGGTGGACTACTTATTTAGTGTATTAAAGCCGAGTCTATGAAAATATTTGGATATTCGGGACTTTGGTAGTTATGAAGTGATTGTCCATTGTTTCCTTATAGTTGAGATGGAGACTAATGACTCTCAGTGGTTTCATGGTCCTAGAGATAAAAAGCGTAAAATGGTTTTTTCTTCAGGAGGATCAAAGGATAAATATCACGGAGGAAAGAAAACTCAACATCTCATGTGTAAAAAATGTGGTAAGAAGATTCCTAAAAACTATCTCAAGGGAATCAAGAGATTCTTAAAATGTGGAAAAGAGGGGGATCATGATAATAAATTCCAATGAGAGATGAATACACCCACTAATTCAATAGAAGAAAATAATGTTCAGATAAACACTTAGCATGTAGTCTAGTGTTTCAACTATAAGGAACATGAGAATTATGCGAACCAATTCACTAATCTAATGGTTGTTGGATATAATCAACAAAAAAAACCTCTAAGGACTAAAGATAAAGGAAGGGAATATGATATCACTACTACTGAGGTGGATCCCATTAAAGATGTGGTGATATATACATTGGTTACTCATTCAATAATAGAGAATGTAATTTTTGATTCTGGTTTTACACATTCATTCATATCATGAAAGTTTAATATAACTATTCAAAAATCGGCTCAAAACATGGGGGTTGAGTTATATGTGAGAATAAAAAATGATAAAATTACTAAATCTTAACTATATAACTCCTCCCTAGTTAATATTTCTAGACCAAACCTCCCATAATACCTTGTCATACTTCCTTTGGTGAAGTTTGATGCTATATTGGGAATGTATTGACTATCCTTGTATAAATCCAACACAAACTGTCGGGAGAGGGATATCACTCTTCATATCACAAGTCATCCTTTAATTTTGTACAAGTTTAAGGAGGAGGATGAATCTCATTTGGAACTTTCTTATCAAGTGTGGATATTAATTTCTTATGAGAAAATATATCTTTACCAAATGATCAAGACAAAGGATAGAATCATGCTCGAAAACATTCCCATTCTAAGGGATTATACTAATGCATTCCTTAAAGAATTTTCCTATCTTCCTATTGACTGATAGGTTGAGTTATCAATTGAACTTATACCTAGATATCTACCCATATCCAATACTCCTTATATAATGACCCCCATTGAGTTGGGAGAACTAAATAAGAAGTTACGAGAGAATCTAGAAAAAGGTTTTATATGCCTGAGTGCTTCATTGTGGGGTGTGCCAGTCCTATTCATCAAGAGGGATGGGTTAATGTTCCTCTATATTGATTATCATGAACTCAAAAAAATCACGACAAAGAATAAGTATCCATGAAAATGGATAAATGACTTATTTGATCAACTATGCAGGGCCCAATATTTCTCTAAGGTGGAATTTCGGTTGGGATATCACCAATTATGGTTTAAGAAGGAAGATATTCCCAAAACTATATTTAGAACAAGGTAACGACACTCTGAGTTCATAGTTATTCCCTTAAAACTCACTAATTCTCCAACAATCCTAATAGACTTAATGAATAGAGTATTTAGATATTACCATGATAAATTTGTGGTATTATTTATAGATGATATTCTTATATAATCCAATATCAAGGAGGAGCATGAGAAACATTTGAATAATGTGATAAAGACTTTGTGAAGGTAGAATCTATATACCAAGTATAGTAAATGTGAGTTCTATATGGAGGAAGTAACCTTCTTGGGGAATGGTATCACTAGTAAAGAGAAATCTATGGACCCTTTAAGACAAAGGCAATTAAGGAGTGGCCTAAACTAAAATTTATAATGGATATTAGTAGTTTTCTTAGAATACTAGGGTATTATCAGTGATTTTTTAGAAACATATAATGATTTTCAAACCCACTAACCAAGATAAATTAGAATGGGGTAAAGTTTTTTTGAACTGATAAATACAAAGAGAGCTTCAAGGAATTGAAAAAAGGATTATCATAGCATATATATTTACACTGCCTTTAAGTGGGGAACTTTTCATGTTATAAAATGATCGCAAAAAAGTGATAGTATATGCCTCAATGTAGTTGAAAGTTCATGAGCATAACTATCCAACACATGATATGGAGTTGGATGTAGTAATCTTCACATTGAAAATATGGAGACATTATATCTATAGGGAGAAGTGTGAAATAGATATGGATTATAATATCCCTAAATATATATTCACATAGATAGAGATTAATATGGGCCAATGAATATGGTTAGAGTTGACCAAGGACCATGACTTCTCAATCCATTACTATCCTTGGAAAGAAAATAAAGTGATAGATTCTCTAAATATAAAGGATCCAAAAACCTTATAAATGATGAGAATTGAGAAGGATATAATCTTTTTATACTTACAAAGGATAGACATGAGGATCATAAAGGAAGGAAAATCATCATTCATTTCTCAAATGATTGATCAACCACCCCTTTTGTTGAAGACAAAGGATACTCAAAGAGATGATGTGGAAATATAAAAGAATATAAAAGATATAAGAAATAGGTAATACTCATAGTTCAAAATTGATGAAGGAGTTTTAATATTCAGGTCATGACTTTGTGCACTATCAAATCCTTAAATAAAGGAGTTGTTTAATAATACACATAACTCAACCTTCTCCATCCATCTAGGGATCATGAAGATGTATCGAGATCTCCAAGAGCACTATTGGTGGGAAAATATGAAGAAGGAGATCACAAAATATACATCAAAATTCCCAGTATGTTAGAAGGTGAAGGCTGTAAGGGAAAAAATCTAAGGGGATGATGGAATCATTACTCATACCTATATGGAAATGGGAAAAAATCACTATGGTCTTTGTCACTGGTATTCTGAAGACATCAAGTGGAAATAATGTTATATGGGTTTTGGTGGATCATCTTACAAATACTACTCATTTTATTATAATTTTAGAGGACTTCTCACTCAATTAACTTAAAAAAATATACATTAGGGAAGTAATAAGGCTGTATGGAACAACACTATCAATTGTATTTAAACGAGATATGATATTTACCTCTAATTTTTGGAAGAGTATCCAACATGCTCTAAACATCGATTTGAAATTTAGTACGACTTATCAACCCCAAAATGATGAAAAATCTGAGTGAACTATCCAGAAACTAGAAGACATGTTGAGATGCTTCTCGATGAAATTAAAAGGAGGATGGGATCAACATCTTCCACTAGTGGAGTTCTCATACAATAATAGTTTTCACTAAAACATCCAAATGGATCCATATGAATATTTTTACGGGAAGAGATGTAGAACACATTTGTTCTGGAATGAAGTTGGTGAACATAAGCTGTTGAGACCTGAAATAGTTGAGGAAATGATAGAAAAGGTTAAGACCATTCATAAGAACATCAGGGATGCTCAAAGTCGATAGAATAGGTATACTGATAATCATCGATGATACATAGAGTTTGAGGTTGGAGATAATGAATTCATCCACATATCTACATGGAAGAGAGTCATGATATTTGAAATAATTATAATCTAAGTACCAGGTACATTATCCCCTTTGAGATTCTTGATCACATCGGAGTTGTGGCCTATTAACTAGCACTCCCACCAACCCCTTATCAAGTATATGACATATTCCACATATCCCTCATGAGGAAGTACATACCAGATACCTCACATGTACTGAATTTAGATGTGGTACAGTTGGAAAATGATATCTCTTATGAGAAGTAACCATTAAAGATCTTGGACCGTAGAGATAAAGTTCTACACAATAAGAGAACTCACCTACTCAAAGTACCATGAAAAAACCATAAGTATGAGGAGGTTACATGAGAACTGTAGGAAGTCATAAAGTAAAATACCCTCAAATGTTTTCACCTTAGTATGTAAAATGAAATTTTGAGGGTAAAATTTCTCAAGGGGGAAAGAATAAAACGACCCATAATTTTAACAATGGAATTCTCCTTCCAATAATTGTGTCATATTTAGTAATTTAGTATAAATAACATGCACCACATGATGAAACCAACAATATTTTAATATATTAAATTGAAAATTATATTTAGAGAATAAAAATGACTATAATAATTGAAATTATTATAATTAAACAAAAACATAGAAAATAAGATAACAATAATAGAAAAATCTTCATATGCTCAATCCCTTAGACTAATCATATTCGTGAAAAATATTGTAGAAATGAAGAAGAATATTAGTAATATAATATGTATTTTGAAAATGAAAATATAACCTTGATAGAAAATGGAAGTGGATGAATAATGAATGAAAAATGAGGTATTTATATAAATTATGGATCCCATATGACCATCAAAGAGTCAGAAAATTGGTTATAATTTTTAAATTTCTATTTTTAAAATAAATAATGATTTTATTTAAAAATTAAATTTCTCATAGTTAGAAAATTATTTTCATAAAATGTAATTTATTTTTTAAATATAAAATTGGGAAAATGGTTACGATGATTTTTTGGTATTTTTTTAATTGTTGAATTTCTAGAGAATAGCGAAATACGGTAAAATACAGTATTTAACATTATAAGCTAAATACATGAGTTTTTGAGTCATGAATGATATAAAAAACCATTAGTTCACACTAAAATGCACCATTTAATGTATATATTCATGAGAATCAATAATATTGGAAGTATTGACCAAAATAATAAACTAATGAATATAATATTCCAGAACACCTTCTCCTTGTCTTATAAATACCACTCCTTGCCACCCCTTCTCCTAAAAAATTTTAAGCCTTGGATCTCTCCAAATTTATTTCCAATTACATTCCCAATACTCTCCCCCACTTACTTGTGTTGTTGGTCTCACTGAAATACCATTTCAATGAGTCTTAATGGGTAGCCTAAGAGGATACAACCAAAGGAAGAGGTAAGAATCTCAACTAATCTATTTCAATTTTATTCTTCATCTAACACCCCCATATGATACCCATACACTTAAAAATAGTAAAATAAGTATCCTAAATATATTGATATATTATTATTATGGTTAAATATCCATTTTAAAACCTCACTTATTTTGTTATTAAAATGAAAACATTGTTTACAATATGGTTGGTTCAACGCCTCCATGAAAAACGTACTTCGTTTTTCTTTATCGATTTTATGGTTGGTCATAAAGATATTATTATGATTAAATAAGATGAAAATAATTATATTATAACTTATTTAATGTTTTTAAATTAATTCATATACATAATATTAAATAAAACAAAACTAGTTTGTGATGGTCGGTAAAACCGCCTAAATGAACTAACCGCATAATGTTAATGTTTTTACTAAGTGAATCATACCTATGTTGGAAAAAAGTATATTTGGGACTATTTAAATTTATATAAGTAAATTAATACCATTTAATTTCACTTCTATAGTTTTAGTCCCTTTTCAAAAGAACATCAATAATTATACACAAGTGATTCGACCATGGAACCATGGAACAAACGCTCTCAGAAAAGTGAAATTAAACATTATATCTCATTGAAATGATTATAAATGAACATAATAAAATAATAATGAATAAATAATATATGGAAAAGTTTATGAATTTATTAATTAATAAATTTAATTTTATTATTCAATACATTAAGTGAATGTGAAGAATGATTTTGGAACATAAGGTAATAGATCTCTCCGCACCACCCTTTTTCTTTGGGTTATGACCTTTCTCTCTCTAACTCAAATTATCTCTCTATATTTGATGTTATGTTATGATTTTAAATTCTATATTTCTCTTACATATATACCTATCTTATCCTCCCTTCTTTTGGCGGGGTAATACATACCTTAAGTTAATTTCTCAAATTCCTTCTTTAAAATCAAACCCAATCAAGGAGAACTTTTCTATCCTTTATTACTTTTATGTAACACTCATTTAAAGTATTTATTACCATTAATGATTTCATTAAATAAAGTAATATTTTATTTATAACCATTTTGGTTTACCTCTGGTTTTCAAATAAAATTCCATACTTATTTTTCTCCAATTTTTTTTAACCGATTCTTTAAAACACCATTTTGAAAGTTAATTTCTATACCCAATTATCTACCCCTATTCATGATTTTCTTTCCAAATGAACACCATATTATGATAACTATTCTTATGTACTCAAATATTAACATGAAAAACTTTTAATTACTCATTATCTTTGGAATCATTATGAAATATCCTTTGATTATGATATGAGGAAAGATTATGCAACCCATTTATTTCCATGGGTAATTCTTATGTTTATTACTTATGATTGATTTCCTTTTGTGACACTCATAAGCATGCACATGTTATGATGGGTGAACCCAGATAGCAGTATAATGCATTGGGTAATGTTTTTGTGTCATGAGATGATATGTATGATATTATGGAGTAAACCTAATCCATGATGAGACCCTATCCACCTTATAATGTTGTCTTCAAGATTATCCTTGACTTATGCTTATGTCATGTTTTATATTGCTTCCACTTTACTATGTTTCTATGATCTTATGATTCAATGTTTTTTATGTTATGATCCCATATGATTATCCCTGAATTTTTTCATTTATGATATCATGTTACACCTTTTGAATCATTTGATATGCTTCATTATCATGTGTATCACCTTACTGGTCTTTTTATCTCACCCCTTTATTTTATGTATTCCCCCAGTTATCCTATGCAGTTTTAGGAGCTCGAGGGGATTTAAGATCTCATTATAGAGATTAAAATAAATATTTTATGCTTAGTTTTTTTAAGTATTATAAACCTATTCTTCAAAAGACACTAGGACTCATGATATTTGTGTTGTGTTTATTGTATGTTTATATTAAAAATTATGTAATAATATGTTCAAAAGGCTCGGGTCTCTATATTATAAGAGAAAAAAATGATTTCTTTATACTATGAAATAAATTTTTATAGGTTATATTTTTTTAATTATTTAAAATTATAATATATAAAACTAATAAAAACTAAATAATATCATTATGATTATATTTTAATTATATTACAACCAAACTACCACACAATGATCCATTAATCATGATATGTTCATGTTTGGGTTGGTTTAACTGCCTACTTGATCAATGCTATGAATTTACATCATGGTGACTATAAGAACTTAATTAATGGTATAATATGATATAAATATATAAATAATGATTTATTTTTGGTTCTATAATGGTTACATTATTATTAAAATCATTATTTAATAAAAAACCTTTTGTTTGTTAAGAATCACCGAAACATGGTCATTGTCAATTTCATATTCATAGATTGTAAATAAAACCACCATGGAATGAAATTATACCTTTATAATAATTATGTAACATCCATTATAGTAGATTTAATGATCTTGGAATGATAAACCATGTAACAATATAAATACTAATAACATTTTTATGAAATTGATTCAAAGTGATCAAGATTACTTACACTCGATATTGAAAATAGGTAAAAACTAACTAATATATATATATATAATGATTATAAATGAGGAGTATAAATTGTTATAATTTTGAATAAGGTTCTTGGTTATGTATTTAATAAAATTAATTTAATTATTTAGGGAATTTATTGTAAGTGAAGAATTAATTAAGATTGAGGTAAGAGTTTTCTTGGTCTCAATTATGATTCTTTGAGGCATGTTACATGCTATACACCATGTTTCCTTCATATAGTGTTATATTGATTTACTATTACATGGATGTTTTTTAATTTATTTCTTTATGATTCATGGGATATACTAAGATAAATCAAGTTCTTTTCTTCAAATTTATTTTTGACTCAAGTGTTACCCCAATTGTAAGAGTTTTTGGTAACTCAATTTTCATTTCTTAGAGTTATGATCATTATCTTAAAATTATTTCATATAAGTCGGGTATATTCTAAAATTTTATTATATTATGTTGTATTATCTCATTATTTACAATTTTTTCATATAAAACCCTTTTCAAATATTTTATGCTTCATGGAGTATGTTGCACACAAGGGATATTGATAACTCAAATTTCATTTCCTTGAGTTATAATGTTTTATCTTGAACTTTGATTTTCCATGATTGGGTTATACCATCCTAATATTTTATTATATGGTATTTTATAATCCTTTTAGGAAAATTAAGTTTTAATATAAAAATGTTTTATTACTCTTTTTACAATGTGATTTTTAAATAAAGGTAATTTCAAATTATTAAAAAGTTTCCTTTTATAATCAAATGTTTTATCTTTGGATCAAAATTTAATATAGAAAAATTTATATCATTTCAAGTATCCATCATTGAAGATTCTTTTTAAAAGAATTTTTTTTCAAAATATTTCACTTTACATTTTCAAAAGTTACTTTTGAAAATGATATGTAAATTTTTATTTTACGTTAATGTTAGCAATGTTTTCTAAAATCCCATTTAAATTTTCACCTATATTTTCTTTTTAATATTTAAATGGATTTACACTCATTGGAATTATGTAACATGATTTATTCTCTAATAGATATACATGTTTATAATTTGTGGTATTGAACTCGAAGTATCAATCAATTAGATTCTTGATCCCTTCTTGTGTGATACCGTTTGAAGCATTATTTTGAAAGGATGTTTTTGATTTATGAAAACATCCTTCCAAGTTTCCTTTATTAAAATAGGGATATGTTATTTTGAAACTATTCATCTTATTTATTTATATGGATTATTAAATGTTCATTTTTATCACAATAATTATCCATCACTATCATTTTCTTTCCAAATAATCCTCTTTTATAGGCATACCATTTCTTCCAATGAATTAATATTGTGAATAACCTATTTTTTATTACTTTGATTGAAGGGAATTCACCTAGATGACATATTTTGATTGATTGGGGAAATTATTGACTTATCTGTATACCATTACTTCATATGGTTTTAGTTTAAGGGATTATTATATAGAAATATATTCTATTTATTGATTGAAGAACTATTAAAAATATGCAAATTTATTATTTTGATATATATGATTATTAATTACTCAGAAAAGTTGACTATGTATGGTTTAATCATCCACCTTATTTATCCGGATGAGTTATGATCATGTTATCTATTTTATTGACATGAGGAAAACTATTGGTGTTTCATATATCTTTATTATAATACATATGATTATTGGAAAAGATGATTATGTATTATTTATTATTATTCTCATATGGTGAATGCATTGGACTTAAATAAGTGACAGGTGAGGCCTGAAATTATATAGCCTTTAAATGAATCAGTAGTTCAAACATGTTTGGATATTTTGGCATATGGAAATCTATAATAAGATATTGCCTTTATGGCAAGATCATGATGTTTAAGATCATGATGTCATGGATTATGGTATGGAATTATCCATCTGACATTATTCATTTCATCACTAAGGAACTAATTATTATTTTCCATGTGATATTTTATTTTCTATTGTTATCTATGGATATATCATTCTTTTAGTTTCATTATATTATTACATTATTTTTTATTATCTATTCCTATTATAATATTTATGCCATGTTTATTCTATGATTTCCTCAGTTGTATGTTTTCCCTTACCGAGCATTTTATCTCACCCATTATTATGTTTTCATTTTCCCAGGTTATTAATAAAATTATTACACATGATATTTCTAATAGGATAACTTATGTAGAGAATTTATGGGAGATTTTGAATAATTATCATGTATTAAGTAGTTTTTTATAGTGGGAAAAAATGTTCATTAATTGGGAAACACACTGTCTTTATTAGTTGATTATTTTTACTAATTCTCTAAAGCTATAAACCCAAAAGGTCTTGGGAATGTATATAATGAAATATTTTCTGTAAGTATTTTAATTATAGGACATTTATGTCAGAGAATCTATAGTTTTCATCAAATATTGTATGTAAAGTATGTCATAAAAATTGAGCTCAGGAGTGCAGATCTAAGGTACCACAATTGGTATCAATGTAGAGTTTAGGTAACTTTAGAGATTATGAAGTTTATTGAGGATAATTTTAGGGTTGATAAGTTAAGGTTTATCATAATTTCAAAGGTATATATAACCCTTTTGGATAGTATATTATTTAATGTTAAGGAAATAAATAATATTTTATTTGGGTATTAGGATATGTGAACTTTAGTGAAAACCCTAGGGATAAGTCTAAGAGAAAATTATAAGTATAGGATAACATCCTCGAGTTTTGGTAAAGTAGATATTGTGTTGTTCTATTTGAAATTACATCCCTATCTAGATACTACTAGTGGATGAAAGCTCTAGCATAGATGTACCTCGGTATAATAACTTCGAAAAGAGAGGATTGAGTATTAACTCGACCATCACTTGGTGCATGACAAAGAGGCCTGACTGAACACCTGGTTTAATACTCCCAAGGGGATATGTTATGGTTTATTCACATTCTCTAAAATGAACCATTATGAAGGATTTGACTATGATGTTAACTAATTAGGTTAGAGAACCTAATAAGAAGATGACCATGAATAACCAAGGATAGAACAAAGAGATTCATATGTTGAACCAAAAGTATCATATGTTAAAAATGAAGGTGTCATAGGGGAATAAATATTCCAATTGATGATTTCATATTCATATTTTTGATGTTATATTAACCATTTTGGTTTTAGTATTTTATTGAGATAGGATCAAAAAAATTAAGCTGAGAAAGGTATGTACCCAAAAACCACTTTGTCTTATAACTGAATAATAAAGCATGATTAAATGGTTTATAACTTTAGTATATGAGTTTTGTGATGAAAAAAGGTGAGTTTCCTTGTCTTACCTAAGAGAGTGAGGTTTATATCTTAATAAAAATTAAATTTTGATTTTTGATTGATATTTATCAATGGTATTATGGTATATTCTAAAAGTTATGAGGATTATGGGATACATCTAAGGATTTTTATTCAGTATATCTGATTTAAAGTTTTCAAAAAATATATTAAATGATGCCAGTAACCTTGAAAAGTGATTTTATAGAAAGGCTTCATTTTTTGGGGATGACTATTTAATAACACATGATTTAGGGATGTATAACTCTTAGGTTTAATATATTCTTGATGTTGAGATAATATATGGTTGATTGATTTTGAAAAGGAAAGTTAGACAATATTGGTGACCATGAGATTGATATTTGATTCAAGATATTTTTGGTGAAGTTCATCACATTTTTGGGTTTGTGGTATATTTTGGCTATTGTGTGATTTTATATCATTTGAGGGTTAAAGATAGTGTAAATTTATGGAAGGATATATGATTTCATTATGGATTAATTTCTTGGAGATTCAAATGGTTTTGGGGAAAGTATGTTATGGATAATATATGATTAAGGTATATAAATAATTGGGTATATGATTTTAGTATTGATTAATATTTTTTGATAAATGATAAGTAACTTGATATATCCTAATAGAGTATTTTCGATTTCATATTAGAACTTGAACCAATGTGTGAGCCCGATGGGGTTGAGATGATGATGAAAATTATGGGAATTTGGAAAAAACATTGTTTTATATTTATTTTAAATTATATTTATGATTGATGATATGTGGATTGATCAGGATTCCTTGAAATCAGCCATTGAGACTCGTAGTGATGTTATTTATTGGGATGCCCAAGAATCATATGTTGATATGGATGAGACCCTAGTATGACTGATATGTTTGGTATCTGGTCTCATGGTATATTGGGGGTGGATTCCTATTTTTAATAGCATCTAGAGTGTGTGTGGTTCATGCATCCATGGATTACTACAGGTGGTTCCTAGGATCCAACAATAGAGTCGGTGATAGTGTGAATACATGAATGCCCAATATTCATGGGATCCATTTGATACAATAAGACCATTGGAAATGTGTTGGGTGAACAAGATTCAAATGTTGATACCATTATACCATTATGAATTCCCGATACCCCCGAGATTTAAATAGTGGTTTAAGGTGCTGAGTGAGCATATATCCCTGAGTAGGAATATTGGACATCCCAAGGCCTACTGTTGGATCCCCTCAATTGATACCTATGATACCCCTAGGATAAGGTGTATTTAATACTTATGTTTTGGATGAGGATCCATGATTTATTGGATTCCCAAGTTATTGACCATGGGATCCAAGAGGGTATTCCATTTGATTTCCTAAGTCTCTTAGGAAGAAATCATGTATGGACATATAATATTTCCTAAGGACTCCCCATCCTAGGAGTTGGACATTGGCCTAACATCGAGAAAACCCATGTACTACCCTAGGGTTCAACCTTTGTGTTTGTAGATGAGGGATTCTTGATGATGCCCCTAGGTTCTGCTACTCATCATAGTGGAGGTGTGAGTGTGGGATCCCTAGAGTGTGGATAAAGGTCCATATAAGGTGATGCTCATGATCATAGACACTCTGACACTAGCTAAGGCGGGTATGGTTGATTGGGGTTGCATACCTGAGGATCAATGATGGTTATTAAGCTTGGACCGAGTTATATGTGTACAACCTTGGGATGATGGTGATACTATGGTTGGAACAGTCATCATGATGTGCTTAGAGACACTTCAACATTGGGAAAAAGTAGGTATTTATTTATTTATTTGTGTTTTGCAGTTATCTATTTATTTATACTAAGCAAGTCACATACACATATCATGAAATATATCATTTAATATGAAACTTCATTGGTGGTGCCCTACTGAGTTATGTACATACACCCTAATTGGTTATCCATTACACTTGAGTACCTAAGCAGCTCTCACTTATTGTAGTCATAGGTTGGGATGAAGCTCAGGATTAGGTTTAGCATGACTGAGTGGGAAAAATTGGATGAGATCAAGTGACCAGGATATGTTATTCCTCCGAGTTGGAATAAATACTCATGCTATTTATTTTTATTTTTATTTATTTTGTATCTCAATCGACCCAGTGGGTGATCTGTCTATATTTTATATTCTTGGGTATGACAGTTCAAGTTGTGTGATATATTTTAGTTGTTATAGTATGTGTTATCTTTATTTATTACACTATATTGTTTATTTTATATTGATCATGATACTTGGTTAATTACTTATGATTGTGAACTCTGATTCTGAGGGTATAGCCTCACCACATTATCTCCTTAGAGCCCCACTACTAGTCAGAATCCTCTGGTGTTTAGGGAGGTGTGCCTGAGGTCATGTGGAAGTTTGGTACAACTATTTTTCTGAGTGAGCCATTCCAAGGCACTATAAATTGGTATCAAAGGTGTTTGTCTTACTATTTAGGGAGATGGTAGACAAGATACATAGGAATGTTCCAATGCTTGTGATGGAACCTAGATAGGTGTGTCATGAACATATTTTCTGATGGAAGTCTAGGATACCTGAGTATGGGATTGATGTTCTTGTTTTATGATGTTACAATTGCTTGATTTTCACCTATCATGATGCACTTAGGTGTTTGAGATTTATAATTTATAGTTCATGGACTTTTTCTCTTGGACCATTAGAAAGATGCTAATTATTATATTTGTATCTTATCCCATAGTGGTAAGAGACATATCTTGCATCATATTAGGAATTTAGGATTCACATTATATATAGGAATTATAGTGTGTTTATTTTCATTGATGACTAGTGATCTTCTATTTAAAGTGTCAACAATTGCTCATATGATGTTTTTCTATATAATCACTTGGTGGAATTTTAATTAGTTGGGAAAACTTTTATGTATGTATTTTTTTATGGTGGAAGGTCTTATGTATCCTATGGAGAGATGATCAATGATGTCAATGGTGATACAATCCATTAATCAGAGGATGAGTGGATACCTTAAGGGGTCGTTAAGGGTAATTAATGACTTAGAGGCACACCCATTGAGGGTTAGTATGGAATAAGTTTAGTTACTTAAAGTTATAGTAATAACCTATATGGTGTTTTATCATATAGCATGGAATGAAATTTTACTTAACCAAGCCTTTTGAACTTGGTTCCTTGATACAGATCATCTCAGATGATTCCACAGGGGGTCATCCTGATATTATAATTCTTGAGGGAGTAGTCCTCTATACAGATGTTGGATGATAATAAGTTACTTGGTAGGTTTTTGGGTTGTAATGTGATGTCACTGCATAGATGATACCCCTTGAGAGGGAATTGTAAGATGAGATGTCGTGTGGTTTATGGGATCTTTGGGAGGACCTAGAGACCTTGAGATATGACTTAATGTTTAGTGAGTTGGATTCTTGCAATGATCAAGGAAAACCCTTAAGTGGGGTTAGGATAGGGTTTGTGAGAGTCTTAGAGGAAGGAAGCATGGGTAGGTACTTACATTTGAGATCAATGTATGGGAGGTGCCACCAAATTATGTTTATGACATGGTTTTGGATAGTTTTGAAGAGATGTACGTAGGGAACTTCTGGTTTTTTGGAACTAACATACCATGGGGAATGATCAATGATTTTTGGTGCATCATACTAGTTCTATAATATGATACTCATGAAGTTGTGAGTTAGAGGTTTATGACTGGGTTGTATGGAGGTATAAACCTGTTTACTTTGGAAGGGATTAAGGTGGAACACATTGTTCATGTGTGGAAACTATTGAATTTAGAATCAGTGGTGACCTTGAATGTGATGCGAACTAATTGGGTTTATCCAGTTGGTTGTGGGCTTAGTATCCTAGGAATTTGATGAGCATGGATTGGGAGGAGTGGAACATGTATAATTATGGACCAAACAGATGTGGTTGAACTCGATGGTCGACACAGGTGAAACCATATGATGGGAAGTTCACCAGTGTCTAGTTGGGGGTGGAAAATCTCGTTATTAGTGGGATTTTAGTGGGTGTTGGGGATTAAGTTTCCATGATACTAAAATGAGTAATGGTTTGATGTTTTAGGATAGATCTTGGAAATGAGCGAGTTTATCCATATACAGTCATCACATCTGGGGATGGACATGGCATGATCTATGGTGCCCGAGTTTTGATCAAGTGAAGTGATGAAAAGGAAACTCCTATAGTGAGGAGTGGGATTTTGGTTGTAGGCATATTACTATCATGTGAGAAGTTCCGTGGGAGTATGATATTGGTCATTGGATGATCATGGGATGCCTCTGGTCTTAAAGGCATCATGATCAGGTATTTAAGTAATGTGCCAAAGGTGGAAGATGATCACTTTCAAGAAGGGTCTTTCAGAAGAGGTTTGCTTGGTGTTTTGCGTGATACGGAATGAAGTTATTTGGAAATCAAATCAGGTATGATGTATTGAGTGAAAATAGTGTATTTCAGGGTTGGTCAAGTGTTTCTGAGGGAAGCCTATGTGTTTAGGGACCTCATGTATGGGTAGTGAAACTCATTGGTTTTGGTTCAGAACTAAGAACAAGGGTCACTATAGGTGTTTGACTATAATTTTCATGTGTGTTTGAGTGAGGTGAGTTGGGAAACACATCAGGTGCATCATTGGAAATTAGGAATGGGGTTTCGATATAAAATTATGACGATGAAGGCACCAAAACATTGGAATTGGAATTTATGAGATAAGCCCTAAGGTGGGGAGTACCATAGGTCAGATGATCAATTGGATGAATATTACCAGGGTTTATTGAGATATAAAGTCTTGGGAAAGTGTTGTATTGGTGTTTTGGTAATGGTGATGAATGATGGATTGAGTTGGGTAGTTGTAGTGCCTTGAGTTGAAGTTGTGATTTTGAAGTGCGTTGAGTATTTAAAGTTGGAATGTAGTTGTTTGAGAGTGACTTGAAAATAAAAGTAGGATGGGATGTATGATTGGATGACCTCTAAAACTTCTTAGGGATGATAAATTTTATTTTGGGGTGATTGTAATACTTTGTGTGTATGGTTAGGTTTCATAATTCAAAGTAATTTTGAGTTTTCAATTAGTGGAGGGGAAAAATTTTTAATTGGAGTTTAGAACGGTGTTTTGAGAGTTTAAGAACCTCTAATGGTTGTTTTTGTACATTGGATAGGGATTTATAAGTATCCTAGGAGCTAGTGAGAGTATCAATAAGGGGTTAGGGTGGATGCTACAAAAATACAGTGGACCACCGACTTGTTGATGGGCCTTTTAAAGGGAAAGCTACAACTTTTTCCCCTTGGATTTTTAGTAGTGGAAACCCCTTTTTCTTATCCTATTTTCATGCACCAGGGGTAGATGGACCTCAGTGATTTTAGGTTAGCACCTTCCTCATCCAACCTTATTTGATCTCCTCTTCCATTTTATTCTACTTTCTTATTTTTATGCTTAAGTTTTTATTGGAAATTACACTAGAGCATGGTGAAATCACCCAATTATCTTAGGGATTTTGTCCATCCTAGCTTGAGGGAATCTCAATATTATTTCTAGGCATATATGTTTGTTGAATCATCAAAGTATGATGTAATATATATTTTTTCAATGGGTTACAATTTAATTTAATTAAATTTCCTATTGACTTGGCATATCTTGTTGGGAGTTTTTCTTGGCGTTGGGCCAAGGGTGTGGGATGAACCCTTGGGGTGTTATTAGGTGTGATTCTGGTGCGACAGGATCACCTGGTGAGTTTTTGTTGAATATTCATAATTTTAATTAAAAATTTTAATTAATTATATTTGATATACTTAATTGTTTTGAGCTTATTAGCGTGAGTTAGGAGCTCAGTTGGTAACGTGAGATAGAAATAGTCATGGAAGAACCTTCAAGACCTTGGGAAGATTCTCTAGGCATTTAGAATTTAAAATGTAAAAGCTTCAAATTTGTTGTATGTGCTATTGAATACAAACCCTATGGTTTTTATGCTTCAGTTATGTGGCATGTGATGTGTGAGATCAGCACTGTAGGTGGTGCCTTCATGGTTAATTGGAATGTGTAAATTTAATTTAAAGTTATTTTAAATTGAAATGATTAATTAATTGAATTTATTGAGTTAAATGATTAAGCACCTAGGCCATGTTGGTCCTAGGGTTCCAACTTTATACCTCAGCTACCAGTGGATGATGCATTGACTTGGGAATTTACCTGAGATATATGAATCACACCTAATGGGTGTAACCTAAATGAGGAAAATGAGTTGAACCAAGCTAAGTGACCCTTTATTAGAAGCCTTAGACACCCCCAATTAAGGTATATAATTATGTCGACATACTTAGACCTTACGAGCCATAGGGTCCTCCTTTGATGCGTTAGAGTCGTGGGGATCATAGCTTTGACTCGGGGCGAGCGACCCTCCCACTTATAGTATGACTAGGCCTAGGTGAATAGGCCTTAGTAGGAATAATATGGGTTGGGTGAGAGAACTGACCTAGTGAGACCTTGAGGACCAACATGGTTTATGTTCCATCTCTTAGAGCATTTCCAGTCTGGCATACCCAATGTAGCCAGTGATGCCACA
This sequence comes from Viscum album, assembly GCA_963277665.1. Taxonomy (NCBI): domain Eukaryota; kingdom Viridiplantae; phylum Streptophyta; class Magnoliopsida; order Santalales; family Viscaceae; genus Viscum; species Viscum album. The sequence continues at coordinate 452,579,181 of OY728166.1, read as the reverse complement.
CTATTTTGATGATGATGATGAGGGGCGTAACATTCTCTAGGAAACATGTGTTTACTAGAAACCTTAATTGAATCCAAGGACCCTATTGAGGGTTCCTCTGATATACTGTGACCCATGGGACCTGAGTGAGCACCTCATTGATCGACCTTCCCTGAGTGGGTGCATGTGGGTTTGGGTAGTGATGGTTTCAAGTATCACCTTAGAACCCAAACTGATGTGTGACCTAAATGGGGATGAGATTATGATGACAAGCATGAGAATTCGACCGAACCTTATTGTATGTTTATTTTAAATAATTTTTATTATTGATGATACGTGGATTTTCTAGGATTTCTATGAATCAACTACTAGGCCTGACACCAATTTGATTGCCCAAGATTCCTAGGAATCACCTATTGAGATGGATGAGACCCTGGGATGCCAGGTATGTTTGGGTTCTAGTCTCATGGTATATTGGGGGTAGATTTCTAGATTGACTATCATATAGTGTGTGTGTGATTGATGAAACTATGGATTCCTAGAGGTGGTCCCTAGGATCCAACATTGAAGTAGGTGATAGCGTGTATACATGAATGCCTAGGATGCCCTAGATTCATTTGATACAGTGAGACCATTGCGAATGGTCGAGGTTCTTGAGATTAAAATGGTGATACTATTAGACCATTGAAAATGATTGGGAACCCTGAGATTCAAATGGTGGTTTGAGGTGTCGGGTGAGAATATATCCACAAGAATGGATGTTGGACATCCTGAAGGTGACTGTTGGATCTCATCAATTGATACCTAGGATACCCCCTAAGATTGGGTGGACACATGAGTTATGTTTTGGCTGAGGAGTCGTGAGCTATTGGATTGCCAGGTTATTAACCATGGGAACTATGAGGGTATTTCATTCAATTTCTTGGGTCACCCAGGAATCAGTCACTCTTAGATGTATATGATTTCCTAGGTTCTCCCCCTCAGAGTAATTAGACATTGACCTGAAATTGATAATTACCAGGTATTAACATGGGGTTTGGCCTTTGGTCTTGATAATGAGAGGTTCTTGGTGACACCCAAGTGATCTATACTCATCATGGTGGAGGCATGATCATGGGATCCCTAGAGTGTGAATAGATCCCCCCCTGAGGTGATTCTCATGATTTGAGAAACTTTGGAACTGGTCAAGGTAGGTATGGTCAATTAGGGTCGTGGGCCTAAGAATCGATGATGGTTATTAGGATTATCAAGAGTTATATGCATACACCATTGGGGATATTGTTATACTATGGTTTGTAGGGTCATATTTTCATGCTTAGAAACATTCCAGCATATGACCGAAGTAGGTATTGGAGGTTTTTATTTATTTATTTATGTTTTACAGTTATTTATTTATTTAGTTACATGCACATATCATGATATAAATTAGTTATTATGGGACCACATTGGTGGTACCATAATGAGTTATATACTCACACCATGCTTAGGCTACCATTGCACATGGGTACCTGAGAATCTCTCACTTGTTCTAGGAATAGGTTGGCTTAAATCCCAGGATCAGGTTTAGAATGATCAAGAAGGGTAACTTAGATGAGATCAAGTTACTAGGATGTGGTATAGATCAAAGTTGGATTAGAGAATCATGTTGTTTTTTTTTATTTTTTTTATTTCGATCATCCTAGTGGGTGATATGTCTGTATTTTATATTCCCGAGTATGACCATTCTTGCTATGTGTTTTATTTTAGTAGTTACATCATGTCTTATTTTTATTGATTTCACTATACTATTTATTTTATATTGAGAGTGATACTTGGTTACTTCCTTTATATTTCAAACTTTGATATTGGGGGTATAACCTTCCCATGGTACCTCCTTAGACCTACGCTGCTAGTTGGAAGCCTCTGGCATTCAGAGAGGCATGCTTGAGGTCACGTGGTGGTCTAGTCTAACTACTATTCTGAGTGATCCGAGATGGGGAACTGTGAAATAAATGAAAAATAGTGTTTCAAATAGGTTTATAATTTGTTAACCAAATAATTAATCTTGAATATCACACATAAAAAATGAAAAATGGTAATTAGATGATTATTATTTAAAAATTATACATTAGAAATGCATCGAGATTGAAAAAATAAAGGTGGAAAGGTATAGAAAATACTATTACTAACTAAGATAGATATAAAACTATTGGAACTAACATCATTACCCTACCCCATTTGGGAACCCCTGTTGGGTCTGCAGTGATGATGAGAGTGAACCCCAAAGCCTACCTTCAATAGGTCCCAGGTTGGAGACTAGCACCAAGGGTATAAATCATGCAAATATGAGGCATTATGCTCATATAATCCTAGATAACATAAATAAAACATAAATAAATACCATAATATAAATAAATAAAGATCCATAATAACCCCACAATGAATAAATATGTCAAACCAATTCAAGTTTCCAAAATAAAATTCCAAATAAATTCCTAGTCAGCAACTCCACAACCAATTCCAAGCTCTAAACTAGTACTATCCAACTTGGTCACCTAACTTACCCTAGAAACTTGAAAAATAGTGTATATATATATAAAGGTAAGGTGATCATAAAATGTGTACTTAGTAGGATCATACCCAAGACCTCTCATATAAATATGGAATAAGTATACTAATGTATCAGTGAATAAAAATCAAAACCAATAGGAACCTATCAAGTCGAATATCACCCAAACTCACCAAGATAAACTCACCAAATGTCAAATCCAATATAGTAAAATAGTATCAAGGAAAAAATCAAGGCATAACACAACCACTTCCCCACTGATTTTTCACTCTCACGCCCCAATGACAAACATTTTGTGCTCGCTACCTTCCATATCCTCATACCTGTATAAATATATAACCACAGCAGGTGATCCCAGCTCTCAAACTGCACCAATAATACCATTATCAACCACAAAAATACTCATCATATCATAACACCACATCTTTACCACACATCACAACCTCATCACATATCCATCTTAGTAGGGTATCACAAATATGAAGGACATCAACCTCGTGCCCTCCTCCTACCACACATGACCCCTGAAAAGTACTAACACCACTATGAACTATGCCCAAAGGGATAGAGAGAGAGATACGGGGTATCTATACATCCATCCTCACCAACCTAGAAATTGGGGAAAACACCCAGAACCCAAAACATTAGGGTGATGATAAGGTTATCTGACTCGGGTGGGATGTGTAATGAATCAAAAGAAAATACATCATATATATAAATTCCACACATAAACCCAACATAGATGATCCACACCAATACAACATCATTTCAACTAACCACCATCACTACACAACCATTGACACAAATCACCACTACATCCAACCATAACACCATGAACCAGCCCCCTTTTCCACACAAACCAACCAACTTTTCTTCACAAACCAACCAACTTTCCCACATAAAACAAATACTATAAGCACTTAAGAAATACCAATTAATCACAGAATTATTATATTTACTTATTTATCATCACCATAAATGTTTAATTTATTAAACCATTCAATTCCATATTTAATGACAAACCATTTCCATCTAATTCCCACATTTATTCTGACCATTTACCCATTAATAGTTATTACATTTCATACTATCGGGAAACTATAATGAACCCCACAAAAACCAACCATTCCAACGTCCCATGTCAAACTCTTCATTCCCTCTTGAAAACTAAATAAAGGACACTACAATATCGCTACAAAAATAACACTAATATCCTATAAAATACCAACCAACAATAATAAAACTATCCCATAACACATCCCATGCTAACCAATGTAACCCCGCTACCCCATACATTCCAACCAATACAACCCCACTAATCAACACATTCTAATCAACACATTTGAACCCAAACATAGAAAACATTCCATAATAACCCACACATTAACCACACAATCATAACCATAATCAACAAGCAATTAAATATCACACAATAACAAATTTCAACATTGCACACTTTCCATTCTTCTTTATATAAGACATGATTTCATGAAAATTCCATTTTACCACACAACCAGTTCAATATTGTATTTAAGTGATTATCCTTTTATGAAAGGTTAATTCTAAAATAAATCGACAACATTAATACAAAAGGATAAAAAAAATTACTTATAATAATAGAAACAAAAATCATTAATTACAAGGAAAAATCATGAAAGTAGGTAAACACATACAAATTATTCTATTCCCATCAATTTAATTTAGGTCTAGTTCATTATCTTTAATAGTAAAATTCATAATCCTCACCTAAATAAAAAATTGTATTATAATCCCATAATTTACATAGAATAATGGAGAGTTATGGAATCCCCTACCTCAATCAGAGCCTCGTAATTTTCTATGCAAGACAAGGCATGAAGATACGATGAAAAGACAAAAAAAAGGGAATCATAAATCAACCTATACCAAAACAATTCATCATCAAATTGAAGCCCTAACCCCTAATTGAATCCACACCACTACTGAGAATCCCCAAGTAAATAATGGGAATGAACCAAGAAGGGAAAAGGGGGAATTCACCTCGAATCTCCCATTAATAAATATTTAAGAGTAGGGGGTTGAAGCCAAGAAAAAGGGACACAAATTCCTATTAAAGGGATCCTCAGGTTTCTTAGGTTTAAAAGGAGTATGGAGAAAATTATACAATTTTGAAGGTAGGAATGAATATATACAGGCTTTTTAAAACACAAGACCATGATACAACAAATTTATCTATATCATAGCCCTTAGAAGTTTCACCAAAACTATGACACAACAAGGGAGGCTATTTTGTGAGGGGTCCAGGTACAACCTCCCTCTAGAATACACAATGAAATCCTGATTGTATCTCACTATAATCCTATAAAACTAGGGTAACACTATGGAAAAACCCCAAGCCCATGCCACAAGTACCCTTCTGAAGGTATAAATACAAAACCCAATCCCCCGGGCTCCACAATGCAACCTACGCCCTACACCGTAGAAAACCCTAAGGAGGAAGAGATAAGATCCCAACCCCTAGATCTCTATGCCACAACCATAATAATCATTCCATAACTTTCATCCTTCACTTCACCCTAATAAACTCCTAGATCAACACCATAATGTAGCCAAAGTTCCACACCATAAGGGTCCTTGAAATAAAAGAGCCACCGTACCCGACCTCCTAGGTCTCTATACTGCAACCATAAGAACCATTCTATAACAAGGCCTTCTAATTGGCCTCACACAGTGCAACATTGGAACCCATTCCATAATCCCTCCAACTGAAATGTTATTTTAAACACCACTATTCCAACCCCGACCTTCTCTTGGCATCACCAACACTAGAATCATGTAAAGTAACGGGCCAGGAAGTTCCAAATAATTATATTAGATACCTATCAAATGATTATCATCCTCAAGAATCAGAATCAAACATAAAAGGAAAAACACATATACCACCAACCAAAAATTATTCAATAGATATCTCTCAAACAAGATAACACCACCACCAAACCACATAAAACAAAATAAAAAACTCAAAAAAATATTCAAAAAATAATTACTCTATTAAATTCAATACAAAATAAAATATCTCACCAAAAAGACAAAACAAAATTAAAATATCTTGAGATACTGAGTGCACATATAAACTCATATTCCCACATACTCTCTTCCACACTACCCTATCTCCATAGAATGCACACCAAAAGAATGACACAACTACAAAACACTTTCTCCTAATGACACTAAATCTCAAATGGTTTCTCTAAAAACATTTCATAATCCTTGATATTTAACTTTCCCTAGTCGATGACATGATAGTCACCATGAAGATATCATTTCAGCTGTGATACATGGAAGTCATCATGAATTCGACCCATCTAAAGAGGATGTAACAATCGATATGCCACCTCACCAATTAACTAAAACAACTCAAAAGTACCAATAAATTGGGGATAAATATTACTACCACAACCAAACCTTCACTTCCCATGTCAAGGGAAAACCCTCAAGAATATGTGGTCACCAACCTCAAACTCTAGAGGTTTCCTCTAAGGCACCCCAGACCAACACTCTTAGGTCTGGTGCTAAAAACTCATACTTTACACATTGGATTTGAAACCAAGTGATATGAACTAAGATAAACATATATTTATTTTATATATTTCCATAAATTAAACATTATATCTCATAATAATCTTACAATCCCAAGTGCATAAGGTTTACTATATTTAAGTATTAGCTATATAAACAACTTATTTTACAACACTTGTGAACATTTATCTATAATTGAACCACATTAAACTCCCTTATAAACTTCTCATAAGTTATACTCATTTTCATGACACCTCTTGGTCTGAAAATGAGATAAGGGAGATAATAACACCTAGATCCTGCCATTAATAGACCACAGGTTGGTGGCAAGCACCTATGAAATACCATATACACAATTGGGAGGCATTACCCTATTAGAACCCAAGGAGTGAAAGATAAGATAAACCCACCAAACAAATATTTCTCATAAAAAGTTAAAAGATAACTCAATACATGCATTTAATGTAATAAAATAGGAACAACTGCAAATGAAACTACAATTATAAAATGGAAATCCTCGAAAATGACCCCGAAGCCCAAACAACTCCTAAAAAATACCCCAAGCTAGAAATTCCCACCCTGATCACCTACTATATCCTTAATACCTGAAAAATAGTTTATATATACATAGAGTGATCATAAAATATATAATAAATAGGATCCTCCCTATATCCTCTAGTGGAAAAGATAAAGAAATCATACTAAATCCCATTGATTAACAAATGAAACCAAATCATCACTTAAATAGGTATACTAAGTCCCCAACCTAACCAAGGATCTATCAACAAGTAATGTGTACAAGAATAATATAATATCCAACATAATATAAAAATATTATACCCCACTACCACTTCCCTACTAGTTTTCTCCTCTTCCCCAACATTGCATTTCTTGAGCCATCTCTCTACAAAAGTAAGACAACTCAAAGACACACGAGAAACTCTATCATATCAAGTATCTCATACATCATAACATCTCATCATCACCACATATCATGAACCTCATTCATCACATCATCCAAATCTACAAATAGCAACATATTAGTTTTTGGGAGCCACTATAACCTATTCATCATGTATTATACCTCAATCCATCACAACCAATACACAACATACCTATAATAATCCTTAGGATACTATATTCAAAGATAGATGTGTGTGAAATAACCAAAATATATTAAAACCCTATACAAACATATATACAGTGAAATAACCATTGTGCATACCAACACATAAAACTTTTAGGAGAAGAGAGTGTGGGAAGAGGGAGTAGTCAACCATCTATTCCTAGCAAACCTGAATATTGGGAAAAAAACCCTCCCAGAGTCCACTGGGTATCAATTTCTCTATATACATGGGTGGGGTAGTGTATGAAATCACACAACATAGGAATATATATATATATATACACTATTGTAAAAATACCCTATACCAACGGTTTGGAACCATTGGTATAGGCCTCCAAACTGTTGGTATAGCCTATACCAACGGTTTATAGAACCGTGGGCAAGTAAACCATGGGGATATGTCTATACCAACAGTTTTGGGGAAACCGTTGGTATAAGTAATATGAAAATCTATACCAATGGTTCCATAAAACCATTGGTATATGTAATTCAAAAAACAATCATTCGGTGGGTTTAGATCCCAACACCTCCTGTTCGTGATTGAACGACCTAACCACTAACCTAACTTACTTTTGTGAAAATAATTTCATATATATATATATATATGTATTATCATAATTATTTTAATTTTTTATCTATTTAATGTCCTCTGTAAGAAGATTCCATTAAAAATACATGTACCTATACCAACGGTTTTGAGAACCGTTGGTATAGGTTCTTTGATTTTGGGACCTATACCAACGGTTTGGCCAAAACTGTTGGTATAGGTCCAAATTAGTGAACTATACCAATAGTTTTCCCAAAACCGTTGGTATAGCTCCAAATTAGTGACCTATACCAACGGTTTTGGGAAAACCGTTGGTATAGGTCCATATATGTGACCTCTACCAACAGTTTTTGGAAAAACCGTCGGAATAGGTCCAAATTAGTGAACTATACCAACGGTTTTCCCAAAACCGTTGGTATATATCATATTTTCATTAGTGATATATATATATATATATATATATATATATTACAACAATACTATAGGCAATAACCTAGACTTATACTCAACTAAAACCATCATCACTCAGACTCCTGACTTCCACTGCTATGGACTAGACATACTATAGGCACACAAGTATTTCAATAAGCTATTAATTAATTATTTTATACTTTAAAAAATTATTATTACAGTAATTAATATGCAATTCCATGACCTCCATGTATAATCTAATTGATTCCACATTTTCTCAAGAGTTATAAATATTTAGCATTACATTATAATGCCAACCCCATGTGTTAAAACATTTATTATCATTCAATAATTTAATGCACTCTAGAAATACTCCTATGATACCATAAAGAAGATTCATAAACCAATAATGAATAGAATCTTCAAGTAGTGGGGAATTTTTTTTGGAAACAAGCAACCTAACCATCCAGCCTTTAAGCAGATTCATCAACAAGAGATCATCCCAACTTCCAGCATAACACCCACAAGAAATCCTAGTTTTAACCTATTACATCAATTATAATGACACACCAGAAACCTCCATGCATATCAATATGAATATCACTATCACAGGAACCAACTACTTCCAAAAACTTGGTAATCCCCATCTATATCAAGCCAAACATTTATATTTATCAAATAAACAGTTAATTACCACCTTGAATTAACTGATTCATTTATCACAGGCTAGAATCTCATGCAACCTAAGATATTAGATATCAAAATTTATGAATAATTTAAAAATTCTTTCAAGCATAATTTCCAGTTTCATAAAATTATAAGGAATAATGATTTCATTTAAACATGCCTCTTTGTTATTTAGCCAATAATAATTTCCAGATTAAAATAGTTTAACATGCCTCTTTATTTATTTAGATAATAAGAATTACCAACTTAAAACATTTTAACATGAATTTTTATTTATTTATCAAAAAAGTATTATCAAATTTACATTATTTTTAAAATTCCAAGCAAAAAAACATGCTAAACCATAATATAATCATAGATATCATGCTATCTAGTAAAATAAGAGGTAAACCATTATCACAGTGGAAAACTCATGAGATATTTATAACCAAATCCAAAGTTAATTCTTTAATCTATTTTAGTCTTCTTTAAGGTTAATTCCACTATTACCCAAAGAGATAAAGTATTATAACTTTACGATTGCATGTAAAACAAGATAAACAATGAATAAACTACCTGGAACAAAAAGTTCCCAAAACATGGTACACCAAAATAGTGGGAAAATAAGATGATGTCACCACCTGTATGTCTTGAATATAAGAGATTAAAAAATATTTCAACTTTTTTAGAGAAGGGAAAAAATGAAAGAGAACAAGATCCTACCTCAAACGTGACTCGCTCTTGTAGAAACCATAGTGTGAACCAAATTGTTAACAAACCCAGAAAACACGAACATGGTGGTTTCCATAGATGTAGATGAATATTCAAGGTTCAAAAACAAGATTCTAGTTCATCTAGAATCAAATAAATCAAGAAAATATTTGATCAAAGGAAAGATATTCATTTTAGAGTTAAGGATACAAGACCATAAATATTTCTAATAGGAAAAACATTAATTAAACATTAATGAGGGTCTCATTAAATTCACATGGAAAGAGACATTTTAAAATATTTGGTCTTTCATAAAACCAAGTATATAAATATTATCTTTGAAAAAACATTTAATTTCCCTTATTTGAGGCTTTAAAATCATATTTATAATAAAAAGTCGTATTTCCGACATTCTGGGGAAAACTAGAAATTTTGAAAAACTAGGCCATGAGACCAACCTACTATTGTGAGACAAACCTGCTACTATGATCCCAAATTCTACCATGAGACAAAACTACTACTATGAGACCACCCTCTTCCATGAGCTAACCTACTACCATGATACCAACCTGCTACTATGAGACCAACCTGCTACCATGATCCAACCTACTACCATGATCCAACCTACTACCATGAGACTAACCTACTACCATGAGACTAACCTGCTACCATGACCCCACATGCTATCATGAAACCAACCTAATATCATGATACCATCTTTCTATCATGATACTATTTTTCTACCATGAGACAAACTTTCTACCACGATACCAACCTACTACCGTGAGACTAGTTTGCTACCGCGAGACTAACCTACTACTGTGAGAGCAATACCAAACTTGATAATTTTGGGAAATAGAAGACCCCATATACCCCCTTGACACCTATAGGTCTAGGAAATCACAAAATAAAGGTTTTTAGGATCTAGGGAATTACATGAAATACTTCTAAAAAATTATCATCATTGTTAATTAAAATAAAACTTTGAAGAAAATAGAATTGATACAATCACCCATGAGATAAATCTTAGGGATATCTCTACCTCAAGAACATAAAAAATCATAGAAGGGAAAAACATATAACTAGGAAACATCATAAACTAGGGTAAAGACTATATATTACCACCACTAGAGCACATCCATCCCACTTAGAGAACACAAGGCACAAAACCATGAAACCAATTCCTATGGGGGCGGGGGAGATACCTCTAAAATAATTGAAAATACATAAATAAGGAATAAATAAAGATAAACCCATCCCATAATCTAGAAAGAGGTCAACATTAACAAAACATCATCACAGAATAATATCAACTAACAAACATCTTGAGATATTAAGCATGTATCAGCGACTCACGTTCTCAGGTGCTCTCCTCCACACCACTGTGTTGCCACATGATATGAACTAAGGGAATAATATGATAAAAAACACCTTCGCCTAGTAGTATTGAATCTACACATGACACTCCTCTAAGGTCACATCATCATCAATGTCAATATCACCCCAATTTATGACATGATAATCTCTATTAATATAGTGGAAAAGCTATGACACATGAAAGATATCATGAATCTAGATCATCTATAGGGGAAGTTCTATATGATATTCCATGACTCCAGCATGATTCAACAACTCAACAGGCCCAAAAAACTCAATATAAATTCTACTACCATTCCCAAGCCTTAACTTACCATACCTAGGAGTCACCTTCAGGAACACATAATCTCCAATTTCGAACTCCAGCGTTCTCCTCCTATGGTAGGCATAGTACTTCTAATGATCCCACGATGAATTCATCTTCTTGAAAACCACTTAAATTATCTATTTCATGATATATAGTAGTATTGGACCAAGAATTGATGACTCTATGACCCAATTCTAACACAACATAGAATTAAAAGGTTGAACATACAAAGATTTAAATATTTTCATACCAATGGTGGAGTGAAAACTATTTTTTAAGAAAACTCAACCAAAAATAGGTTCCTCATCCATAAACCTCTAAAATATAGGACACAAGAATGAAATCTATCCTCAAGAGTTTGGATAACCTACTCTGTTTGATTATTCTTCCATGGATTAAAAATAATTTTAAGGAACAAATGAGATCCAAAATCATGATGGAGACCTCTCCACACTTTAGAGGTGAAATGAGGATCACATTTATATATGATCATCCTTGGGACTCCGTGGAGCCTCAACACCTCATCTAGATACTTCCTAGAAAAAACCTCCACTAAGTTTGACTCATTGACTACTATGTAGTGGGATGATTTTGTCAAAAAATCCACTATCACCCATATAGAATCAAATCTTCCCTGGTCTCAAGGTAAACTGATGATGAAGTCCATCGAAATTTTCTCTCAATTCCACTAAGTAATATATAATGGATAGAGAAACCCATCAAGAACATGATGTTCAGACTTCAACTTCTGGAAAACTAAACATATGAACACGAACTCAGAAACTAAATGCTTCAACCTAGGCCACCAAAAATGAACTCTCAAAGCACAATACATCTTTGTCACACTAGGATATACCACCAAGGGTGAGCTATGTAACTCATAGAGAATAAAATCACACACCACTGAAGGAATGAAAATACTCTCTTAAAATAGCACTCAGTGTTGATCATACTTAGACCATCCATCAGGGGAATCTCCGTAGACAAATCAGTATCACCAGACATCCACCTTGAAATCCCCCAGTTGGGATTCCTCCACCTGATGCACCAAAGATGACTTCACCATCATAAAAAAATAAATCCTCTTCTACCAACCTCTCCAATATCAAGATTCATCATGAAGAGATCTTCTATTACTCTCCAAGATTCTCCAGAATCATACATGAAATCACTACATGACTTCATTCTTATCTTATCAACTACAACCTTAACCTTTCCTCATGTATATGAAATCTCAAAGTCATAATACTGCAAGAATTTCATCCATCATCACTGATGAAAGTTCAGGTCGTTCTGGTAGAAGACATACCTCATGCTCTTATGATTGGTGAAAACAAAAAAATGATTGAAAATGTGGTAGTGTTTCTATAACTTTAAGGAAAACATAAATACTACCAAATAAATATCATGGGTGGCATAGTTAATCTCATGAGGGAATAACTACTGAGACCCATAAGAAACAACTTCCCTCTACTGCATCATGACACTACCCAAACCAAGACACGAGGCATCACATAAAACCTCAAACTGATCTCTCCCTTCTAAAAAATAAAGAACATGAGCACTAAATAGTTTCTCTTTTATATATTCAAATGTTTTCTAAAACTGGTTATTCTATAAAAATTCCTAATCCTTTATGGTCAATTCTGTTAGAGGATTTTAAATATAAGAGAAGTTGGGTATAAACCTCCTATAGTAGTCTGCAAGACAAAGGAAAATGTGCACATCTATAACAATCTTGGGGGATTCCCAAGAAATTATTTCCTTGACCTTAAAAGGATCCACAACTACTCCATAATGGTACATGACATTTCCCAAGAAATGAACTTTACAAGGCTCGAAATCACACTCTGACAGCTTCCTAAATAGTTGTTGATGATGAATATCTCCCAAAACTACCCCCATATGATCTGTGCGCTCCTCATAAGATAGATTATATAAGGATCTAATTGATGAAGGGACCCCTCCCCCAAAAGGTACCCCTCTTGGGTCATCAATGAGATAAGGTAGATAATGAAACCTAAATCCCATCTCCAATAGGCCATGGGTTGGTGACAAGCACCGAGGGTATATTATATACACAAATGAGATACATTACCATCTAAAGAACATGAGTAATGAAAGATAAGATAAACCCACCAAACAAATCCTAATCAAAACAAGGTAAAATAGAACCCAATACATGCATGTAATTTCATACAATAAGAAAAACTGAAAAGGAAACTATAAGTACAAAAAGTAAATCCTCTACAATAACCTCAAATCCCAAATAACTCTTCAACAACACCACAAGCTATAAATGTATATCACAATCACTAACCAACTCCCATATACCTGAAAAATAGTTTATATATACATAGGTTGAGTATAAAATGTTTACTCAATATGATCCTCCCTGAAGTCTTTTATGAAAAAGATAAAGAAATAATACTAAAACCCAATGATCAAAAAGTGAAACTAAATCATATTATTAATCCTATGTATCACATAATCTAATCATCACAAAATATAATTCAACCTATTAATCACATCATCCACATCTTTAGATAGTAACTCAGTAGTTTTTAGGATCCACTGCATCTCGTACATCGTGTGTTATACCTAAATCCATAACAACCCATACAAAACATACCTATAATAATCCTCTGGATACTATATTCAAATATATATGTGTGTGGAATAACCAAAAGGAATTACAAACCTCTAAAAAAATATATATGGTAAATATAACTATCATGAATATCATCACATAAAATTTCCAGGTGAAGAGAGCAGAGTAATATGGGGTAGTAAGAGATCCATTCCTCGCTAACCTGAATGTTGGAGAAAAATACCTACTAGAGTATACTGGGTATCCATCACCCTAAAAAATGGGTTTGGTAGCATATAAAATCATATAACATATGAATATACATATATCTCACAACCACACTATAGAAAATAAACTATCCTTAGACTTAATTGCAACTATCGTCTCTCAGACTCCCAACTACCACTACTAAGGACTAGATATCCTATAGACAGACAAATTTTTTTAGAAAATTTTAATCAATTAATTATTCTTTTTAAAAATTTATCATCACATTAATTAACACCTAATTACATTCCCTACAGGTATAATCCAACCGATCCCATGACTTCTTAAGAGTTATCAATATTTAGCATTCCATTTTAGCACCAACCCCATGGGTTAAAACATTTATTATCATTCCATAATTCCATATACTCTAGGAATCATCCTAAGCTACCATAAAAGATATGCATAAAACAAGTACGCACAATTTCTTTAAGAAGTGGGGAAAGGAATGTAGAAACAAGCAACCTAACCATCCAACCTTTAAGAAGATTCATCAACAAGAAAGTATCCAAAATTTTAACATAAAATGTTAAATCCCATTTTTAACCCATTTGATTAGTCCTGGTTCTATCCCCAACACCTCTATGCATATCACCATTCATCCCTCCATCACAAGAACTAACTACTTCCACAAACGTGGGCCTCCCTTCCCATGTCTCATGAAACCATCATCCATCCCAAGCACAAATCTTGTTACAAGCAATTTTCCTCATCCAGAGCAATCACAAAAGACAAAAATAAAACAAAAAAAATCCAATAGGTCTTTTAGTACCTAAAACCAAGGAATCTAGCCTTCATAAAAAAACATACTCACTCAACCCCAAACATTTATCTTTATCAAACAATCAGTTCATTACCATCTTGAATTAACCAATTCATTTATCACAGGTTACAAAAATAAGAAACCTAATACATCAGTTATCAATAAACATAAATTATTTAAATATGATTTCAAGTATAAATTCAAGTTTAATTAAGATATAAGAAAGAAAAAATCATTTAAACACGCCTCTTTGTTATTTAACCAATAGGCATGACCATCTTAAAATAGTTTAACATGCATCTTTATTTATTTAGACAACAAGTATTACTAGATTAAAGTAGTTTAATACGACTCTATTTAGTTAGAAAAAAATACCATCTTTATATTCTTTATCAATTTCCAAGAATAAAAATATTTTAAACCATAGTATAATCATAGATATCAAACTATCTAGAAAAGAAATATCCAAACCGTTATCATGGAAAAAAACTTATGTGATTACTATAACCAAAACCAAGGTTAATTCTTCAATCTAGTTTAGTCTCTATTAAGGTCAATTCCACTAGTACCCAAAAAGATAAATCATGAAAAATTTATGATTTAATGTAAAAATTGAGAAGCACAAAATACCCTACCTATAACTGAAAGTTCCCAAAACACACTGCATGAAATAGGGAAAAAAGAAGATGATGTCACCTCTTGAATTTCTTTAATAAAATAGCTTAAAAAACCTTTCAAATTTTTCTAAGAATGGTCAAAATGAAATAGAAAAATATCATACCTAAAACATGACTCGATGCTATGGAAAACACAGTACAAACCAAACTGTTAGCATTCCCATAAAACATAAAAAGGGTGGTTCCTATGGATGAAAATAACTCTTTAAGGTTCAACAACAATATGCTGGTTTTTACAGAATAAAAAAAAGAAAATATTTGAATGATGGAATAATCATCATTTTAGAGTTATGAAACCCTCAGGATTTCTAGCAGGTCAAACATTAATTAAACATTAATTCATATCTCATTTAATTCATGTGGAATGAGACATATTAAAATCTACAGTATTTCATGAAACCAATGATATAAATATACTCTTCGAAATATCCTTTAATTTCCCTTATTTAAGGATATAAAACCATACATATGATAAAAATGCGTATTTATGAAATTTTAGAAAAAATGGATATTTTAAAAAAACTGAACAATGAAATCAACTTGTTACTATGAGACTAACCTACTATCGTGAGACCACATGCTACTGTGATCCCACCTACTATCATGAGCCAACCTTCTATTGTGAGACCAACCTACTATCGTGATACCAACTTGACAAAGTGATCCCACCTGCTATTGTGAGACAACCTGCTATCATGAGACCAACCTGCTACCAGGAGACCAAATTATAACCATGAGAACAATATGATACCATGAGTCAAATGAATATCATGAGAACAACCTACTACCATGATACCATCCTTCTATTATGAGACCATCCTACTACCATGAGACCAACCTCCTACCCTTAGACCAACCTACTACGATGAGATCAACCTACTACCATGATTCCAAGACCAATCTTGAAAATTTAGAGGTAAAAAATACCCCATACACCCCTATGACACCTCTAGGCCTAGTAAAGACACAAAGTAAATGTTTTTAGGATATGGGGTACTATACTCATCTTAATAACCTAGGGAATGGAAGCATAAGAAAGGGGTGAACTGAAATGCTCAGTAAGGAAAAAAACATCAACATGTTATCAAGGGGTTAGATAATAAGAATATGATAAAACATGATCATGAGAGAAATATATTATGAAAAAGTACATGTAACCATAAGAGTTTTCCATAAGTCATGATAGAAGGACATGTAATATCAAATAAACAAACATATACCATAGAAAAAGAGTATATAATCATGAGATAATAAACATGATATATGAAGTATAATCATAGGAATATGGAACTGAAATGTTACATGACCTTGAAACATAGAATAAAAAATAACTATGGCACAAACATAAGAATAGGGTATCATCATATTCGTGAGTCACTACTCACACCCACGCTTTCGTGTGTCACTACTCGCACTCATGGTTGGAAGGAAAACTTAATTTCACCTACGTATACATGTCTCATGAGATATAAACTTCTAACTAATTATTTTGAGGGTGACATAGGGCCACACCCATTAATCATCCATACATATGTGTGCCACCTGAAATTAATCATTCATCATATCATATAGAATCCATGGAAATAAAATGGATTTCATATCATTTCCAAATAGTATCATATAAAATAGATTCTAAAATTAGATAAATTGTTACCAATATTTAATCACCCAAAAGAGTATTTTATAGATACATTTATAGGGTGATTTATAAAACATAACTATATAGGATTTAGATCTTTTAAATAAGAAAATGTAAGTGAAACTAAGAAAATGAATTTTTTAAAAAATTTATTAACATTTTCAAAAATAGAAAAAACAATGAATCACTTAAAAAAATCATTTCAAGTGGGTAATATTAAAATATTTTTAAAACACCACTTTAAAAGAAATAAAAATAATTAATCCTTGAAAAACATAAAGGTTTTACATAGGAAATGTGAATTGTAAGATAAAAATGAGAACTTGAAAGGGAAATCATTTTTAATATTTTGAAAATACCTTTATTGAAATCCACATCATAAAGTGAGTGACTAATATTTCATTTCAAAAGTGGTAAAGAGAAATCTAATGATTACTAGAAATGAAATATATCTAGATTTAAAAATAATAAGGGATAAAATTAGCAAGATTGAATATGGATATGGAATAAAAAGATCTCAATTTTAAATAATTATAATTATTATTAACATCATCAACTTTTACGAAGAAATAAGTTCATTAATTTAATTCCCCAGAAAACAATAAGGAAATACATTATAATATCATCATAGAATAGAAGAAAATAATATTACAATAATCATATCAAAAAGGAATAATTATGATTCAAGAAAAGAAGCTGACTCAAGAAAACCCCTTACATCGTTGTTATATTTTGAATTAAAAACTCATGGAAGGTATAACATGAAATGAATTTTTAATTCAATTATATTTCATGAAAAATAATGATAAAACATGTAACAACTAGAACTGTTATAAATAAAATTCCCCTTATGATTTAATTAAATGTCTTATTATGTAATATGGTTATAGAAAACACATTCAATTATTTGGTTTTATTATATCTTATCGGATTTAAAATACCGTTAAGTATCATTACCATTGATAATATAGCCACAGAACAATGATCACGTGATTAGTATTAATATAGGGTTTTAATAAATCCAATTGACATAGACAAAGGAAGTGATGACCTCAACCAGTATGATCATACCATATAAAGCCCATTTATTAGAGCTTCAAAAGGAGATATCATCTCTAAGATTTTCCCTTGACCAAACCCAAGCTCATATCCAACAACTTAAGCATGAGTGAAATCATTTACGTGAGAAGTTCAAGCTCATCGAGATCATAACCCAAATCATGTACGCTAAACCACTCCATGAAAATCTCACTATTGCGCACCTTACCCTTAGGGATTCTCTGTTATTAAATGGTTATGTATCAATACCATAATAATATTAATATGTATATTGTATTTTCAATAGAACAATGCTCATATTTTCTTATTATCATTACTTTATAAATGATTTTGATTTTTATACAATAAAACACAAATTATATTCAATTTCAATTAAGTAATTTATTTTCATGAATTAATGGATTTTTTAATTAAATAATATTTTAATAAAATATTATTATTAGATAATTTTTATTAAATATAAATTATCATATAATTTTTATGAATTCAAATGCAATTTTTATAAGGGTTCAAAAACTGTTATTGTCAAAAAACCCATCATTTTTTAATAAATGTTGATTATGAATTTAAAAGTGTAAATACACATATTAATAAAATTATTTATATAAAATGAATATTATTTTTTTAATCATAATGTTGAAATTATCCAATAGCGAATTTTTTATAATTTTCAGAGCGTCAAATTTTCGAGTAAAAATTAAATACTGTATAAATATACATTGTATATTATGACATCATAATGACCCAAACCTTTTTTAATAAATACTATAAAGGTTATATATGACCAAATATATGTTTCCCCTTTAAAATAATTTGATTTTATGTTTATTTTATTAATTTTATAAAAACTTTATGAATCCTCCAAAACCATTAATATATTTTAAGGTTTTAAAATCATTTCTTTAAAAGTATGACTCACTTCAACATAATAAATTGTATTATTTTATTAAGTTGGTCCATTTTACTTATAAAATAATTAAAAAAAACTATCATTTGAAATAAACCATGTTCCAAAACCATGGTAAGGTTTGTGGTTTTGGTTATTTTATTATATAGAGTCCAAAACCTAAGTTTTAGAATTGATAAAGAATTCCCCACTCATTTCTTATATAAACCCACCCAAACTCCCATTCAACCTCACTAAAAATCCTTTGAGCATGTAATTAATCCTCCCTATCCTCTCTAGAGTCCTCCCAAGGTTCCCCAATCTCTCAAGAATCTCCTCCCAAGCATTTGGAGTCACACACTCAAGTAAGAGATTTCTCTCTTCTCATTTTAATTGAAGCGCCTATTTTATGTTATGCTTCTTAATTTACTTTTTTTTTCATGTTGTGATATGTTATTAAATATCCCCCTTAATTTAAATTTGATTATATACCATTTATCTCTCACTAATACCATCTATTAACCTTTATTTACACCTATTACCATTCCAAAATTTAGTAATGGATCCTCACCGTCCCCTCGTCATTCAAGTTTCTTTATTATCTTATACCTTCTATTAAAAATTCCTAATGTTGGGATATTTATTTCTATGTACATATTACTACCCATTTTATTTTTAAATTATGAGAGTCCTCTTTCTATCTCATCAATATTTTTTTTTGAAATTTTAAGTGATGTTGTTATGCTGCTGAAATTTTACCATGACTTTCCATGCCAAAATAATTGTGTAGTGAATTCCATACCCATTTCCTATCAAGGGTGTTCAACTTTATAAACTTATCCTTATTTGAATTGGGACTTACATGTATGTATTACACACTACTTTATAATGTAATAAATTATGACGATGAATGAATCCATGTTGTATAATCTATGCATCACACTTAAGCATGAGAATGAAATGAATGTGATGGATGTGCCCAAAATATATAATGCTCCAATTCATTGTGTAATTTTTAGTCTCACGAGACATTATGTTGGGATATAGAGTAATCCTAATTTTTTATGGTACTTTTTCCATCATTATTTTTGGTAGTTATCCTTGACATATATTTATGATGCAGTGTTTTAAGTTGTTTCCACATTTTCTGTGTTGCCTTTATGATTATCATGCTATATCATATCTCATTTTTCATGTTTTTGATTCCTACTCCTTTTATGCCCCATCAATTTACCTATTTTCTAACATGTATTATTTCCTTCATGTTATTCCATGTCTATTCCCTTAATAGTCTTTATATCTCACCCCTTTCTTTTGTATGTCCCCATGTTATCCCATGAAATTTTAAGTAAGAAGGAATATTATGAACATGTTGAGGAGGTTTTCAATAAAGATGATGTATTTATTGTTTTAAGTTGTTATGTAGTGTACCTAATTCCCAAATGCTAGACTTATTGATATTCCAGGTTGTATTAAGTGTACTTTTATGTAATAAATCAAGAATTAATGTGTAATAAAGATTAGGGTTGTTATAAAATAAATCCCTACCCGATATATGCACAAAAAAAGAAAAAAAGTGGTGAATACACATCATATATCAATGAAGTAAAATTGAGATGCAAAAAACTCTACCTTAATTTCTGAATTCCATGAAACCAATTTAACCTCTTGTATAACAATAATAAATATCTTAAATAACCTATTTTGGAACCTTATACATACATATAACCTTTTATAAAATTCACTTATAATTATTTATAAAAAATATATTAGTTATATTTTATTATCATCATTAGATATTATTAGCTTCGATTGTTTATTTAGTACTAATTTTGTAATGGTGGTGTCGATTATTTTTTATTTTTGGGAAAAAATCCCTCAAGGTGTCCTCTCAATATGTTTTGGGTGTGATTGTGTTTGTTGAAAAATCCAGATGACTGCACACAACTAGAAATATGGCCTGTTACCACACATCCATTTCCATAATTTTAATAAACTATGGAAATAGGTTATATGAGGCCAAAATTTTATTTAAATCTTGTAAATACCCCTCACTTCCCCTTCTTGGCTTCGTGCGATAGTCCCCTTTCCCACTTCGCGTGGTTCCTCTTCTCTACGCATGGTTCCTTCTTCGCAATCAAGGCCCAGACTCTATGACGATCTTCCTCCTCCGATACAGCCATCCCACCTCCTACCTCCGGTGATCTACCTCCTCTGATGCAGCTCTGACGCAGTTCCGATGTGGTTTCAAAGTAGCCAACCCACCTCCTACCTCTGACGATATTCCTCTTTCAACGTGGCTATGCCACATCCACCCCTCCTCCCCATTGATGCGGCTCCGATATGGCCTCCCCACCTACTTGATAACACAGTTCTAACGCTGCAGTGTGAGTTCGGTCAAAACTTAAGGTACTCATATGGTCCGATTTTTGTGGGTTATTCTTACAGCTAGGGTTTCTTCCATATTTCAGGATTCCTTGGACCCGATTATGGCTGGATTAGGTCTCACTTTGATAATGGGTCAATGGTTTCTGAACACTAGATTGAGATTTTGAGCACACCTTATGTTTCTTAATATCGAGGGTATTCATATTACATTTTTGGTTCTATTTAACTAATATTTTATGGTTTCATGCCATTTTCACATGATCCTGGTGGGTGTTTCCATGTGATTTCATTTTCTTTGCAAACCATGTGATTTTTGTGTTTTCTAAACCTATTATTATTTCATTACTATTATAATTGTATGTGTTTCATTGATATGTTCTTATGTTTCTCATAAATAACTTCTATTTATGTTGTTCCATATGTTTTTTAATGATGTTGTGTTGATTTAAAAATATTATATTAGGAATTTTTGTATTAATGTTATGTTTCTATTGATTTGAATGATATTTTTATGTTAAATAAGCTTTCATGATATTTTTTATAAATGATCAAAAGTGTTTTGATATTAAATTGAAAACCAAAGGCCTGTTTAAAAAATTTTATACCATATTTTTCATTTAATTAGTTATACCCTTGGTTTAATCCCCCATGATATTATGTTCTATAAGAGAATATATATTTTATGAATTGAATGTGATTGTGATTTGATATTATTTGGAATGAAAAGGTTTTTTTCATAAAAATGGTGTATGGGGAAGGGATAAAGTATTAATATTGTGATTCCTTGTTATGAATTATACTTTATATATGTGGTGGATGTGTTATAAAATGATTCCCCACCTCCAAGAGACAACTTTATGGGATCTTTGGGTATCTAAGTGGGATGTTGAGAAATTTTTGCTATGCTAGTCATGTTTATATACTTATTATGATCATTTAATTCAAGGAGTGAATCTATTTAGAGGGAATTCCACTAGGTAAGGCTAGTTGGAGAAATCCAACAACATTATATATTAGGATTTTATTCGATAGTCTGAAAGTTTATTCTACCTGAGTACATATTTTATAGTCTAACTATGATCTATGAAGGTTATATATGATATTAGAAATACTTTACCTAGACTATTCCTTGAAACAACTCTATAATAATGATTTTATTCTATTTTCATCCACTAATTACAATGATATGTACTACTTTACATTATCTATTTTTATGGTGCACATTCAATATATTTCATATCCTAGTATGGTTTTCTAACAATTAACATTATTTTATAGTGAATTTTTGGTACATAACTCACTTAGTTTTTACATTTGCATATTAGTTTTCCATATTTTTTTATACTGCTATTTTACTAGATTAATTGAAATTATTTCTTATGATATTTAAAACTAGTATTGAAATGGATTTTTGGAAGGTTATTTGATTTCAAAGGTTTTTTTCCATCAAAGAAGTGAGTTTTTGAACATTTTTTTTCAAATGAATAGATTTATATATGTACACAACATGATTTAAAAAGAATGATTTAGAGCATAAACATGAGTTATTTTTTAAAATTAAACCATTAATTTATTTATTTTATTTCAAAATAGAATTTATAAAATTTCTTGAAAAAGGGAATACAAAGACTTTTCTATGTAATCTAACTAGGAAATGTTTCTCACACCCTATATATATACCACTCATTGTTTCTAGACTCTGTGGATTTTGTAGGTACAAGTTAAAGATTCTAATAAGCTCCTTCTTTTGTAATCCCTGTCTTAGGTCACTCTTGGGTTAGACCATGTTGGTTATGTTCAATAAAGAATTGGGTTCATGAGTATATTTATGGTTTAATATTACATGTTTCACTATTTCTTTTTTTACAGTGTATATTCCTACCAATTAATCCTGAATAGTATTTTGGGATCGATATTTATGCTTGTTGTATCTCTGTTATGTTATATTAAAGGTGAGATGGTAATTTATTTAAAATTTGGGGTTTTTGGATTCCTTTTGATTTAAAACTACTTATTTCATCTTTTATGGTAGTCCAACTTATAGATATGAAATATTTGATTCCCAATAAGTTTGCACTATTTCTTTATTTGTATTCATTATTATGAAACCAATCCCAATATTGTCTTCAAATATTTTAAATTTGGTATGGTTTAGTGTTGTTTTAGAAGAGTTGATGTAGTTCACTCCATGGTGTATGTATTGAATGAAATTGGATATCATTTTAAAAAAGTCTTTATTAATGATCATGTTATTTAGTATTGGGATATACATATCAATCTGAATATTCTTTATTCATTGTTGGTTATGGAGTCATGTATCATTTATCATGTACAATTGACACACTGGTCACATATATATAAGAAGTCGTTATATCTCAGTTCTTTTCCCATTATTTTCTTATAGGTGGTTTCTTATGATGAGTCTGGTTATATCCACCACCATCGAAGGTAGAGAGTTCAACATCAGATTCGAGTAATGTTTCTTTCATTTTTATTCTTTGGACCAATATTAATTAAGGCTTTTATGATTTTTGGGTTCTTTATATTTTTTTAGGGAATTTTGTAATACTTATCTTTTCACATTGATATTATTCTAGAAACCATACTTTGTTACTATGAATTTTTTATCCATATAAAGAAACACTAAATCCAACATGTTATTCTTTTCAATCTAATTTAACTTATATTCCATTAATGTTGTCTTATCAATAGAAATTGTTTTAAACCTAAACTAAAGTGCCCAATGTTTTGTATTGGATATATTTTTTGTTAATATGTTTCAATATGTATGTCATGAAGAAGATGGGTGATAGATTGATATTTAACCCAAAGGAGATGAAGGCATGCCCCATACATTTGGTTAAAGTTGAATGAAGAGTCAGGTTGTAAATCTTTTGTATGTTTAATTAAAAGGTTAAAACTAGTTAAAATAATTGAGAATAGATAGCTAGTATAGAGGAGAATCCATCAATGGTGTATTGAGCATGAAGGATAATAGAATCATAGATCAAAACATGCTTGGGTGAATTCTATTTATGGATGAAGTTAAGGGTTCCATGAGAATGTAGCGAACCACTCGAAATAACCAAAAATGATTTTCTAATATGTTTAAAAGTTCCTTGGAAAGTTCTGGATGATTTTGGAATTATTTTAATAATCCCCATAATTATTTAAAATTGTTTTGAGTTGATTTTAAGAGTTTGATAAGGATTATGGTTTCTTTGTAGAAGCCCTAAATTAATTTTAAGAATTATGGAATTTAGAGTTTAAGGAGAAAAATGGCTAAGTATGATATCTTATGAAATTTCATAAGATATATGGTCTTTTATAAGATATAGGCATGTGTAAGATTTTTTTATTTTATAATATAGTTGAAAGATTATAAGAAATCTAATTTTTGTAAGATATAATAACATCATAAGATATCGTGAGTGTGTAAGATGCTAATTTCAGAATATTTCAGGTCCTTGTAAGTTAACAGTGGATTTTTCACCATAGGTCATTTGCATAAGATAAATGTAAAATGTGTATGAAATTAGAAAAATGTAATATATTCTTTCATTCATAAGATATTGAGAAATGTTCAAGATACCTAAGCCATGTAAGATATTTCAGCACACTTTGTATATAAGACTCTCATTTCTAGTTGATGTGTTGGTGCTTCAGGAAGTTTGGGTCAGTATTGGTGGTTGTGTATGGTGTTATTCTTCTTCATTAACCTTTATAGATAACCCACCATGATTGACCCCATTTTTTTCAAGCTTGATGTGGATTTTAGGTAAGCTTGTTGATTCACGCTCAAATTTATCCAAAAGAAGAAGGTAGGACGGTCCTTGTAGTCTAGTTTGGGTTGTCGAATCCTCAGAGACCTAAGAAGTACCTACAGACACATGTATTCTATGGATTTTTTTTGGCTATGAAGTGGCCAACTTAGGTTGATTTAATATGTTTTTAAAGGATCACTAACAGATTTAAGTTAATTCAAATTAAGGTAATGAGTTGATCCTAGGTTATCGCTCGGGGTGGATTGGATGAAATCCTTTTTTAATGATTTCATTTTCTTATAATTGAGATAGATTCATTTAAGAAGATCAAATGAAATCATCACTTACTGGTTTAATTCCTACACACCCTAATACTAATCACCTATACACTTTAAGGATCAAAGTTTTGAGCACTCCAAGGTAGAGGTTCGTATTAGCACTTGAAATGTGTGACTTTAAATTCAATAAGGATGAAGAGGTTTTAAAATCATTAAATAAAAATCTAATTTAAAAGAAGTGATTATACATTAATGGAGTGATAAATAACATCCAATACAGACCCTTTCTACTCCATTGAATCAACTCATAAAAGAGTTAGCCCTCCATTTATGACATGTCTTCAACGGAAGCGGGAAGTAGACTTACAAGGGTGGAATTGAAGAAGTAAAACAACAACAAAAATCGATCACTCATCCGTTGTGTGATAAATATCACAAAGTATGGTGTGAATAAATTCACACTTTGAACCAATGGTATCAACTTGATAAGTATAATAACACAATAAGAGTAAAGGAAGAACTTTTATTAAGAAACTAAGGTGAATTAAACAACTTACATGAGAAAGAAATGTGATTACAAACACAAAGCGACAGCATAAC
Organism: Viscum album; assembly: GCA_963277665.1. NCBI lineage: Eukaryota > Viridiplantae > Streptophyta > Magnoliopsida > Santalales > Viscaceae > Viscum > Viscum album. The sequence continues at coordinate 452,553,040 of OY728166.1, read as the reverse complement.
ACTACAATGAAACCAAGCACCAAAGATCCTTAAATCCTCCAACACCACTGAATTAAATAGGCATTTTGATCCCTTGGGTCGAGCCTCAAATAGTCCAAGTCTCCTCAATTAATTGTGGTAGGCCATAGGTGGGTGGAAAGTAAGGGAGAGTTGATTTTTCCACCCTTGACCCGAGGTGGCAACCAGCTTTCCTTCACTGAACAGACGTGCTTGTAAGACCTTCTAGATGGACGAATCAGAGTGGTCCATAAAAGAAGAAAATGTATTTCCGTATGTCTTCTAACAACCTGTAAAATTTGGGCCCATTTGGAGTTTTTTATTCCTAGATATGATCATATTAGTGGGATGTTTTTTTGGGCCGCCTAAATGGACACCATGGAGGCCGAATTAGCATTAGATCCTAAAGAGTTATTTGTTACTCTACATGTCTTCTAGAATACCACGAAATATGGGATTCATTGGGCCTGTATGTTGGGCCCCACAGTCTCATCAGTGGGCTGGTGTCCAATATGACTTCTCCACAATTGTTTCCTTTCATCACAAAATATCCCCATCTTCTTCCATGAATTCTCCATTGATCCCTGAATCAAACATGTTCATATTTAAGTGTAGATAAATTTCCAAAAATATCAAATTAAAATATGTTTGATTAGATTCCTTAAAATAATATGAATCATTGGGTACTTCAAATGATGTTAAAAAATGTACCACATAATAGTGCATTTTAAGATGGTATTACTATCATAATGTGAAATGATGTTAAAAGTGTAAAATGCACTAAAATGGTGTTTATGAATAATAAAGAACATGAATATTATATATATTAATAATTAATATTAGCCTCATTTAGTGGTTAATCACTTGTGATGGTGTTGTAGGGGGATTGGTGTTGATATAAGTTTTTGTTCTTCATTGTGGTTGGGTTCTTCATCACCTCTGTTTGGTTCTTTAATTTCTATTCTGTTGGTTTTATGGTATGGTTTCTTCCTTCATGGTGGCTTCCATCTATTAGGTTAGTTCAGTCTTCAAGTAGAAAATATTTAGTCTAGTCAACATTATTTACCCTCGGGTGGCTTGGTTCTTTAGTATGGAGGTGGTTGTATTCTCATGTGTGTTTGATCAGTATTTGTGTGGAGTTTCTTATTGTTGGTGGTGGTGATGTGATTTAGGTTTTTTTTGGTTTTTTATTCTATTTATTATGTTTTTAATTTGTAAAATTATATGGAATGATGTTTTAGAGTTTGAAGATGATGGTGATGTTAGGTTTTTTCTTCTAATGGTGTTGGCTCCTGGAAGGGTGTTGATCTCATTCCATTCCACCTAACTATATTAGCATTTACCAATTCACAAGATAAATATTGGTCAAATATGTTGGTGATTTAGGATAATTTGGTTCTATCATGGTGGTATGGATAGTGATGGGTTTTATTATTAGTGATGTATTCTCTATGGTTGTTCTCTTCATTTGGCTTTGGGTGGCCTAGTTATTCAGTAGGGAGGAATTATCTAGCTCAATTAAGTGGGATGAATTTCTTGTGGTGTTTCAAAAAATGGATAATCTTATTTTCTAGAGATATTATCAGTCCCCCATAGTTCATTTATACATCCTAGAGGTCAATCTCAACATCTCCAGGCATCCGAGTGAAATGTGTTTGTGTTGAGGATCCACTAGATGATCAAGTTTGGGATGATTTTCTTATTGCGGTATGAAAATTACTATTAAATATATACCATATCATAAATTCCAACTACACTTATCAATAACTCAAACTTAGCATAGTTTTGGAGGAAAAATTAAGGCCATCCTCAGTCCATACCAAAAACACCTCTTGGATGAAGATCATACTATTTTCAAAATCCTTTTTCACATGTAGAAGTGTAGTAATGTGTGGTGTCACATGTTATGGACTCAAACAACTCAATGTTTCAGAAACATCTCACTTTTTACAAAAAAACTACCTCATAAAATTATTACACATGTGTGGAACTTCAAGATTATGGGGAACCTCTGGTTTCAGACTCACACAACTCATTATTCTTTAAAGATATGGCCAAATCCTTTATATAATTCCAAAAATGACCAATAACTATTAATAAGTCTATTTGGGATCCATGAGTAGTCAAAATTAATCTTAAAAAAAGAAATACACTCCTTTATATAGTGTTCCCCCATACCATGTGTTTTCTAAGGGAACAAAATGTCCAAAAGTCCTTCAGAAATGGTTTTTTCAACTTCAAATCCTTTTCAATGGTAATAGATTCAATCCATATCCCATTCCCAAAGGAAATATCCCACCACCATTCCATCAATATGGGGAAATTTTTTTATTGAAATTCACCCCAAAGTATGTGATAACTCATATAAAACACAGATATTCTATTTGTTTCTTATTTTGGAACTATTCCACCTTGATCATTTTTGGATTATTTTTTTAGTGTAAACTGATTACCTATTAAGATTTATTTCCATGGAATAAGATAAGGGTGAATAATATTAAATATTAATGAAAACACAAAAAAACTATTGACATTAAGTTCACTACATATTTTTTAATTATTAAAATTACCAATTAAAATATATATTATCTTGTGAGTTATACTTAGTGTGAAAACGAAGAGATAAATAGGTGATCATTCACATTATACAAGTGTTTATGATAGGGTCAGATTGGTTGGGGTTGGAATGTTACATCGTACATTGAGAGGGAAACCTATAAAGATAAAGGGATCATGTTGGTATGATTCCAAAAGTTTTATTTTCCCTATCAATATACAAAATGCATGGGGCATAACACAAAGGGTGTTAAAACTCCAATATAGAAAATGGAATGTGGTTAAAGGTATACTATGACTCTAAGAATCATGATAGTTAAATAAAAATCAAAATAGGTTGAGGATGGCCACTGGCCATATTCGAAATATGGGTTCCCCTACTATATTGATAAAGATGTTTCCTCCAGGACATGTTTCCTAGATGAGAGGCAGGTCGCTGAAGTGTTGTGTTGTCATCATAGGGGATTTCATTCTGAATAGCTGAGGGTGGTTCCTTTGGGACTATTAAACTAGATGGGATATGGGCTTTTATAGTGTATTTTTCTCAATATAGGGGATCAAATTCAGATATGAAATTTGATTTTAATCCAATTCATGGAACACAAAGTTTTACATTGAAATATATGGATGATCAAAAAATTTAGAGTATGTTTAGGGTATCATCATCATTAATTGAGAATATTGATTGATCATACCAAAGAAATTGTAAGTATGTGGTCTAGTTGGATAAACAAAACTACTAATTGAATGTGAGATATAAGAATATGGTCCGATCTACATCTATAAATGAGACTAGATTTTTCCCCTGCTTGTGGTCTTCAAAGTCCCTCCACACAATTGTTGATTAATTAGGAATATATTTTTCCTATATTTGAGGAACCACTTCCTAATTTAGTGAGTAATATTAAAAGGCTTACACATCTCTCTGTTTATCCTTCTTAATAAAACACTCTGATCTCAATTGATCCAGTGCACTGGATGCTTCTCTCCTAGATGAGGTTCAAGGATTGGTGCATCGACTAGAAACACAAATACATAATTATGAAGCCTCTCTGATTCCAATTAATTTATTTCTGTTGATCCAATCAACTCTAAAAGAAGAAATTTCCTTGGAAAAACATATTGGCATGGGTTATACTCAACATATTTTATCCTCTTCCTCAAATGTAGTAATCTCAAGGTTTTCTCTTGTACAAAAATATAAATAGTTGTCTTAGTTATACAAAAATCCTTTAAGGTTACCTACACTTTACAAAAATCCTAAGGATTATATTACTTTTCTTCAATCCTTACAATATAGATAATCATTGGCTAGTCATGTCACTTCTTATTCTTTAGCCTATATGACAATGAGAAAATAATATGCATGAAAATCACTTTATTTTCTTCTTCTTCCTCTTTAACATGTAATATTTCCTTCTTACATACAACATTGGATCACACTTTGCTTCTTTGACTCACAAAATATACAAGATATTCGCACTATTGTTTTCTCTCCAAAATTTTGTATCTTTAACCTTAAATCTTCTCCTATTTTTTATCACTAGAATATTCTTGAGGATATTATTCAAATTATTCAATATAGAAATATTAATCTAATAACGGTTTAGTGATCTCTCATTCAAACATCAATATTTCTTAGTCCAGTCTATCCATTATTATTCTCAATATTAAATACATGAATACTTGACCAATATGTTTCCATGACATCTCCTTGTTAATAGGCTTTTAAATAATCAAACATAGTTATAAAATAATATTCAATAATATTAAAGGCTAATATCTTTTATTTCCTATAAGTATCGACCTCACTTATTCTTGTTTTCTTCCATGAATATTATTGTTTTATTTCATGAATCTTACAAAATATTTTAGTCTTATTTAACTCTACATGACTGGAACCTTTAGATTGAATCATGATTATAAAAATAATCATTATATTTAAATAATTTAAGTGTAGAACATGCATCGAATGGTTTATTTCTCATAAATATTGAATGATATTTCTCTTTATCCATAAATATTTTTTTAATATCAACCTGATAAATATTTCAAGATATTATAAAAAATAATTGCTGATCAATCTATGATTTCTTAGTTTTCTTAATCACCTCATTTGGTACATGTGATATAGTTTAGTGTTTGAAAAATATATATGGAGAAAACACCCTAAAATAATTAATAATAATGTTTTCAATAAACCGAAGTGATGTATTATTATAATTATTTATAACTAGAATTCTTTACTAAGTATGTTATCCCTAGTTTTATATTTAATTATATAATATTGAAACTATTATGATATGAATTTTAAAGCATGATATGTTTTTTCAGTTGACAATGTGTTTTAGAAACACTTAATCATTTATCTACTAAAGCATGGTATACAATTTTTATTTAGTAGTGTATCATAAGAACTGTAACTGGGCATAAATCATAAGCATATATTATGTTCTATGCTTTGTGAAATCCTTTATAGGTGAGTTTCTTATAAGTTATATATCAATATAAATTGTTTTATAATCTGGTTTTGGGAATGCTCTTAGATATTTCATTGTTGTGATATATGAAATTTGCAATAAAACATTTGGTTATGAGAACACCATAGCATTACTTCCAAAAATTATAATCCAATTCATATAAGACAACTAAATCTAAACATAATTCTCTATTTGATAGGTATGAGAAAATCACAACCCCATATCTAAACATGAGTTGGTTGTTTGTTAGTAATATCCTCTATTTTACAGGATGAATTATATGATCACTAGAGGTTTATGTGTGAGATAACATACAAATGGAATGAATGATAATGAATTTACACTACATGTTACTTGTGAACACATACATGAACCCTAAAAATTATGCCTTTGAGTTATATTTATTTATTTAATTTTTATTTTTTTTCATCATCCAAGTTTGATTTAATCCCCGCTAGATGATGTAGAAAAATTAGTTTTGAAATCTTAGAGAAACATGTTATCCGCTATATAGTTGCATCAGTGTTGTGTTCCTCCTTCAATCCCTAAATATATTTCTTCATTTGATTTATATTTTATTCCACTAAAATGTTACTTTTTTATGAATATTATGACTTATGATAATTTAATGTGTTTTGGGAAATAGTTATGTTCAATTTGTTTGAAGATGGAATTTAACTACCATAAATTCAATTATTGAAATGTATGTATTTAATTTGTATTATAGGTTGTCCTCATGACCATCATGAAAAACTATTACTAAATTTATATTTGGGTATCTTTTCTAATGATAAATACTTTTATGATATGATTATAGGTTTTATTGATGAGAATTATGCATTATAATATTTTTTATATGCATAGTAGGTTTTCATGTTTGTATTTTCATATGCATATAACATGCCCTCATGTCTGATTTTACACATGCAAACTATTTTTTTCATAAGAAAACCTATTTTTTTATATGAAAACCCATTTTCATTATGTTTTTTTCATATGAAAAACTATTTTTTCTTATGTTATCATGTTATAATTATGTGCATACCTATTATTATACATGCCTATATTATGTTTTTTTTCACACTTGTTATCATGTTACAAGAATTATGAAAATTTGTTTTTTGTATTATACGCACATTCATTATGTTAACCTTATGTTTTTTCATATCTTTTATCATGTTACCTACATTATAATTATATGAAAACCTATTATGCATTATGAAAACCAGTTATAATTATATAACAATGCATTATGTTATCTGCATTATGAAAACCTGCATGATATATCATTATAAAAAATAGGTATATTTAACAGTTCATTATGTTACCTGTATTATATATAAAATTGCATTATGTTAATATATGGTGTTCAATTATTGAACTTTCACTCCCCCTTGTTTAGTTTCTTAAGAAAAAAATAATGTTTTCCAGTCTAATTAAACTCCCACCAATAAGGGGCATGCTATTTACTAGAAGCTGACAATCAAACATGGAAAAGAGATTGCTGTTTCAGTGTCTGAATTTGGAAATCATGCATGGATTAGGTTGTCAATACCGGTTTATATAAAACCAAACTCAGAATTATGGTGATTCTATAGAGTTCTTGTTTCCATGAAATTCATCTGCAGGTAGATCAAAGAGGATTCACACCCCACTTTTACTCAGCCAATGACCTTGTGAGGATGATAAGAATCCAAACAAGACCAGAAGAAGAGATTGAAATATACTGGTGGGTTGATCAGGTGAAATATGAATGGTTTGGTTCCATTTTTTGTGCATTTGGTAACATAAACATACTGCTGCTTCTGTATTTTGTGGATTCAAGCATTTATACTATGTGTGTGTGTGTGGATTCAGGAATTTATTCTATGTGTTTGTGGATTTAGGCATTTATTCTATGTATGTGTAGATTGATTATGTAAATGATGAAATGTGTGGTTCCATTTCTTTTGTTTGTATGTGTGTATTCATTCAGGAATTTTTAATGTGTGTGTGAATTTAGGCATTTTCTGGTAAAACAAATTAGTTTCTTTATACCATATAAAGGATATAGCTATGGTTTTAATTGCGGAAGTAGATAACCTATTTCTATGGTTAAAACCATGGCCAGAGATCACTTATGGCCATGGTTAAACCATGAAAATAGTTCACCTATAGCCATGGTTTTAACCATGGTGATTGGAAATATACCACCACACTGTGGTAATAGGGGCCTATTACCACTATTATAACTGTGGAAATAGTCACCTATAGCCATGATTTTAACCATGGAAATATGTGAGCTATGGCCGCAGTAAAAACTGTGGATACATGTTAGACCTATTTCAATGGAGATAGAAACCAAAGTTTAATAAAACATTGGTCGTAGGCTAGGGCCATAGTTTTGGGCCATATTTCCATGGTTTTCAACCATGGCAATAGGCCAATTTTCTAGTTATGGTGAATGAGTATGGTTGGTGTTTTCTGAAGTAGGTGTTTAAAGTGGCATAGTTTTATAGTGTTTTCCAAATTTGTGGGCCTCAAAATTGGGAGTTTGGTTTTTGGAAAAGAAATATTTTTGTATAGTATTGAACAGTATATGAACCATGAAGTATAGTTCATGGATTTCAAAAGAGGTATGCGGAACAGTTCGCGGAAGGCAAAACAGTTCACGGGGAGGCTCACGGTTCGTGGAAGGTGAAAAGTTTGCAGAAGTGATTTGCGGGATGGAATACGATTCTTGGGAGGATTTTGGTATGTAGGGTGGACTATCATTTGTGAAAACAATATGGTGATTTTGGTCATCGTGAAGGAAGAAAGGCAGTACGGGGCCACGTAGGGAGAACAGTACGCGGTGAAGATTTGGTAAATCTTGGAATAGAGGATTTTTTGGATCTATTTTCCTATATAAGGAGTGCTAATCCTATCATTACTTAGAGTTATTTTCATAAGAATACATCTTTGCTCTGGGAATTTGGCTAAGTCTGAAGTGGTTCGCAGGAAACAAGTCTGCGAAGGAGAAGTGGTTCGCGAGGAGGATTCTATGAAAGGAGGAGTTCACAGAAATGGTTCACAGTAAGGTTCTGTGAGGCAACCTAGCTCAAAAAGTAAAATGGTTCATGTAAGGAGAGGTGGTTTACGGAGGAGTAGAAATATATGAAAGAGGTAGTCTATGGAAAAAGGAAGTCGGGTACGTAGAAGCAGTATGTAGGGACATTACGTGGAGGTGGTACACAATAGTGAAAGTAGATGCATTATGCGGAGGAGGTGGTCTGCGAAGCATACATGCTACACAGTTCATGGAGGAAGTATGTAGTTTGTGAAGGGACTTAAATAGTTCTTGAAAGAAATTTATGCTGACTAACAGTATATAGAAAAGTGGATTTCATCTATAGGTGAAAATGGGACTTCAACAGAGCATCTACCTATAGTTGAGGATGCGTGCTTTCATAAAAATGGAGGGACCTACAAGTCCATAAACTGTGTGTGGATCCCTTCCATGAGTAGTAAGAAAAGGAAAATGAAGATGGTGATCCTTCCCACTGATAGTGAGCCAAAGGAATAGACATAGGGAGTGACCCTTGGGAATGCAGTGAGAAAACCCTAAAACTTGTAAAGGAAGTGAGCCTGGGCATATAAGATCTAGCCCAAACCTTGTAATTAGTAGTGAGATTTAGTGGATTTGGTACATCTAAACATCACCATTTTATGCTCCTTATATGTAGCCCAGTGAGGGTGAACTAAGTAAAATTGTTGTGTATTGTGCATGAATATTTAATTCTTGTTCATATATTTCTATGGGAGAAAGAGAGAAGTTTGTTTTGTTTAACGATGAAACAAGATACGAAGGGGTGGTAGTTTTAACCTGTCATACCCTAATTCACCCCCTTAGGGTATTTGACCTTGTGGACCTAACAATTGGTATCAAAGAGAAAGGTGGAAAGGAAGTAGTTCTATCTTAGTAGAAGAAATAGAGGTGGTCAATCACAAAGGGATTCTGATATTTGATGGGAAAAATTTTCAATTATGGAAGAATCAGATGTAGCACTACTTTCTATCATTAGGAATGGATTTATTTATAATAGTTATTTAGGGAATATCATCCAATATCGACAGTGGTGATTTATCAAAATCTGAAATAAGGGAATTGGATGTTGATTCTAAAGGGATCAATGATTTATGGGGAGCCTTATAAAATCAAATTTATACAAAGGTGATTTCATTTAAAACATAATATGATAGGTTGGAAGAGTTTCTGAATATTTATGAGGGAGACTCGAAAGTCAGAGAAGCAAATTTGCAGGTTCTATGGAAAAAATATGATGATTTATTAATGCACCCTAATGAGACTGTTGATACATTCTTTGATCAGGTGAATGTAGTTGTGGAATACATGTGTGGTCTTGGAGAAATCATTGATGATAAAAATATTGTCAAGCATATCTTGAGAAAACACACCTTGGTTTAATTTGAAGGTTTATATTTTGGAAGACAAGGATCTGAAGGAGATGAAATTGGATAAATTACACAGTACTCTTATTGCATATGAAATGAGAAATGATGATAATGATGTTGTGGAAAAGGGGAAGTACAAAGAAGTGGAATTCAAGTCCATGAAGAAGCTCTTTTTTAAATATAGTCAGGATGAAGATAATTTGGATGATGTAATGTCATTTCTCTCCTCAAAATTTCAAAGAGGAAGAGGAAATTTTAAAGGTAAACTTCCACTTGCATGCTTTTGAGGTGGAAATATTGTAAATTTTGTAGTAATGTGTCCTAAGAAGTTTAAAGAGGATAATTAAGACAATGATGAAATTCCTCGGAAGAAGTATTCAGCCAATGTGAAAGGCAGGAGAAGTGCAGAGAGAAATTTCTTAAAAAAGAATAATCTTCTTTCAAAAGGAGATGAAAGTTTAGAAGAATCAGAGGAAAAAGAGTTGGAGTAATGAAAAGATCATAAATAAAATTATATGGTAGAAATTTTGGGAAAATACCAAAAAAAGAAGAAAGAGACAGTGATGAGGGAGAAGTAGAAGGAAGAGTTTATCTTCAGGCTGAATTAGAAGCTTCTATTAAAGAGATAGATGTTTGGAGATCCAAAATAAAGAAAGATAACAAAGTGGTTTGTGATGCCAAAATCTATATGTAGTTTCAGGAAGAAGAGAAGTCTGATATGAATGAAGAAATTGAAAAAAATGAAGTCTTCAATGCTAGAAAGATAAGAAAAGGTGGTTGAGTACAAACTCAAAATTGAATAATAGAAAAGAGTGATCGATAGTTTGACTAAAACTGGAAAAGATCAAATCAAACGTATCAAAGAACTTGAAGAGGGAGTCATCGGTCTATGATGAAGTTTTAAGGATCAAGAAAAATTGTTGACTCAAAGAACAAAATCGGGAAAATAGATAATACAAGAAATAAAAAGGATGAAAGTGGAGCATATTTTTCCAGTAGAATAGAAGAAACAATCAAATCCAAACGATAAGGCTGTTTTAGGGCTTAATCGAAAACATAAAGCAGTAACATTTGAAGTTAAACCATACGAACCCACTATGAGATTAAAGATTGATTTGGGTATGAAGAAGAATCAAAAGATTCAGAGAACCCAAGGTATAACCAGTGATGCATTATTTCCACATAGGAATGAACACCACATAAGATGCTATTTTTTTGGGAAAATGGGATACTCACAAAATGTTTGTTCCATAGTAAAGAGGTACCGAATGAAACATGACCAACAAAGGCAGTCATACAGAGCTCAATTTTCTTGATCATCATTTGATGGTCACTATTTCAGGTGTGGAGGTTTTAGACACATGGAAAGATATTTCTCATCAATAATGTAGAGGAATGTTCTAAAGCAGACTGAGATTAGTTATAAGCATAAGGAAAATGTATCATCAAATGAGCTAAAAATGAAAAATCAATTTGCATATCTACAAGATAAATCTGGTCTATCATATTCTGAGGAATGTCAAGAGTATCAATTCATACTAGGTATGAAGTCAAAAACATGGATCAAAAAGAAAATATATGAGCAGGAAGTGGTTGTAGAAATTGTGTTCAAGGCATCAGATCACACTGGGATATGGATCATTGATAGTGAATGCACCTCCCATATGACAGGAAACAAGGATCTGGCGATGGGAATCGGGTACGATAAAGAAGGTATCATAATATTTGGCAATGATGAAGGGATGAAAGTTATTAGCTCTGGGAAAGAAAAGTTTGGGGGAAAATATGTGATATTTGTAGATGTCTTGGTTGTTGAAGGTCTTAGTCACAACTTATTAAGTGTAAGTTAATTGTGTGACCCAGGACATGCCATAAGCTTTTCCAAGAAATTGTGTGTCATCAAGGCAAAAGATGGTGTTTTTGTATTGCAGGGAAAGTGAAAAAAATAGAATCTCTACCTCATGAGTGGAGAAGGATATACGTGATTTATGTCCAAGGAAGAAGAAAATAAGTTGTGGCATAAAAATCTTGGTCATGTAAGCCAAACATCCTTGGAAGATCTGGTGAAATATGATGTTGCTCGAGATCTCCCTAGATTATCACATGATCATACACATATATGTGATGCCTTCCAACAAGGTAAGATCATTAAAGAGACATATAAGTCAAAAGAGAAAAGGTCAACAAGATTGCTTGAGTTGGTTCATATTGATGTTTGTGGACCAATTTAACCAATAGCTCTTGATATGAGGAAATATTATGTTCTTTCCATTGATGATTATAACAGAATTCCATGGGATCAATCATTACTGACAAGTCTAAGGTGTTCAGTTGCATTATAAGATATCAATGAGAAGTTGAAAAAATGCTAGGTTAGAAAATCTAGAAGATCCAAATAGATAATGGAATAGAGTTCAAAAATACACAAGTAGAGGATTATCTCAAAAAACATGGGATAAGGCATCAATTTTTAGTGGTTATAACTCCACAACATAATGGATTAGTTGAGAGAATAAATCAAATTGTCAATAACATGTCCAGAACAATGCTCATTGAGAAAGACCTTCTAGAGAAATTTTGTAAAGAAGTAGTGATGAAAACAGTCTACAATTCAAATAGAGCGTTACTATGTCCAAAAAAAGAGAAGACTATGTATGAGCTATGGTATATAAATAATTCACCATTGAAGTATATTTGAGTCCTCAGAAGTAAGTGTTTCATTCTCAATAAGGAGAAACATAGGAAGTTTTAATCCTATGGATATGAAGGGATGTTTCTTGGATATTCAAAGAAAAGAAAAGAATATAAATTATTCAACAAGTAGATAGAAAAGGTAGTTGAAAGTCATGATGTAACTATAGTGGAGAATGAGCATAATCTTCAGAAAATACACGATCTATCTCAGGAAGATAGTGATGAAGAGACAAGTAGGTCAGGGGATGTTCTAGTTACAGAGGTTGATTTAGAAAAAGATTCAGTTAATGAAAAGGATGATCATAACTCAGTATCTACAGAAAGATAGAAGAAAAGACCTGAAATTGATAGACATAACATAATTGGTGATTAGACAACTCCAATGCAGATAAGGAGGATGAAGACACTATATAAAGCACCATAATTATCACAGGTAGAGCCTAAATATTTTAATGAAGCTTCTAGAGATAAAAATTGGGTTCAGGATATGAATTAAGAGCTTGAAAAAATTGAGAATAATCAAACATGGAAGATTGTTTCAAGGACAATAGATAATAATTTCATTATAAATAAATGGATCTTTTGCAATAAAATGAATGAAGATAGTGCAATTATTTGAAACAAAGAATGAATAGTGTGCAAAGAGTAATCTTAGATAGAAGGTATCAATGTTGATGAAACATTTGCACCGACCGCAAGTCTAGAGACAATCAGATTATTCTTGGCCATAATAGTGCAAAGAAAGTTTAAGGTTTTTCAGATGGATGTTAGGCCAGAATTTCTAAATGGGGTTCTAGAAGAATAAGTTTACATTGAGAAGCTAGATAGTTTTCTCATTCATGAAGATGAAAATAGAGTTTTTTTTGATGAAGAATGCTTTATATGGTTTGAATAAAGTACCAAGATCATGGTATTCATGTCCAGATCAGTTTCTAAAAAATAATGGTTTTCAGCATGGTGTAGTTTATTACAATATATATTTCAACCATGATAGTAATCAAAGGATGATAGTGTTGGTGTATGTTGATGACATAATATTAGGTGGATCAGATGAATCATAGTGCCGATAATTTTATGAATTCATGAAAAGTGAGTTTGAAATGTCAATGATTGGTGAACTGAAATTTTTTCTTGGTTTACAGGTGACACAAGGAAATAATGGTACATTCATTTCCAAATCAAAATATGCTAAGGAGGTTTGAAAATATTTGGAATGGATAATTACAAGGAGATGAAAACTCTAGTGTCTACCCAATGCAGCCAATATCACAAAATATAGGTAGATCATTGGAAGTTTATTGTACTTAACAATGACATGACCATATATTGTTTTTTCCACATGTCAATAAACACGGTATAAAATTAATCCCAAGGAAAGACACATGATCACAATAAAAATAATAATTCATTATATTAAGGGCATGATGGATTTCTATTTGATGTATAATGAAAAATATCAGCAAGGGTTATTGGGATATACAAATGTAGATTGGGATGGTTCAACATATCATAGAAAATCAAAATCTAGTGGTGAAATCTCTCTTAGAGGATTATGTATTTACTGGATAAAAAATAAACAAGATTTAATTTCATTGAGCACCATAAAAGCGGAATATATTGCAGTTACTCAAGCATGCACACATTTATTATGGATAAAGTAGTAGCTTAAGGATATGGGAATTGAAGTGAAGTATCTGAACGAAATCCATTTCGATAATTCAAGTGCTATAAATATTAGAAAAAATCTAGTCCATCACTCAAGGACAAATCAAATTGAAATAAAATATCATTTTATCAAGGAGAATGTAGAACAAGGGATTATGAAGATGAAGTATGTACCTATAAAACAAAAGGTTGCAGATATTCTGAAAAATACCTTACACAAATAAGGATTTAAAATACATCAACTAGATTTGGGAGTTTAGTCAACTCGCCACACTTAAAGAGCATGGGTGTGGGACCCCCCATCTCCCTGAGGTATGATGTGTTTTTTCCTTAATGTGCTAATTTGTGTTCTTTACCCTATTATATACCTCAAAGGAATGTCCTCCAGGTTCATTGATAAAGGGGGAGAAATTGTGCTACTACAAGGGAGAAAATGTCTTAGTAAGGACACATGGAGAAGTTTCTAGGTGGAGCAGTGATATAGGAGGATTTGAAGTTGCTATGAGGAGCAGTGGTGTAGGGGGAGTATTAAATTTGACGATACTAGACGTGATCGATTAAAGGATATATATCATGACAACTAAGGTTTGTGATGAAAGTAAAAGAGTAGTGTTGGAATGGAATGATGTGATTCATTGATGAAATTTTTATTATACTTTTTTTTCTCATGCTGATCATAGATCATGTGGGCTTAGATTATGTGTTGAGTAAATCCTTGATTGCTATCTTAATTACAAGAAGAGAATTCTAGCAGAAGTTGGAAGAATATTTAATGAGATATCAAATTATGAAAGTATTGTCAAAAAACCCAAAGGGGTATATTGTTGGGAAAAATCCCTCAAGGTGTCCTCTTGGTATGTTTTGGGTGTGATTGTGTTTGTTGACAAAGCCAGATGACTACAATGAGTATTGTTGGTGTTTTCTGAAGCAGGTGTTCAAGGTGGCATAGTTTCCCAGTGTTTACAAAATTTTTGGGGCTAAAAATTGGGAGTTTGGTTTTTTGAAAAGGAATATTTCTGCGTAGGATTGAATAGTATGTGGACCATGAAGTACAGTTCTAAGATTGCAAAGGAGGTACATGAAATGGTTCACGGAAGGAAAAAATAGTTCTAGGGGAGGATCACGGTTCATGGGATGGCATGCGGTTTGCAAGAGGCTTGTGATATGTGGGATGGACTATCATTGGTGAAAATGAGATAGAGATTTTGGCTGCCTCGAAGGAAGAAAGGAAGTACTCATCCGCGTAGGGAGAACGGTTCATGAGAGCACAATATGTGGTGAAGATTTGGTAAATATAGGATTAACAGATTTTGTGGATATATTTTCCTATATAAGGAGTGCTAACCCTATCATTACATATAGCTATTTTCATAAGAAAACATATTTTCTTCGAGATTTAGCTAAGTCCAAAGTGGTTCATGGTAAACAAGTCCACGAATGATAAGTGGTTTGTGAGGAGGATTCTATAAAAGGAGAAGGAGTTCGTAGAAACGATTCATGAAAAGGTTCTACGAGGCACCCTATCCCACAAAAGAAAATAGTCCGTGGAAGGAGAGGTGGTTCACGGAGGAGAAGCATTCTGCGAAATATGTAGTCTGCAGAAGAAGGAAGTATGGTACATGAAAGCATTACATAGAGACAATACACAAAGGTGGTACACGAAAGCGATTTACGGAGATGGTATGTGGAGGCAGTATGCGGTAACAAAAGTGGATACAATATGTGGAGTAGGTGGTCTACGGATCATACATGCTACGCAGTTTATGGAGGAAGTGGGTGGTTTGTGAAGGGACTTAAATATTTCAAAAAATCAATTTCTACTGACTAACAATATGCAGAAAAGTGGATTTTATCTACGAGTGAAAAATGGACTTCAACAAAGCATCTACCTGCTGTTGATGATGTGATATTTTATGAAATTGAAGGGACCTACAAGTATATAAATTGTATGTGGATCCCTTACAAGAGCAGTGAGAAAAGGAAGAGGAAGACAATGATCCTTGCCACTAGAAGTGAGCTAGAGGAAGATACATAGGGAGTGACCCTTGGGAATCCAGTGAGCAGACCTTAAACCTTGTAAAAACAGTGATCCTGAGCATAAAAGATCTAGCCCAAACCTTGTAATTTGTAGCGATCTTTAGTGGATTTGGTACATCGACACATCGTCATTGTGTGATCTTTAGATGAAACACATTGAGGGTGAACCAAGTAAAATCGTTGTGTCATGTTCATGATTTTATTCCTGTTCATATATTTCTACGGGAGAAATAGAGAAGTGTGTTTTGTTTAACGATGAAACAAGATTCTAAGGGGTGGTAGTTTTAATCTATCATACCCTGATTCACCCCCCTCTCAGGGTATTTGACCTAGTGTACCTAATATTTATAAATTAAAAGTTAATTATTATGAGATAATTAAAGTTACTATAATTTATGTTATATAATTATTTATAATTTTCTAATTTCATTTCATAAGTATTTTTGTTGTGATTAATGGTGATGAATTTGGTGGCGAGCTTGTTTTGGTAATTTATAATAATAAAAAGTGTCACAATAATAACAAGTTTACTATTAGTATAACACTTATAAAACTATAAAAATAAGTATTTAATCATTAATTTCTAATAAAACTATTAGTTAACTTTCACATTCATCCTTGATATAGATTTATATCATTTTTCAAGTTGGTGGTTAAATTGACCCAAACAAGAACATGATATAATCAATGAGTGATTATAGTTAAGAAAGTGATTATTTTGGAATGATATCATTAAAAAATAAGAATAATTATATTATTTTTATTTTATTAAATTTGGATAATCATATTTTAAGAGATATTGATAAATAATAAAAGACTATATGAAAAACAAAATATGATATTTTTGTGGAGGTGGTGGTCTACACATACGCACATAAGATGCATTCATTTTCCATAGACCAGGATGAATATATATAATTATTTATAATTTAATAATATTAATAATTTTATAAATATTATATTAATCCACTAAATTTACTTTTACAACTATATCTGTAAGGAGGTGATGAAAAATCAAGCACGCTGTTCATGGTGGTGGTAGTCCTTACACACACATGATGTCGTCTTTATTTTTTGAATTGCTTTAGAGGAAGGTAGAAAATGGATATTCCATTAGTATAATAACATTTTATAATATTATTAATACTTATGTTAATATATTTTTAGGGATATAATAGGTTTTAGGGAGTATTATAATAAAAAAAGGAAAAGGAAAGAAAAAGGTGCAATTGAGAATGTTACCTTAATCCTTGGATGAGCTCCTTTGAAAAATGGATTAAGGATTTGATAAGTGATATTTTGAGAAAAAAATAAACTATAGGAAGTGTATAAGAGTGTTTAAGATTTATTTTGATAGATTTTGGTTGAATCCAAGAGGTTTGGGGTGTGAAGGGAGGTGGGGTGGTGATGACTACTTTTATAAGGGAGAGGAGTGACATTTTTATAATATATAAAAGGTAGAGTCATCATTTAAAGGTAAAATGGATCTAATAATAGATTATAATGGATTTTTGGAATTTTAATATTGATAAATCCACAATAATAAATTTTCAAACATGTTTTTAATTCTTTTACACTAGTATTTTTCATTTTTACCATTTTTGGTTTTTTTGTGCTAACTAATTTTTACCTAAGTAATTTAATTTTATTGACTAAAAAGAAAATGGGAATTATTAAATAATTTGGATCTAATTATTCCAAATATTTAATCCATTTTATCAAGTTTAATTTATATTTCTGATAAAAAATAATTTTAACACTATCACATGTAACACATAAAAACCTGTTTTTAAAAAAGGTGTATTTTTAAGCATAAATGTTATGTTTAGGAAAAAATTATCAATATTTTTTATTTTAATGAAATTAATTAGTTTATTATTACAAAATTAAGAATTATGTGACCTTAAATGAAATCCAAAACCAAATTTCACTTAGTGAAAACATAATTAATAGAGAAATAATAAAAATAGTTTTTATTAGAAAAATATTTCTAAATTTTTAAAATGTTGAGCATGAGTTTTCTAAATTCAAAATAGTATTTTGAAATTGATAATTTCACTGCATATATAAATTTTTGATCATGTTTTTTTATAATTTTTAAATCATACTTACTTCTTGATATGGTCATAAATTCTACAAGTTTATTAAAAACTGTATTTTTCACTATTCACATAAAAATAAATTATTTCAAAAAATACCAAAAAATTATCGTAAGATAATATTTTTGTGATTAATTAAAAAATTAAGTTCATTTAATCATATTAAAATTCTAAAATTTATAAATTTACCTTTTAAATGAAAATACAAAATATAAAGAAAAACTATCTTTATAGAAAAATAAACTTTTAAACTTTAAATGTTATAAATATCATTTCATATAATTTTATAATTAAATGAGTTTTAATATATTAGTTTTAAATATTAAATAGTATCATAATCATCTTTTAAAAGTGATATATTTAATTTATTATAAAAAAATACATATTATTTTAAAAATAGTTCTTTGAAAAACATTCTTTTTAATGTTTAATCATTTTAATCACATTTAATTATATTTTTATCTTCTAAACAGTAAATTTAATCAGTTAATTGTTATTAAAATAAAATTTTAATTCTGAAATAATAATAATATGTATATAATTTAAATATATTTCTTTATAATAAATCACTTTAGTATCTTTTTATTTACGTGAGGCTTTATTATTGTTATAATTTTCTTATTGATGTTTCACATCATATTTAATTATTTTAGAAAGGTATGACATGGTTAAATTTTCATTTGGTGTTGCATGTAAAATAAATGATCAACCATAGTATTAATTTAGATAATAAATATATTCCAAAGTTTTTGGGCGTTACATTCTCCCCCTTAAATAAATTGCATTCTCCCAATTTTAGTTATCACATAATAATGAAACAATATAAGGGTATCTAAAAGATATATGTGACTCAAGATATAAATTATAAGTAAATAAAAAAATTGATACCTTAGAGAAGACTAGGTAATATATTTTCCCTCATAATAGGCATATATTAATATTCTCAACCATTTATTCCAAATATGCCTCTATAGCTAAGTCTTAGGAGTTTCCAGAGACATACCTTTCACAACTTCATTTTCAAAATCCTATTTACAACCAAATATTAAAACCAAAATTATTATGATAGTATTCAATAAAATTATATTAAATGATCACATTAATATGAAAACCCAATCATAATATGTCTACTCTTTTGACACCTTCATTTCAACCTATTTTACTTTCATTTAACTGTGATATAATTGGATCAACCTAAAAATCCTTTTGTATAACTTAGACTATCCATAGTCATATTCCTAATTGATTTTCTAAATATACAAAAAATATCAAATCTTTCACAATGTTTCATGAATAGAATCTTATTAACCAAATAATATCCTCTAGGAGTGTCTATCTAGGTGTGCAGTATTAGGCCCACTCATCATGCACCAACTGAAGATAGAGTTGATACTCAACATGCCTTTTTTAGGGTGATTACCCCTAGGTGTATCTATGTCACAACTGAACCGACTTTTTGGTATCCAGAAAGAGATGTAATTACTAAGAAAACCACAACTCAAAACTTTAACAAAATTATAGGATTTTATCATATACTTAAAATTATCCATAGAGTTTTCACTAAATTTATCTAATATGAATCCTCAAAAATAACTAAACTAATCCTAAAAAATAACTAAACCTTACTATGATACCAACTAAGGCACCTCAGACCCATAATCCTAAGGCTGGTACTAAAAAATACTCTACACATTGGATTTAACACCAAGTGATATGAACCAAGATAAACATATATTTATTTTACATTATTTCAATAACTTAAACATTATAACTCATAATAATTCCATAATACCAAGAATGGAAGGTTTTGTGTCTTTTCAAACTAGATATATTAGCAACTTATTTTATAATACTTGTGAACATTTCTCTATAATTAATCCACACTAGACTCCCTTATATAATTTTTTTAATTTATACTCATATTCATAACTCGAGGAATGAAAACATAAGAAAGGGGTGAGATCAAAGGCTTAATAAGGGAAAACACATAAACATATTATCATGGGGTTAGATTATAAACATATGAGAAAACATGATAAGGGGAGAAATATCTTATTAAAATGAACATGGAACCATAATATTTTTTTTCATAAGTCATACTCGAAGGACATGTAATATAAAATGGAAAAACATATACTATGGATAAAGAGTTCAAAATCAAGATATGATAAACATGATCCATAGAGCATAATCATAGGAAAATGGTATAGAAATGTAACATTTACCCAAAATATAGAAAAATAAATATCTTTGGCACAAACATAATTTTAGATTATCATCACCTTTATAAGTCACTACTTGCACTCACACTTGGAAAAAAACTTAATTTCACCAGTGTATACATGTCTCATGAGATATAAACTTATAACTAATGCATTGGAGGCAGATATAAGACCCCGCTCATTAATCATCCATACATGAATGTTACACTTGAAATCCGTAATTCATTATATCATAAAGAACCTATGGAAATAAAATGGGTTTCATATTATTTCGAAATGGAATTGTATAAAATGAATTCAAGAATTTAATCAACTGATAACTAAATTCAATAAAACAAAAGGAGTATTTCATAGAGGCATTTATAAGGGTGATTCATAAAACATAACTCTAAATGAGTTTGATCTTATAATGATGAAAATGAAAGTGAAACTATGAAAAGATCTTTTAGAAAAAATTTCCTAACATTGTTGTAAAAAGACAAAACAATGAATCCCTTTACAAAATAATTTCAAGAGTGTAACATGAAAAACTTTTTAAAACAAAAATAAAATAAAATAAATCCTAATAATGGATACTTGAAAAGCATAAAGTTTTTTCAATTGTAAATGCGAAGTGAAAGATAAAAATATGAACTTTAAATGGAAATACTTTTTGATATTTTTAAAATAACTTTATTGAAACCCACATCATAAATAGAGTGATAATTATTTAACTTGAAACGTGGTAAAGATAAATTTGAAGATTACCAGAAATAAAACATATTTGGATTTTAAAATAAGAGAAGATAACATTAACATAATATTGAATATGGATATGTAAGGAAAATAGATCATTTAAAAAGAATGAGAATTATTCTTAACATAATCAACTTTTATGATGAAATAAGTTCATCAATATGATTCCCCAAAAAAGAAGGATGAAATACATTTTTAATGTCTTGAACCAGATTACTCTATGAATAGTAACCAAACTAGACTCCCATGTGACCTCAAGAGAACTTCCCCAAATTCCAGAGGTTATCGACTAGCACTAGGGGTCTAAGAAGGTACCATGGGGAGGATATACCCCTTGTATCATAGTACACAATAATCATATAAATAACCAAAACTCACCCATAAATATAACATCCATCATGGAATGAAAAATGAATAAATAACCGAAAAAATGAATAAATTACTTGCACACATAAAAGCATACAGACCAATCACCCACCGGGCCGACCACATATACAGAACAAAAGTAAAAAAGAAAACTGAAACTAAAATAAAAGTGCATGATGGTTCACCAAAATCCCCAAGCCTCAAATATTATTGAACTCCAAAACCCACCACAGCAACTCCATATTTACCATGAAATCTGGGTCCTCATCCCAACCCTATCCTACAATAATTCTAGGGATGCTCGAGTACCCAAGTGCAATGAAGGGTCGGGTAGGCTGTGAGTAAAACTCATTAGGTCACCACCAATGACACCCCTAAGTATTATCAGTTTGTAGAGAAGAGCATATAGATGTTCTCAAATAAAAACAATTACAATAAAACCATTTAAAAACATTCAAAATTTAAAATATAAACAAATGTTGAACCTGGGGTCTGAGTTCACCTTGGGAATGGTACATACCTTATTTGGCTAGTTTTAGAGTGTCTCTGAGCATGTCATGAGTATTGTTCCAATCAACTCTCCAAAATAAGGTTAATGTACCCATCCTTGGTCTAAATTGGCATCCAGGAGTAATGTAACCATCCCTAGATCCATGCGTCTCATGGGGGTCGTGTTCACATTGGGTTAACTATAAATTCTAGTATCCCCTAAGGATTGTTTTCACCTCGGTTTAACCACAATTAAAACCAAGCATCCCCTTGGGGGATGCATTCACCCCTAGTTTAACCATCATAATTCATAATACAAAAAATAAACAAAAATAAGGTACAAAGTTCTTTTAAAGATACATTTGATAACAATCCCACTTTAGTTGGCAAAAAAATTTCAAAACCAATTCCAAAACAGTTTCTACCACACCATTTCTAAAAACATTAAAAAATACCATTTTAAAATAAAAAATCCAAAATATACCAACTCAACTAATTTAGCCCATTTTAAATTTATATTTAAACGACAAAATCAAAATAACTATTTTATATTTTCATTTAAAAATTCAAACCAAAACTATTTTTAGATCCCCGTTTCCAATGCCATTCCCAATTCCTTTATCAAATTCCATTTTTCCCAAGTTAATTTTTCCATTTAAAACACTATTTAATTAACCCAAACTCAAGTTCAAGCCAATATTTCATACGTCTGTGATTATAAAATTCTATTTCATAATCACCAATTCATATAAAAAAATATCTTTAAAGTCGCGTTAACAAAAATTATCCATTTTAAGAAAATAATCCATAAAAAAACTTTTAATTAATAACTAGGCCAATGAAATAAGGAAAGTAATGAACACATGTCATATCACTTACATATTAAGATGAGACTATGGGTTAATTAGAGGGACTATTTATCTCAATTGAACCTTTACCATTTAACTCCAATGGCTGGTAGCAGCTTCCAAGGCCCGCCAGGTTTATACCAAGCCCCGTATTAGATTAACCAGCAACCATCACCCACCCAAGGTCCTAAAATATTCCAAGTGTCATAAAAATATCAAATTAAACATTTAGAATTAATTTATTAAATTAATTACAAAAGAGAATAACCAATGAAAAGCTCACTGGTGGCCTCATTATGCTGAAACCATGACCAAAAACACAACAATGATCCATGGTGTTCCCTCAACCTTAACCTGAGAGAAATACCCATCATGGGTTACTAATTCCATAAGAAATTCCATTTAAAATTAAGTAAAACCCTTAATAACTTAGGTAGAATGATGTAACTTTGATGGATAGATGAACGATAGTACCCAAATGGCCTCTTGGGACATCCCCTCACTAGGTAGAACCAAATCCCCAATTCATCCTATAGATTCCACCAAGACCTAAAGGAATCATAATCGAAAACCAATCTGAGAGAATAGAAAAATTTATAATGAGAGGAAGTGAGGAATAACAAAGATAAAAAAAGGTGAACCTCACCTTATATCACTGGAAAAACACCTCTAAAAACACCCAAACATCATGAGGAGAAGATGGAGGAGAAAGGGGTTCAGACCCATTTATTGTGTGCACTGCCGAAGGAGAGGAGGAGGGGTTATGCCCTCATAAATTTGAGGGGGGAATGAAAATTTTTACCTTTTAGGTCCAATAGCTAGTCAGTATTGTGACATCAACTAGATGATGACCTCTATAGCTGAGAGGGCTCACTTCCTAGTTCCACTGGCTAGTCGGTGTTGGGACACCGATTAATTGATGATGACAACAACCTAAGGGATTTCTATCCAACAACCACTTCCTGGATGGTGGTTATTTGTAGTTTTCAACTACACCAACCACTCAGAACCTCCTGGGGCTCCCTTGATCCCCCAATATGATTACCTAGCTCCATACCACACCCAAAAAGCATATTTTTTATGAGTCTTAGCTTCCAAAACTTGAATCTAAATCCCAATTCAAAATCAATCCTGAACACTGATTAAAAAATTAATTTTCCTCTAAAAACTTTCAGCCTATCTGTACACATGAGGTTTTAGAACTTCCCCACCATAGAATGTCTCATCTCTGATAATCCTTGTCGGATTTTCTATAATTAGTGCTAACTTACTCAATTTATTGACTTTCATTCAAATGGTCACATTTTAACTTGAATTCCCAATGCACTCCCATAGAGAAACATTAAAATTGAGATTATTAAACCACTGAAACCCAATCAAACACCTATCATTCTCATAGTAACATCAAGAAGACTCTCGCTTGCACCCATCCACCCTAGAGACATGGCCGTGTCTTCATCCAACTGATCAACACTACCACAAAATAGACTTTTATTAGTGCTAAATATGTCCTTTATCAGTGATAAAAAAGTGTTATTAATTGAGTCTCTATTAAAGGGGTATCCTTTATTAGCGCTATTCGAAGCGCTGATAAAGTCCCCATTTATCAGCACTTCAACTAGCACTGATAAAGGCTTCCCTGTCTAGGAATTCTGTTTATATAACAGCACACCCAACAACATGCAAAAAAATAAGCAACCACCCAAAATAATCAAACCAATAAAAATAACCTGCATAAACCAGAAAAAACCTGCTAAAAAATAACCACTCATAGTATATATATACAAAAGAACCACATACATGATGCAAATAATGAAAAAACAAGTAGTGCACACAAAAGGTTGGAAAAAAATTCTATATAAATTTAATTTACATCATGAATAAAAAAATATTCACTCATGGTATATACCAAAAAAACATTTATATATACATTTTGAACAATGTTTTATAAAATTACATTTAAAAATATCCAACAAACAGTTAAAAACATTAATGTTTTCTCTTTTGACATATGTGGTCCCCTCTAAAAAATGTCCTCCAATGGTAATAGTTGCCGAACAAATCATCCCAACTCGATAAAAAGGTTTCACCTATATAAGAAAACAAATATTGCATTAGTAATACTATACAGAAATAAATTAAACATTAATATGAAGAATACATTAAAAAAATCTCAATTTTTAATAAAAATGACACATTTGGAGTCATACTGGTGACACCGTGCATCATATTGAGGTGGGGTTGATTCATACACATCACAAATGACTGATGGATAATTTTCATAAAGTATCAAAACAATCAGAATGAATTTACTCAGTTTTCAGTAGGTCAGTCGTGTTTTTTTACTAAAATGTCATTTCAAACCCAAAACATACAATTTGAGTCACAATGGTCGCATCATGTGTCGGTTTGATGTGAGAAAACTTCATACACATCACAAAGGACTTAAGAATTTTTTTCCTTAATTTTAAAGACAAAAAGATCACATTTTCTTGGTTTTTAGTGAGTGACATGTTTTGAGTTAAAATGTCAATTTCAAAATTATAGTGGACACTTTTAGTCATAAAAATCACACCGTTCATCGGATTGAGGTGGGGTTTATTCCTACACATCAAAACTGACTCATGGATAGTTTCAATAAAATATCAAAACAATATCAATGAATTTACTCAATTTTTAGTATGTCAGTTGTGTTTTTTTACTTGAATTAATGTCAATTTTAAATATCAAGACACATTTGGAGTCATACTAGTGATACCATGTGTCAGATTGAGGGGAAGTTAAAACCTACACATCAAAAATGACTGATGGATCATTTTACTAAAGTATCAAAACAATCAAAATACATTTCCTTAGTTTTTAGTATGTCAGACGTGTTTTTATCCTAAAATGTCATTTCAAACCGAAAACATGAAATTTGAGCCATATTGGTCACATCGTGTATCGGTTTGATGTGATACTACTTCATACACATCACAAAGGACTTAAATATCGCTATCATTAATTAATAAGACAATCAGAGTGCGTTTTTTTAGTCTTCACTGAGTGACACATTTTGAACTAAAATTTCAATTTTAAACTGATAGTGGACAATTTTAGTCATACCGGTCACATCGTTAGTCTAATTGAGGTGGGGTTGATTAATACACATCCCAACTGACTCATGGAATGTTGTCTTAAAATATCAAAACAATCCAAATAAGTTTGCTCAGTTTTCAGTATGTTAGTTGTGTTTTTTTACTTGAATTAATGTCAATTTTAAATAACAAGACACATTTGGAGTCATACCAGTGACATCATGCATTCGATTGAGGTTTAGTTGATTTACACATGTTAAAAATGACTGATATGACATTTTCCTAAAGTATCAAAACAATATTAGTTCATTTATTTAGTTTTCAGTATGTCGGTTGTGTTTTTTTACTAAAACGTTATTTCAAACCGAAAACATGAAATTTGAGTCATATCGGTCGCATCGTGCATCAGTTTGATGTGTTACTACTTAATACACATCAAAAAGGACTTAGGAATCACTGTCTTTAATTATTAAGACAATTGGAGATCATTTTCTTTGTTTTCAGTGAGTGACATGTTTTGAACTAAAATGTCAATTTTAAACTGATAGTGGATAATTTTAGTCATACCAGTCACACCATTCATCGAATTGAGGTGGGGTTGATTAATATACATCAAAACTCACTCATGAATCATTTTTATAAAATATTTTAACAATATGAATGTGTTTTCTCAGTTTTCAGTATGTCAGTTGTGTTTTTTTACTTGAATTAATGTCAATTTTAAATAACAAGACACATTTGGAGTCATATCTGTGACACCGTGCATCAGATTGAGGTGAAATTGATTCCTACACTTCAAAAATGATTGATATATAATTTTCTTAAAGTATCTAAACAATTGTAATGAATTTCATTGGTTTTCAGTATGTCAGTTGTGTTTTTTTTTACTAAAATGTCATTTTAAACCTAAAATATACAATTTGAGTCATACCGGTTGCATCAGGTGCCAGTTTGATGTAAGACTGCTTCATACATGTCAAAAAGGACTTATGAATTTCTATCCTTAATTTGGAAGACAACCAGAGTGAATTTTCTTCATTTTCAGTGAGTGACACATTTTGAACTAAAATGACAATTTTAAACTGATAGAGGACACTTTTAGTCATACCGGTCACACCATTCATCGTATTGAGGTGGGGTTGATTCCTACACATCACAACTGACTCATGGATCATTTTCCTAAAGTATAAAAACAATTTGAATGTGTTTTTTTTTTCAGTATGTCAGTTGTGTTTTTTACTTAAATTAATGTCAATTTTAAATAACAAGACACATTTGGAGTCATACTAGTGACTCCATGCTCCGTATTGAGGTGAGTTTGATTCCTACATGTCAAAAATGACTGATAGATCATTTTCCTAAATTATAAAAACAATTTGAATAAATTTTCTTAGTTTTTAGTATTTCAATTGTGTGTTTTTACTAAAATGTCATTTCAAACTAAAAACATACAATTTGAGTCATATCAGTCACATCGTGCATTGGTTTTATGTGATACTTCTTGATACACATCAAAAAGGACTTAAGAATCACTTTCCTTAATTTGGAAGATAATCAGAGAATGTTTTATTTATTTTTAGTGAGTGACATGTTTTGAACTAAAATGTCAATTTTAAACTCGTAATAGACACTTTTATTCATACTGATCACATGGTGCGTTAGATTAAATTGGGGTTGATTCCTATATGTCACAACTGACACATAGATCATTTTCCAAATGTATAAAAATAATCTAAATGCGTTTGTTAATTTTTTCAGTATGTCAGTTGTGTGTTTTTACTTTAATTAATTTCAATTTTAAATAACAAGACACATTTGGAGTCATACTGGTGACACCGTGCGTCGGATTGAGGTGCGGTTGATTCCTACACATCACAAATGACTGATAGATCATTGTAAGAACAATAAGAATGTATTTCCTTGGTTTTGAATATGTCAGTTGTGTTTTTTACTTGAATTAATGTCAATTTTAAATAAATACACATTTGGAGTCATACTGATGACATTGTGTGTTGGATTGAGATGCGGTTGATTCCTACACATCACAAATGACTCCTGGATCATTGTCTTAAAGTATCAGAACAAATTTTAAGTACATTTTTCTGCTTAAATCAATGAACCCTTGTCTCCGAAACCTAAAAAAGAGACCTAACCTGCTCAATATTCTCAATCTACCCTGTTTAGAAGGATTATAGAAAAACCTTTGATCCTTGTATGGTTGACATGGAATAACATCCTCCTTTTGCAACATAGCTTTATTTGGACTAGTGAAGAACTAATTGTCATATATTAAGGACCTCCAAATGAATATATGATATTTGTTTCTTCATCAGGTCAACTGAAGAGGGGAACTTTCAATTTTGCATATTGAATCGATGTTTATTTTGTAGAAAAACCCTTCTTGTTGTTGAAAACGAGAAGAGTGGAGTAAGATCTTATACCCGTTATGTCTCAATATGTAACAAAAAAATCAAGGGATGGGGAAACCCCTTCTAGATACTTGTTATCTTTTGTGGTCTATAAACAACACACATACCCTGTAAATGAGGACCATCGATTTTTTTTTTAAAAACCAATTAACATGCTATTCATTTAGTGCACAAACAAGGACCACCAACTACCATGATTTTCAATGAGGTGTTTAGCCCGTACAAATCACAACATTACCATCAAACAAATAGAAATATAAGTCATACAAGATTATTAAAGTCAAAATTATTTGAGAAGTTTTCCATCTTCATTCTATATTTGTACATTCTTCCATCAGGTATACTACCCATTCATTTCTAAGCATATCTATATCGTCTTGTGAATATGCCTGTTTTCGGTAGTCATGATAGTACTGAAAAAATATAAATACACAAAGGATTAATAAGTATTTTAAATGAAATATCAATTATCTTCAAAAATACCTCTTCAGGGATACTAGTTTGTTCATGGAATATAATCTCTTTCATAAATTTACAAACATAATAACCACAGTCTTTATCATTTGTTTGTTTTGGGCACTGCAGAAACATTCAAAAAAATAAGTAATTTTTTTTATTTGTGTTTGGATAGTGAAATATTATTATATATACCCTAATTTGTATCTAGTCATAGTACTTGTCAGATTTCTTGTCATTTTCCCCTGGCCTCATTCCATGATGTAGATGATATTCATGCACTGCCCTATCATAATATAATCCTCATTAAAAGATAATATAAATTATATAACTAAATGTTTAGTTCTAAAATGTTGGATGTAGTGTATTAAAAATTGAAAAATTCCATCATTTGTGGTCGGTTTGTTGGATATCCATGCATTGAATCCATAAAATAAATCTTTAGAGTATCCAAATTGACCGCAATGAGCATCCAATGCTGCCTAAGAACACAAAAAAGAATAAGTAATGAAAGAAATTAAAATATATTTGATATGATTAAATTGTAGAGTTTTACCCTTGCATCATTGGTATTAAGAAGAGTCTTTCATCCTTAATTTTTTTGTTAAACGATTTGAGAAGTCCTTCCACTATTTCACCATGTTTTGTGGAAGTTATGTATTCTTATTCTGTAGAGGTGATGTGAGGACTAATGAGTCCAAATTTTTGTTCATGGAGAAATCCCTTCAGTTGTTTTTCATATATACGCCTGCGAAAAATATGAAATATATTTAGTCATAATTATCATAGTATATCATATTTTGGAAAATCATATCATGAAAACATACCTCATGTAAACATTTACAACTGAGCCGCCTAACCAATCATAGTTGAGGATTTCAGTTGCACTCTCAATAACAATGAATTCTGGATCTTCTCCTCTGTACATATTTGCTTCAAAATCAATTATGTTATTACCACCATCTTTCAACTTCGTATCCACATGAGACTTCAATGATAATAAATGTGGATATAGAATGGGTGGGGTGGGGGGGGGGTTAAGGTTCTTTGGGTAGATCATTTTGACCAGTTGGTTGATCCTTGATATAGTTTTGAACAGGTCTTTCATTTCACCCCTTCACTTTGTCCTTCTATAATAATTGCATCAGTTTAGACCTTTTTTCATTAAATGTTTAAGGTTTAGATTGAAAATTAAATTGTAAATGAATACCTCATTGTCGAAATGTTTTTATACAAGATGTGATGACTATGTGATGAATTTTCCTAGATCTTGTTCGACCATATGAATATTTTCATCATCAATTGGAATAGGTAGCTTGGCGCTCAGCTCTAGGGCTACAGTAATTGAAACTCTGACATGATCCATCAGAAGTGTTCTATTGTGTATCATGTCATTTTGGATATTGAACATTATAGCCCTCACTATAAGGCGATGGGTGGGTGTTGATAGATATACATCACAGTCATTTTCAACCTGTAGAATATCAATACAGGAAAGTTACTGGTGTCTAGTGTCTATCTGATTCACATTTTACAGAAACAATTATTAGAAAATTGACTACCTCATTTAAGAATTGTTTGTTAGGGGAATAGATCACCTCAAAACTGGTGGGGGTGGGGTGGGATCTTCACACGTAGGTTTTTCTTGAGTTGTCTCTTCTCTTTGCCTCCCCCAATCAAACTTACTATCAGCTCTCTCTGGTAGTGTAATTATTCTTGAAACATAGCTAATATTTCTCTCATATTTTTCATTTCCACAGTTTTATCCTCCACTTGTTTTTTTCTCAAAATATGTTCGGGGTGTCACCCCAAAACCCGCACCTCTGACGCAGCCATACTTTTCTGGCTGCTTTAAGGCCACTAAAAGTATGTATGCATCCGGTGTGGGTGTTGTTGATTCTTGTGATTATGTCAGATAGAAAATATAGGAAAATAATTAATCATTTTTATGTAATAGAGATTTAAAGCAAAACAAAATTTTATTATGTCATACTTACACATGTTTCCAACACTTTTTGTGTGTTTTCATCTATTAGTTTTCCATCTTTAGTTATACGTGCCTCTTTCCATAGCACATGGTGTAGGATGGAAGTGGCTGTGGATTTGAACTCTTCAAGATGAATATAAATAAAAGAACATAGTTATTGTGTTTTTATGTCACATAAAGGTATTATGGTAGATTTAAAATACGTACCAAAATTTTTTCAAGTGATGCGTACCCCATCCTTTCTTTACGATAGGGGTACACTGGTTTTGATTCCTGTTGTTTATTTTTAGCACTTAGTTGTTGTTTCATAAATAAAACACTATCAATAAAAGTGATGAATACATGTACCGTCAAACAACATATTACCAGACATAATGTACTTGAAAAGACTGCTTCGCACGATGACCAGTAAATGCATCCCACGATGCTTGGGTTATCAGATATGCATAAATAAGAGGTGGGCACGATTTTATTTTCCCTTCAGCATATTTAAGATGATATTTTGTTAAAAGTGAGTGAAAACCCCTGTGAATCCTTCTAGAAACCCTTAAGACATAGTCTTTGTGCGATTCATCTACTATAAATGTACTCTTTAAGATATGATGAAGTTTAAGTCAATTTTTCATTATTTAATTTTTAGTAAATTAAAAAAATGACATCAGAATGTTATTGTAATATCTCCCCACATCAGTGTGTTAATATCATCCATAACATGATGCCATAAAGTTACATCAATCGTCACACGTTGTCGAGTGATGATTCCAATGTAACTACTAAACATGGCCTTGTTGGGGTTAACATGTTGGCCCAGCTTATTCCATCCAATATCGTATTTGATGCATTTCTCTTTATCCTTAATGATTTTTTTCTAATACCGTCAAACTACGACGCTCCTATTTTTTCTACGTCGTCGGTGTTTCATCACCTTTTATTTCCTCAGATCCACCATCATCAATATGTTCCTCTGGCTCTGGAGGCCTAGCATCGGCATGTGTAGATGGTGGTTGTACCTCTGCACTAGGAGAAACAATAGGTTGAGAAACCTATTGTTCGTCTGCACTTCAAGAAGTAGTAGATTGATAAACCTATTGTGCTTAGGGATTGGGAGCATCATCACGTGTAAAATTCATTATCTGAAAAAGTTGTTTAACATTTAATTTAGATAATATAAAAGAAACAATTAATAGATATTAACATAAGGAAATAGGTTGAGAAACCTGTTGTTCATTTGTACTGCGAGCAGCAGTAGGTTGAGAAACCTGTTATGCCTAGGGATTGGGAGCATCATCACGTGCTGAAGTCATTATCTTAAAAAGTGGTTTAAAATTTAATTTAGATAACATAAAAGTAGCAATGAATATATATTAACATAACGCCACATGTTGAGAAACCTATTGTTCGTCTGCACTGTGAGCAACAGTAGGTTGAGAAACCTATTGTGCTTAGGGATTGGGAGCATCATCACATGTAGAATTCATTATCTTGAAAAGTGGTTTAACATTTAATTTAGATAACATAAAAGAAGTAGTGAAAATATATTAACATAAAGTAACATGATGTATATTAGAAAAAAATATATAACCTGACTATTGAGCTCTCTTTTTTTAAAGGTTGAAGGGATTTGACCCATTTATCGACTATCCAAATCCCTTCATTATGGTATCCTCTAACATACAAAATTCCATCTACATTGGAACTTCTATGAAATGATTGTGATGTCCCAATGAAAGGGTCATCCTACGTTGAATTTTAATCTGACTGTTTAGTGGTTTTGGTTGATAACATAACAATTGACCAATTTTGGTTTGCAGGATCTGGAACATAAAATACTTGTACTTCCTGTGATGTCATTATAAACAGTTCATCTTTGTACCCTTCTTTACTGAAATCAACTTTCACAAATCTCAACTCATCTATTTTAACATCACTTCTGTTATCGACCCACTTTCATTGAAAAATATAAACTCAGAATGTCGTATAATCCAACTCCCATATTTTTTTGATGATGCCAAAATATGACATATTCATGTAAATTGGATTTTTGTCCTTAAAAACAAAAACATGCATCACTTCAGCCACAAGTGTAACTCCACTATTTTTTCTGGTACTATCTTTATCATGTTCATTAGTATAGAATGTATAACCATTAATTAAATAAGCATTGTAAGATAATACATACACACTTGGTCCTCTAGCTAGCCATCAAAGTCATTTTGAAATTGAGTCTGGATTTTCATTTGACACCTTAAAAATATGGTCCTAAGACCATCCTATAAACTTTTTATTATGTTTATTTGTTATATATTTTTCATCCCTTAATGGATTTGAATTCCTAATAATTTATTTATGGGTTTCAACATATGTTTCAATGTATAAATTGTTATGAAAAATATAAATGTGGGCATGCTCTTGATCTATAATATTGATTATGACGACCTCCTTTCCAGAAATTCCTTCACCTGCAAGTCACCCAGTGTGACAAGATTTCATTAGACCAATGCTTTGAACACCAGACAGGTATTAGGTACAAAATTCAATGTCTTCCTCAACAATATATCACTCCTCAATACAACCCTCTGACCGACTTAAATTTTTGACATACCCTTTTAAAATCTTCATATACTGTTGAATGGGGTACATCCATCTATAGTGCACATAACCACATAACCAAATCTCTCTCACCAAGTGAACCATCAAATGAACCATCATATCAAAGAATATCGGTAGGAAAAACTTTTCCAATTCACATAATATGATTACAATTTATCTTTCCATAGTCAGAAATTTCGTCGGGTCTATAACTTTTCTACATATATCTTTGAAGAAGAAATAGTGATTCGTTAATATATGATGAACATTCTTGGGAAAAATTCAATGTAAACCTATAGGAATTAGATATTTCATCAAAACATTTGAAGTCACGTGGTTTCATACCTTTTAAATTTAAATCGTGCATTGACATGATGTTCTTGATATTTGATGAATACCCCTCTCAAACCTTTAAATCATTTAAGAAGTTGAAAAACCAATAACTATCCTACCTGGAAGGAGTGTAAGTATTAGGAGGAAGAAATGTTCATTTTTCACCCTTCATTGGTGCTAAATCTTCTCATATTCCCATGTCAAACATGCCCAACCTAGCCTTAATTACATCCTTTGTTTTACTGGGTATATTCAGCAACATGCCGATGACACTATCACATACATTTTTTCCAACATGTATTACATCAAGAAAATGTATGACATACAGACAATTATAGTATGGTAATTAAAAAAACTGATTTCTTTTTCCAACCGGTTTTTTTTAAGGTTTTTCGAAAATGGTTTACCAAAAGCAGTGTCCACATATTTAACTTTCTCAAATAGATGATCACCTATTAGTGGAGATGGTGGTGTACATTCTTTTGAACTTCCATAGAATGATGTCTTCCAATATCAGTACTTATGTCGTCGGGGTAGAAATCTGTGATGTCCTAGAAACACAATTTTCGATGAATTTTTCAACATAATTGATTGTGTACCTTGTTCACAAACATGACACCCAAGAGTTCCTTTAATTCCATATCCTGACAAATTTCCATAAGTAGGAAAGTCATTTATCTTCCCGTACAATATGGATCTCAATGTGAAATATTCATTTGTGTAAGCATCATACATCGTAACACCGGAATCCCACAATAATTTCAAATCCTAGATCAATGGAGCCAAATAAACATCAATATCATTACCTGGTTGTTTTGTTCCTAATATAAGCATAGATAACATGATGTGTTTTAATTTCATGCATAACCACAATGGAAAGTTATAATTTACAAACATAACTAGCCATGTATTGTGAGTGATACTTTGAAAACCAAAAGGATTCACTTCATCTATAGATAATGCAAGATGAAGGTTTCTTGACTCATTTCCAAAGTTAGGATACTCATGATCAATTCTATTCCACTGAGGAGAGTCTGCCAGATTCCATAGTTTTCCATCTTTATTTCTTCTATCTGCATGCCATGTCAATTTCCCTGTAGTCTCCTCACTTACATATAGGTGCCTAAATCTTGGAATGATTGGAAAGTACCATGGAGCTTTTGTAGGACCATATTCATATTTCTTGTATCGAGAATCACCACACTTTTGGAATTCTATAAGTGATTTTTGGTCCTTGCAAAACAGTATAAAATCATTCAGGCAAGTGTGTTTTCTTTCAGAGATCATACCCATCGAGCGTAGAATTCTTTTGGAATCATATGTTTGGCTCGAGAGCTTATTATATTTTGGGAGAATGTCATTCAAGAGTGAAAGTAATTCTTTAAAACTGGCGTCACTCCATACATTTCCAACTTTCAAATTATACAGATTCTGTATGGCTGACAATGCTATATATTTAGTGCAACCATCATATAATGGCATCTTTGTACAACTCTTTATCTACTCAAACAATTTTGGGCAATCACGAAGTTCATCTTCAACTGTCTGTGTCATTTACTCAATATGATCTTCATCATCATGCACATTTGTAATCACATCCTTGACATGGTCTTATTAATTTTTCATTCTTGTAATCATATCTAATGATCCATAAAACGTAGTGTTATCCCAGTCACTAGCTACATTCGCCTTTTCCCCGTGTTTATTCCAACATTTATAACTTCGATCTATTATATGATAGATCAAGTGTTCTTCCAACTCCTCTAGAATAAATTGTCTTGAATAACAACATCGTAAACACAAACAAAGGATTTGAGAAGGATTATATACGTGATCTTTTTCAAAATTGGTGAACTATTTCACTCCATCTTCATACTCTTTTGTCAGATGATTGTCATCCATCCATTATTTATTCATATCCATCCTATTTGATTCGGTGATATTAATATTTAAAAAAATAAATACACAAAATTTTGATATAAAAATTAACCTAGGCTAAAAAAGTTATAGACTTTAAATATCCTTTAAAAACTATTTATAAAATCACAGTTGAAATCCCATTAAAAACCAACCATTTAAAAAAATTCCTCTTTAAAATAAAAAACCCTTTTTAAAATAAACCAATTAGTTCCAACCATCCTTTCTCAAAACCCCAATTCTTTTTTTAAACCATTTTAAAGCAATTTAAAACCAAAAAAGGGTATGTTGAAAACACATAATTTTTTAAGAATCATTTCAAAACACTTGAATCATTTTAAAAGTGAACCCCTAAAAAAATAATGAGATGTAATTGTCACTTCCCTCTATCTATCCATTGCAAATAATTGATGGTCGTACGCCTTATATGTCTCATGACACCCCTTATCTAACTTTTATCACTAGTTTTCAATGTTCCTCCCATCAACCTTATGGACTAGACAACCCATCACTGGTGGGTAAACTCCTTTTACAGTGTTCTGACCCCCCCACTAGCTACTCAAAAACATATTAACATTTAAATTTATGATTAGAGATTAACACCATCACACTAACCTGTGAATATATCAACTTGCTAACTTATTCACATGTATTTTTATGAGTAGATCTCAATGCAATCACACTCACCATTTTTGAACCAATAGAATTACTAACCTATTCACATAACATTTATATATCATGATATATAATCTTTTACCCAATGCATTTGTGGGAAATATAGGTATTAATCATCTCATAATACATAAATTGTTTGCCACTTGAAAATCAAACATTCATTATCTCATAAAGGAACCATATCAACTGGAGAAAATAAATTCACAATGAATAAGGGAACCATGTGATCAAGGAAAAATATAATATTAAATAAAACCAATATTAATAGTTACACTAATAAAACAAGCATAAGGGTGATGTAATCAATATAATAATTTAATCTTCTATATAGAATCACCGATCAAGGAACAAAATGTCATGGGATATACCCTAGGTACTAGTGTGTGATGATCCAAAATGGGACTATAACTACATAGACCAACATATGATATATGTTTCATCCAAAAATAACACAATCCACCCAATTAAACCATACTTAACTCATCATAATGGAAGCTTCCCACTATCCTTGTTTTAAACACAACTAGGGGGACCATAGATGTGTGTGTACCAACTAGGGTAGCATAAATCAAGACCTCCTGCCTAGACACCCAAGTTACCATAAACAAACAACCATGGAGGTTAGAAAGAAATCAAGATAATTACCAAAAAAAATGTCTCTCACCTCACCTACAACACCATCACATATAACATCCCCTTTTCACATCATACATCCATCATATAAATAATCAATAACCCATAACTGGTGAAACAAGTATAGGGAAAATCATTGAGGATCACATGAGAAATAAACCATTTTATTTTTAAACCAAAAAATGGGTCTTCACATGAAAAACAACTTAGTATATAAATCCTCACTCCCCTTATTTAAAGTCTCATCATTTCAATGATTTTGTAAGCACTTGAAAAGAATCCATTTTTCTTTCCAAAATATTCTCCAAGCACATGAAAAATTCCTTTGAAAAACCAAAAAAGGAATAAGACCTAAATTTACTATAAAAAATATTTAAATTAACCTATTAACCTTTTCAAATATTCTTTTCATGATAATTAATCTAATTTAGAAATAGTACATGAAATTATTATGAAAAAATCCTTATGCCAAGAATAGAATTTAAGAAAGAAATTTATAATTTCACCTAAGAACCCATATATTACTATACTATAATTGAAAATAAATTTATAAAGTATACACATTCCATGAATTATAAAGTAAAGTAAAAGAAAAGAAACACCTACTTTAAACTGAATGGTAACCAATACACAACATGTCACCTTCCATGGAAAACATTCAAAAAACCTAAAGCCCTAAATCCTCATGAAAAATGAATTTCAATTCCTGGGAGAAGGATAAACCTATGGGAAATAGAGAAGAGAAGAGGGATAGAGGATATGAAGGAGAATTAGTGGGAATAATTCTTGAAATAGAAAAATAATTTCTTTCTTAAATAAGTCAAAAAAATCACATAACACGAACTTAAGAAATAATAGAATATTATAATTATCATTTTCCAAAATAAATAATATCATAATAACATATAATTTGTGACTAAAATATCACTACATGGAATACAATCCTAAGATGATAAATATAAGTGAAAATACAAACCTTTTCACAATTTTTTTTTAAAACATTGAAGTGAAAATGTTATTTTTTTTGGAAGGGAAATAGAATAATATTGAAAACATTATTATAAATGGATGGGTCCTTGAGTTATTACATGGGTTCAGTGATGTGAGAATATATGGGAGTTATTGGAAACGATTTTGAGTGTAAATATTCAGCTGAAAATGAGATATGTTCATGCTTATGTTTTGGTAGTGATGGAATTTCTTGGTGCACATTGGGAGTGGTGTGTAGGTGAACCTAACCCGTAGGTAGAGGTGGTTGGTTTTGTGTGTGTGCATAAGTGGATATGTTTCACTAGTAGATGATAGATACTCATGTAAGGGTATCAATTAGTGGATATCAAGAATGAATCAATGATGTCAACCTATAGAGCGGGGCTTAGGTTTTTAGGGGAACTTGGTGATGGGAGCTAGTATGGGTTGTCACTTAGTTCATGGGATGAATCATGTGACAAATCATAATGAAGTTTTATTTATACATCTACACTTGGGAAAGTAATAAAACTTGGTATTATTTAGACATCATTTTAGAAACATATACTATGAATTATTGATTGGATTGAAAAGGTACTAAGAAAGAAGATGGTAGAACCACCAAGGTCTTCCTAAGCCACTTCACGAAATGTATAAACTCCCCATGACATGAATAACTCTTACACATTCCCCATATAGTGTGGTAATTATTAACATTACATGAAAAACTCTTATATATAAATGGTATTATCTATATTCCTATTAAAAAGTTCATGAATATTAACATTCCATCTTCCATAGTGTGATAAACTAGTCACCTTCAGAACATCTTGGATCTTAATTCTCATGGGTACCTCTACATGGTGTGAATTATTCCTCATGAAACCAACCATAGAATGATGTGGATTTATCAGATTGAATTAGGGTGTTAGGATGTTACTTATATCCTATATATAGAATTTCTATAATTGCTTCCCAAAACCATCCAAAACTCCATCGTCCTACTCTATGACATCATATTATCTTTTGGAAGTACCTTACACATTGGTACATGTGAACTTCATGTATCACTATAAGGTTGTACATACTTGACCATTTAATTTAAAATATGGCCTTCATAATTTTATATTTACAAGGATTATTATGAATTTTTCATTTTCTAGGAACTCTACTCATGGTGTAACACTTATACTCATTACATGGTATTTTCCACAACTTCTAAAATTTATCAAATGAACTCCATCCAACTCAAGTGCATTATCAAAATTCCATAATTATTATTTGAAAATATTCATACCCTCTTATAGAATAACTTCCAAAAAATATCAAATACTTATTTTATAATAACTTTCAGAACAACCATATATCATTCGAGGCATCTAATTCCAGAACAACATCCAATAACCAATCATGTGTTGATAATAAATCCAACACCAATAATAAACATATGTTGAAAACAAATTTATCACTACCCATGATAATAAAACAAAGTTTTATTACATTTTTTTACAATAAATATATCACCAACATGTTACCAATAAATCCAATACTAACCTATATCCAATAAATACAATATTAACACATTTCAAATAAATTCAATACCAACACCAATTATCAATTAAATCCTGAAAATATCCCACTATTAATTATTTGGCACCACTATCATGAGTCAAAAATATCATCACATCATGCTTCCTACTCCACATTTAAGGGACCAATAGATTCATGGATTCATCATGATTCCTATTACCCATTTCACAAAAAATCCCAAGAAAACACTCATCATCAAGGAAAAATATAGTCTTTGATAAATCTAGGAAGGGAACTTCCGAGACCCCAATTTTGAGGAAGAAGGTATATCACTAGATTAAAATGGAACTAAAATATTTACCTTATCAATCCCCTATGAACCACTACTATTATCTTAAATAATTTTTTGTATGGTCTCAAAAGTTTAAGTACCCACATTGGAAATACTAATTAACCTCATTGCTAAGAAATGAAGGGTTCAATGTTATGAATGTAATATTCCAAAAAATCAGGCCACTCCATGTAATAAATTATTTTAGGTTTAGATATACCACCATAACCAGTGAAAATGATTTCCTTCTCCTGAAGGAAGATTCAAATCCTATCAATAGGCATATAATTCATCCATGTTTCCCAATCCCTCCAAGCCATGGGATATTCAGCCTCTGAGGGGATATACACTCCGGAAGATGGCTGAGTAGGTTGTGTCATGAGGGTGAAACTAGTATTTTGAGGGGACAAACCCCAGATCTCCAACCACTTCTTATATATTTTATAAATGATGTTCTTCCATGGTGTAATCCCATTTTCCAACCTAAAGGAATCTTTTAAACTCCCCTAAAACCTCTAGACTCAGCTATAGGAGGAACCTTAACAATGAATAATGTCTTTTCCAATTGTCCATTTGGGTATGAGTAGATCTAGGCATCATTATAGGAATTCTCAATACTGGGAGTGTTATCTATTGGAAAATGAACAATCTAGGAGCCTGTGTCTTCCCATGTGAACATCAAGAAAATTTTATGCATTTCAATCTGATTCTTTTTTAAACAAGCACTATTAATCGACACATGGGACATATTTTGGATGCAATGGAACTAACATGATAATCAAAAAGATAAATACCCTTCATAAATCAAATCTCCATGAATTCTGGAAACTAGAACACCCTCTCCCAAGGAAATGAGTTAAACCCATCTAGTTTTATTTAAAGATACATAATTTTCTAGGGTACCAATAGGAGAAGAATAAGGGGTGTATAAAAAATAGTCATGGTAATTGCAATGGTCCATCACATCCTATGATCCCAAGGCCAATGAGTTCACCCCACTTATACATTGTAACTATGTCTGGAATTGAGCGTCTGAGATTCATTGGTTGTTGATGAACTCATACCCCCTACATGGGATTCTATCCATCCCCAAATAATATAAAATGGGCCCATGAACTGGTAGGGTCAATTACCCAGCTTATACATCCAATAAAATAAAATTTCATCGCTAGTATAGGGACTATAAGATTAATGTACCTCCTACAGGAGAGGCGCGGTGGAGTAGAGCCACTGGTGGAGGAGTCGAAGACGAAGCTTAGTTTGTGATGGAGGAGAGATGCACGACGAAACTTAGTTCGTAGCGGTGGAGGATTCAGAATCCAAGGAGGAGGAGGAGGTAGAAGAAGAGGGAGGAGAGGAGGTGGCGGTGGCAGTGGTGACAACGACGACGGTAGGGATTAGTTTCTACAAGAGCTTGAGGGTGCGAGGAAGGAGGAGAAAGTTAGGGTTAATTTATAAAACCCGGTGACACTTTTATCAATGATATATAAAAATCACTAATAAAAGTATGTTTTATGAGGGATAAAATTGAAAGTACTATTAAAACATGACTTTATCAAGACTTTTTTAGCACTGATAAAGGCCGATCTTTATCAGCGCTAAAAAACACTGATAAATGGATGTCTTATCAGCGCTTTTTAATTAGCGCTGATAAAACATACCATTTATTCATAATTATAAAATTATAACCAATAAATTTATTACATTTATAATTTTATAAATATATATAATTAATATATTTATTATAATTTAATAATTTAAATTATATATATATATATATATTTGTTTTGTTTGTGTATAAATTATAATTATATATATATATATAATTTTATAATTTAAATTATAATTAAATATATATATAAATATAAATTGATATATTATTTTTATTTTTATTTTCATAAGAATTTAAATATATATATATACATGTATGTGTCTGTGTATATATTCATTAAAAACATATATTCATAAATAAATATATTCAAAAGTTATTCG
This sequence comes from Viscum album, assembly GCA_963277665.1. Lineage (NCBI taxonomy): Eukaryota > Viridiplantae > Streptophyta > Magnoliopsida > Santalales > Viscaceae > Viscum > Viscum album. The sequence goes on along the minus strand of OY728166.1, from coordinate 452,511,500 downwards.
TAAATATATATTTATCATTTAAAAAATATATTTTGTAATTTTATAATTATTTAAACATATTTATATTTAATTAGTTATATATAATTCTAAATATATATAATATATTTAAAAATTAAATAATTATATATAACTAAATATTTATATTTTTAAATATAATAAATACACATATTGTTTATTTAAATATATTTATCATGATTTTAAGTATTTATGAGAAGATAAAACTTCATATATATAGGAAATGAATGAATAAACCAAGTATATATACTACTATAGTATATGTGGCCAACATTGAACATATATTCATGAGAAGAACATAAGCATCAATTGACACATTCATCTGGAAACATAAATTTATATATATATATATATATAACAAGTATTTGTATATATATATATATATTAAGAAGTATTTATATATAATATTATAATCATATAGTATAATAAATATATAATAAAGATATAACTAAAACTAATAAACATAATAAATATAAATAAAACATAAACATAATAAACATGCATTTTTTATTTAATGTATACATATAAACATTATTTTTGAATATAATTAAAATATTTTTATATAAATTAATAATATTTTATATGAAAAATTTTTATCAGTACTATTAATGGTGCTGATAAAGTCGGCTTTTTATCAACACTTTTTGTTAGCGCTGATAAAGGGGGGACTTTATCAGCATTGATAAAGGGTAGATTTATTAGCGCTTTTTTCTAGCGCTGATAAAACCCGAGCGCTTCCCTTGCCCACATTTGTGGTAGTGAAACTAGTCTATGGTGCACCTCACCATAGGATTTGGATTACTAAGGCTAATTTTGATATCTTATCACTTCCGCCAATATAACTTTCTATAAAAATGCTCTTGGTGGTATACTGAACACTCAACATGCTTCAAAGTTTACCACCCCCAAACATACACAATACCACTTCTTAAACACCAACACCAATTTTCATTTCCAAAACACAAGTTGAAATGGACATGCACCAATCATCCATTGACAACACAGGTACATGAAGTCCTCCTAAAAAATACCTAAACAATGCTTGAAAAAAACTTTCTATATTCCAAATAATTCACTCAATGTGATTCCTATCCCACCACACCTCATTACATGAAAAGAAAATGGTCAGATATCTACTGGATGAATTCTTCAAAAAATGATCTACTTACACCATTGACGTGCCATTTATTTACTCGATCCCAATGCCTTCACCCCCAGAGTCACCCCATGGACATTCTAATACAACCATTGAAGTCTCAAAACGATTTCTGGTGTCATTAACTTCTACAACTATTGAAACAGTCATGATATGATAATGCTCAAATCATTTTGAAACCACCCTAGCCCCAAATCCAATGCCTGAACTCCACTTGATAACACATCCATGTCTATACCTAGAATTCAACAAGGAATCCCAATGTATCTGGATTCATTTATCCTCTGGTATACAAATTCCCAAATGATCATCCAATGATCAATTCCATGATTTGATGAATCCTATATCCTGAGTGTTATATCACCCACAATCGACATCACACACCCCACCATAGGAGTGACCTTGTTGTCGCATCACTGGTTCAAAACCAAAATAGTACAACCCACACCTCATCCTTCACCAAACACAATGGCTAAATGTGGTTAAAACTTATCATATTTGAGTACAACTCGAGACATAACTTGCCACACATTCCTAGTTCAAGACAACACCATCCTTTGAAACCACAAAAATTCCATCCATAATGAGGGCTAGAACCTCAATCAATAAAATGTGAACTCTACACCACAATAAGGCTTTCCCTACTCCACTCCTTGAGTTCCACCTTAATAGTACCCAACACTAGACGCATGTTTCTCCTCCCGATCCAAACTCCAACACCACCCCAACCCTTAATGCCTCTATCTAGGTCCATCTTGGGTTTTTCAAAACACCGTACATGGTCTATTCAATGTGTCACCTATCTATATAGGGACACCTTAAGTTCCATCATAAGATTTGGGATACTAGGCCCACACCTAGGTCAACCATCCCACAACACCCATTTTAGTCTTGAAGTCTCCTCAACCATGGTGGAATATTTCAATCTTTCACCCAAAAACCCCAGGCACCCTGACTATAGTACCTCATTGATTCCCATCGACCCTTAGATCATACATAGACATATCCAATTCATATACCTTATACATTACATGAAACTAAAATGTACTACCTCAACCCAATTAAAGATGATGGGTGTATGCTTCTGTATTGCCTGACCACTAAACCCCAGCTAATGGTTCCATGAGTTGCATGAAATCAACAATTAGTATCACAATCCTAATTAAGCCACTATACATGCCTCTTTTATATCATTTTAACACAACCCAAGAATACCAAATGGTCTCATCCAAAAGCTCGACATTTCACTAATGTCGAGCCAAACCATATACTTGACCACTATATGGTGTTGTACTATAACCAAAGGTGTTTACACATGAAAGAACAATACCAAAATTCATATAGAAACATTAGGATAATTACTCAACTGGTCCTACCCTTGAATCCTACTTTGATACCAAGAACTAACACTTTAATTACTTTACCTCCCCAAGGAACAAGGCATTCTCCATGCATTTTCAAACTTAGTTTAATGACATTTTCACATACTAGGAACCTCCACGACTGATTTAAAACACATTAAATGAGCCTATCATAACCATAAGACCATCCTAAAGGAATATTAATACATAACCCACATTGATAGTACCTCATGTGAACCATTCAAAACCCAAATAACCTATCTGTACTTCCCATCTATAAGAAGAACATAAACTCATAATAACCCCTTGGATGGGTCACACCGAGTGAAACTAAGCACCGACCCACCAAATATCCAAATAATATCTCAAGGGTCAGTAGAGCCTCCCACATATCCCATAAACTAGGTCTCACACATAGGTCACAACTCACAAGAAACACTCGATGCACCTATATCAAAAAACCACAACATACAGCATGCCAAAACACCCACCCATAGGTCTCATATAAACATAACTGACATCACATTCCCTAAAATATCATCCCAATATGTTTTTATCCTCCCTGATAATCAACTTCTGTAACTGCTCCCTCGAGTATCACTACTCGTTGATCACACCCATCTCCGCTAACGAAACCATCCTAGACTCATTATATTAGGGATGAATTAATCTCTATATCAGTTAAGTAGAATTTCATCCCAAGCTATATGGTAAAATTCCACATAGGTTGTTACTGACACTTAATGTTACCGATTTTGAATACTAAGGACCCACTAGGGGTTTCCCATTAAGGCACCATGTTCCCTTACTAAACTATTAAGGTCATTGCACCTCCTATTCACATGGTATATTCCAAAATAATCAACCGAATCAACATAAATCCACATGACCTTCTATTAGAATAAAATACATATGTAAGAGTCAGCCTAACTGAGTAAAATGCCACCAATTACTTATATAAGAAAACACCATATGAGTAGTTTTTGACACTTTAAACAACAAAACCACTAGTCATCAGTGATAAAAATCACACACAGGTATGCATGCATGTCTTGTGGATCCTACATGCCTAATAATGATGCATGATACACCTATTACTTCTATAGGAAAAGATTCAAATCATGTAACTGACCTCTTTACAAAGAGAAAAAATCCAACGGTTAATGAATCCTTAACCATGCACATCATGTACGTCACATGAGGTGAAAATCACATCAATCATAAAATCAAAAACCAAGAATAGTAGATCTTGAGCCCCTGGTAATCTGGACTTGATACCAGAATAGGTTTTCATGACACACCAGTTTGATATCCATCACAAGATCCAACACATTCCTATATCCCATGGATACCAAATCCCAAATATTAAGACAAATAAAAGAACCTTGATAACAATTTGTAACGTCCCGACCTAGATCACTCTATAAATAGTAACTAGACTAGACCACCATATGACCTCAGGCACACCTCCTCGAATTCCAGAGGCTACCAAATAGCAGCAGGGTTCTAAGGAGGTACCATGAGGAGGCTATACCACCTGTATCAGAGTGCACAATCATCATATAAACAACAAAAACTCATCAATCAATTTAACATATACCAGAGTATACAAAAGGAATAAATAATCGAACAAGTTAAATAAATTAAATTTTTATATACAAGAATACAGAATGATCACCCACTGATCCAACCATACATACAAAACAAAAAAGAAAAAAACTAAAACTGAAATAAAAATGTTGGAGGCTGAACCAAAATCCCCAATAATTACATTTTCCTGAACTCCATAACCCATTTGAGCTACTATAACTTGACCATGTAATACTAGGCCTCATCCCAACCCAATATTGAAATAAGTGTCGGGATGCTCTGGTACACAAGTTCCATGGAGGACCAAGTAGTGTGTGAGTAAAAATTAGTAGGCCACCACCAATAAAATCCCTAAATATAAAAATACCAAAGAGATTTTTTATCGACATGTTAAAATAAAAACATTTATAAGGAATCCATTTAAAAATATTCAAAACTAAAAATGTAAACAAATATTTAACCCAAGGGTCAGAGTCACCCTAGGAATGGTACATAACTGCTTCTGGTTTTTTCTGGGTGTCTCTGAGCACATCGTGAGGACCATGCCGAACATATCTCCCAACCAGGTGTAATATAATGATTCCTATTCCAAACCGACATCTGAGGGTAATATACCCATCCCTAAAACCCTACATCCCTCAGGTACTATGTTCACCCCAGGTTAACCATAACATCCATCCCCCAAGGACTATATTCACCCCGAGTTAACCATAAATTCTAGTATCCCCTAGGGGTTGTTTTCACCCCAAGTTGACTATAATTCTAACCAAGCATCCACCCAAGGGCCGTTTTCACCCCAAGTTTAACCATCATAAGGAATAATATGAAAATAAACAAAAAAAGGCACAAAGTTCAACTAACATTATATTTGATAACAATTACAATTTCAATGGACAAAACATTTCAAAAACCAATTCTAAAATCGTTTCCACCACACCATTTACAGAAAATATTATAAAATACCATTTTGAAATACCAACTCCTAAATATACCAACCCAATTCATTTACCCCATTTTACATTTCCATTTAAGGGATAAAAAAATAACTATTCCACATTTTTGTTTCAAAAACCAAACCAAAACCATTTTTGGAACCCTATTTCCAATTCCATTCCCAATTCCCTTTTCAAATTCCATTTTTCCTAAGTTACCATTTCCATTTAAAAACCATTTAATTAACCCAAAAACAAGGTAAAGTTAATATTGAATATGTTAGTGATTATGAAATCCCATTTCATGATCACCAATTTATATAAAAAATTATCTTTAAAGTCTTATTAACATAAATTACACATTTTATAAAAATAAGCCATAAATAAGTATTTTAATTAAGAACTAATCCAATGGAAGTAGAGAATGAATGACCACACACCATATCACTTATATATTGATATGATACTATGGGTTAATTAGAGGGGAACACCTACCTTAATTTAAGATTTCTAATTTAATTCCAATGTTTGACAGCAGCTGCTAAGGCTCATCCGGGCTCGACCAAGCCCTGTATTAGGCCAACAAACCACCAATATCCACCTAAGGTCCTAAACCACACCAAGAATCATCAAACGATCCAAATAAATATTTTAAATAAATTTATGAAATTAATTCCAAAAGATCATAACCTCTTAAAAACCCATTGACAACCTTATTATTCTAGAACCACGACCAAACACATGTTAACGACCCATGGCACGCCCTCAACCTTAACCTAAGAAAAATCCCAAACATACACCATCAATTCCATAATAAATTATATTTAAAATTAATTAATAACCTTAAGAAATTAGGTGATATTGCGTACCTTCGATGACATGATGAATGATGGTACCCAAATGGCCACTCGATACATACCCTTGCTTAGTAATGCAAAACTGGCGGGATGGGGCGGGGTGGGCCAAGCCCGCACGGGTTTGAGGCCGTGTGGGTTTGTCCACAAAAGCCCGCATATAATGCGAACAAAAAATTTCAAGCCCGCCCCGCCCCGCATAAACCTGTGGGTTGCCCGCGGGTTTCCCGCGGGCTTACCTACATTTACAAAAAAAATACTATTTATAATCTTTTAAATACTGTATTTTTTATCATTCTTAAAGGTATTTGTGGGGAGAAGTATGAATTAACAATAAATATAGTTTTAAAGGATGTGATGGAACATTTTTTTGTGGGTTAATGGTGGCATGTGGTAACGCCGATGTGGTGGTGAATTGTTGCGAAATAAAGTAGGTGAGTGATCGGTGATGGGTGATAAATGATAATGTTTGTTGTGTGGTGATGTGAACAACTAAACCTATGAATGAATGAAGTCTCTCTAGGTAACGATCAGTTTCAGAGGAAGTTATTAGTGTTTTCACAAGGTTCTATACAATTCTCTTAATAACAAAATAAAATTAAATAATAACAAAATTAAATCGACCGAAGAAATATTATGATTATAATAACTCTTATAGAATTGAAACCATGCGCGGGGGCGATGAGTTCCATTTTTTAAGAGATGGGTTGACACACCATGTGAATAGGTTAATAATTACTATATAAATAATATCATATCATATTAAAAAAATAAATATAGACCTATTTAAAATTCACATGTGAATAAATAGATAATTAATATGACCATTTCGGTGAGAAATCATATGTCACAATTTAACCATGATTTTTTTATTAAAAAAATTAAATGTTAAAGAAACATATATTATAAAAATAATATATTTTTTTAAATCGATCCCGCGGGCAAGACCGCACCCACGCGAGCTCAATCCGCATTAACCCGCACCCGCGCAGGCTCAACCCGCATTGGCCCACACTCTAAATGGTCAAATTTTTTAGGCCCGCCCCGCCCCACATCTGCCCCATACCCGAAAAGCCCGCGGGCCGCGAGCCCGCTTTGCATCGCTACCCTTGCTAGGCAAAACCAAATCCCCAATTCATTCAGTTGATTCCACCAAGGTCTGGTGGAATTAGAATCGAAAACCTAACCGAGAGAAGATAAAAATTTATAACAGGAGGAAGAGAGGACCAATGGTGATCAGTGGAGGAAAATATTACCTTATGTCACAGGAAAAACACCTCTAAAAACAACAAAACAACTTTTTAAGAAGAGGGAGGATATGGGAGTTCATATCCCCTTATTGTGCACACCATCGAAGGAGAGGAGGATGGGAAACCCACTCATAAATTGGAGGGGTAAAATGGAAATTTCCCATTTTTTAAGTATACTAGCTAGCCGATGGCCTCTATAACTAGGAGGTATCACTACCTAGTTCCAATTTCTAGCTGGTTTTGGGACACTGGCTAGCTGGCGGTGAAAAAAACATAAGGGCTTATTGTCCTTAAGCCACTAGTTGACTAGTGGTTTGCAATAGTTTTCAACTAAAACATCCACTTGAACCCTCCCTGGACTCCCTCAAGCCCCTGGGATGCTTCCTGATCTCCATACCTCACCTAAAACATGTTTTTGATGAGTCTAAACTCCTGGAACTTGACTCTGAATTCCGGTTCAAAATCCAGAACAACCACTAATTTAAAACTCAAGTTCCCATTAGAAACTTTCATCCCATACGTACACATGAGGTTTTATAGATCCCCAACCATAGAACTTATCTTCCCCAAGATAGGTGCTCTATCATCGCTCTTGACTTGCACGGGTTGTCAGCTTCTATTAAAATGGTAAAAATATTACTTGAACACCCAACATGCTCCCATAATGCAACATTAAGACTCATATTATTAAACCACCAAAACCCAAGACAATTCCCATAATTATTATAAAAAACATCAAGATGACACTCACCCATGACCATCCACCTCAAAGAAATGGCCATGACCTCATCCAACTGACCAGCCATTCTATGGTGCTCCCCACCATTGGCTTTGAATTACTATGGAAAATTTGGATACCCTAGAACTTCCACCACCAAAATAGTATATTGAATATGATCTTGGTTTTCCACTGACCCACTCAGCATGTTTCCCATCTTACCACCCCAAAACATATATGAGACCATTACTTAAATACCAGAATCCATTTTAATTTCCAAAACCCAAGCCAAAATGGATGTATACTAGCCATCAAATCACAACACGAGCACACCGATTACTTCTAAAGAATCCTTATCCAATGCTTGAAGCACACCCATCATATTCCAAATGACACAATTGATTTGGTTCATATCCCATCACATTTTATTAAATTAAAAGAAACCACACAGATCTACACTACTAGACTTCTTCTAAAAATGATCAAATTATGCCACCAAAACAACATTTATTTACCCAATACCAATGAATTCACCCATAGAGACAACCTGAGGTCATTCAAATACAGCCCTTGAAGTCTAAACTTTATGTATGATGCAACTTTATGAATGAATCCTCAATCAACCAAAAAATCCCGCCACTCCCTTCCACAAGAATCAGCACAATCATGACTAGATAACGCTCAAATCATTTCAAAACCACCCCAAGACCAAATTTAATTCTCGAAGTCCACCTAATAACACATTTGAGTCCATACATGGAATTTACCAAATAATCCTTTTGTATTTGTATTCATTTATCCTCTGTAATCCAAACGCCTTAATGATTTTCCAATGACCAATTCCATATTCTGATTACTCCTATAGCCTGAGGGTCATACCACCCATAACTGAAATTACACTCCCCACCATAGAAGTGACCTTTTCATCACATCACTAGTTTAAAACCCAAACACTACATCCCACACATCATCCATCACTGAACACAATAGTCAAACATGATCAAACTTTATCATAATTGAGTTCCACCTAAGACACAACTTTTCACATATTTCTAGTTAATGAAAATCCCATCCTTAGAAAACACGAAAATTCAAACCATAATGAGGGTTATAACCTTAATCATCCAAATATAAAAATTTCACCACTATAAGGCATTCCCTACAAAAATCCTTGATTTCCACCTTAATATTCCCCAACACTAGACATGTGTTTCTCCTCCCAATCCAAACTCCAACACTAAACCAACCATTAACTATTCCATATAGGTTCAAATTGGGTTGGTCACATCACCATACCTGATCTAGTTAAAGTGTCACTTCTTTACATAGGGAAACCTAAAGTTCCATCATAATCTTTAGGCTATCGGACTCTCACTGAGTCAACTATCTCATGACACCCATTTAGGTCTTAACGCCTCCTCAACCGTGGTGGAATATTTAAAACTCTCACCCAAAACCCTAGGAACCCTATCCATAACACCTCATTGATTAACATAGCCCCTTAGCTCATAATCATCCATAGTTGATTCATATCCCACATACATCACATACAACCGACACATACTGCCTCAACCAAATTAAACATTATGGGTGTGTTCCCCCATACTGCTTGACCACTGACCCTCGATTCATGGTTCCATATGCCACATCCAATAAAAAATTAGGCTCAAAATTATAATTTAGCCACCAACTATGCCTCTTGAATGTTAGTTTCACACAACCCAAGCATCCCAAATTCTCTCATCCAAAATACCTATGTTTCACGCACGTCACAGCCAACCATATGATTAGCTGCTACTCAGTGTTGTACTACAACCAAATGTGTTTACCCATGCTCACACCATACTAAAAAAATAATGAAACATCAATATAGGTACTCAAATTGTCCCACCCTTGAATCCCATTTTGATACCAAGCACTAACACTTTAAGTGCTTAGCCACCCCACGACACAATGCATTCTCCATTCCTTATTGAACCCATCTAAGGACATTTTCATGTACTAGGAACCTCTGTGATTGATTCAAAACACATTATCTAATCCCATAATACCCATATGATTGTCCTCAAGTCAACCCAAAACCTAATCCATATTGATATCACGTCATGTGCACTATTTAAAACTTGAATCACCTACTCATGCTTCATGTCTCTAAGGAGAACATAAACCCAGGATAACCCCTTGGATGGGTCACCTCAAGCAATACTAAGCACCAACTCACCAAATATACAATTTGTATCTCAAGGGTCACTAGGGTCTCCCACCTAGCCTGTAAACCATGTCTCATGCACAGGTCATGTCTCACAAGACAACAGTCACTGCACATGTCTCAACAACCCATGACATCCAACAAGACAAAACACCCACCCAAGAGTCTCATATAGGCATAACCAACATCACATGCCCCAAAATACCAGCCCACTAGGCACCAATAATAATCGAGTATCCACCTTCATAACTGCCCCCAAGGATCACCACTTTTTAGTAAAACCTATCTCCACCAACGACATCATCTTCAATGACCCGTATCCAAAAGGACTTAATTTTTTGCTTGGTTAAGTAGAATTTCATTCCAATCTATATGGGAAAATTCCATATTAGTTGTTACTAAAACCTTATGTAACCAATAATGAATATTAATGACCCACTAAGGGTTTCCCACTAAGGCACCATGTTCCCTTACTGACCTACTAGGTGTTGAAAGTAGGTTCCCTATACCTAACTTGTGATATACTTTGATTAACACTACATGTATACAGTTTCATATATATACATGTGTTTATATTAATAACATTAATACTTATTAATCCACTATATTTATGGGAATTTACTTAGATTATGTGTCATATCAAATGGTTATAGTAGATCTCAGGCTATAATGAGAACCTAGAGATACCATGGAACTAATATTAATGTAATGTACCATGGTTTATATACATCATACTGATAGTGTCACGACCCATCCTCGGGGCCCGTGCCGTGACTACCCCAAGCCCGCCTTCCATAGGCCAGGGGCTGGCGACTAGCACCAAGGCGTAAATCCCAACAAAAAGGGAAGGCATTGCCTTTGAAAAGTAAACAAGCACCACAGAGTAAGCAAGCGGAAAAGTAAACACTAAGTAAAAACTGTACAAGCTGTGCTGAAAGTAAAAGGGGCAGGAAATACAAGACCAACTGTAAAGTACAACTGAAAGGAAAAAAACAGCAACTGAAAGGAAAAACTGCAGCGTCGAGCCGTCCTCTGGAAGTCCCACCTGAAGGGTGGGTACAGATAGCCTCCACTACTCCTCGGGTCCACCAAACTGCTCCGAGTACGTCTCGCCCAGTGTTCCACCTCCAGGTACTGTCCTGCTCCGCACGCCTCCTCCATGATCAGCGCTGTCCGTCGTCTGCAACCAACACCACGAAGTGCGGGCATAGCCCGTGCAGGGGTGAGTATAAGCTACTCAGTAGGGACCCCGAGACCCCCGAAGGTCTCCCGAAATCCACAAAGGATAATCCACAAAGGAAAGATACAATCACGAAGTAACATCTGACACGGATTAGGTATATGCCCATACATATACCTAAGTCATCAATTCCCCGATCGGCTCCAACGTCCGAGCCCTAGCACAACCCAGTCCACACAGGAAAGCAAAACGCATACCCACGCATGATAGAACAACACAATCCACAAAGGAGAGTAAACAGTAAATCCACACAGGATAACTCAACACAATCCACAAAGGAGAGAAACACAAGATTCAGCTCACACATGTATACTTCTTCGGATGACGATAAAGATGATCACTGAATCATCTAAATCGTCGGACCCACGAAGGATCGATAGGTACTAACCCCGTAGTGACCCACACAGGATCAGACCCACACAGGATCGGGCCCACACAGGACCGGGCCCACGCAGGACCTGTAGGCGCTGGCTCACACAGAACCGCTGAGCGCTGACCCACGCAGGATCGGACCCACACAGGATCGGGCCCACATAGGACCGAGCCCACGCAGGACCTGTAGCACTGATCCACGTAGGATCACTGAGTGCAGTAGTCGTCGCAGTCCGTTGAGGATCTCTGCACATTCGTCGCCACAGTCCACTGAGGATCTCTACACGGTCGTCGTCGGAGTCCACGGAGGATCTCTGCACAGTCGTCGCCGCAGTCCACTGAGGATCTCTGCACGGTCGTCGCTGTCGAAGTAGCAGTCGTAGCCAGCCTAGGGTTCCCGCACACAGCAAGCTCGTTCGGGAGGGTCCGCTCCACGAGCCGAGAGGCTGATACATCAACTGACACAAAGTCCGAAGTTGATGTATCCAAAAGTTCCGTATCGACAACAGGAACTCAACGTCGCAGACGGCGCGTCAATCGGACGCCCGGTCTGAGAGATATTGGCATTTTCGTCCGAGGGGCCCGGTTGGTTTTTAAGGCAAAACCAACCCGACCCCACTCCACCTGCGTCCGAACCTCGGGTGGAGTATTCCAAAATATCCGTCTCACTTAGAGGAATTCAACAAAGCTGACGGAATGTCAATCGGACGTCCGTAGCTCAAGATATGAACGTTTCCGCTCCGAGGGCCCGGTTGGTCTCGTGTACGAACCAACCTGGCCGAACTCAAAGTATTCCGAAACCTTGAGTGCGATATACCGAAATGACCGTCTCGATCCAAGGATCGCGTTGCCGCTGACGGTGAGTCGTTTGGAGGCACAAAGCTCAAGTTACGAGCGTTTCAACGAAAACGTCCGAAGAAGGGGGGTACGGGCCCGGGCCGACCCGGGTCCGACCCGGCCCGGCCGGGGCCGGTCCGGCTCGGCCGGCTCGGCTTGGCCGAGCGGCAGGCGCCGCGGGCGTTGACCCGCGGCCTGAGGAAAACCGCGGCCCGCGTGCGGGCCGCGCTGGTGAACCACGAACGCGGCTCTGCCGCGTCCCGCCTAGGCGAACCGGACCCGCGCGGCCGCGGGTCCGTTGGCCGTCGCCGCCGCGGCTTTAGTCGCGGCGGCCTCGTCTGGCGGCACGCCGGGGCGCCGCTGCCTCCGGCCGCCGGCGCCACTGGCAGCTTCCGCGGGCCGCCGGCGTCGCTCCAGTGGCCCGTTTTCCTTCCCGTCTGCGCCGTTGCTCCTCCCGGGATCCGTTCTTTACTGCGGGATCGTCAAACAACCGCTGCGGCACGTTCCGTCGTCGTCCATCAAATCCGCACAAAACGAAGAACGGCGGAGGGTCGTCGGGCCGTGTTTGTTTGGCCCGCACCCTCCGCGTTAGAGATAAACAACCGGGAGAAATTTATTCCACACAGGAAACAACAATTTTTAATAAGATTAAAAATTGTTCACAAAACGGTTCTTTAATTTCTTTAAGAAACATTGACGGAAAAAAAAATTAAAAGGGGGTAATTTTCCAAAATAAATCCCTACCTCATCGATCGTCGCGCGTGGGCGTTCTTCGCGGAAAAGCTCGTCGCGGAAGAGAGGTATCATCGCGTCGTCGCGGGGGGGCGTCGCGTCGTCGCGGAATCCAGTGTTGAGTCGGCGAACTCAACGCACCATGAAACAGCAGATTTAATTTAATTAATTAAATCCGTGTTTTTGGTTAAGAACCACGAAGGAGATTAAGGAAGGTCCGAGACTCTTACCTCAAGAAGCCGATCGAAGATCCGTCGCGGAGGAAGAGACGTCGCAGAAGAACGTTGTCGGTGATGCAGATCAAGGTGTCGCGTCGTCGACTTCCGGGTTCGGCGTTATTCGCGTTCTTCACGTTCTTCGCGTTCTTCGCGAGGGAGAAGAAGAAACAAGGATCCTCTCAAATCTTCTCAAAAGATTTTGGGTTGATCTTATTTTATTAATATGCCAACACACGAAAACCGGTTAAGAAACGATTGAATTAATTCGTTGAATTAATTCAACGAAAGAAACAGGCCATTTAATTCACGAAAGAAACAGCCCATTTAATTCACGAAAGAAACAGCCCAATTAAATGGTCTGTTAAGAATTTAGAAAACGCGTTGGTTGACTTTCATTAAGACGGGTTTTCACGGGTGCGTTTCTTAGCGAAAAGAAACGACGAGGCTCGTGCGGGCCCCACCTCACAAATATCCTACCAAGGGGGTAGGATATTTCTGGATAGCATCCTATCCAGTTCAACTCAGTTCAAGCCACCTTTAAGTGGCTTCAAGTGGCTTCCAAGTGGCTTATGTGAAATAAAATAAAGTTGTCGCAAAATTATTTTATTTCTTAACTTTAAGCCCGAAAATTAAAAACCACACCCGAGCAAACGCAACTCCGGAAGAGGTGTTTCTAAGCGAATACCGGCGCTACGATTTCATCGGTGCCCTCAGAACTCGATTCCGTGCACCGGTTCAAAAGTTAGAAAAACCCGCTCGTCCGTTCACTGAACGTACCCGAGCCAAACTTCGGAAAATGATTCCGGGCACACCGGGCCTCGGAATCAGGTTCTGTTAGAAACTGTGCTCTTGTAAAATTCCAAAGAAAATTAAAAAAAAATTTCCTTGAAATTTACGGGTCTTTACATTACTCCCACCTCAGGACTTTACGTCCTCGTAAAGATACATCAAAAACTAGGGAAACAAATGTGGGTACTGAGCACGCATCTGAGCCTCCCGCTCCCAAGTGCTCTCCTGGAGGTTCCCGTGTTGCCATCTGATGCGCACAAGAGGAATCGATCGCCCACGTAGGACCCGCTCCTGTCGATCCTCTATCTCCACTGGGACCTCCGCAAAAGTCATCCCATCATCCACGTCTAGCTCCCCATAGTCAATGATGTGCGTCGGGTCGTGCATGTATCTCCTCAGCTGGGATACGTGGAAGAAGTCGTGCACCCGGTGCAACTGAGGTGGCAGAGCCAGGCGATAAGCCACCTCGCCAATCCTGCTGAGGACCTGGAAAGGCCCGATGAAGCGTGGAGACAACTTTCCTCCTCGGCCAAATCTCCGCAAACCACATCGAGGTGAGACACGCAAGAAGACGTGGTCGCCATCCTCGAACTCTAGTGGCCTCCGCCTCCTGTCAGCATATGACTTCTGCCGGCTTTGTGCTGTCCTCATCCGCTCCTAGATGACCTGGACCTTCTCTGTCGTGGCCCAGACCATCTCTGGTCCCACAAGAGCTGACTCTCCAGGGTCTGTCCAGCACAAAGGAGATCTGCAAGGCCTGCCGTACAACGCCTCGTAGGGTGCCATCCCGATGGTGGAGTGGTAGCTGTTGTTGTACGCGAACTCCACCAAGGGTAGGTGGTCCTCCCAGCTGCGACCAAAGTCGAGGACACATGCGCAGAGCATGTCCTCAAGAGTCTGAATGGTCCTCTCCGTCTGACCATCCGTCTGAGGGTGAAAGGCGGTGCTCAGACGTAGCCGCGTCCCGAACGCCTCCTGCAACCCCTTCCAAAGCCGGGAAGTAAAACGAGCATCCCGATCGGAGACGATAGTCTATGGCACACCGTGAAGTCATAAAATCTCCTGAATGTAGAGACGCCCCAAGCTCTCTACTGAGCCCTGATCTCGGATGGGCAAGAAGTGTGCCGACTTGGTGAGTCGGTCAACAATCACCCAAATGGAATCGTGACCTCTGGAAGTGCGTGGAAGTCCAGTCACGAAGTCAATAGATATCCCATCCCACTTCCACTCCGGGACCTCCAAGGGCTGTACCAAACCTGCTGGTACCTGATGCTCTGCCTTCACCTGCTGGCAGGTGAGGCACCATGAAACGAACTCTGCCACAGCCTTCTTCATGCCCGGCCACCAGTGCTGTCGCCTGAGATCCTGGTACATCTTCGCCACTCCAGGATGTACCGCCAAAGGAGAAGTGTGAAACTCTCTCAGCACCTCCTCTCGTAAAGCGACTGATACCAAGGTACGACCTCTGAAAAGGACATCGTGCTCTGCTCCAAG
Organism: Viscum album; assembly: GCA_963277665.1. NCBI lineage: Eukaryota > Viridiplantae > Streptophyta > Magnoliopsida > Santalales > Viscaceae > Viscum > Viscum album. The sequence goes on along the minus strand of OY728166.1, from coordinate 452,495,733 downwards.
GGAGAAACCATCAGGTGCCTGTCCTGAGGATATCTGTGCACGCCGTGTCTCACAGTCAGCGTCCCCACGCTGTGCCTCTTTGACCCGCTGAAGAAGTGGAGGAGAGACTGTGAGAGACTGAAGGAAGGATGCTCCGTCTCTATCCACGAAGGATATCTGCAAAGCGGCTAGCTTCTCTGTCGCCTCCTCAAGTAGCTGGATGCCTGTCCTCCTGCTGAGGGAATCAGCCACCACGTTCTCCTTCCCAGGAGTATAGACTATCTCAAAGTCATAGTCCTGGAGGAACTCGAGCCATCGCCACTGTCTCAGGTTCAGGTCCTTCTGAGAGAAGATGTACCTGAGACTCTGACTGTGAAGCACTCGCCCATCAGATAGTGCCGCCATGTCTTCAGGGCGAAGACCACTGCTGCCAACTCCAAGTCATGGGTAGCGTAGTTCTGCTCATGCGGCCTCAACTAACGTGATCCGTAGGCAATCACGGCCCGCTCCTGCATCAGGACACACCCGAGTCCGGTCCCTGATGCATCGCAGTAGACTACGTATCCAACTCCCTCCTCAGGAAACCTCAAGATAGGTGCGCTGGTCAACCTCTGCCTCATCTCCTGGAAGCTCTGCTGACATCTGTCTGACCACACTAAGGGTTTCCCCTTCTTCGTCAATGCTGAGAGTGGGGCCACAACTCTGGAGAAGTCCGGCACAAATCTCCGATAGTATCCGGCTAGGCCCAAGAAACTCCGCACCTCTGTCACGCTCTTGGGTGGCTCCCAAGCTAGCACTGCCTCGATCTTCACGGGATCCACTGCAACTCCCGCCTCAGAAATGACGTGCCCCAAGAAGTGGACCTCACGTAACCAGAACTGACACTTCGAGAGCTTTCCATAAAGCTGGTGCTCTCGGAGTGTGTCTAGTACAACACGCAGGTGGTAGGCGTGCTCCTCCTCCGTCGTCGAGTACACCAAAATGTCGTCGATGAAGACCACGACAAATCGATCGAGGTATGGCTGGAAGATCCTGTTCATGAGGCTCATGAACACTGTTGGAGCGTTGGTCACGCCGAAAGGCATAACCAAGAACTCATAGTGGCCATACCGACACCTGAAGGCCGTCTTCTGCACATCCTCGTCTCGAACTCTAAGCTGATGATAGCCTGACCTGAGGTCTATCTTCGAGAACCACCGTGCGCCCTTGAGCTGGTCGAAGAGGTCGTCAATCTTGGGTAGCGGATACTTGTTCCTCACTGTCACTTGATTCAGGCGACGATAATCGACACACAGTCGCAAGATCCCGTCTGCCTTCTTGGCGAACAAAATTGGGGAAGCCCAGGGTGAAACACTGGGTCGGATGAACCCCTTTCCCTGCAAGTCCTCCAACTGTACCCGCAGATCTCGAAGCTCAGCGGGGGCCATCCGATATACTGGAGTGGATATCGGGGCTGTCCCGGGGTACAGGTCAATATAAAAGTCTACCTCTCTGCGAGGAGGTAGTCTTGGGACGTCGTCGGGAAAGACGTCCGCGTACTGATCCACCACTGCAGGAAAACTGGGACTCCGCACGTCAACTGCTCCCAGGATGAGGCTAGCCAACTGATGAGTGATGGGCTGACCTCTCCTCTGCGTGAGTCCATCCTGTGCTGCTAAGGCTCCCTTCTCGCCGGTGAAGGTGAACCTGCTCCCGTCGGTGCGCACACATCGCACCTTACGCCTAATGCAGTCAATCTGAGCATGGACCGTAGATAACCAATCCATTCCCAAGATGACGTCGTAAGGCCTCGACGCCGCTACAAGAAGATACCAGCCGAAGCTATCGCCTCCTAGAGTAAGCTCACACTGCCGGCACCATTGCGTAATCGTCGAGTCTGCTCCCGTAGGAGTCTCTAGCCGTAAGGATCGAGCCAACGGCTCCATCGGAATCTCCGAGCTCCGAACAAGGGCAGTGGCTATGAAAGAGTGACTCGCTCCTGTGTCTATCAGAACTGCAGCAAGGGTGGAATAGACACAGATCGTACCTCGAATCATCTCTGGTGCACCGTGGTCGTAGGCCTCCGCTGCCTGGAGCTGAGCCTGTCTCTGCCCGCCAGCTCCCTGTGGTCGGGGCGGGCCTCCTGGTGGTGGTGGTGGCAGAGCCTCAAAGCGTCGCCCACCACCTGCTGCTCAGCCAGCTCCTCTGCCTCGTCCGCCTCCTCCCTGCGGACCGCCACGGTCGACCCTCTGCCTCTGCCTGGGTGGTCCCTCCACCGTCGGCTGCCCCTCGGTACGACGGGTCGGGCAGTCACGAGCCATGTGGCCCTGCCCGCCGCACTCGTAGCACTGCCTGTCTCTCGGAAGACTGGCTCCGGGCTGGGTGCCCTGCACTGCTGAGCCAGTGTCCCAAGGTCGCCTGCCGGAAGGTCTGGTCCGCCTGGAACCCTGAGTCATCCGTCGGCTACCTGCTGCCGAAGACTCCGCTATCTGCCGCCCTACGGTAGGTCTCGCTGTGGACTCAGCCAGGAAGCTCTCGATCAGGAGGGCTCGCTCCAGTACTCCTGCCTGGGTCGGGATGCTGAGGGAGATCAGCGATGCCCTGATCTCGTGTCTCAATCCCTGATCGAAGGTCCGGGCCCGGAAGAAGGGGTCCCGTACCATGTCTGTCGAGTAGCGGGATAGGTCGGTGAACCTCGCCGCGTACTGAGTGACCGTCAAGCTACCCTGTCGCAGCTGAAGAAGCTCCTGGATGCGCACCGCACGGAGGGTGGCCGGGACGAACTCTGAGCGGAAGAGGCTCTCGAAGTCCGTCAAGATGAGGGTGGCCTCATCGTGTACCTAGAGCATCAGGCTCCACCATCGTCCGGCTGCTGCGTGCAGTAGGCTCGCCGCGAGGATCACCATGAGGTCTGCTGGTGTCCTCACTAGCCTGAAAACTCGGACGACCACCTCCAGCCAGTCCTCGGCTGCCTGGGGGTCCGACTCCCCACGGAACCTGGGTGGTCGCTGGCGCTGGAACTCGTGCAGAGCTCCGAGGCGTCGTGCGTCGTCAGCTGCCAGTGCTGGAAGCATCGGGGGCTCGGCGGGTAAAGGTACCGCCGGTGCCTCTGCTGTCAACGGGCCCTGTACCGAGGCCTCGTCGCTCGGCGGGCTGTCGTCGCGCCCTACTCTAGGAACCCTAGCTGGCTGCTGTCGTCGTGCCATCCTGAAAAGGAAACAAGTGCACCATGGTCAGAACAGTATACCTGGTGAGCTGACACAAGTAATTACAGAGAAAACTTGAAACACACATGCAATCAATGTTTTCGTGCATTAAGTCGAAAATCAGAAGTCAGGGTCCTGGTGTATGGATACGTCGGCCGCCGCACCAACACTAGACTCCCTGGACTGATAACCACACTCAATACGCTAAACACTATTGCTTCACATAGAAGAAAGATCAGAGTCTGCGGTAGAACCGACCACCTTTGATACCAATTTGTCACGACCCGTCCTCGGGGCCCGTGCCGTGACTACCCCAAGCCCGCCTTCCATAGGCCAGGGGCTGGCGACTAGCACCAAGGCGTAAATCCCAACAAAAAGGGAAGACATTGCCTTTGAAAAGTAAACAAGCACCACAGAGTAAGCAAGAGGAAAAGTAAACACTAAGTAAAAACTGTACAAGCTGTGCTGAAAGTAAAAGGGGCCGGAAATACAAGCCCAACTGTAAAGTACAAATGAAAGGAAAAAAACAGCAACTGAAAGGAAAAACTGCAGCGTCGAGCCGTCCTCTGGAAGTCCCACCTAAAGGGTGGGTACAAATAGCCTCCACTGCTACTCCGGTCCACCTAACCGCTCCGAGTACGTCCCGCCCAGTGTTCCACCTCCAGGTACTGTCCTGCTCCGCACGCCTCCTCCATGATCAGCGCTGTCCGTCGTCTGCAACCAACACCACGAAGTGCGGGCATAGCCCATGCAGGGGTGAGTATAAGCTACTCAGTAGGGACCCCGAGACCCCCGAAGGTCTCCCGAAATCTACAAAGGATAATCCACAAAGGAAAGATACAATCACGAAGTAACATCTGACACGGCTTAGGTATATGCCCATACATATACCTAAGTCATCAATTCCCCGATCGGCTCCAACGTCCGAGCCCTAGCACAACCCAGTCCACACAGGAAAGCAAAACGCATACCCACGCAGGATAGAACAACACAATCCACAAAGGAGAGTAAACAGTAAATCCACACAGGATAACTCAACACAATCCACAAAGGAGAGAAACACAAGATTCAGCTCACACAGGTATACTTCTTCGGATGACGATAAAGATGATCACTGAATCATCTAAATCGTCGGACCCACGAAGGATCGATAGGTACTAACCCCGCAGTGACCCACACAGGATCGGACCCACACAGGATTGGGCCCACACAGGACCGGGCCCACGCAGGACCTGTAGGCGCTGGCTCACACAGAACCGCTGAGCGCTGACCCACGCAGGATCAGACCCACACATGATCGGGCCCACACAGGACCGGGCCCACGCAGGACCTGTAGCACTGATCCACGTAGGATCGCTGAGTGCAGTAGTCGTCGCAGTCCGCTGAGGATCTCTGCACAGTCGTCGCCGCGGTCCACTGAGGATCTCTGCACGGTCGTCGCTGTCGAAGTAGCAGTCGCAGCCAGCCTAGGGTTCCCGCACACAGCAAGCTCGTTCGGGAGGGTCCGCTCCACGAGCCGAGAGGCTGATACATCAACTGACACAAAGTCCGAAGTTGATGTATCCAAAAGTTCCGTATCGACAACAGGAACTCAACGTCGCAGACGGCGCGTCAATCGGACGCCCGGTCTGAGAGATATTGACATTTTCGTCCGAGGGGCCCGGTTGGTTTTTAAGGAAAAACCAACCTGACCACACTCCACCTGCGTCCGAACCTCGGGCGGAGTATGCCAAAAGATCCGTCTCACTTAGAGGAATTCAACAAAGCTGACGGCACGTCAATCGGACGTCCGTAACTCAAGATATGAGCGTTTCCGCTCCGAGGGCCCGGTTGGTCTCGTGTACGAACCAACCTGGCTGAACTCAAACTATTCCGAAACCTTGAGTGCGATATACCGAAACGACCGTCTCGATCCACGGATCGCGTTGCCGCTGATGGCGAGTCGTTTGGAGGCACGAAGCTCAAGTTACGGGCGTTTGAACGAAAACTTCCGAAGAAGGGGGGTACGGGCCCGGGCCGACCCGGTTGGCCCGGCCCGGCCCGGCCGGGGCTGGTCCGACTCGGCCGGCTCGGCTTGGCCGAGCGGCAGGTGCCGCGGGAGTTGACCCGCGGCCTGAGGAAAACCGCGGCCCGCGTGCGGGCCGCGCTGGTGAACCGCGGACGCGGCTCTGCCGCGTCCCGCCTGGGCGAACCGTACCCGCACGGCCGCGGGTCCATTGGCCGCCGCCGCCGCGGCTGAAGCCGCGGCGCGCCGGGGCGCCGCCGGCAGCTTCCGCGGGCCGCCGGCGTCGCTCCGGTGGCCCGTTTTCCTTCCCGTCTACGCCGTTGCTCCTCCCGAGATCCGTTCTTTACTGCGGGATCGTCAAACAACCGCTGCGGCACGTTCCGTCGTCGTCCTTCAAATCCGCACAAAACGAAGAACAGCGGAGGGTCGTCGGGCCGTGTTCGTTTGGCCCGCACCCTCCGCGTTAGAGATAAACAACTGGGAGAAATTTATTCCACACAGGAAACAACAATTTTTAATAAGATTAAAAATTGTTCACAAAACGGTTCTTTAATTTCTTTAAGAAACATTGACGGAAAAAAATTAAAAGGGGGTAATTTTCCAAAATAAATCCCTACCTCGTCGATCGTCGCGCGCAGGCGTTCTTCACGGAAAAGCTCATCGCAGAAGAGAGGGATCGTCGCGTCGTCGCGGGGAGGCGTCGCGTCATCGCGGAATCCGGTGTTGAGTCGGCGAACTCAACGCACCATGAAACAGCAGATTTAATTTAATTAATTAAATCCGTGTTTTTGGTTAAGAACCACGAAGGAGATTAAGGAAGGTCCGAGACTCTTACCTCAAGAAGCCGATCAAAGATCCGTCGCGGAGGAAGAGACGTCGCAGAAGAACGTTGTCGGCGATGCGGATCAAGGTGTTGCGTCGTCGACTTCCGGGTTCGGCGTTCTTCGCGTTCTTCGCGTTCTTCGTGTTCTTCGCGAGGGAGAAGAAGAAACAAGGATCCTCTCAAATCTTCTCAAAAGATTTTCGGTTGGTCTTATTTTATTAATATGCCAACACACGAAAACCGGTTAAGAAACGATTGAATTAATTCGTTGAATTAATTCAACGAAAGAAACAGGCCATTTAATTCACGAAAGAAACAGCCCATTTAATTCACGAAAGAAACAACCCAATTAAATGGTCTGTTAAGAATTTAGAAAACGCGTCGGTTGACTTTCATTAAGATGGGTTTTCACGGGTGCGTTTCTTAGCGAAAAGAAACGGCGGGGCTCGTACGGGCCCCACCTCACAAATATCCTACCAAGGGGGTAGGATATTTCTGGATAACATCCTATCCAGTTCAACTCAGTTCAAGCCGCCTTTAAGTGGCTTCAAGTGGCTTATGTGAAATAAAATAAAGTTGTCGCAAAATTATTTTATTTCTTAACTTTAAGCCCGAAAATTAAAAACCACACCCGAGCAAACGCAACTCCGGAAGAGGCGTTTCTAAGTGAATACCGGCGCTGTGATTTCATCGGTGCCATCAGAATTCGATTCCGGGCACCGGTTCAAAAGTTAGAAAAACCCGCTCGTCCGTTCACTGAACATACCCAAGCCAAACTTCGGAAAATGATTCCAGGCACACCGGGCCTCGGAATCAGGTGCCGTCAGAAACTGCGCTCTTGTAAAATTCCAAAGAAAATTAAAAAAAAAATTCCTTGAAATTTACGGGTCTTTACAGATAGGACATAGATGATGTGTGACTATCAGGTGTTGGAGGATCATAAGCATTGAATATTATTTTCATAAATTTCACAATTAGCGATGTCTAGTAGTTTTGGTCATGAGGACAGACCCGCCAATAGGAACACCACATGTTTTGGGTGTCATCAGTTGTTCCTATCTATGGACATGTATATTGGTCTATTAACTTGAGATCATTATCAATGCGTGACATTTTATTATCAACTTTGATACAAGGTGAAAACCATGGAAATAGAGTCATGGTGAGGTAGTTTTTGTTGGGTGCGTCATTAGTGTTATGACACTAGTTGAATGATTAAGATATAATTTGTCACTTCCGAGTTGAGGAAGAGATATCTCTGGCCTTTATGATCAGGATGGTAGTACCTTCATTAGATCCATGGCCATGGTAGTCAAAGTTAATTCCATCCGGTTATATCAATAAATAATAAATAAATAAAAGGATGGTGACACAAGTGTGCGTCCTACTTTATGATACGCCGTATAAAAAATAGATTATATTACAAAATGTGTGTATGTAGGTTGGTTGTCGTTTCACCACTTCTTAGCTCTTTAGGGGCCATGATGGGTTGTTAGATTCCACTCTTGGTCTATGAATATAATTCAATTATATTGAGATTAGAGCCTATATGGTCACACACAATAGAATACTCAAGATTATTTCTTATTCCATTGAATGAGAATATAGGACATGGTGGACCACAAAATGGGGTCTGAGAGTTGTCCAAGTTCTTTTAATCACTAACAAATAAATAAATTCATTATTATTTGAGTATAAAATAATTTGGTTGAATTTTTTTATTAAAAGTATTTAAAAGTGTTTAAATAAATACTTGGAATAATATTAGATGAATGAATATTATTTTAATATTCAAGGTTTGTTTAATACTAGAGAGAATTATGAGTTGAGTTAATGACTCAGGTTTATCACATTATATATTTAATATATATTACATGTACATAATAAAATATAAATAATATTTATGAAAGACTTAGTTCATTATATTTATTTATTTATTAATTATTTAGTGGACATTAGATATATGTGGGCCGAGAACCCTAGTTGGGTATTTTACACATCCACTATATAAGTTGAGGTGGATCTCATTTTATAATGTTTAAGAGAATTCATTTTCAATGGATTGAGAGCTCCTCTCTCCTCCTATCGCATCCTTGAGAGAGAAAGACTCTGTCCAAGAAATCGATCCAAGGATGTCTTTTCAGATTGTAGAAATGAAGTCTAGGTGATTGTCGCAACATCGAAAGAATTTTCAGTGCTCCATGCGAGCACTTGGGATTCGATGATTGGTGTTCATGCAGATTATTGGGAATGTGGGGATGATCTAGAGGGGTTTAAATTCAGATCCTTCTAGCAACCACTACTATAAAATTTCCCTATACACACGGTTTAAAACTATAGGTATATCCCATGAAATCGTGGGTATAGGATATACCCACGGTTTCATGAATTGTGGGATCCCAAGGCATCAGAATTCCCCTATACCCAAGTTTTTGTAGAAACTATGGGTATATCCCTAGAGATATCCATAATACCCATGGTTTACAAAACCGTGGGTATAGATAATTACACCAGACATAACCGTGGGTATAGATAACTATGAAAGTTGTGGTTTGGTGCACAATATGGGCCACAAGCATTCAACTTTAAACATCATCCAATCCAACAGAAGGAACTAAAGACTAGGTATGATTTCTATGTAAATATGAAAACTCTTAATGAATCGCTTGATGCCGCTAAGGTTGAAACAAGACATCATTAAAATATCTAGGTTCCATAGAAGAAATATAAACCTTGGGTTTGAAAATAAAAACCTTGAAACATGTGGTCATAGGATGATAATTATGAGGAATGGAATGAGTTGACTGGCCAAAAAAATGATCTGAGGTAGGGGCATCAATAGTAGATTGTCTCAAAGAATTCTCACCAAGAGGTTGTCCAAAAAGCTACACTGAGGTGGGATGAGAACCAAGAGACTCATCAAGGAAAAATAAAGTAGAAAGAGGTGAACTAGGTTCAGGAGAAGAGAAGAAACCAGTAGGAAGAAAACCATAAATTGAAATTGAATAACCTTAGCTATTATCAGATTTAGTGATGGGACACGAATAATCCACTAAAAGAGGAAAGAAACAAGATTTGGATCTAGTTGTAGAAAATTTTTATAATTATAAATATGAGTGCCAATGCTGAAAAGGAAACCATGATTCTTCAAAGACAGCATGTCATGAGATAAAACACTACCAGTTGAATCCAAACACCTATATTTATTGAAGCCAATTTGTGTTTATTTTGTATTCATTTTCAATGAAGGAGGAAATATGCATGATGTCAATAAGTGATGAAGACGAGATGCTTAGAAGGAAGTTGGTGTCCTTAATATATCCCCCTGCACTACCCCCACCCTCCCCCTAGACCCATGCACTACCCCAATCCCCCTACACTACCTCCCCCTAGACCCATGCACTGCCTCCCCCTAGTCCCCTGCATTTCTTCTCCCTAAAACCCTGAACTGCCTCCCCCTAGACCCCTGTACTACCCTTATCCCCCTATAATGCCTCCCCCCAGACCCCCGCACTGCCTCCCCCTAGACCCCTTCACTACCCCTAGCCCCCTGCACTGCCCCTAGCCCCCTACAATACCTCCCCCTAGACCCCTGCACTACCTCCCCTAGACCCCTGCACTGCCCCTATCCCCCTAAACTACCTCCCCCTAGATCCCTACACTTCCTCCCCTAGCCCCCTCCACTGCCCCTAGCCCCTACACTGCCTCCCCCTAGACCCCTACACTAACTCCCCCATGACCCATGCACTGCCCCCCTAGCCCCCTGTACTACCCCCTAGCCCCCTACACTGCCTCCCCCTAGACCCCTGCATTGCCTCCCCCAAGACCCCTGCGCTGCCCCTAGCCCCCTCCACTGCCTCCCCCTAGACCCCTGCACTGCCTCCCCCTAGCCCCTACATTGCCTCTCCTAGACCCCTGCACTGCCTCCCCCTAGACCCCTGCACTGCCTCCCCCTGCCCCCTGCACTGCCTCCCCCTAGACCCCTGAACTACCCCAAGACCCTTGCACTACCTTCCCATAGCCCCCTGCATTTCCCCCTTGCACTGCCTCCCCCTAAACCCCCGCACTACCCCTAGACCCTTCCACTGCCTCCCCAAAGACCCCTGCATTTCCCCTAGACCCCTGCATTGCCTACTCCCTACCCTACCCTACCCTCCCCTACCCTCCCCTACCCTCCCCTACCCTCCCCCAGCCCCCTGCGCTTCCTTCCCCCCTCCCCCACCCTCACCCCATCCCCTGCACTACCTCACCCACCCTCCCCTCCTGCCTCCCCCCAGCCCCCTGCACTGCCTTCCCCCCTCCCCTCCCCAGCCCCTTGCACCACCTCCCCCACCCTCACCTCAGCCCCCTACACTGCCTGCCCCCTCCCCTCCCCTCCCCTCCCCACCCTCCCCCAGCCCCTGAACTACCTCCCCCACCCTCCCCTCCTGCCTCCCCCCATCCCCTGCACTGCCTGCCCCACTCCCCCCAGCCCATGCATTGCCTGCCCCCTCTCCTCCTCTCCCCAACCTCCTGAACTGCCTCCCCAACCCTCACCCCAGCCCCCTACACTACCTTCCCCCTTCCCCTACCCTCCCCTCCCCTCCCCCACCCTACCCCCAGCCCCTGAACTGCCCCCCCACCCTCCCCTCCCGCCTCCCCCCCTGCCCCCCTGCACTGCCTTCCCCACTCCCCCAGCCCCTACACTGCCTGACCCCTCCCCTCCCCTCCCCCACCCTCCCCCAGCCCCTACACTGCCTGCCCCCTCCCCAACCCTCCTCAACCCCCTACACTACCTTCCCCACCCTCCCCTAATACCTCCCCCACCCTCCCCCCAGCCACCTACACCTCCCCTCCCCTCCCCCATCCCCCTACACTGCCTACCCCCTCCCCTCCCCTCCCCTCCCCTCCCCCACTTCCAAGCAATCAATTTTTTAACTGTAAAAAGTCATGAATGGAGAAAAAACACCTCAATACGGACATATGTGATAGAAATACATTGGATATGAGAAAAGGAGGACTAATAAAACAATCAACACACCCTAAAATCAATAACCATGATAGATTTATAAAATCCCAGCCCTAGGTTTTTTCTAAAATTGACATCAGAATTGGTTGAAAAGGCATGATAATAAGTACAAGAGAATAGAGAATATAATTAAAGAACCAAAGATATCCATGGATAATATGGATGAATCCATAAATAGGGATCCTTTATAACTAGATCTAATGAGGCGGAGGTAGAGGTGTCCAGGAGGAGGCAGAGGCGGAGGCTGCCGCAAAGGCGAGGGCTGTCGTGGAGGCAGAGGCTACCATGGAGGCTGACACATAGGTGAGGGATAGGAGGTGAAGGCAAATGTTCCTGCGGCCAGGAGGAGGAAACTGCGGAGGCGGAGACGGGGGCCGGGAGGTGGGGGCTGAGAGGTGGGGGCCGGGAGGTGGGGGCCGGGAGGCGGAGGCCGGGAGGCAGAGGCGAGGGCAGGAGGTCGATGTAGTGGAGGGGAGGAGAGGGCAAAGAGGCCAAGGCTTGGGGGAGATGCGGGGGAGGAAACAAAAATAGGAAGGGGAGCCCAATAAAAACCTCAAATCAGGGTTAACATACCGACAATTTTAACAAAACCATAAGAATAAATTAAAATATACACCTTATACCCACTATTTTTTAAACCATGGGTATAGATGCATGGGTGTAGACCCATTTTCCAGTAGTGGTGGATTGGCTATGCCCACAAACTAGAACAAGTGTCTGGTCATCAAGGAATCACCACTCGGGAACGATTTCACCAACAAACAATTAATTAAAACAACAGTAGAAAATAAATAAAATTTCTGCATGACTCATCCGTATGTCATACGTCCACACCAAAGGAAAAGAAAATAAACAGAAACAACACAGTACAAAGGTAGAAAAAAAATGAAACACACTAATTAATCCCTCCACTACCCCGATCTCCCTTCAATTTAAAGAAAACCATGTATCCACCTCTAGTGCCCTTCTTCCCCCCTTCGCAAAATACAACTACCCTTTGTTTGTAGAAAGTAGTAAAAGACCTAAGTGGCTGATGCGATAAAGAAAATAAAATAAAAACTAAACTAAGCATACCTATCTCTTGTGACTATACAAGTCACCACCCTGATATAAGAACCACAATGCTCCATGGGTCAAAGAATGTTCCTTCAAGCAAGGAGAAACATATTATATTAGTTCAAGTGGAATTGGTTTCATCATTTTTTTTGGTTTTTTCTAACTAGGCTTGATTTTTATGGTTATGTTATATATAATTTAGTCAAAATTTGGTGTGTTAAAAAGTGTCATTAAGATTTCATACACACAAATTGTTTACCTAAGGCTCTACTAACGTAATATTAGTGTTTCTCCAGGTCAAATCTCTAAAGTAAGGTGGGAATCCTATAACTTTAGTCAAGTTTGGTGTGTAGAGCACTAAAAATTGGGTCTATAGTGTCAAAAGTGGTGTTTTTATCTTACTAAACAAGGGTATGATTCATTTTTAAGTATTAAAGAGTATCAAAATCATCAAGTTATAAAAGATACATCATCTTAAAATAAACTTAATACCACCCATTCAAACTATAGATTGAAATGTCTCATCATTAATTCCCTAATCCAAGAATTAATGATGAAACATTCTCTTTAATTCAAACTAATAATAACCTATAATCCAAGAGCAATTCACTAAATCATATACCAATAATCTATTAAGAATGATTAATTCACCTTAAGAAGTTTCAAGAATCGTAAATTGTTTCATTTGACACGACTTAGACCCCAAAAATGAATCACATACTAAAGAATTCAATCACTTCTCAACATTTTTGCACAATATTTATTTAATTCAAGGTTAAGTAGCATGAAATCTGACATAGAATGATGTATTTTTATGTAACAAGGCAATAGATCACTTAAGCATCAACATACGGTGTTGTTTCAAGCAAGGGTAAACAGAAAAATGTCACTAGAAGAAAATGGGTGAGATTCATAGCAGGTTTACCAAAAATCACAGTAACAGTCAATGAAAAGTAGACATAATAGGAATAGACACAATCAACACATGAAAAGTGGATAAAATAGATGAAAAAAATTAAAACTATGTTATGAATAAATATGTATTAAAACACTAAAACAAAATTAAACTAGCAATAAGCTAGAAAATTTTTATGACCAGATCTAAATCTATAAATAACAATTGATCAATTATCTCAACCTACTACCACAACATGAAATAAATGAAGAACAATTGAAAAAAGTAGAATAATACTTCCCATGACAATAAACTACAAACATAAATTATTTTGACAAAAAGATCAATGACTTATAAATATGTAAAATTACCTAAATATTTTCTTTCACAATGAAAAATTGATGGGCAGAGTGATTACCTTGATCTTAGGAAAATGCGAGGAGAACGAAGATAAAAAATGTCATTATATCGATCTTAGTCAATTTGTACAAATGAATCAAGCTAAAAACATAAATGAGCATAGGAGAAAACATGCAAATAGATTATAAAAACTAATAAAATTAAGCCACCAGTTAGAAATATTAACAACATCAATAGTATCATTTACCCATATGAAGAATTATCCCATGCTAAATCATTTAATAAAAAAATCATAATAATAATTAGAAATTAGAAATATTTTATAATTTATAAAAAATAAAAAAATATATTATAAACCGATAGTAATTTGAAATTGAATATTTATAGGAAAATGGAGTATCAAATTGCATTAAAAATTATAATGGAAAATATACATGTGTTATTTTAATGTGTGTAATTTCCTTTTGAATTTTCATTGGAGTATTTTTTTTATCTATGATTTGTCATTGACACATTGTGGGTGATAATTCTATGTAAGCTAAATTAACATTCTTTTTTGAAAGGATTAAATGTCTTCTGAGTCTTAATCCTTAAAAATAATTTTCCTGAGACTTTCATAGTTTTGTAAGCATTTTATTGTTTCATAATACTTTGATTGATTCATAATCCTTATATATTAAGCATAATACTTTTAGTTTTAGTATACTAATTTTAATCATAAACTCAAGACACATTTCCAGAATAAAAAAAAAATGTAAAACCAAAGAATGGACCAAGGGTTTTTTGGGTATAAACCATAACATATAAATTTTTTTATTCATAAAATTCCCAATGTTCATGGGGAAGAGATAAATTACCATTTCATGGGCATTTATTTTTAGTTTCTATGAAATTTATTTTTTTGAACCAGTCCTAGTGGTGCTTATAAGTTTTACATGTGAATGATGGTGATAAGATTACTATGTGGTAACATAAAATTGGTAATTTTGACACTAGACTTAAATGTAAATACCAAATTATCTACACAATTTAAACATAAACTGGAGTTTCAATTAACTACGTAATGGATGGACATGGTTAACATGAAGGTAAATCATTATTCATGTAAAGGTAAGACATAAATCTGTGAGCTATTTAAAGGTGTATTTAATATCATGTAATGGTTGATCATGAATATAGTTCACTATGTAAAGGTATTCATCGGAATAAAAAGAAACATAAAGATACTAAGAAAATATCTGGCACAATGAAAATTTATATTACTTTTAACAAAATGTGAAAACAGGTATCCAGAAACCTTATTTATTCTAGGTAAGGTCAATGAAGACATAAAGTAGTCATAGTAGAGTTAAAATTCAAACATTACATGAATTACAAATTTTATGGCTAGTGATAAAATAAATGTTAGTAAAATTAATTAAAAAATATAAAAAAACTAATAAACCATCCATCATTCAAGTTCAATAATTTATAATACAACAACTTAATGTTAAAACACTAACAAGCCTATGACCGTAACACACACAAACCTTCTCAAAAAATTGGTAACCATTCATCAATATCAAACCTGACTCACATGGGTCACTTGATCTTGAAAAATCATCCTCTGTCACAAACCCATGGAAAGAACCTATGACCATTCCATACAAAATTCCATATATATTCCCATACTAGTGATGCATTCTAATCAATGGCCTTTACCATGTGGGAAATGCACCACCCTAACCTATACACTGTCACAAGGTATTCAAATCCATTATTGATCAAAGACATCCCACACTAAGCCCAATAAAAATGGATAGACCTACCTATATCCTACAAGAAAGGACTGAATGTTTCATAACTATGTTTTTCCACAACAATCTATGCACTAAGGGGTAAGTTAAATCATTCAAAACATGACAACCTACTTATATTTTAAATTTAGAACATCACATGAAAACCCCACCAACCTGTATACTTTCAAGAACATATAATCACATATAATGGAATTACACCATAAATAATTATGGATAATACTTTATAATCCACTATATTTAATTCATTCTTGTTAAAAAAACCAAAATCATCCCCAAACAATAAAAATCATTTATTTGAGATGGAGAGAAAGGAAACGTGGAAATGATAACAGCCATAGGGAATAGATGGAATTAGAATCACCATAGAAAACTTCCATGATGAATGAAACTTTGAGGTGAGGGAGATACAGTGGAGATGGAGGTAGATACGGATGCTGGGAGGCGGAGGTAGAGGCGGATGCTTGTAGGAGGAGGCAGGGAGGTGGAGGAGGACTTAGATGTAGTGGTAGGAAGGCAGAGGGAGGGAGGCGGGGCTGGGAGGTGGAGGTCAGGAGGTCGAGGCAGAGGTAGAAGCCGGGAGGCGGAGGCAGAAGCCGGGAGGCGGAGGCAGAAGCCGGGAGGCGGAGGCAGAAGCCGTGAGGCAGAGGCAGAAGCCGGGAGGTGGAGGATGGGAGGTCGAGGTGGAGGCCGGGAGGTCGACATGGAGGCAGAATCCAGGAGGTTGAGGTAGAGGAAAGGAGTCCAACACAGAGGTGGGAGCCGGGAGGACGAGGTAGAGGACAGGAGGCTGAGGTTGAATAGGATGTGGGGAGGGGCAGGGAGGCCAGATCTTGTAGGAGGGGATATTAGGGCACGTCGAACTGGGAAGGGGAGGACGAGCCCGATGGGAGGAAGATGTTAGAGAGGATATACCCATGGGGTTTTAAAGAACTATGGGTATTGGTTCAATCAAATGTTCTATACCCACAGTTTTTTTAAACGGTGGGTATAGATCCGTTGGCTTAGAGCCAATTTCTAGTAGTGAACGATCGTTGACAATAGGTTGCAGTCGATCGCACCGCCAAATCACAACAGATGCATGTTTGTTTTATTTATTTTGTGCTTATTAAATTCACACAAGACCTTGGATCATCGGATATGGAAAAGTCACATTGCTCTGGTGATGAAAATTTTAAAATTATTGGCCCACCGACCTTCACTATGCACTCTAGTACTTTCAATTGGTATCAGAGTGATTGTGTGAATTTTTTGAGCCAAGAAAAAATAATTTTCATTAAATTAAATAGAGATATTTAAATGATCTCCAATGGAATATACCACATGTAAATCCGATTATGGATGACCAAGTTATGAATCGAAAAACATTGTTTTTGTCAGTTTAAAATTGATGAAAATTATAATTATAATTTGTTTGTGTTAAAACTTAAGGTAAGTTCTGGAAAACCCATGATTTTTCACTCTAATATTGATCATCTAGAACTCCACCCTTCGAGATTATTTTTCCCTGACGAGAGTTGCTTCCAAAATAATATTTGGGGGCTAATTTGATTACTTCCCATGAAAGGTTGAATTTGAAATAAGAAACATAATATATATTTTATTATTAAATTCGATGTGATAGCCTTTTTGACAATGAGATTGGTCATGAGTAAACTTATGGAAGTTTGTAAACAAAGTAATATTTTTGTTTTACTTATAAACAAATTGAAAAAATTGAAAAGTCTACTGATAGAGTTTTAGAAATCACTACAATGGATTACCTTGGAAGAAAATATAAAAAAAAGGATTATCCAAGAAGCCTTGGCTGCCGCCAGCCCCCAAAACCAACGGGTCTCCTCACTTCTTGTTCACCCTCCTCCCTCAGCCCCACCTCGATGCCTCACCTTATTTCCCAAATGAGGACAGATCTCTTCACCGTCGCTGTATTCCCTAGCTGCACCGCCTCCGTCCAGAAGCTGATCACCACCGCCAAATTGCAGTGGTTAAGCTCACCGGTTTGTCCAACCCAAAATAACTTTTTATGACTCACGAACATCTTGGGTGGATTCTTCCCTACCCCAAATGGGACTACATTGGTTACTCCCAACCCACAATGGGTATGGGTGGAAATTTTGGACCCAGGTTAATTTTACTTAATCAAAATTAATTTAGAAAATTAATTTAATATTAGTCATAAATTAAATTAATTAAATATTAATTTATTGGTTTAAAATAATAATATTTTTATTATTTAAAATAATTAATTTTATTTTAGTATTAAATTAAATTAAGTATTTAATTTAATTTTTGGTGTATAAAATTAAATTAATTAGTGGATTGGAAAAGTAAATTATTTGAATTGTATAATTCATATAATTTATATTTAAAAACTCTCAAATTTAAATTTATTTCAATTTAGTTTCATTGCACATTAATTATTCATACCGACTAGTCTTGAGCAATTGACCGAACCCATGTATGTATGGTTAATTCCATTTAATTTTTTATTTTTGTGTGTGATGTTTGTAATAAGTAGTTACCTTAAGGAAGTCTGTGCATCACCATTTTTTTTATTTAATATATATAAGGTCTTATGCGTCCAAATTATTAGTTGTATTTGTGCTACCTATACCCCCTCTCCTACGCACGAGTTTATATTTGTACATTTGATGATGATTTTGTAAGGCGCAAACCCCTCCAAGACGCGGCGATACCACAGATGAGTAGTGGACATACTAAAAGGGGATGACTGCATCAGGAGTCCGGACTTGAATCATGTATTATACCCCTAGGTCATGTTTGATCCATTGAGTTTAAATTGATATACCATTATTAGACATTCAAAACCAGTGGAGTAATTTATTTCTTTTATACTTTGTTTTTTATTTTATGCATGTGCATTTTTTTGCTGCGAAAACACAAAGAATAAAAAATAAGAAAAATGCATAAAGATGCGATGGATGTTTTTATGTTAATGTTCAATTGTGAGTGAAAAACCATAATATTAACAAATTAATAGAAATGGATTTCCTTCGTCTAAAAATATAAAACCCTCAATGAAATATTAAGTCTCAAATGCCTTTCATCATTTAAATTTGAACAAAACTGAGTGTACGCGATGCTCGTCAGCCAAAGTTGAGGGTGCCTCCTACCACCAGAGAGTTATTATGAATGTGATGAGTTGACTTAACTGAAGTTGGAAGTAAATAATTATCCAAAGATATCTTATTGCAACTTTAGAGTCAAGCATTGAGTAATTTTTTTTTTTATTTTAGAATCCATGACTTCACTCAACAGATCAACGAGCTGCAAGTTAATGTGGTTGACCAGTCAAAATCTAACCTTGAGATCTTCTAGTAGTGGTGTAGCCATAGATTGTAGACTATGAAGGTATGTTCAAGGATCCTTTCCACTAGAATAATCAAGCAACAAAGTATTCTGATTCTTATACAGAGGGTTTATAGAATTTAATAAAAAATGGGATACATTTAATGATTTAATCAATAATGTCTAAATTGGTAATCAAGATAAAAAGTAAAAATATGATAGATTTTATTTTTTAGAAAATAGAAAGTAATACCATAATATATATTGTGATATTTATTTGAAAAATCAAATGTCCCATGTATCACAAGTTTCCAAAGAGAAGTATTGGTGCTTGTACACAGTACTAAAATATCAGAAATTCAAGGCACTGGTATCCCCAATATCTGTTAAGCCACATCAAGAAGTGAGGGTGAAAAAATGCTTACTAGAGACTCATGTATGACGCATATGATAGTTATTTTATATGGCTTCCATCAAATTTGTGGTTACAAAATCAAGACATAAATGATTTCACATGTAGTATCATCTTTGAGAAGCTTGTGAGGAGAATGTGAAGTGAGATATGAATGAATGATATTACACTGGTTGTGTAAATTTGAAAGGCAGACAATGATATTTCAAGACATCCCATTCTTACATATTTTTCATCTAATTACTCCAGTTTAGTTCAAGATTACAAAGCAAAAAATATGGAGTAAATTAATCATTACCATTTAGGTAAGGTTCACCAAGTAAATAAGAACATTAAATAAAGATTAATATTTAGTTATTATGGAGAACAAGTTGAAAGACAAGATGATAAAACCAATGGAAACAATGATGCCAAAGGTGCCTTTGCAACATCCTTTAAAGAAATTCATATTTTAGAGGAGGTTATTTTCTTCACATATCGTTAAATAATTTTATATAAGATAAATGCATTGAATTGAATTAAATAATCAAGTAATCGCTTATTCTACATTGAATATTCATCAAGGAACTAATATTTTTTATACTTATTAGGTATTAAATACAATATTCCAACCTGGTTTAGTCACGACACTATATATTATCTAGTAAAGGTGTCACATATCTACTCTTGGACACCTCAAGTTTCATCATAAGCTTTGGGCTACAAGGACCACACCTGGGTCAACCATCCCATGACACCCTTTTCTATCTTTGCACCTCCTCAACTATGGTGGAACATTTCAAACATTAACCCAAAACCTCAGGAATTATTCCTATAGAGCCTCATGTATTTCCATCATCCCTTGGCTTATACATGATCATAACTAATTCATATCCCACATACATCACATGAAACCATCATATACTACCTTAAAAAACTTAAAAATGATGGGTGTATGCTCCCCTACTTACTGACCAATGAAACCCAACTTACGGTTTTGTGGGTTTCTTTACATAAAAAATTAGGATCATGAGCCTAATTCAGCCACAAACCATGTGCCTTTAATACCAATTTCACACAACCCAACCACCCCAAATGTTCTCATCCAAAAGATCAATGTTTTACCCAAACATAGGAAAACCATGCATTTGAACTCTACTTGACAACATACTACACTGAAAAGAGTTTACCCACACTTGAATTATACCAAAACACATATAGAAACATCAGGTTAGGTACTCAACCAAACCTTCCCTTGAATACTACATTAACACCAAGCAATAACACTTTAAATGCTTCACCTTCGCAAGACACAAGGTATTCTCCATGCCTTGTAGAACATGTATAAGAAAATTTTCATGTACTAGTAACCTATGTGCTTAATTAAAAACACATTATTCAGGCACATCATCCTCATAGGACCATTCTTAAGGAATCCCAATGCATATACCACATTGATAGAACCTCACATGCACCATTTAAAACCCAAAGTACCTACCTGTGCTTTCCATCTCTAAAGAGGACATAAAATTGGGCTAAACCCTTATAAGGTTCACCCTAAGAGACACTAATCCATGAATCAACAAAGGTCCTAGTAATATATAAAGGTTCACTAAGGTCTCCCACCTTTCCCATAAACCATGTCTCGCGCATAGGTCATAGATCATAGGACAACACTCGATGCACCCATCTCAATAAACCATGATATCCAACATACAAAAAACCCACATAAAGGTCTCATACATGCATAAATGGCATCACGTGCCCCAAATTATTAGCCCAGTAGGCACTGATCCTCACCAAGCATCCACCTCTGGATCTATTCCCTAAAGGACCACCACTCATCGGTCACACCCATCTCCACCAATGACATCATCCTAGACAACCCATATTTGGGAGGACTCAATCTGTAAATCAATTATGTTTAATTTCAATCCAGAATATATGGGAATATTTCATATAGGTTGTTATTGACACTTTATATAACTGATCCCAAATACTAACAACCCACTAGGGGTTTCTCACCAAGGCACCATGTGCCCCTACTGACCTACTAGGTTTATTTTCCCTCCTGTAAACATGGTCTATTACAACTCCATCACAATCCTCACTGCAAATCCAAATGACCTTCTATCAGAAGGAAATACATATGCACTATTCAGACCAATTTAGTAGAATTCCACCAAGTAATTATACAATAAAAAACCATATGTGTAGTTTCTTACACTTTAAATAGTTGAGCCTCTAGTCATTAGTGATAAAAATAAAACACATATAGGCATGAATGTCATGTGGATCTTATGTTCCTAATCATGATGCATGATACACCTCTTTCCTATACAATTAATAGTCAAATCCTAAAACTGTCCTAAATCTAATGGGTTAAGATCCAATTTCTAATAAATCATAAACCTCAAACATCATACATGACACAAGAGGTGAAAATAACATCAATCATAAAATTAAATGCCAAGAACAATAGATCTTGAGCCCCTTGTAACATGGTCTCTTACCATAACATGTTTTCATGATGCACCATCCCAGTATCCATCATAATCTCTGAAACATTAATTTATCTCAGGGAAATCAAATCCCAAATATTAAGACACCTAAAAATGATCTGATACCACTTTCTAATATCCTGACCCATCTCACTCTATGAATAGTAACTGGACTAGACTTCTATGTAACCTTAGGTGCACCATCCTGAATGCCAGAGGCTACCAACTAGTAGTGAGGGTCTAAGGATGTACTATAAGGAGGATATAACCCCTGTATTAGGGTTCACAATCATTATATAAATAAACAAAAATCAAACATCAATATAATCACCATCAAAGTATGAAAAATGAATAAATAATTGAACAAGTTAAATAAATTAAATGATGAAATACAAGCATATATACCGATTTCCCACTGGTTAGACCACATATACAAAGCAAAAAAACTAAAACTAAAATAAAATAACAATACAATCCACCACAGTCCATAAGATCACATATTCCTGAACTCCAAAACCCATATGAGCTACTCCATCTCAACCATGAAACATAGGGCCACATCCCAACCAACTCCTGTATCAAGTGTAGGGCTTCTTGGGTACCAACATTGTCCCTAAATATAACCAGTATATAGTGAAGTGTTTGTAGATGTTATCAAAGAAAAAAAATTATAAGGAATCCATTTAAAAACATTAAAAATTGAAAACATAAAAAAATGCCAAACCCAGGGTCTAGGTTCACCCTGGGAATGGTATATATCTGCTTTGTCCAGTGCCAAAGTGTCTTTGAGAACACCATGATGACTATTCCAACCATCTCCCCCGACTGGGGGTAATATAACTATCCTTGGTCCAAACTGAAATCCAAGGATTATGTACCCATCCTTGGAGCCCCACATCCCCGATGACTATTTTCACCTCGGGTTAAGCATAAAATGCATCCCCCATGGGCCGTGTTCACCTCAGGTTAACTATAAATTTCAGCATCCCTCAAGGGCTATGTTCACCCTGGGTTAAACATAATTCTAACCAAGTATCTACTAGGGGGATGAATTCACCCTGATTTTAACCATCATAGGGAATAATATAAAAATAAACCAAAACAAGGCATAAGGTTTATCTAATACACCATTTGATAACAATTTCACTTGCATTGGCCCAAAAATTTCAAAACCAATTCCAAAACTATTTCCACCACACTATTTTTGATTTTTTTTTCTAAAATACCATTTTAAAATATCAACTCCAAAATATAACAATCAAAGTCATTTACCCCATTTTAAATTTCTATTCAAGGAAAAAAACCAAAATAACTATTCTTCATTTCTATTTCAAAAACCAAACCAATTTTTTTTTGGAACCACATTTCCAATGCCATTCTCAATTCATTTTCCAAATTCCATTTTCCCAAGTTATCATTTCCATTTAAAAAAACCATTTAATTAACCCAAAACCAAGTTCAAGTAAATATTTCATATATTGGTGATTTTGAAATTCCATTTTTCAATCATTGATTCAAATAATAATTCTCTAAAATCCATTTTAACATAAATTATTCATTTTAAGAAAACAGTCCATAAATAAAAATTTTAATTAAGAACTAGGTAAATGCAATAAGAGAAGGCCTGAATAGAAATACCATAACTTACATATTGATATGTGACTATAGGTTAATTAGAGGGGCCTTATAACTAAATTAAAGCTTTACCAGTTAACTCTAAGGGTTGGTAGTAATTTCCAAGGCCCGCTGGGGCTTGATTAAGCCCCATATTTAGCCAACCAGCCCCCACCATCCACCCAAGTTCCTAAACCATGCAAAAAATTGTCAAATTATCCAATTAAAAAATTATAATTAATTTATCAAAATAATTTAAAAAGTATGTTTCCATTGAAAAACTCACAGGTGGCCTCATTACGATAGAACAACGACTTAACACATGCCAATGAACTGTGGCACGCCCTCGGCCTTAACCTAAGAAAAATACCGAATGAAAATGGATGATTCCATAATAAATTCCATTGAAAATTAAGAAATAACCTTAATAAATTTGGAAGTGTAATGTAACTTTGATGTCTTGACGAACAATAGTACTTGAACAACCACCCGGGATGTCCCCTCGCTAGGTAGAACCAAAGACCCAATTCATTTGGCCGATTCCACCAAGATATGGTGGAATTAGAATAAAAAATATAACTAGGACAAGAGAAAAATTTAAAATTAGAGGAGGATAGTACCAATAGAGATCATCATAGGCGAATATTACCTTAGATTACTAAAAAAACTCCTCCAAAAAATACCCAAACATCATTGGAAGAAGAGGGAGGAGAAGGGGGGTTTGGACCCCCTTTCTATAAACACCACTAAAGGAGAGGAGGATAGGATTACCCCTCATAAATATGAGGGGGAAATTTAAATTTCCACCTTTTTAAGTCCACTAGACATATGGTACTAGGATACTATCTTGTCGATGGACTTTATAGTTGACATGGCTCATTGGTGAGTTCCATTGGCTAGCCGATGCCAGGCCACTAGCTAACTGGTGATGAAAGAAGGCTAAGGTATTGCTATCATGAAGCCAATATCTAGTTGGTGGTTTGATATAATTTTCAACTACATAAACCACTCAGAACCTCTAGGTGATCCTTGATCCCCCATGGAACTTCCTGAGCTCCATACCATGCCAAAAACACGTTTTTGACAAGTCTAAACTCTTAGAACTTGACTCCGAATCCCAGTTCAAAATCCAGTCCAATCACTAATTGAAAAGTCAAGTTATCTCTAAAAAAATTAAGCCCGTATATGAAAATGGGGTTTTATAGCATTATAATATCATTATAGAATATAATAAAACCATATTGTAATAACCTTATCCAAAAGGAATCATTATGCCTCAAGAAAAGAAGTTGAGTCATGAAAACCCCTTACACTGTCGTTATCTTTCAAATTGAAAACCCATGAAAGGTAAAACATGATATGGATTTTTAATTACCATAAATTTCATGAAAAATAATGATAAAAAAATACATGGAAAATATATACACCATAAAAATGAAACAAGTGGTGAATATTCATCATATCTCAATGAATCAAAATTGAGATGCAAAAACCCTTACCATAATTCCTAAATTACACGAAAGAACTTTAACCTCTTGTATAAAAAGAATAAATATATTAATAACCTATTTTATAACCTTATTCATACCTATTAACTTTTATAAACTTCACTTATAATCATTTATTACAAATGTATTAGTTTTTCATACTTTATTTTTATCATCGGATGATGTTATCTTCGATTGTTTTTTAACACTAGTTTTGTAATGGCTATGTCGATTATTTTTTATATATTAAAAGTTAATAATTATAATATTATTATAGGTACTATAATATAAGTTTTATAATTATTTATAATGTTATAATTTCATTTCATAAGTATTTTGGTTATGATTCGTGATGACAAAGATGCGACAATCTTTTTTTGCTAATTTATAACAAACAAAAAAGCGGTACAATAATAATAATTTTAATATTATTATAGAATTTCCAAAAAAATAAACAAAAAATTATCTCCTAATTAATATCTAATAACACCAGTAGTTAAGTTTCCATTTTAATTCATGATAAATATTTATATCATTGTTGAAGTAGGTGGTTAAACCGATCCAAACAAGAACATGTTATAATTGATGGGTGAGTATGGTTAAAAAAGTGAATATTTTGTCATAATATCATTTTTAGAGAAGAATAATGATATTATTTATATATTATTAAAGTTTATGAATCATATTTTAAGAGATCTTGATAAATAATAAAATAATAGATGAAAAATTAAATATGTCACTCTTGTGGAGGTGGTAGTCCACACATACGCATGGGAGACATGTTTGTTTTCAAAAGGACAAGAGGAAGATAGGGAATAGTTTATAATATAAGAATCTTAAAATTGCTATAAATATTATATTAATCCTTTAAATGGAATTTTATATCCATACATGTAAGGCGGTGATGAAAAATCAACACACCATTCTTGGAGGTGGTAGTCCACATGTATGCATGACAACATCTTCATTTTTTGAATGGTTTTTGAGGAAGGTAGAAAATGGATATTACATTAGTATAATAAAATTTAAGAATATTATTAATATTGATGTTATCATAATTTAATGGATAGAATAGGTTTTAGGTGGTAATAGAGTTAAAGATAGTAAAAGGAGTAATTGAAAATGTTACTTTACTCCTTGTAAGATATCCTTTGTAAACTGGATTAAGGATTTGAGAGGTGGTTTTTGATAATACCAGAGCCAATAGAAAGTTTATAGGAGTTTCAGGGAGATATTTATGAAGATTTTGGTCATATAAAAGAGACTTGGGGTTTAAATATAAGTGGGGTGTTGTTCACTCATTTTATATGGGAGAGGGGTGACATTTCTATAATATATAAATGTTAAAGTCACTATTAAAAGGTCAAATGGGTCCAATAGTAGAAACTAATGAAGAGGGGGAATATTATATTCAATCACAAATCAACCAAAAATTTTCACACATGTTTTTAACATGTTTTAGGAATTTATACTTAGATTTTTCACTTTTACCATTTTTGGTTTTTACCGTGACAACTAATTTTAACCTAAGTAATTTAATTTTAATAAATAAAAATAAAATAGTCATTATTGCATAATTTTTAACTACTAATGAAAAATATGAAATAAATTTTATCAAATAAAATTTATATTTATAATAAATATTAATTTTAACATTATCACATGTAACATGTAAAAATCTATTTTTAGAAAAAGGGTATTTTTAAGCTAATTGTTATGTTTAGGATAAAATTATCCATGTTATTTTTTAATGAAATTAATTAGTTTATTATAAAAAATTTAAAATTTACGCGACTTAAAATAAATCCAAAAACTAATTTCACTTAATGAAATTTAGTTAATAGAGAAAGACTAAAAAAAGTTTTTTTAGAAAAATATAGCTTAATTTTCAAAATGTTAAACATGGGTTTTCTAAATTCAAAATAGTATTTTTAAATGTATAATTTAACTCCATAGATACATATTTTATCATGAAAAATGTTTTATATGTTTATAAGTTATACTTAACTCTTGATATAGTTATATACTCTACAATTTTAGAAAAACAAATGCATTTTTAGTATTTACCTAAAAATATTTTTTTTCTAGAAAAATCCCAAAATATTATCCCAATATAATATTTTTATGCTAAATTAACAAAATTAGTTCACTTAATAAAATTCAAATGATAAAATTTATTAATTTATCTTTTAAATGAAAATGAATAATATAAAGAAAAACTATCTTTTAAACTTTAAATGTTCTTAATCTTATTTCATATGAATTTCTATTTAAATGAGTGTTAATATATTTGTTTTAAATATTATATATTTTTAGAATCAAATTTTAAAATTAATAAATTTAATTTATTCGGTAAAATACATATCACTTTAAAAATAGATCTTTGAAGAATATCCCTTTTTAACATTTAGTGATTTTAATCACATTTCATTAATTATTTATCTTCTAACCAATAAATTTAATCAATTAACTGGTTTTAAAACACATCAATAATTCTTAAAAAAATAATCATATTTCTAGAATTTAAATATATGTGTTTATAATACATCATTTTATTATCATTTTATTCACTTGAGGCTTTATTGTTATTGTAATTTTCTTATTGATGTTTC
Source organism: Viscum album (assembly GCA_963277665.1). NCBI lineage: Eukaryota > Viridiplantae > Streptophyta > Magnoliopsida > Santalales > Viscaceae > Viscum > Viscum album. The sequence goes on along the minus strand of OY728166.1, from coordinate 452,468,712 downwards.
AAATCATATTGTATTATTTTAAAAAGGTATGTCATTGTTCATTTTTAGTTCGGTGTTTCATGTGAAAAAATCTATAGAATAAATTATTAATTTAGTGAAAAAAATTTATTCCAAAATCCCAAGGTGTTACATCCTCTACTAATTGGAATACGACTTTTGACAATCCCGCACCACCTTCATCCATTCCCAAAACATTTTAATATTCTTTGTCATGATTTTCACCACATCCAGTTCAAAGAATATTGAATCCCCAACCCTATTCTAGAAAAATGGAGATCAACCTGGTCGGCCATATAGTTCCTCTAATAGAGCCATGCTAATGTGAGAGTGGAAGTTGTTGTTATAAGAGAACTCATCTAAGGGAAAATGGATCATCCATGATCTATCAGAATCTAGAATGCAAGCACGTAATATATCCTAAAACATCTGGATGGTTTGCTCTATATTTCCATCCATATGAGGATGGAAAATAGTGATAAGGTAAAATTGGTAGCCAAAAGCATTCTACAATTCTCTCTAGGATTATAATGTGAAATGTGGTTCCTGATATGAAATAACAGTCCTCAGTACCCCATGAAGCCACACCACCTCATCTACATACCACCTCTCCATAACCTCGATGACACTAGACTCCCTACTCACCAAAAAATGATCCAAATTATTCTAAATATCCATGATAACCCAAAAATCATCACATCCACCCGGATTTCATGGTAAAATAATGATTAAATCCATTGAGATATCCTCCTATTTCCACTCAAGGATATACAATGGTTACAAAAAATTTCCTAGAACATGATGTTCCACCTTCGCCTACTAGAAAACTAAATGCCATGATACAAACTCTATAACCAATCTATTCATATTAGGCCACTAAAGATAACCCCTAAAGGAATAATACATCTTGGTGACACCTTGATGCATTGCCATTACTGAGCTATGGAACTCATAGAGAACCTCCTCATGCACTGCCGGCAGAACAAATAATCTCCCAAGAAATTTCATCTGATATTGGTCATTCTATGACCATCCCCTTAGATCCTCATCATCAATGACACAGTCCTACATCACCTCCACCTATAAGTCTCCCCATTGAGACTCCTCCACCCTCCATGATAAGATGATTACACTGTCATCTGAAATGGAAAACCCCTACCACCAACCTCCTTTACATCAAGATGAGTTTCTAAAAGCCGCTATATCACCCTCCATGCATCTCCAGATTCCTAAACAACATCTCTCTATGACTTTATACTCAGTGCATCTGTAACTACATTCCCATACCCTGGGGTGCAAGAGACATAAAAATCACAATCCTTGAGAAACTCTATCCACCTCCACTATCACATATTTATACCTTATTGATAAAAAACATACTTGAATATTTTATGATCTATAAAGATTATAAAGTATTAATAAATGAGGTAATGTCTCCAAAAATTCAGAGAAAAAACTACTACTTCCAGCCCGAGATTATGGGTGTCATAGTTATACTAATGAGAAAGTAAATTCCTAGAATAATATGATATCACCACTCTCTACTATATCAATACGCAACCTAAACCAAGATGATAATAATCATATAACACCTTATAAATCACCACTTTTTATGGAAACTAAATCATGGTAGAATTGGTAAAACTATCCTTTAGGTAGTCTAAAGTCACCTAAAAATGATTAGTCCATGAGAAGTCTTGTTCCTTTTTAGTTAACGTTGTCAATGGGTTTGTGACTTGAGATAATTTATATAAGAATGTCCGATAATATACTACAAGACCAAGAAAACTATGAACCTCAACAAAATTCTTGGGTGCTTCCCAAGAAGCAACTATAACACCCTGATATTTGAATAAGTAATTCTCCTTTAAATAAGTACTATTTTGAATAGATTTTTTCACACACAAAACCAACCGTGATAAATTTTATTAATATAAAATTATAATTAGTAAATATAATCGTTATAATATATCCATTTTAATGCCTCATTACCTTTCTGTTAGGTATGTTTTAATCTTTGATTTTGGTTTCCTTTTTCATAGGATGAGTAATGCCAAAAAGGATTTTGGAGGATACCTATAATGGTAAAGTTAGGGATTTTTTTTGGAATTTTCAGCTTGAAATAGTGGTTTATGTTATTCATTGGGAAATTAGATGTTGTGTAATTGAATTACATGACGTGTAATGTTAGCTGGGTAGAAGTCATGAATTAGATACACAATGTGAGAGGTTTAAATGCCATGTAATAGGTTCACTATTTATAAGAAAAAGTAACGTGTTTTTAATAAAAAGGAAATGTGTTTTCTAGAGTATGTAGTACTCTGGGATTACATGATGTGTAATGGGATTAAAAACAATGTAAATCTCACGAGGGGTGTTTTTAAGTAGGTGGATCAGATGAATTTTTATTTCATTTAACCTGCATCCCCTATCTCTAACTCGCAGCTTACCCAAGGTGATTTTGGAGACCTCATTACCTTCTGGATCATTTCGTTCAATGATTGATCACCATTGTGGTTGGGTTTCCTCTCTTCGAGTAAGAGTTCCCTTTGGGTTTTCTTTTCATTTTCTTTCAGCTATGGTTTTGGCTATAGTTGTGTTCATATTTTTGATCATATAGTGTTTTCTATTGATCCTTTTTACTTTATTGGCATGTCTTGTCATTCAAAGGCCGTTCTATTGGTTTCCAGTCACCATTGTTGAAAGTGGCTAGGTTTTAATCATGTAAGATAGGTGTTTCTTTACAACGGGTTAATTTGATAAATTACATATCATTATTGATAAATTCCTTTAGGGTTTTCATTTATTTGAAGTGATAATTTGTTTCAAATGATTTATCAAAAAGGAAATTTTTTTCAAAAAGCTTTTTTTCTTTGAAAATGATTTTTTATTTAGAAATGGGTTTTCAAACTTCAAAGAGAATTGGAATGTCTTTGAAAGTGTTTTATGAAATTGTGAGCATGGTTTTGAAAATGTTTTTGTAAAATTGTACATTAGGAACCTTGGGTGTGTCGAGAAAGAGTCAAGGTATCCTTAGTGTGTGTTGCACCACTAGGAGGTAACCTTTTGTGATATTGACTAACATGACTCGATATATATTAGATCCAACGTATTCCTATTTAGTCTTATGATTTTTAGTACGCATTGTCTCATAAGCTAGATCCCAATAAGAAGTTCTTTATTATTTTTCATTTTTGGTTATTTAAAGCATAATTTTTTATCATGTATTATATATCATAGGTTTTTATATGAGGTTGTATCACATAACTTCACTCGATAGGTTATTTCATGGATATGTGTACCTCTTGTTGCATGGATTTGCTTTCCTATTTTATCACTTATAATTTTCATATTTATGGTGTGAGAATATAAAAGTATTTTATGAAAAAAACGGATAAAAAGGGGAAATGATTTACAATTTGATTTAAATTATGAAAATTATTTGTTAAACTGTTTATTTTTAAATGCTATAATTGATGAATTCTTGATATTATACATTGTATAGAAACTATGGAGGTATCCTACTGGGATTTTGATCACACCATACTTGTGCCTTTGGGCATTTGTAGATGTTGTATTGTATGATTCGAGTAAAGGGAAGAGAATCTTGTATTATGATGATTTCTCTTATTATTGCTACTTTTAGTTTAGGTTGTTTTGGAGGTGACTGTTGTCCATGTGAGGGATTTGACTTACTTTTTGGTTTAGCCCGTTTCATCTTGGATTGTATATATTTGTGGTATCTCATCTATTTCTGCTTTTCAATTTGGTTGTATGTCTTGTTTTTATTATATTCCATACTGGATTCTATTATCCTATTTCACCTATATTACATGACAGACTGCTTTGGGTGGATTTTCTAGTCGACTCAGGTTGGTTTGTTACAATTTTGTTTCAAAGGTAGTGCTCAAACTGAAGTGTGTTATCACTACCAGAGTTTGGTTCTGTGTATTGGGTATATAAGAGTTAGGACCATTGAAATTCAGATAGTAGGTATAGAAAATGGTCTATGCCATCACACTTCCATGACTAAAATCAGGTTACCATGGGTAGTTAGGGACTTTTTACATGTTTGAGACGTGGAGTTTGAATCCATTTAAATGAAACATACATTTTTTTTATTTTAATGGACCCATTCGTTTTTAAGTAAGGTTTTTCATTGGTAGTTTCATGGTAGCTTTAAATTATTAATGTTTTAAATATTTTTTATCATACTTGAAGTTGGTCCTATGATTTTGGAATTTTCTCATGACTGGTTGTTTTTTGTATTTTGTTATACAATGCCTCTAAGAAGAGCTCTTCCAAATATGAGAGATGAAGCTGTGAGATATGTTTTATAGGAAAACAATCCAATGGACCCTACTTTGGTAGAAGTTTTTATTTTCATTTTTCAAATTGTGGATCAAGTGGGTGTCATGAACCTAGGATGAGTGGTGGATCATGGATCTAAATTTAACAAGAAGCATACACCAATATTTCATGGTGAAAAAGGACCCCAAGAATATGATGAGTATCTTGAGAAAATAGAGAGGATCTTCAAATTTTTGAATACTCCTAAAGAATCTAAGGTGGGTTTTTTCTCATATATTATTGAGGGACTGGGAAGGATATGGAAGGACTCTATTGTGCAATCTAAGTTGCATAAGGATCTTACTAGGGATTATTTCAAGAAAATATTTAACAAGTAGTTTTACCTTGAGGCATTTTATGTAGTGAAGACTCGAGAGTTTTTGACCTTATAGTAGAGGGATCATACCATTCTGGACCACTTTAGACATTTTGCTGAGTTGGTGCATATGGAACCAGAGATTGTTACTAATGAGTACATGGAGGCTCATAGGTTTGAGTTAAGACCGAGGCTTGATATTTGGTCAATGTTGATACTCAAGTTCCTTACGACCTTTTTGGAGGTAGTTGAAAATGCACCTTTGGATTAGGTAGACATATCTGGGAAGATAGGTTTGGGTGGAGCTTCAGTTGGTTCATTGGTTAGCCAGGGTGTATCTTTTGGCCAGAAAAGGAAGCGTAAGGGAGATTAGTTTTCTTTAGGACCATTTTAAAGGTATATATCAGTGTAACAATAGGTTTTCTTCCACTGATGTGGAAGAAAAGGTCATACCAAGCCTAACTATATGGAGGCTCCTAGTAATTTTCATCTTTTTGGATGATCTAACAATCTATAGTGTTTTTGTGAAAAGATGTCTCAAGTTAGTAGGGAATGATCCACTTTCACCAAGGGTTCGTAGGTTCGTGAAGATGGTTCCAAGGGTGGTGGATATAATCCTTAGGACAAGGGAGATGTTTATGTAGCTTAGACCAGATGACTTTATGCAATAGAGTATGCATCAAATGAATCTAAAGCAGGGCTAGCTACTGTTACAGGTACGATGTTTATATCATTTTCTATGGTGCTAACTTTGTTGATACAGGTGATAATCATTATTTTGTATTGTCAAAGTTAGTTGACATGTTGGATTGCATTTGGAACTTATTCCATTATTGTTGGATATTTCCATGCCTTTGGGAAATAGATCTAAACAAGGTTTCAGATGTCCCACATGTCAGGTGATAATAGACAACTTTGAGGAGGAGTGAGATTTTTTAGTGATTAATCTTGGAATATTTTACTTGATTATCTTTATGGATTGTATAATCTATGTTAAGGCCCAGATAGATTGTTATCACCATCGATTTCATTTATTATCTACCGATGGGGTCACTCATGTTTTCCAGGGTGAGTGGGGCTCTAGGAGGGAAAGGGGAGGACATGTTTTTATTTATACTATGGTAATATCATTCAAGTTGTTAGATATTTTTATTCATAAATTTAACCATTTTTTGGGAATTCAAATTCCTAAAGTTTTGTGTATATACCCTGAGGCATTTCCAGATTATTTTTCTAGTTTCCCACCCCAGATAGAGGTTGAGTTTACTATGGTCCTGATCCCTGGTACGATGCCCATTTCTATGCCATATTACCGCATGACACCTGCTGAGTTTGTGGAACTTAAGGTCCAACTTGAAGACCTAGAGGCAAAAGGATTTGTTTGTACTTGTGTGTCACCATGGGATTCACCTTCCCTCTTTACTAAAAAAGAATACGGGAGCCTCAGACTTTTTATTGATTATCAAAAGTTGAATCAGGTGATCGTTAAGAACAAATATCCTTTACCAAGTATTAATGATCTCTTTGATCAGATTATAGGAGATTATTGGTTTTATAAGATTTAATTTCAGTTAGAGTATCACCAGTTGAGATTTTGAGAATATTATATACCTAAGATGGTGTTTATCATTTGATATGGGCATTTCAAGTTTTTGGTTATGCAATTTGGTCTCACAAATTCTCTTGTGGTGTTTATGGATTTGAGGAACCTGATTGTTCATCGGTTCTTGGAATATTTTTTTATTGTGTTCATGGATTATATTTTGGTGTACTCTAAGTCAAATGAGGAGAATATAGACCATTTGGATATCATTATTCAAAACATGAAAGAACATCCTTTATATAGAAAGCTTTCCAAATGGGAGTATTGGATCTGATAAGTGAAGTTTCTAGGGAATGTGATATCTAAGAGGGGTCTCTTAGTATATCCTGAAAAGGTATAGGAAGTTATGTCCTGGGAGTATCTCAATTTTTTTTTTGAGATATTGAGATTCGTTGGTTTGGCTGATTACTATAGAATTTTTTTTGGGACTTCTCCAAGCCCTTATATTCATTGACAACTTTAACCCATAAGGGAGTAAATTTTTAATGGAATTAAAAGTGTGAGAGATATTTTGAGGAGTTGAAGGTGAGGTTTAATTCAACACAAGTTTTGATTCTTATGGATTTAGAATCAGTTTATGATGTTTTCTATGATTCTTTTGGTATAAGTTTGGGATGTGTTTTGATGCAGGGGAAATAGGTCGTGACTTATGGATCATGCCAATTACACCCTCATGTGAAGAAATACCCTATCCATGATATTGAGTTGGTAATGGTTATTCATGCACTGAAAATGTGGTGTCATTATCTCTTTAGGGAGCGGTTTATGGTATATTCTGATCATAAGAGCCTGAGATATATTTTTACTCATAGGGATATGAATTTACAATAGAGACACTGGGTGGAGTATCTTCAGTCTTTTGATTTTGATATTGCTTATACTCCTAGGAAATGGAATGTGGCTATTGATGTGTTAAGAAGAAAATTACTGACACAAGCCGAAAAGGAATCAGTTGAGAAGTGGTATCTGATGAGTTTGTTTTCCAAGATGATCTTGGTAGGGGAAGAGGTTTGTGAACAGGTGATCTTGGATTCTATGAATGCTAACTCATCTTTTGATGAGTGAGTTCTTGTCAAGCAAGTTATAGACACTGAGTTATAATGATTTAGTGAAATCCTTTACGGTGGGGAGACATTGGGTGAGTGGTCTTGGTCTCCCAGTGGATCTTTGTGATTCTGTAGTAGGTTGGTTGTTATATTTTCCCTGAGGTTGGAGTTATTAGAAAGTGGACAACATTCTTGTTGGTTCATACACCAGGTACTACCAAGATGTATCATGATTTGATATGTCAGTATTGGTGGCAGGGGATGAGACATTCGATTGTGTTTTTTGTATTGAAATGACTTACTTTTCATACAATTAAGTAAGAACACCTGAGAACAATGGGGTTTTTACATCCCTTACCCATTCTGGTATGGACGTGGGATGATATTTCCATGGATTTCATCATTGGTTTTCCATATAATCCTAGTGGGAAGGATGTGTTTTGTGTAATAATTGATCAGATAATTAAATTAGTGCATTTAGTACCTATCCGGAGGTGACGAAAGTGGAATAGATTTGGGAATTATATGTTCGAGAGATTGTGAAGCTTCATGGGGTTCCCTCTATGGTTGTTTCTAATAGGGACCTGAGGTTCACATCTAGGTTCTAGAAAGGTTTACAGGAGGTGATGAGTTCCCAAATTATATTATGTATAGCTTATCATCCGTATATGGATGGATATATGAAGAGGGATATACAGGTTCTAGATGATATGCTTTCAGGCTTGTGTGCTTGATTTTAAAGGATCTTGGGAAAATAATTTTCCTTTGGATGAATTTTTCATATAAAAATAGTTATCAGGATTTGACTAGGATGACACCCTATGAGGCTTTGTATGTAAATATCTCTTGTTCTGGAAAAGTTGGTAGATCAGTCCTTGGTTGGTTTGGGTGTTTTTAAGAGATGATAGAGATAATAAATTTGATCTGGAAGAGATTGATCATGATATAGAGTTATCAGAAATCTTATGTAGATAGTCATAATCAGCTACTATAGTTTGAGGTTTTTGATCAGTTCTTTCTTTAATTTTCACCTCACTTGGTACATCGTCCGTTGGGTAAGTTTGGTAAGTTGTCATTGAGGTTTGTGGGACTCTTTGAGATCATTGGATGACTAGGAAGGGTGACATATTGGTTGGAATTTCCATCTATATTGACAGCTATCTGCAATGTGTTTCATGTTTTCCAATTGAGGAGGTATATACCAGACCCTTACCACATGATTTTATGAGAGGATGTTGATATTGAACCCGATACCACTTTGGTTGAGGAGCCAATTCAGATTATGGATTGCTAGGATAAGGCGATTCATGGTAAAATGATCCCCCTAGTATGGGTATTATGGTAGTGTAGACAATATAGCCATGAGACATGGGGCTGAGAGTCATTGTTGAGGTAGTATTGGCCTCCTCTTTTTATAGATCTAGTATCTTGAGGGGTTTCTAGGGGTATAAATCTTTTATAGTAAGAAGATTGTAACACCCCATTACCTTTCGGTCACGTATATTTTAACCTTTGATTTTGGTTTCATTTTTTTGATAAGTAATGCTAAAAAGGAATTGGGAGGATACCTATAATAGTGAAGTCATGTATATTTTGGATTTTTTAGCTTGAACTAGTAGTTTTTTTTCTGTTTTCTTGGCAATTACATGTCATGTAATTGGAGTACATTCCATGTAATGAACTTTGGGAAGAATCTATGAATTGAATACCTAGTATGAGGGGTTTATATGACGTGTAATAGGTTCACTCCATGTAAGGGAAAATAAAATATTTTTAATAAAAAGGTGACATGTTTTTCAGAATATGTGGGACTCGAGGATTACCCAACGTGTAATGGGATTACATGCCATTTAAATCTCGGGAGGGGTGATTTTAAGAACAAGGATAAACTGAATTTTTATTTCATTCGACCTGCAACCTCTCTCTATCTCTCTCAAATTGGATCTTACCCTAAGTGATTTTAGATACCTCCTTACATTTAAGATCACTTCATTCAACGATTGATCACCATTGTGGTTAGATTTCTTCTCTATAGGTAAGTTCTCCCTCTAGTTTTTCATTGTATTTGGTTTCAACTGTGGTTTTGGCTATGGTTGTGTTTGTATTTGTGACCATAAAGTGTTTTCTATCAATCCTTTTTAGTTTCTTAGAATTCCTTGTTGTTCTAAGGTTTTTCTCTTGGTTTCTAGTCACCATTGTTGAAATCTGCTAGGTTTATACCATGTGAGGTAGGTGCTTCTATACAATGGGTTAATTTGATGAATTACATATCATATTGATAAATTCATTTGGTTTGTTAATTTATTTGAAGTTATAAATTGTTTCAAATGATTTATTGGAAAATAAAATGTTTTCAAAAAGGGGGTTTTCTTTGAAAATTAATTTTCTTGATTTGGAAATGGGTTTTCAAACTTCTAAGAGGATTTTATTGGATTTTAAAACATTTATGAAATTGTGAGAAAGGTTTTGAAAATGTATTTATACAATTTCACATTGGAACCTTGGGTGCATTAGGAAAGAGACACATGTAACCTTTGTGTGTGTTTCACCACTAGGAGGTATCCTTTTGTGATATCTATTGGATCCAACATATGCCTGTTTAGACTTGTGAGTGTCTAGTATGCATTGTCCCATAGGCCAGATCCCAATACGAGTCTCTTTGTCATTTTTTTTATTTTTGGTTATTTATCTCATTATTGTTTTATCATGGATTGTTGCTCACACATTTTTAGATGAGGTTGTATCATATAGCTTCACATGATAGGTTATTTCAGGGATATAATTTCCTATTTTATCACTTCTACTTTTCATATTTATGGTTTGATAATATGAAATGCTTTTATGAAAACCAAATGTGAAAAAGGGGAAATGATTTACAACTGAATTTAATGTGTGAAAATGCTTTGTAAAACTTTTTTTTAAAGTTATAATTATTGAATTATTGATATTAGACCTTATATAGAAATTGTGGTGGTATCCTAATGGTCTTTGGGTCACACCATACTTGTGCATTTGGGAATTTTTAGATGTTGTATTGTAGGATTTAGGTAAAGGTAAGAGTATATTTTAGTATGATGACTTATCTTGTTGCTCTCGAAAAGAAAGGTGCACATTGTTGACATGAGTAATATTTTTTAACCTTTTAACCCTTTAAATTTCTAGGGTGTTATAGCCATTAAGTTAGAAGATATAAATAGAGGTAACTGCATTATTAAATATATTCAAAAATAACAATAAATTTCATTTTTAATGCTAATACATTGATAAAATTCATTTAGTATAGCTAAATAACTAATAAGATCATTTTATTATTAATTTTTTTTAAAGTTACCTTTTTATGTGCTATGAATTTTTATTTTAAGAAAATAAATATATTATGTTTCAACAATTATAAAATTTATTGTTGATATGAATAATATATTAACACCAATTTAATTAATAATTGATAGGAAATAAGAATAAGAATAATTAATATTAAGAAAATTAATTTTACTATAAAAGGTTTTTAATTATATTTTATGAATTTATTCAAAAGTTAAATTCTAAAATTTTATAATTCAAAATTGAAAAATAAACTTCATTCTTGTATTGATCATAGCAATATTATCTTGTGATGAATTTTTGGGACTTTTCTAAAAATTTTAATTTTTGTATGAGTAGTGAAAATACTGTTTTCAACAATATCATAATGTTTATAACTTTATCATGATATAAATATAACTTAAAAAATTAAAAAATATTATTATAAATCAACAAAAATATATAAGGATTAAAATTATTCATTTAAAAAAATACTATTTTAAAATTTTAAAACTCATGCTTAACATTTTGAAACTTAAGTAATATTTATTTTAATAAAAAATATTTTTAATATGTTTCTTTTAATTAAATTTCCACAAGTTGGAATTTAGTTTTGCATTTCTTTGAAATCCACATAACACCATTATTAATAATAAAATAATTAATTTCATATAACTCAACAACCAAGATAATTTTATCCAAAGCATAAATTGATTTTTCTCACCCTTTTAAAATTTATTTAATAAAATGGTTTTTACATTTGAAATTATAATTTCAAAATTAGGTAATAAGGGTATTTTATTTTTTAGTCATAAAAATTAGCTGTCGAGTTTAAATATCTAGTTACAATGGTAAAAGTAAATTAATGTAAAAAGATTTTAACTAAGTGAAAAAGAAATAAAAAATATTAAAAACATGTATCAAAATTAGTGTTTGAAGTGTTTCTTGACCAAATATTATATCCTCTCCATTATTTTCTAATTTTTAATCCACTTTCCATGTGAAACATAATTTCCTTTTATATTAAAAGGTTATATTTACAAAATTACCATTCCTTTTACTTATAAAAATGGTCTTCCACCACCCCTTCAAATACATTCTAAAAATTCAAATTTACTTTTAAAATATACCCATTTTACTTCCCCTATGAATCTCTTCAACATCCTTATTCATCTGGTCACAAAAATTTGGCCTAAGTCCTCCATTTTTAAGTTGTACTTCAAGAGAAAGTTCAAATTATCAATGTAAATACTAATCAATCCCTAATATTTGTCTTTATCCATACATATCTTATAAACCTATCTTACCCATTAAAATATTATAAAATTAGTATTATTTATATACTTATATTTTTCTATGCTTATGTAATAAACATTATCCACACTTTTCCATTTACTTTAGAAAAATGAAATCGTCATTCATGTGTATGTGAAGACTACCACCTCCATGAAGTGATGTGTTTCATTTTCCTTAACTACCTTTAACAGATTGTTCAAAAAGGGTATTTAATGAAATAATATGGTATTTATAATATTATAAATATTCTAAAAAGATAAATAAATTTCTACTTTCCTTCCTTTCTATGGGAGATGAAAACAACATCCGTATGTACATGCAGACTACCACCTCCATGAGCGGCGTATTATGTTTTTCATCACCACATTATATGGATGGTTATAGAACATATTTGATGAATATATATGATATAAAGTATTAATATATATATATATATATATATATATATATATATATATATTATGAATATGGTTATGAAGGAATGAAAGAAAAATTTACAATCATTATGAAATAATATGTTATTATCATTAGATTATCCTAAACATGTTTTTCAGGGACATTGTTCTCTCAAAACATACCCATAGATCCCATATAATGAATATGGAGATATATAAATAATTTAAAAAAATATTCTAATATAATTTATAATCTGGTAATTATGAACTTATTATCAAAGAATGGGGTTCGACGTCGCCATTATGGAACATGTGCAAAAAAAGAAAAATTACAACATCTATAATAGAAATAAGTGATAGCAACTAAAGAATGTGTAATAAATGATTATAATAATTTTTTTTAAAAGGGTTATATATATGATAACAATTCTGATTTTTTATTACAATTTTTATGTTTATTATATAGTAAGTTTAGGTGCCTTCATGGATACCAAGAATTAAGGTAAGAGTTTTTCACAACTCAATTTCCTTTCTTTGAGTTATAATGATTATTCTTGAACTCCATTATTCTAAGTTGAATTATTTTATACTATGATTTTTTTAAATATTATTTCCACATTAATTTATGTTTATTTTCAATCCTTTCTCATGAAATACTTTATGAATGATTTTTACCTCAAAGATTGTGATATTCATAAGGGGTTTTTTGTCTCAATTCCCCTTTATTAGGCATGTCTCATATTATGTAGATAATATTATTTATATGATTTACTTACTGAAACATTGGATTCTATTATTTTTTATTAAATTCTATTTCATTTTATTTATAAGTATTTTCAAGAATATATCCTTTTAACCCTTTCGATCCAAGTGTTAGTAAAAATGTAAGTGTTTTGTGAACTCAATTTCTATTAATTGAGTTATGATTTTTCTCCTCAAACATTATTCTTATATGTTGGGAAAATTATACCATATGATTAAATCATATTTTAATTCCACTTTATTCTATTTGGGTTTTTATTTCTTTCTCATGAACTCATTTTTTATGGATTGTTACATCAATCCTTTTCCTTTTATGGATTTCATTCTTCATAAATGCAATGTTGTTGAGAATAATCCCCATCCTCTTTAATGGATATTTCTTCTCCATATAAATATTATTTATTTCCAATTTTTTTACCTTTCACATTTTTAAAATACTAATATGTATTATCTCATGTGGACTTATTATTTGTCTTCACCTATTTTTAAAAATAAGTTTTACTATCCTTTTTACGACATGGGTTTTAAATATTTATTTTCAAAATATTAAAAAATTATTTCCCATTCATGTTTGAATTTTTATCTTTCACTCAAAATTTTCTATGGAAAACCTTTTTGTCATTTTTGAGGATCTATTATTAGGATGAAGGGGGTTCTTTGATCATGTCGCGAGGACCATTCCAACCATCTCTCCCAACCAGGGGTAATACACCCATCCCTGGTCTAAACCAGAATCTGAGTGTAATATACCCATCCCTAGACCCCTGAATCCACAAGGGGTTGTGTTCACCCTGGGTTAAACATGACATGCAACCCTCGAGGTCCATTTTCACCCTAGGTAAACCATAAATTATATCATCCCCCAAGGACCGTTTTCACCCCAAGTTAACCATAATTCTAGCAAAGCATCCACCCATGATTCATGTTCACCTCAGGTTTAACCATCATCAGGAATAATATGAAAAAAGGTACAAAGTTTATCTAACATTACATTTGATAATAATTACACTTTCATGGGGAAAAACATTTTAAAACCAAATCCAAAACCATTTCTACTGTACAATTTCTGAAAAAATTTCTGAAATACCATTTTAAAATTCCAACTCCCAAATATACCAACCAAATTCATCTAACACATTTTACATTTCCATTTAATAGACAAAACCAAAATAACTATTCCGAATTTACATTTCAAAAACCAAACCAATACTATTTTTGGAACCTCATTTCCAATTCCATTCCTAATTCCCTTTTCAAATTCCATTTTCACCAAGTTATCATTTCCAGTTAAAACACCATTTAATTAACCCAAAACTAATGTCAATTAAATATTTCATATGATGATTATTGTGAAATTTCATTTCACAATCACTAATTCACATAAAAAATTATATTTAAAGCTATGTTAACATAAATTACCAATTTTAAGAAAATAATCCATAAATGAAACTTTGAATTAATAATATGGCCAATGAAAGAATAAAATAGATTACCACACATCACATCACTTAAATATTGATACGAGACTATGGGTTAATTAGAGGGACTTACTACCTCAATTTAACCTTTACCATTTAACTTTAAGGGTTGGTAACATCTGCAAAGGTCGAACAGGGCCCAAAAAAGCCCCATCTTAGGCTAACCAACCACCATTATCTACCTGAGGTCCTAACACATTACAAGATTTTTAAAATGATCCAATTAAACATTTAGAATTATTTTTTTCAAATTAAATAAAAGATATCGTAACCACTAAAAAACTCCCCAGTCACCTCATTACACTAAAACTATGACCAAATTCATGCTAACAACCTGTAGTGAACCCCTGAACTTAAAATGAGTAAAACCACCAAGACACATTGTCAATTTCCTTAATAAATTTGATTTTAAATTAAGTAAGAAGCTTAATAAATTAGGTGAAATGACATAACTTCAAATACTTAAAGAACGATGATACCCAAATGACCTCACAGGAAATCCCCTCACTAGGTATAAACAAATCCATAATTCATTCATCCAATTCCACCAAGATCTGATGGAATTAAAATAAAAAACCTACTAAGGATAAGAGATAAATTTATAATTAGAAAAAGATAGAACCAATTAAGATAAGTGGATGTGAATTTTACCTTATATCATAGTAAAAATGCCTCAAAAAACCCAAACATCACAAGTAGAAGAGGGTGGAAAAGGTGGTTTGAACCCCCTTGTTATGCGCACCACCGAAGGAGAGGAGGAGGGGATTCCCCCACATAAATTCAAGGGGGAAAATGTAAATTTTACCCTTTTAAGTCCACTCGCTAGCCAGTTGACTCTATAGTCGAGAGGGATCACTACCTAACTCCACCATCTAGTCGGTAGTGACAACATCCTAAGGACCTGATGTTCTAAAGTATAAGGACCCTACCTTAAACATTAAAAAAACTAGTAAATTCATTTATAATTCACTTTCTTACAATCCCAAAAATCTTTTCAGTTCAAATTTTGATAGAATTAATACAT
Organism: Viscum album; assembly: GCA_963277665.1. NCBI lineage: Eukaryota > Viridiplantae > Streptophyta > Magnoliopsida > Santalales > Viscaceae > Viscum > Viscum album. Next base: position 452,453,145 of record OY728166.1, on the reverse strand, counting down.
AATTAAAACATATCAACCCATAAGCATACAAAGTGGGTACTAATAAAATAATACCCATTTCTTCTATAATAGAATTTTTTTTAATAAAACATTAATTCATTTCATGAAAAATATTCACAATATTCATCTTGGCTTCTTATTTTATCTTACCCATCATTAAACCATAAAAACATTTTAAAACTTGGGATGAGCGAAAAAATATCAGTAAGGGGCATAAAAAGAAGGAATGAAACATTTATTCCATGAATAATTACAAACATATGAAATTATTTTCACAAATATATACTTCTCTCCCTTAAATTATCATATACAAACTTTGTGAAAACATGAGATTTCCATAAAACATAGGAAACATAAATAAACCATTTAGGTAACTTGGGGAATTAATTACTTAAGATTTTAACCCTCGCAGCTACCATATGGTTTGTAACCCTCATAACTAAATTACAATATAACCCTCATGACTACCTTATGATGTAACCCTCATAGCTAACTTATGGTGTAACCATCACAGTTACACTTGGAATAACCATTACGGTAATATTCCCACATAAACATACCCAATGAATTGGATGGATATATAGGTCCCACACTTCATCATAAACAATGATAAATAACCAAAATATAATCATAAAACAATAATACTTATGTCATAAAAATATTCCTTTTTAATTTTGTAAAAATATAAATTTAAAAGAGGATTTTTAAAGAGAAGTCTTTTACCTCGGGTTCATCTTACTTAAAACGAGTTCAAAACTCCTGTATAATGGTTTAAAGAGTGTTATTAATTTATTAAATAACTATAATCATGTTTATACTACCTTATATGACTATATTATAACAAATTAACACCCATTTATTAATAACATTTTATTATTTCCGTTATTTCGAGTGCGTTCTTTTCATGGTTTCCATGGTCGGTTCGTTATGGATTTTCTTATCGAATGGATGAAAAACTACAGAAGTTAAAATAAATGGTATTAATATGTTTATATAATTTTAAATTATACCATATATCATTTTTTATGATATGATGATGATTCATTATATAAAATATTAATAAAAATGTTTTAATTTATTTTGGTGATTTTTAGGACCATCACGAAATTATATAATTTTATTTAATATAATGTTTATATATTGGTTCCAGAACATTATATAACTTAAAATATATATAATAAAATTTTATTTAACCATAATAATGGTTTTATGACTAGCCTTGGCGATATAATGGAAAATGAGAGTGTATCGTCCATGATGGTGGTAAATCGACACATCATAGATGATGTTCCCATTTTTACAATGAAAGGGAGAGGAGAAGGAGTTTGATGGTAAATTTATACACCAACATGATAAAATTCAAGTATATATAATATAATGGAGTTTTCATTCCAATTGTATAAGGTAAGGTGAAGAGAGAATAATAAAATAAAAGAAAATAAAAGAAAAGAAAAATGAAAGAGGATTTTACCTCTTGAATTCTTCTCCTTGAGAACCTCCTTAAGACACTTAGTTTTGGCCTTTTGGTGAGACCAACGAGTATTGGACGTGGGGAAGAGTATTTAGTAGTGAATTGGGTAAAAATTAAATAATCTACAAGGATTTTAGGTGTGGGGAGAAGAGGTGGTGATAGGTGGTATTTATAGTGGAGGAGAGGGATGTTTTTTGATTATTTCATTCATTAGTTTATTATTTTGGCTCAAGACTATGAATAGTTTGAGTATTATCACTAAATATTTAAAACAAATTAATTATAGTTTGATATTATGGTATTACATCAGGCATAAATCATCTATGACTCAATAATTCATGTATTTGTTAAATACTTTAAATTATTGTATTTCACTATTCACCAAAAAATCAACTATTTTCAAAAAATCCCAAAAATTCACCCAAACCATTTTTTGACATATAGAATTAAAAAATGGAATCTATTTTATGAAAATAATATTCTAAATATGATAAATTTAATTTTTAATTAAAATCATCATTTATTCGAAAAATACCAATTTTAAAATTATAACTGATTTTATAACACTTTGAAAAATTAATTAAGGTATCATAAAATTATCTTATAATCATAATACAAGAAAATATTAATTTATGATTATATTTTATGAAAATAAAGTTTCTTTTAAATCACTAAATTAATTATAAAATTATAAATAATTTTTTATGTTTTACAAAAAATACCAACACTAAATTTATCATTTTTAAAACATTTATTTACTTATACTTTGATATAATTATATCATATTTTATTTTATAAGATGGATAAATTTTACTTATACTTTATTAGGTGAGATTAATATTCTATTGGCCATATTACTATTCCAAATGGTCATGTTACTATTCCTAAGGTCAAGTTACTATTCCATCAGTATAAATTTCTTAATTTCTATAAATTACACTTATTTAATTATACATTTATAATGAATTTAATTGTTTAATTCCAGAATAAAAACAAATTATTTTATAAGTACCTCAGTTTTTACATAAATCCACTAGTTGGTTGGTGGTTTGTTATAATTTTCTACTATAGAAACCACCCAACCCCTACCAAGGATCCATCGATACCCCAGGACTCTTCTCACGATACATACTTCACCAAAAACATGTTTTTGATGAGTTTTAGCTCCCAGATCTTGACTCCAAATCCCATCTTGAAATATGTCCCGACCACTAATTGAAAACTCAAATTCCTTACAAAAAAATTTATCCCATCCGTACACATGGGGTTTTACAACCTCCCAACCATATAACTTCTCATACCTGAGAATCCCTATGAGGCATTCTGTCATCGATCCTGACTTAATCAGGTCATCAACTTACGTTCAAACAGACACATTCTAACTTGAATGCCTCACATGATCCCACAATACAGTATTAAAACAAAGGTTTTTAAACCACCGAAACCCAAAAAAATTCCCATCATTCTCATTCGAACATGAATACAATTCTCACCCACACGCATCCACCCTAAAGAAATGGTCATGTTGTCATCCAATTGACTAACTAGTCTATAGTTCTCCCCATCAAAAGCTTTGGAATATTAAAGGACACCCTGGTGCTTCCACCACCATAAATACCTATCAAACACACTCTATATGGTCCACTAATCCATGCAACATGTTTCCCAGCTAACCAACCCCAAACATACACAAAAAGATTATTTAAAACCTGACACCCATTTTCATTTCCAAAACCCAAGCCAAAATAGACATGTACCAGCCATTTAATCACAACACGAACACACTGACTCCTCCTTGAAAATCCCTAACCAATTATTAAAACACACCAATCATATTCCAAATTATTAAAGCAATTCAATTTCTATCCCATTTTATCTCATTACACAAAATCAATCGGTCGGATCTTCACTGGCCAACTTCTTCTGAAAATGCTCGGTTTCCACCACTGATGTGCCATTTATTTACTTGATCTCAGTTCCTTCAACCCTGGAGTCATCCTAAGGTTACTCTAATATGACCCTTGAATTCTCAACCTGATATCCGATGTGATTCCACGACCAAATCCTAAATCAACCAAAAATGTTGTTGTACCCTTCTGTGAGCACTAACATAGTCATGATTTGATAACGCTCAAATAATTTTTAAACTACCCCAAGCCTGAAACCAATGCACATACTCCACCAGATAACAATTAAAAGTCCATACCTAGAATTCAATAATTAATCCCATTGTATTTGGATTCATTTATACTATAGAATCCAAACAACCTAATGATCATCCAATGACCGATTCCATGCTTCGAAGACTCCTATAGCCTGATTTTCATACAACACATGACCTAAATCACACTCCCCACCATAATAGTGACCTTAGTGTCACATCACTGGTTCAAAATCCAAAAACTACATCCCATGACTCATATGTCACCAAACAGAATGGTCAAACGTGGTTAAACCTTCTCATACTTGAGTTCCACCTGAGACATAACTCGTTACATATTCTTGGTTCATGAAAATTACATCCCTAGAAATGACCAAAAATATTACCATAATTATTTCCTCAAGCATAAAAAGGTGAAATATCCACCAACATAAGGATTTCCCTCCTCTTATCCTTGATCTCCACCTTACCAGGCCCTAACACCAGATGTGTGCCGCTCCTCCCAAGATAAACTCCAACACTACACCAACCCTTTGTGCTTCCATCTAGGTCCAACCTAGTTTGGTCACAATACCATACCTGATCTAGTAAAATTGTCACCTTTCTACATTGGGACAACTTAAATTCCATCATAAGTTCCAAGATAAAAATCCCACACTCAGCTGAACCATCCCACAACACCCATTTTGTTCTTGACGTCTCCTCAACCATGGTGGGATATTTCAATCTTTCACCAAAATCCTCGAGTTCCCTTCTTATAGTTCCTCATAGATTCCCATAATACCTTGGATCATACACCACAAAATCTGATTCATATCCCACATACATCACACAAAACCAGAGTGTACTACCTCAATCGACTTAAATATGATGGGTGTATGCTCCCGTAGTTCCATAAAACTAAAACCCAAATCATGATTCTATGAGTTTCATCACATAAAAAATTAATCTCAAGAGAATAATTCATCCACCAACCATATCTATTTTATTCAATTTCACACAACCCAAGTATCCTATAATATATCATGTAAAATCCATATGTTTCACCCACATGGAGGCCAACCATACACTTGGATAAAACTCAACATCGTACTATAACCAAAGGTGTTTACCCAAACTCGAACCATAAAAAAATGAATACAGAAACATCAATCCAGGTATTCAATCATCCCTACCATTGAATCCCACTTAGATATGAAGCACTAACACTTTAAGTGCTTCACCTCCCAAAGGAACAAGGCATTCTCCATGACTTTTCATACCTATCTATGAACATTTTCACATATTAGGAAGCTTTTTTCTCAATTAAAAACACATTATATGATCCCATAATTATTTTAAGATTATTCTAAAGGAATCTCAATGCCTAACCCACATTGATATCACCTCATGTGAACCATTTAAAACCCAAAGAACCTACCCGTGCATCCTATCTCAAAGGAGAACATAAACCCAGGATAACCCCTTGGATGGGTCACCTTGAGTGACACTAAGCACTGACTCACCAAATGTCCAAGTCATATCTCAAGTTTCACTAGGGTCTCCCACCTATCCCATAAACCATGGCTCACACATAGGTCATAACTCACAAGACACCACTTGCTGCACCTACCTCAACAAACCATGGAATCCAACATGCCAAAACACCCACCCACTGGTCTCATATATGCATAACTATAATCACATGAACCAAAATATCACCCCATTAAGAACTAATCCTTACCAAGAATCCACCTCTATAATTTCTCCCTTGAGGACCACCACTCGCTGATCAAACCCATCTCCATCAAAGACATCATCCTAGATGACTCATATCCAAGAGGACTCGGTCTATATCTTGGTTAAGTAGAGTATAATTCCATTTTATATGTGAAAATTCCTTATTGGTTGTTATTGACACTTTATATAACCTAAACCAAATACTAATGATCCACTAGGGGTTACCTAATAAGGCACCATGTTCCCTTACTGACCTACAAGGGTCATTTCACCTCCCGTGCACATGGTCTATTCCAACACTGTCAAGCGCCTCACCATAAAACCATATGACCTACCATCATAAGTGAATGCATATGTATGAGTCAACCCATTTGAGTAGAATTCCACCAAGTACTTATACAAGAAAATACTATATGAATAGTTGATGATTCTTTAAATAGCTAATCCTCTAGTCATTAGGGACAAAAATCACACACAGGTATCCATGCATGTCATGTGGATCCTACATGCCCAATCATGATGGATGAAATTCATCTTACCTATGAAGGTACTGGGGAAATCAAAAAAATATGGTGGCCTGTGGATTTTAAATTTTTCCATTGTCGGGATGATGAGACTTGTCATCTCCAATGATTTGCGCCTCAGTATAGTCCGATGATCTTGCGTAAATTAAAATAGAACATAAATAAAAACTGAAAAATACATGTTCAGGTCTGAAGCCATGATTGACTACAAATTGTTGTTGAAGATTTTTTCTTGAAGGATCCATACCAGGATCTCTCTAGATCATCAACACATGCTTCAAAAATCATGGGAGTGTCGATTGTTGAATTCTGGGTTCGAGATTTGACGATATCTTCAACGTCCCAATGATCACTGTAATCCTCTACCTTCAATGATTGAAGGTGTTCTTGGATCATCACTTGAGATAGAGACTCTCTCTCTAGAAAGTGGGAGGAGAGAGAGTCTCTCATTCAAGAATGAATGAATAGTTAGTTGTGTGAGAGCCTCTCTCTCAATTTATAGTGGAGGTTCTAAATACCCAATAGGGTTCCCCGAATCCCATTTATTTAACATCCACTAAATAAATAATTATAACAAACTAAACCATGTAAATATTATTTATTATTTTTTCACATACCTATAATATATATAAAATATATTATGTGATAAACTTGAGTAATTTTGCTCGACTTGTAATCCTACATAATATTAAATGAACCTTCAATATTTAAATAATATTTGTTTGATTAATATTTTCTCATATTTACTTAACTTGTAAATACATTTAAATAAATTCAACCCAATTATTCATAACTTGAATAATAATGAATTTATTTATTCTTTTGGTGATCGATACCTTAGATAACACTTAGATCCCGCAGTAGGGCCCACCATGTACAATATACCTAATCAACTGAATAGGGATTATTCTTGAATACTATATTATGTGTGACCCTCTAGGACCTTATCTCAATAATAGTGAATAAAATTCACAGACCAAGAGAAGAGTCTAGAAACCCATCAAGGCCCTTAAAGAGATAAGGATTGTCGTAGCAATGACAACCATCCTAAGAACACTTACTGCGTACTATAATCTATTTGTATTTAAATATATCATAAAGAATGGTGCACACTTGTGTCATTGTACTTTTCTTGATTTATTATTTTTTAATCTAGCCAGATGGATTTACCTTTGAACTTCTTTGGACAAATACTTATAAAGTTTTCTCCATCCCGATCAACCATGCTCGAGATATATAACTTCCTTAACTTGAAAGTGAAAAATCATATCTTGACCATTAAACCAATGCCATACCACCAATGACCCACCCAAAAAAAATACCTCACTACGATTTCATTATCACGATTTTTCCCTTGCATCAAAGTATTAAATCGAATAGAACACACTGATAATGATCTCAAGTCAGGAGACCAATACACATGTCTATAGATAGAAATAACCAATAACACCCAAAACATGTGGTGTTCCTATTGGTGGGTCTATCCTCATGATCTCACTACTAGATATCACCATGTGTGAAGTTTATGAGAAGAAGTCTTAATAATTATGAGCCCCCAACATCTGATAGTCAGATATTTACTACATCCATTCAGTAAGATGTATCTAGACCATATGACATTTGTTTAAGATTAACATCCTAGTATCTAAAGTTTATCATTATAGACTGGGATTTTCTATAACCTTTTGATATGACAATTAATCTATAGACATTACCATTAAATAGTGGATTCATAAATATCTAGACTATAATGCTAAGGAAACACCATGTATATATAACATGTATACACAATATGGTAATAAAAAAGTACCACATAGTTGGGTCTAGGGAACCAACTATTTAAACACTCCCACTTTCACTAGATCCAACTTTCCAACCATACTTGTTAGCTACTCACATGATAAACATCATGTTTCTACTGAGTAATGACGTTAGCTACTATGTTTTCCACATAGTTATTATACTATATGCGACCTCATCTCCTTGAGTAAAACTTATCAAGATATGGTAACCCCAAGTGTATCCCTTTTGTCCACTATCATAAATTGACATCTTGGATAGTAATAATATCATAATTTACATTATGATAATACTTTACTTACTATGTGTGATTCAAAAAACTAGAACAAATAATTGTGTTTTACTGCTTATTAAATACCTTAGAAGCTGCAACATACTCATTATTTGTAGGTATGGATATCAATATATTATATGATCTTGGCTCACTAATCACCCTTAGCCTAACTGTGATACTAGATCAAATTGATCTAAGGAATATTATATTTTGTCACACCATAACTAATATCCTTTCCTCTCCACTTATCAGGTACATATCATTTGTACTTAACTAAGTACAATCAGAAAGTTATAACTGCTTCCCTTTTAATTCTCCTAGAAATAAATGATATTTTACTATTATAAAGTATATCTTGGAAATATAATTTCATGTATATAGAATGGAATACATGATTGTTCCCTCACTAAAGCATATGGAACTCAACTCAACACTTAATCTCCTCTAATTCCTTTTCATGTCAACTAGGAGGGATTTATTCCATGTTACACTTGAAATAATTATTCTCTTGAATTTTTCCAACTTGTATTTTTCAATACAATGTCAATATATGTATGATTGACTAGGTTTAATCAACAATCAGATCTACCTAAGTAAATCCTGTTCCTTAGAACTTATTTTTCTACTTTAAGTCAATCATTGGATATTTACTTTCATCTTGGTCTTAACTGTAAGACCAATGTCTGTTTTCCATATGTTTCTGAACATATTTCACTTGGAAAACATTGTTTCTCCCACTAACTTCTGGTAAACACATAACAAAGATTCATTCCAAATTAATGATCTAATATAATGTTGATTACTTTAATCTTAAACTAGATTTCAGTAACTTGCAACTCTTATTGGCATCCAATGGTGTCATCATCCCCTTTTGGCAGCGTCGTATAGACACCTTCCATGAAAGTTGATCTTGACTTCCAATGTCCAATTAAACGATCTTATAAGTTAGCTATGACAAGTAAAATTCTAATGGATTTAGTCTTATCAACTTGGTATTACCAATCGAGCCTCATTGGTACTTCACTTGTACCATCCATTATTTAATTTTAATTGATCTTATCAATCTTAGCTAATTTACATATAATGATCACTTGTAGGAATTATTAATCAGAATGAATAATTTATCACTGGCCATGATGAAAATAAAACCATCACTATGGCTTTAACCTTCATACACAATATGTGTCACTAGAACATTCCTCTTCCACATGTACTTATGGATCTTGTTACTATGCCAACCATTTTTCCATCTTGAGAATTACTAAATCCAAGTCAATCCAGCTCCAACTATATCTAATAGAGATGTGCACCCTTATATAGAAATGTAGTCTATCACTTGACTACCACTTTTGTATCTTAGGCCTTCCTGAAAATTACTTTTTTATTATAAAAAATACTTTTAATGGAAAAAGTGATAACCACATACAACAAAAGAAAAACGCTTGAACTGCCCCATCCCAGCAAGTAAACCAAAAAACAAGTCTTCATCAACACGAGTCCCTTGGAAAGCAGTCCCGTGCAGAAGAACAGGCACAAACCCGATGGCGAAGCCATGCCCTCTCAAGCATCCAGTTCCAAGGTACCTGCGTCGAAGAAGACAAGATGCCCAAAACCCCTTCCAGGGCGGTCCATAAGCGTACAAAACCAAGAGACAACATAACTTCAGAGACAAATGATCTGAATCAACGCAAGATCACACAACCCAAGCATTCATAATAGTCAACCACAACCACCAGCTTAAACTAAGTCACTAACCAGAAATTTGATATTACCCGAGTCTTCTTCCCTAAATAATTTCCATGTTAAGGAAGATAAATTGAAGCTTGCGTCCTCCAAAATCTGCTTCTCAGAAACAGACAGAAGTTGATCCCAGGTATGGATGTACTCCTCAACACTAATCTTCCCATGGTTGAAACCTCCTACCAAAATTGAGTCTTGTTTATTGATCCAAGAATATTGTTCCTCATTAAGGGGAACCTCTATAGTCCTTCCCATCATTCTTGTAGCTTCCTCCTCACTAGCATTGAGCAAAAGGACTTGTTCTATCTCTTCTTCCTCAGAAATTAAAACCAGAACTGAGGACTGGCCATTCTTCTCCCCCGTCCTTATGTAAGTCAAAGACTCTGTCGCCGTCCTCTTATCACTCACCTTCTTTGCCGATTGAGTCTTCATAGGAGGATGTAGAGAAGAGTAGTCCTTCCTCCCCTTCCTCCTCCTGGTCTTCTGGTTCAAAGTTTCATCTGCCGAATGGCTGTGCTCATCATCCTTGCACTCATGATCACACCCTCTCACTGCCTCCGGAGAGTATCTGAAGGGTGTACTCAATTCTGTTTCAGCAAGCCTCTCAAATTGGTTTTTCAGGGGAATTAAGAGCGGACGCCTGGAAGTAGTCCCCCCTATCTTCCCCTTACTCGATCACCATTCCTCCTCCAATGCAGACCCCTGCAACTCCTGCTGCAAAAAACCACAAACCGTCCCTAATGACTTGGCCAGATCATTCTCCCTCCTGTCCACCATCTGCACCACAACCTCTTGACTTCTGGCCTCCTGAATTTCCACGCTAATCGATTCTTGCTGCACTATACTACACTTCTCCATACCGATTGCATTTGAAGAGCAATCCAGGTCCCGCCTCAACCTTTTGTATCTTAGGTATTTATATAATATCCTAAGCAATCATTAGGATAATTACCTTAGATGCATAATGTGTTTAGCTTCACTAATAAAAAACCAGTGTTTAACAGCGCTAGTATTTATTAGCGCTATAAAAAAGTGCTGATAAATGACATCTTTATCAGTGCTAAAGAAAGAGCTGATAAATTTAACCTTTTATTAGTGCTTTTTTAGTGCTGATAAATTGAATCTTTATCAACACTTTATTTTTAGCACTGATAAATGGTACCCCTTATCAGTTCTTTTTTGTTAGCACTGATAAAGGGAACCCTTTATTAGTGCTCTATTTTTATCACTGATAAAGATAGATTTTATCAGTTCCTTTTTAGCATTGATAAAGGTCCAAATAAATAAAATAAGAAAATTAAATAAATAAAAAATAAAAAATTAGTTTATTTTAAAAAAATATTACAAATTTTATTAATTAAATAATTATTAATAAAAATAAATAAATAAATTATACATTATTAAATATTAAACATTTTATTAATTAGATAATTATGATAATTAATGTTAATAAATTTCTATATTAAATATATAGATATATATTAATGTATATAAATATGATTTATATATTACAATATATTTATTCATGTTACATTAAATAGTCATATATTTAGTGAATAATGGTTTATAATTAAAAATTAATATGAATTAACAATATTGACTAATTACATAATGTAATGGACATATAATTGAAGGTGTCATTTGATTTTTCAATTTAACATAGATAAAATGTGTGTTATATTTATTTTACATATACATAATTAATATATTTTTATATACAATTTACACACACCAAACTTATTCATTTTCTCAATATTGCTTAAGTGTATTTATTTTTAATTTATTCAATTTCACTCATTTTTAACATATATTCATATGCATGCACTTGAAATTAGATATAAATATTATTTTTCAAAAACATTTCTATAATTATAAATAAATAATTATAAAATTATAATAAATATATTTAAAAAGGGATATATTTACTATATTTATATTTATAAATATTTATTAAGTATATATATATATTTACAATTTTTTATTTATAATTATAATTATAAATCCTTTCTCAACGCTTAAAAAAATACTGATAAAATTAATGTTTATCAGCGCTAAAACTTTAGTGAAGATAAATATGGATTTTATCAGTGCTTTTTTAGTGAAAACAAAGAACTACCTTTATGAGTGCTAAAAATAACTGATAAATATTCCTTTTATCAGTGCATATCACTTAAGTATTGATAAAATGATTCTTTATCAACAGTGACAAAAGTGTCCCAATCTATTTAAAAAACCCTAACCATTAGTGAACCCATCGCGATATTATAATCTTTTTGCGGAATCCACCCACTGTTGGTGCTCCTCCTTAGTTAATTGAAGCTCGAATCACAACACTCAACTGACTCCATTTTCTCGAACATTGTCAAACATCTAGTGTTTGGTTGCAGTTAGGGTTTCCGATGTAGTTTTTCTTCAACCTAGCGAGGTAGGCCTTGTGATTTTCTTTTTGTATTTTTCTTTTCATTTTGATTTCTTATTCGATGAGGTCATGAGTTATTTGTGGTCTAGTCCTTGTATACTATTTTTCTTTTAGATTATAAACAGAACAATTTGTTTATGATCTATTTTTTGATTGACTACCAATTTGGGTATCCTATTTTCATCTTTTTAAATTGTTGTTTTGAATCAATTTTCTTTGTTGTCTACATCTATACCCTAGGTTTCTCTGCAAGATTAATTCCTAGTTTATAATTTATATTGATCATTGGTTGATAATAGTTCCAATTATTTATTATATATTTATATATAAAAATATGTTCATTGATCACTATTCAAGAATTCATCTTCTTATTAATAAAAAAGTTATTATAATTATAGTTCTACTATGAGTTAATACGTTCCATGTACATTCCATGGATGTTTTAAGTATGGTTCCCCAAAACAAAGTCTATAACATACTTGTTTTAGTAATTTTTGAAAAACTTATGGTGGTTTATTAAGAATGGGTTAAATTATCATGTTACATTTATAGAACCATAAAAAAATCCTTTCATTATAAATATCAAATAAAATAATAATTATGTTTTCATAACATTCCATGATATCATTTTATATCATCCTTCATGTTGGTGGTAAAATTGACCCAAAAAAATAAGATGTAATAATCAATGGATGAGAATTAATAAGAAGTTAATTTTATTGTAATATATTTATTAAAAAAGTATAATTATTTTATTTTGATTTTATTAAAGTGGTAAATTTGTATTAGGAATGGGTAGTTGAAGAAGCTAAATGGAAAATAAATATAATAAATTGTTAATTACATAAATGAAATCATATCTTCTGTTAAAATATTTCTTCGTATTGAATAATTTAGGACATCCTATTAAGACTAGGACCACTAAAAAGTGTAATGGATGAAAATTATAAATATTATTTATGGATTATATCAAGGGATCAAAATTTTAGTTGTTTTTTTGAAAGGGTGGTGGAGGGGTTCCTATATAATTGAGAAGGAGTGTCATTTTATCAAATACCCATTCCTTAATGTGTGATAAATAAAAATATACATCTCATGTGGATTCAATGTGAATAAATAATAGATGTGTTTTGAGTATTACCTATAAATATTATGGGTGGATATGAATCATGGAAAATGAAATGAGGATGAGTTCTCTATAACTTTCACCTTTTAATAAATCCATAGGATAACACCTACCATAGTGGAATAATTATTTTCTTAAATCCAATTACCCATTTTCTTCAATACGCTAAAATTCTTTGAAATAATCATATGTTGAGTTTCCATTATTAAAATTGTCTATAATTTTCACCTTTGATAATGAATCTATTATGTGTATTTATTTATATATTGTAAAAAATTAATCTTTTATGAACCTAATCACATGGATATGAATTTAAAATGGATGCATTCTAATCGTTTAACAAATTATTATGAAGACGGGGTTAAAGAGTTCATCAAGTTTGTAAGAGATCATGCAGATGACCCTTCTAAAATCCTCTATCCATGTTTATGTTGTTGCTATTAAAGATAAATTATCCCAAAATATTTGGAAGAATATTTAATTTTTCATAGAATAGATCAAAGCTATAAATGTTGGACTAAACATTGGAAAAAACAGGATGTGGACATCGATTATGATGATATTGTAGTTTATGAATCACTTGATATGAATACCTTTGTAAATGATGATGGAGATTGCATGGAAGAAATGAAAATGGAAATTGAAGATGACTTTCATGATTTTCCAAAGTTTTTTGAGGAGTTAAATATATGTTCCAAGAAACCATTGTATACCAGTTGTACTAAATACACAACATCATCAGCTGTATTGAAGTTATATAATTTGAAAGCTGCCAGCAGATTGAGTGACACCAACTTTGTAGAACTACTTGGTCTCCTGAATGATATTATAATAGAAGAAAATGAACTACCATTCCAAACACATGACACTGAATGAATGTTACGTTCAAGGGGAATGATCTCTAAAAAAATACACACTTGTATAAATGATTGCATATTGTTTCTCAAGGACCACGAATCACTCATAAAATGCCCTAAGTGTAGTGTGGATCGATATAAGAAAAATGAATCAAGTCCTTAAAAATATGTATGGTAATTTCCTATCATTCCATGGTTTATAATACTATATGGATGTTAGGAAACCATGAGACAATTAACATGTCATGCATATAAAATAATTAAATATGGGAACCTACATGATCTAGAGAATTTTCCTTAGTAGAAGAAAATTGATCATGAGTTTCCTAAATTTGGAAATGATCTCATAAACTTGCATCTTGTGTTATCTATAGATGGAATAATTCATTTTGGTGTACTGAGTAGTACTCATAGTACATGGACCTTCATGTTGGTAAATTATAACTTGCTACCATGGTTATGCATGAAGAGAAAATACATTATGTTGTCTCTGCTTGTATCTAGACTAAAGAAACCCAGTAATGATATTGATGTCTATTTGGATCTATTGATCAAAGATCTGAAATTTGGTTGGGATACAGGTGTTACAATGTATGATGCTCATAAAAGTGATGATTTCACATTGAGGTCCATGTTTTATGGAACAATAAATGACTTTCATTATTATGGAAATTTATCAGGCTATAGCATTAAAGGAATGTTGGGGTTTCCCATTTGTGAAGAAATCACATACTCAGTTTGGTTGAAACATTCCTTTAAGACTATGATTTTAGGAAATCATTTTTTTTACCATGATGACATAAATACTGATCCTAGACGACAAAATTCAATGGGAATATCGAACAAGGTACAACATCGTCTCCAGTAATGATCAATCAACTGTACAATAAAGTAAAAAATATTGACACTATTTTTGGTAAACCATTTTATAAAACCCTTACAAAATCATGTTAGAAGAAGAGACCAATTTTATTTGAATTACCATATTGGAATTGTTTGTATATCATACATTTTCTTGATGTCATGCATGTAGAAAAAAATTTATTTGAAAGTATTATTGGTATGTTACTAAATGTTTCTGAAAAAATGAAATATGGAATCAAGGCTAGGTTGGACTTGATTGAAATTGGTATAAGGGAATATTTGGCACTAGTGAAGGGTAAAAGGTAGAATTTTCTTCCTCCAGTAACTTAAACTCTATCTAAATAGAAAAAATTAAAATTTTTCCTTTTCCTTACTAGTGTGAAATTTCCACAAGGGTATTCATCAAATATCAAGAATGTCATGTCAATGACTAATTTGAAGTTACAAGGATTAAAATCACATGACAGTCATGTTTTGATGTAAGATTTAATGCCTATTGATTTCTGTTGCACTCTAACTCAAAATGTACAACATATATTAACCAGAATCTACTTCTTTTTCAAAGACATATATAGTAAAGTTGTAGACCGATGAAGTTTCCCATCATGAATAAGGAGATTGCAGTCATATTATGTGAATTAGAGATGCTCTTCCCCCATAATTATTTGATATAATGGTCCACCTGATGGTTCACTTGGTTAGAGAGGTTCAACTATGTGGTATTTTCCATTGCAGATGGATGTACCCATTTGAATGGTATATAAATATTTTGAAAGGGTATGTCAAGAATCGAAGTCATCTAGAATGTTGTATTGTAGAACAATATATTGTTGAATAAGCTATTGAATTCTGAATCTATTACTTATTATATTTTGAAATCATCAGTCTCCTAAAGTCTCGTCACAGCAAACGCCTTCTGAGAGAATGAATTTCTAGAATATATGTTGTTAAAATTACCTTGACAGAGTGGGAGAAAGAACACCTTTACATATTATATAATAGTGAAGTTGTTGATCCATACATTAAATCCCCCCAAAGAAATTCTTAGATATTTCAATCCATCAAAGGATGAAATATGGATATCAAATACACATAATCAATAGTTTATAGGATGGTTCATAGATCAAATTTATAAGGAGTTATCAGAAAATAAAAATTCAATTGCCAAACGACTTCAATGGCTATCCAAAGGACCGAATGAAAATGTTATATCTTACACTGGTTTTGTAATCGATGATTATATATTCTATACAAGAGAATACTATAAATTCAGTATGATGCCAAATAGTGGTGTTATGCTTGTGGTTGAAGAAATTCACATATTTGGTTCCAAGGATAGAAATAAATTTTTTGAAAATATGTCATATTTTTGAATTATCAAATAGATATAAGAGTTGGATTATACAAAATTTCAAGCGATTCTTTTCCATTGAAAATGGTTTGACAATATCAATGGAGTTAAAGTTGATGAAATTGGCTTTATGAAGGTTAATTTCAATGGGGAAGGGAAAAAAGATGAGCTATTCACAATGGAATCACAAGTAGTGAAAGTATTTTATGTCTCTGATCCAACAAACAAGAATTGGTCGATTATCCTACTGTTGATTAAAACAAATGTCGAGTTAGATGAAAATTAAATCGAGGATTAACCTTTCATTTGGACATCACAATTAGTTCATGTTGGTCCCAATGTAGAAAATGTATTGTACATTATAGGGGACCATAAATAGGGGATTTGGATTCTCGATAGAGAAACCAAATTCTTGGAACCTTTAAAAAAATAAAGAGAGTTCAATGAGAAGGTAAAAGTTTTTTTTAATATATTATATTTTTCCTCATAATATTATATGTTCTCTACTGCATTAACATAATCTAAACTAAATTTTTGACTAATCATGCATACATTTTATTCTACACATGATGATGTTACCAATACCTCAAAAGAACAAACTATAATGAAGGAAACCCTTTGGAAAGATGTAAATGTAATGTTATGATATACTTTCTCTATTTTACCAAAAAATATATAATGAAATTTTGATTTAATTTTCATTATTACTTATAGAGTTCAATTATTTTAGAATATTTATATCCATGTGTCTTAACTTTACAAGAATAGAAATGATGTTGTCTCTGCTCAATCATAAAGGTAATAACGATGTTTCATAGTAAAATCATTATCCATAGAATTAATGTATTGTTTCATATTTATCTTTAATTTATTTATTTTTAGTATTACTCATATAATAATTGTTTTCTTATACATGTGGATTCTTTTATTCAAGTTGGGGTGGTCTGTCCATCTTTTATGCCTTTATTCCCCAAAACATCCGTAAACTTCTTCTCCCTCAAAACCATTTCACCCCTATAGTGTTGTATTTATCACTTTCTTTAAAGTTATCTACACTGACTTTGCAGGAATAGAAATAAAGCTTCCTATACTCAATTACAGAGGTAATCTTGATGTTTTCATGGTAAAATCATTGTCCATTGAATTAATGTATCGTTTCATATTTACATTTAATTTATTTCTTTTTAGTATTACTCACATAATAATTATTTTCTTATATAGTTGGATTCTTTTGTTTTATTTGGGGTGGTATGTCCATCCTTTATTCCTTTATGTACCAAAACTTCAATATACTTATTATCCCTCAAAACCTTTTTACCCCTATAGTGTTTAATTTATCATTTTCTTTCAAGTTATCTCCACTGCCTTTATAGGAAGAGAAACGACACTGCCTCTTCACAATTACATAGGTAATTTTGATGTTTTCAAAGTAAAATCATTATCCATAGAATTAATATATTTTTTCATATTTATGTTTAATTTATTTATTTTTAGTAGTACTCTCATAATAATTGTTTTACTATACATGTGGATTCTTTTGTTTGAGTTGGGATGATCTTTCCATCTATCATGCCTTTCTGCCCCAAAACTTCGATATGCATCTTTTCCCTCAAAACCTTTCACCCCTATAACATTGACATTTATCACTTTCCTTCAATTTCCCTCCATTTCTCAATCACATAGGTAATATTTATATTTTCATATTAAAATAATTTTCTATAGAATTAATGTTTTTTTTTCATATTTATGTTTAATTTATTTCTTTTTAGTATTACTCATAATAATTTTTTTCTTATACAATTGGATTCGTTTTTTTAGTTGATGTGGTCTATTTGAATCTGCTCATGTAGTGTTGGAATTTTGACAAAGAAAATAAATGGAAATCATGGTAACATTGATATTTAGGATTTTTTTGAGACCTTAGGATGTGTATGAATCATCCACACCTCAATCAGACACACGATGTGACTGGTATGACTCAAAGTACTTCTTTCTATATAAAATTGAAATTAATTTTGGTAAAAAAGAAAACTAACCCACTCAAAATTGAGGAAACATATTCATATTGTTTTTATATTTAATACAATGATCCATAATTAATTTTTTAAATGTAAGAATTAGTCGTACCTCAATCTGATACATGATGTGCCTGATATGACTTAATGTGTCTGTTATCATTTTAAAATCAACATTTGACTTTAAAAAGCACACTCACTGAAAACCAAGAAAATATGCTCAGATATTTTTGATAACTTATAAAATCAATTCATAAATCATTTGTGACATTTAGAAATTGGTCACACATTAAACTGATACATGATGTGATCTGTATGAGTCAAAGTGCATGTTTCAAGTTTAAAATGAAATTTTAGTAAAAAAGAAAAGCAACATACTAAAAACCAATAAAACGCATTAAAATTGTTTTTATAATTTAGGAAAAAAATACATAAGTGATTCTAAATGTGTAGGAATCAGCTGTACCTCAATACGATGCATGGCGTGACTGGTATGACTCAAAGTGCATCTTTATTTAAAATTGACATCAATTTTAGTAAAAAAAATTTGACCTACTCAAAACTGAACAAACACATTCATATTTTTTAATTATTTATTACAAAGATCCATATATTATTTGATATGTGCATGAATCATCCAAACCTCAATCTGATGCACCGTGTGACTGGTATGACACAAAGTACGTTTTTTATTTAAAATTGACAACAATTTTAGTAAAAAGGCTAACTGACCTACTCAAAATTGAGAGAAAACATTCAAATTGTTTAAATACTTTAGTAAAATGATCCATAAGTTATTTTTGATGTGTAGGAATCAACTACACCTTAATATGATACACAATGTGATTGGTATGAGTCAAAGTGGGGGTTTCAATTTTAAAATGATATTTTAGTAAAAAAGACAAGTGACCTACTCAAAACTGAGAAAACACATTAATATTTTTTGATACTTTATTAAAATGATCCATAAATCATTTGGGATGCATAGAAATCAGACACACCTCAATCCAACACATAGTGTGACCGACATGATTCAAAGTACATTTTTTATTTAAAATTGTCATCAATTTTAGTAAAATGGACAACTATCCTACTCCAAATAGAGTAAACACATTTAGATTATTTTGATAATTTATAATAATGATACATAAGTAATCTGTGATGTTTAGGAATTAGTCACACATAAATCTTATACACGATGTTCCTAGTATGACTCAAAGTGACAATTATCAGTTTAAAATCGACATTTTAGTACAAAAAGTGTCAATCACTGAAAACCAACCAAATGCACTCAGATTTTCTTAATAATTTAAGAAAATGATTTATAAGTCATTTTTTTACATGCATGAATCCATTTAACATTAAAAACATACATTATGTTATTGGAATGAGTCAAAAGTGCGTGTTTCCAGTTTAAAATAAAATTTTAGTAAAAAAGACAAGTGACTTACTTAAAACTAAGAAAATATATTCAATAATTTTGATAATTTAAGAAAATTGTCCATAAGTCATTTGAGATGTGTAATAATCAAACTCACCTCAATCTGATGCACAATGTGATTGGTATGACTCAAAGTGTGTATTTTTATTTAAAATTATCATCAATTTTAGTAAAATGGACAATTGTCCCACTCAAAACTGATTAAACTCATTTATAATGTTTTGATACTTTACGAAAATGATTCATAAGTTATTTTTGATGTGTAGGAATCATCCAAACCTCAATATTATACATGATGTGACCCGTATGACTCAAAGTGTATGTTATCAGTTTAAAATTGACATTTTAATACAAAATGTGTCACTCACTGAAAACTAATCAAACATGATCTGATTTTATTGATAATTTTATAAAATTATTAATAAGTCATTTGTGATGTGTAGGAATCTGTTTCATGTCAAACCGATACACGATGTGATCAGAATGAGTCAAAAGTGTGTGTTTCCAGTTTAAAATGACATTTTAGTAAAAAAGACAACTTACATACTCAAAATGAGAAAACACATTAATATTGTTTTGATACTTTATTATAATGATCCATAAATAATTTGGGATGTGTAGGAATTAGTCAAACCTCAATCTGACACATGGTGTGACCGGTATGACTCAAATTGCATCTTTTTATTTAAAATTGTCATCAATTTTAGTGAAATGGACAACTGTCCTACTCAAAACTGAGAAAACACATTTGTATTGTTTTTATACTTTACAAAAATGATCGATAAGTCATTTTTGACATGTATTAATCAAACTAACCTCAATCTGATACACGTTGTTCCTTGTATGACTCAAATTACCTGTTATCAGTTTAAAATCGATATTTTAGTTCAAAAAGTTTCACTCACTAAAAACTAATCAAATGCACTCATATTTTCTTAAAAATTTAGTACAAATATTCATAAGTCATTTTTGACATGTATGAATCCATTTCACATAAAAACAATACATGATGAAATTGGAAGGAGTCAAAAGTGCGTGTTTTCAGTTTAAAATGACATTTTAGTAAAAAAGATAATTGATGTACTCAAAATTGAGCAAACACATTCATATTTTTGTGATACTTTAGGAAAATGATAAAAAAGTCATTTAAGATGATTTGGAATCATCCACACCTCAATCTGATGCATGGTATGACCAGTATGACTCTAATTGCATCTTTTTATTTAAAAATGACATCAATTTTAGTAAAAGTAACACTTTCTATTAATTTATTTCTTTATATTGTTACTAACATAAGATGTTTTTTCTTATAAAGATGCATTCTTATGCTCGATAAGGGGTTATTTTTTTGGAAATAACATGAGTTGGATTAGGATTAGAAGGAAAAGAAACATTGATGTTTTTTAATGTATGTAATAATTTTTATTTATGTAATTTTATAAACCAATGTTTGAAATTTCTATAATATAATGTTTTTTTCTTTTGTTTTTTTGTAAATTTCATTTCATTTAAATCTTGTATTGGTACAGGTTTTTGTTGATATTTTGTGTTTTTCTAGTGCTACAGTGTGCTATTACAACGCACTACAGTATGGACCTTTATGAATACTTTTAAAAGAACTGATAAAAGACACATTTATCAGCACTGTTAAAATAACTGATAAATGTCTAATTTATCAGTGCTTTTATGAGTGCTGATAAAAGGTCCTTTATTAGTTCTTCTATAAGCACTGATAAAATACCCTTTATCATCTCTTTTATAAGCACTAAAAAATAGAGCTTTTATCAACAGTTTTTTAGCACTGATAAAAGAACAGGGCTTTTAAAATTTCTCATATACTCAACTCATTTATAGTGCTAATAAAGGCCATTTCTAGTGTTGTTAAAGGCTGGTTTTATAGTAGTGCTTGATGCAATTTTATTTATATCCTAACAAACACTTTTCATTTAAACACATGTCCTATGACATAATGGATTTCCACCATAATATGACTCATATGACATCAATTTGTCATTTTTAGTTGGTATATAAGTAATGGGATTTTGTCATTATTTTCAAATCACATCTTGAAATATGATGGAAGTTTTTAAAAGTTACAACATTGATACTAATGAAATCATGACTCTGATGTATAAATTGTGTGTTTAGAAATTTCTCCATGCTACATTTTTTTGATCAATGTTAACATGTAATACCCATCATCGATCCTCCTTATTAGCATCAATTTTTTTGATGTAGATAAGGTAATGTGTATTTAGGAATTACTCCATGCTACATTATCATGATCAATGAAAGTTTGGTCAATATATTCTTTGACATGTTGATACAAAGAACCTTATATCTTTTGAACATGATTATACTTCACTATCACATTAATTAGTAACTTAAAGGAATCTAATGAAGTATTTTTACCTATATCTTACACTTGGAATAGTTCACACTCACTAGCCAAAATATTTTCAAAAGCTTTGTGGCATACCTTTATTTCTAAAGTTTTATTTATCCAAAATAAATACATCAATAATACCAAAGTTTTTTAGTTTTACTGAGCCTAAATAACATACTGGGTATATCCTTGATGTCCACTTTTAGTTTTTCTTGACAAAAAATTATCTTTCCACACCTGGGTAAATAATTATTACATTTTTATATCCATTACTTATTGCCTATGATTCATGTATCACTTTACTATTTATTAAGTATGATACATTTTAAAAAAACATTGATTCATGAACTTGGAAGAATGTATAATCATGTACAAAGGGAATGTGAGATAAATGTTTTGGTTATACTCAAAAAATTGTTCAACTAAAATCAATCACTTGGAAAATAGAAGTTATGTGCTTCTCACCACTGACTTAGGAATCACCCTTTCTTAGATGCTTGGAGAAGAAACCTTACTTTTTATAATATTTCTATACTTACTTGGTTAATATATTTCAATACACATCTATGAAAGGAATATTGTATTTAATACCCAAGAATTATGTCAGAAAAAATACTTTTATGTGATGAATATACACTGAAGAAGAAGCAGGTTCTTTGTCACGAACCAGATCTGGTCGCCACCATTAACGGCACCAAACCTGGCCCGTGGCAAGGCCCGAAGGGCATTCCCTATCCCCACGGGCTGGCACAAGTGCCCGGGTATAAAACAATATGATTTGGGAACGATTTACCCGAGTATGAAAGCATAAAACAAATAAAACAATCAATGATAAGAATCTGAAATTTCCATGCTAAACCATTATTAACAAAACCAGATCTGAATACATATGTTTAAAGACACAAAAAGTGGTCCAAATAAAAATAATGACAACATCAAGACATCCCCATGGACTCCACAAGACAAGGGGATCATCACACGCAATCCATCCCCGCAACTCCGCCCCAAAGATGGGTACTAACATCCCGAACCGCCATCACCCTTAGCCTTCCCTTTACCTGAGTCAAGCATAAGCAGGTCTACTTACACCCAAGGGGTGTAAGTAGGGTGTGAGCCTAATCCCAATAGGAAACCACCAGTTGATTCCAAAGAGTATGCAATACAATGTGAACAAAACAAGCAATTTTAATACACAAGGTGAAACAGTGTTAAAATTCAAAGAAATGCAACTTTCAAATGAAAACAGTTTTCAATTCAAGAATTTCAGAATGTTAGCACACTAAATAGACATGTGAGATACTGTAATGTACTGCCAAAAACAACCCATAACAAGGGTAAATACCACAAATTCTATGAGCATCAAAATCAGGAACACCCCTAAGCACTAGGTTGTCTCGGGCCCTATGTACCTCGTACCTCGGTGTAGAGTAACCATAGAAAAAATCCGTTCTCGTGCACGATCCACTAGTAGGGAACATACCCATAACCTAGTGGTCCCCAATCATCATCCAAATAGTTTAGTTAGAGTTGTCATTATCCAGATGCTAAGTGGAACAGGGACAAAACCCATCCGATCCACTAGCCGTACTAGTACAAATCCGCCCCACCTAAGTACCCGGGCTTCCCCTTTTGTGCTCAAACAATTTTAGCAAACAACACACATCCATTTTCATATAAAATATCACTACTGGTCACAAACAAATTGTACAGTAGCTACACACATTTTATACCATTTAAAACACACAATAAAATAATTTTATTTCCAATAAAACAACCTCTCAAAACATCACATTGTTTTTCACCCAAAGCTCTTTATGATATCCACCTTTCAAACTATGATAACACTTGTAAGATATTAAAACCAAATTTCAGTTCATAACCCTTTAATGAAACCAAAAATTCAGTTATGGGGCATCCCAAAATGAACCAATAAATGATTTGAATGGAAAACCCTCAATTTCACCAAAAATTGGAACTTAAAATTCATTTGCATTATAAATGCAACTAAAACCAATTTTTACAGAAACATTCAAGTGAAATAAACATTAGAGTACCATGAAAAACAGCAAGCTAATTCACAAAGATTGCACACACAATGGAATCACCTACCAAATTAACAAAACCCCTTGAATCTCCGTGCGAAACCAAATCGCACCCCCGCCGCACCAAGAGAGAACTAGATCAAACCTGAAACCACACAAATTGGCCAAGAAAACCCAAAGTTAAACCCTAGGTTCGAAATCCTAGTTTCTGGACATTAGTAAACTCAATTATAACCGAATAAACCCTAAGAACAAAGAGTTAAACCCAAAGTAATTTGAAAGAGGAAAGAAAAGGGCTCATTTACTTGAAGTATCTTGAAGTAATCACTCCAAAACTCCAGTATCTGAAATTTAAAAGATCCCAAATTTAGGTTACGTTCGAACAAGATGTATTATCTCATTTAGGAACTGGAATGGAGGAAAAAGACTGAGAATTGAGAGATTTATGAAGGAGATACTTTACCTCTTCAAATCTGGGAGATTTGAGGAACCCTATGAAGATCGGCACAAAATCGCGATTCTACAGAGCTCCAAATGGGTGGGAGAGAGTTCAAGCGCGCGGCTGGGTTACTTGGGCTTGAGTGAGACTTGGAATCACCGAAAAAGCCCAAATAATGAATACGTTATAACAAAATCAAATTTTATTTTTAAAAC
This sequence comes from Viscum album, assembly GCA_963277665.1. Classification (NCBI taxonomy): domain Eukaryota; kingdom Viridiplantae; phylum Streptophyta; class Magnoliopsida; order Santalales; family Viscaceae; genus Viscum; species Viscum album. The sequence continues at coordinate 452,428,301 of OY728166.1, read as the reverse complement.
AGGAATTGGGCTTTCGGGCAGGCCCAACCCCTTAGACAAAAACCCAAATAACCCCTGGTTATGAACTTCTAAAAGCTCCAAATTACCTTGGTGGTGTTAATAGGTTAGGGTAGGTCAATTAGGAATTTTAATGGATGAAAAATATTGAAAAATGAAAAAGTTATAAAAGATACAAAATTTATTTTTTAATCTGGAATTGGGCTCACGGCTTGGCCCAATTCATGAATACTCATCTATTCCTCCCTAAAACCTAGGGAAACCCCCAAAACAAAGAAATGATGTAAATTAAATGAAAAAATACCTTTAAAATATGTCTTGTATGTGACAATTCTCCCCACCATGAAGGACTTTCCGCCCCGGAAAGTCAACATGAATCTCGGTTGGAAAATAAGAATGGGTACTCTTCCTTGACCCATGACTTTCGCTCCCATGTCTCATGTGTATCATTCCCATGCTGCCATAAAACCCGGACTAAAGGAATAGACTTTCCTCGAAGTATCTTCTCCTGGGAGTCCACTATTTTCACCGGCCTCTCAACGATAGACAAGTCAGGCTCTATCTCTAGTTCTTCCCAACTCAACACATGGGATGGATCTGGATTGTATTTCTTCAACTGGGAGACGTGGAAGACATCATGGATAGATGTCAACTGAGAAGGTAAGGCCAACCTGTATGCCACCTTACCAATACGCTCGGTGATCTCAAAGGGTCCGACATACCGTGGCATCAACTTACCTTGCTTCCCCAATCGACGATGGCCCAGACGAGGGGCCACTTTTAAGAATACCCTGTCACCCACAGTAAACTCTAGGTCTCGACGCCTCCGATCAGCATAAGATTTATGACGACTCTGAGCTGTCAATAAGCGCTTCCTGATCAATTTGACCTTCTCAGAAGTCTCCTGCACAAGGCTCGGCCCCAATAGTGAAGTCTCTCCTACCTCAGCCCAACATAGGGGGGACCGACATGGCCGACCATAGAGCGCCTCAAAAGGGGCCATTCGAATTGAGGATTGGTAACTATTATTATAAGCAAACTCAACCAATCCCAAATGGCTATCCCAAGAACCTCCAAAGTCCAAGACACATGCACGAAGCATGTCCTCCAAAATCTGATTCGCCCGCTCTGTCTGACCATCCGTCTGAGGGTGGTACGACGTGCTCATCTTAATCTGAGAGCCCAAGGCCTTTTGAAGGCCTTCCCAAAATCGAGAAGTGAAGCGGGGGTCTCTATCCGAGACAACAGCTGATGGTACACCATGGAGTCTCACCACCTCTTGAAGATACAAATGGCCCAACTCATCTACTTTAGTTGTATCTTTAATCGGAATGAAGTGGGCTGATTTGGTCAGACGATCAATCACCACCCAAATAGCATTCTTACCCCGAGGTGTACGAGGTAAGCCAACAATGAAGTCCATGGCAACCTCGTCCCACTTCCAGGTAGGAATGGGTAATGGCTGGAGCAAACCGGAGGGCCTTTGGTGCTCTGCTTTCACCTGCTGGCATGTGTAGCATCTCGAAACAAAGTCTGCTATGTCTCGTCTCATACCAGGCCACCAAAAATGCCGACGGACATCATAATACATCTTAGTGGCACCTGGATGGACAGCCCACTGAGACTGGTGGCTATCATGCATCACTGCCTTCCGTAGAGATAACGGTACTACTGAACGGCCCTTGAAGCACAAGATGCCCTCGGGAGACGACGACCAATCAGAGGATGTCTCCCCACCATGAAGAAACTGCCTAGATCGCTGACAAAGCTCATCACTAGGTTGTTCCCGCTGAATCAACTCCAACAGAGAAGGAGTCAACTGGACACTCGCCAAGAATGCCCCTCCACTGTGTTCCCTAGCCTCCACATGCATTTGAGAAAAGAGCCCCATCAATGCCCACTCATCACTAGACTTCCTCAAAGCCTGCACTGGAACTCTTCGGCTCAAAGCGTCGGCCACTACATTACCCTTTCCTGGGGTATAGACAATGTCAAAGTCAAACCCCTGCAAGTACTCGATCCAGCGACGTTGCCTCAAGTTGAGGTCCTTCTGCGAGAAGATATAAGCCAAGCTTTTGTGATCAGAGTAGACCACAAACTTCTCGCCAAAGAGGTAGTGATGCCATGTATTCAAAGCATGCATCACCGCTGCCAACTCCAAGTCATGGGTAGGGTAGTTCTTTTCATGTGGTCGGAGTTGGCGAGAGCCATAAGCCACCACGTGATCATCTTGCATAAGCACGCACCCAAGACCCATACCTGAAGCATCACAATAAACCACATAACCCTTCCCAGCCTCAGGCAAAATCAGCACAGGGGCGGTAGTCAACCGTCTCTTCAGCTCCTCGAATGATGCTTGACATTCTGGACCCCATACAAACTTCACCCCTTTCCGGGTGAGCGCAGTCATTGGTGATGCAAGCCGAGAGAAATCCCGAACGAATCACCTGTAGTAACCAGCCAGGCCAAGGAAACTCCTGATCTCGAACACATTCTTCGGCTGCTCCCATGACATAACCGCACTAATTTTCTCAGGGTCCACTGAAACTCCGTGCTCTGAGATCACATGCCCCAGAAATCTCACCTCTCTGATCCAGAAGGTGCACTTTGACAACTTTGCATAGAGGCGGTGATCCCGTAATGTACCTAAAACGATCCTCAAGTGATGTTCGTGTTCCTCCTCAGAGCTAGAGTATACCAGAATATCATCCACGAACACCACAATAAAGGAATCGAGATACTGATGAAACACCCTATTCATAAGTGCCATAAAGACTGCTGGAGCATTGGTCAATCCGAAGGGCATGACCAAATACTCAAAGTGGTCGTACCTGCACCGAAAGGCTGTCTTTGGGATATCTGACTCCTTCACCCTGAGTTGATGATACCCTGAACGCAGGTCTATCTTTGAGAACCACTTTGCTCCCTTCAACTGGTCAAACAAATCATCTATTCTGGGCAAAGGGTATTTGTTTTTAATTGTTACCTTATTCAGCTTCCGGTAATCAATGCACAACCGGAGGGATCCATCAGCCTTTTTTGCAAACAACACAGGAGCGGCCCAAGGAGAGACGCTCGGGCGAATGAATCCTTTGGATTCTAAGTCGTCCAGCTGTATCTTTAATTCCCTCAACTCGGTGGGGGCCATGCGATAGGAGGGAAGAGATATCGGCTGTGTTCCCGGCGCCAGATCAATCGAAAACTCCACATCCCGCTCCGGGGGCAAACCAGAAAAATCATCAGGGAATACCTCAGGAAACTCATTCACTACATGAGGTAGTGCACCTTCAGGGGAAAGACCATCCTCTAGCACAATCGAAGATAACTGGAAGATAACACTTCCCAACTCTGGGAGTGGAGGCCCTGCGCGACCTGACCGAGGATCCCATTCACCATGAAAAACCTGACGACTCCCGTCAGGTGCTGTGAAACTCACACGCCTTCTGTAGCAGTCGATGTGTGCCTGGAAGTGAACTAGCCAATCCATCCCGAGTATGACATCAAAAAGGTCCATATCTAAGACCATAAGGTCCCACTCCATCTCGACCCCTGATACAGAAAGTGCACATGAGGGGCACCTAAGGCCCTGCTCCTTCTTCTTTCCCAGCGGTGTCACCAACTCCATCGCGAAAGACATCAACTCAGTTGGAAAATTCAGAATGTCCACAAAATGGGCAGAAATGAATGAAATAGAGGCACCAGTATCAAAAAGAGCAGTAGCAATAGAAGATGCAATCAGAACGGTACCTCGAACTGTCGAAGGTCCCGCCTCTGATCCTGCTGGTGTCTGGTCCACTGCATGGAGGTGTCCAGTATCTGTCTGAGAACGACCGCTAGCCTGAGGCTGTGCCCTGAACTGGCTCTGCCCAGAAGATGATCCAGCCCTACCACCACGACCACCAAATCGAGATCCCCCAGTCCTTGACGGCTCGGACTGTGTTGGCACTCCTCTTGAAGCCACTGACCCTGCCCCACTTGGGAGTGGACGTGCCACACTGCAGAAGCGCTGCAAATGCCCCATACCTCCACACTGGAAACAAGGCTTTGGAGGAAGTGGACATGCTGGTCGGATATGCCCAGGCCTCCCACATTGGTGGCACACGACCGATCTTGCATCAGAAGCAGCAGAAGAAAACTGCCTGGAAGAGTGGCCTGAACTGCCCCCTCCTTTCTTCACATGATCCTCCCGCTTCCTTTTCTTCTCTGAGGAGCTTCCACTTCCCACTGCTGATACAGAACCATAGAAACCAGCCCTGCCTTTTCTATCAATCTCCACCATGCACGCCCGATCAACGACCTCAGCATAGGTCCTCAGCTTAAACAAGAACACCTGGGAGTATATCTCTGGTCGCAAGCCTTTCTCAAACCTTTGGGCCTTCGCTTGCTCATTAGAGACAATTTCTGGAGCACACCGAACCAATTCAGCGAAACGGTTGGCATACTCCATCACAGATAGATTCCCCTGAACAAGTTCCATGAACTCTCTAGACCTGGCATAAGCCAACACCTCAGGGCAATACTGTTCATTGAAGACAGCCTTGAAATCTCTCCAGCGCATCTGCTCATTCTTCCCAGATTGAAGCACTGACTCCCACCATTTACGGCTGGGACCCTCCAACAGAAAGGAGGCACACTTCACCCTGAGCTCCTCGGGTGTTTCCAGGAACTCAAACATACGCTCGATCTTCTCGAGCCATTCTTCTGCTTCCTGGGGTTCTGAGCTTCCTCGAAAGGTTGGAGGCTTATTTTTCAGGAACTCCTGGGCCTTGTCCTTTCTAGGACCAGTATAATCCTCTCTAACAGGAGCTGGAGCTGGAGCTGGTCCATATCCTAGAGCATGGACAGCCCGGACCACGGCCTCGACTAGCCTCTGATCAATCGGCGTGGGAGAACTCTCTCCAGCTTCCTCCTGTGGGTGCGTGGGAGCTTTCCGGGGAGGCATGTTGCTACAAAATGCAACAGTCACAAAAGAAATAGTCAATACCACAATTCTGAAAATTGTAATCAAATACATCAAATATAAACAAACTAAACACATTCTTGTAATAAAAGAAACAACTACTCCACATCTGCCTGATGTCCACATGTGGTCTGCAGCCCACACGTCTCACCTGGAAGTGAAGTAAATCAGTAAATTCCAACATCCTCTGGTGACTCAAGGTCTGCCATGAGAGGTGCGGGCCAGGCACCCTACTCACAACCAATACCCCGAGCCCCGACAGTCCTAGCTCCTGTCTATCCCGACTCATCTCAAAATAACAATATAACCCAAAAACATTAACCCCCTTTGATACCATTTTGTCACGAACCAGATCTGGTCGCCACCATTAACGGCACCAAACCTGGCCCGTGGCAAGGCCCGAAGGGCATTCCCTATCCCCACGGGCTGGCACAAGTGCCCGGGTATAAAACAATATGATTTGGGAACGATTTACCCGAGTATGAAAGCATAAAACAAATAAAACAATCAATGATAAGAATCTGAAATTTCCATGCTAAACCATTATTAACAAAACCAGATCTGAATACATATGTTTAAAGACACAAAAAGTGGTCCAAATAAAAATAATGACAACATCAAGACATCCCCATGGACTCCACAAGACAAGGGGATCATCACACGCAATCCATCCCCGCAACTCCGCCCCAAAGATGGGTACTAACATCCCGAACCGCCATCACCCTTAGCCTTCCCTTTACCTGAGTCAAGCATAAGCAGGTCTACTTACACCCAAGGGGTGTAAGTAGGGTGTGAGCCTAAGCCCAATAGGAAACCACCAGTTGATTCCAAAGAGTATGCAATACAATGTGAACAAAACAAGCAATTTTAATACACAAGGTGAAACAGTGTTAAAATTCAAAGAAATGCAACTTTCAAATGAAAACAGTTTTCAATTAAAGAATTTCAGAATGTTAGCACATTAAATAGACATGTGAGATACTGTAATGTACTGCCAAAAACAACCCATAACAAGGGTAAATACCACAAATTCTATGAGCATCAAAATCAGGAACACCCCTAAGCACTAGGTTGTCTCGGGCCCTATGTACCTCGTACCTCGGTGTAGAGTAACCATAGAAAAAATCCGTTCTCGTGCACGAGCCACTAGTAGGGAACATACCCATAACCTAGTGGTCCCCAATCATCATCCAAATAGTTTAGTTAGAGTTGTCGTTATCCAGATGCTAAGTGGAACAGGGACAAAACCCATCCGATCCACTAGCCGTACTAGTACAAATCCGCCCCACCTAAGTACCCGGGCTTCCCCTTTTGTGCTCAAACAATTTTAGCAAACAACACACATCCATTTTCATATAAAATATCACTACTGGTCACAAACAAATTGTACAGTAGCTACACACATTTTATACCATTTAAAACACACAATAAAATAATTTTATTTCCAATAAAACAACCTCTCAAAACATCACATTGTTTTTCACCCAAAGCTCTTTATGATATCCACCTTTCAAACTATGATAACACTTGTAAGATATTAAAACCAAATTTCAGTTCATAACCCTTTAATGAAACCAAAAATTCAGTTATGGGGCATCCCAAAATGAACCAATAAATGATTTGAATGGAAAACCCTCAATTTCACCAAAAATTGGAACTTAAAATTCATTTGCATTATAAATGCAACTAAAACCAATTTTTACAGAAACATTCAAGTGAAATAAACATTAGAGTACCATGAAAAACAGCAAGCTAATTCACAAAGATTGCACACACAATGGAATCACCTACCAAATTAACAAAACCCCTTGAATCTCCGTGCGAAACCAAATCGCACCCCCGCCGCACCAAGAGAGAACTAGATCAAACCTGAAACCACACAAATTGGCCAAGAAAACCCAAAGTTAAACCCTAGGTTCGAAATCCTAGTTTCTGGACATTAGTAAACTCAATTATAACCGAATAAACCCTAAGAACAAAGAGTTAAACCCAAAGTAATTTGAAAGAGGAAAGAAAAGGGCTCATTTACTTGAAGTATCTTGAAGTAATCACTCCAAAACTCCAGTATCTGAAATTTAAAAGATCCCAAATTTAGGTTACGTTCGAACAAGATGTATTATCTCATTTAGGAACTGGAATGGAGGAAAAAGACTGAGAATTGAGAGATTTATGAAGGAGATACTTTACCTCTTCAAATCTGGGCGATTTGAGGAACCCTATGAAGATCGGCACAAAATCGCGATTCTAAAGAGCTCCAAATGGGTGGGAGAGAGTTCAGGCGCGCGGCTGGGTTACTTGGGCTTGAGTGAGACTTGGAATCACCGAAAAAGCCCAAATAATGAATACGTTATAACAAAATCAAATTTTATTTTTAAAACAGGAATTGGGCTTTCGGGCAGGCCCAACCCCTTAGACAAAAACCCAAATAACCCCTGGTTATGAACTTCTAAAAGCTCCAAATTACCTTGGTGGTGTTAATAGGTTAGGGTAGGTCAATTAGGAATTTTAATGGATGAAAAATATTGAAAAATGAAAAAGTTATAAAAGATACAAAATTTATTTTTTAATCTGGAATTGGGCTCACGGCTTGGCCCAATTCATGAATACTCATCTATTCCTCCCTAAAACCTAGGGAAACCCCCAAAACAAAGAAATGATGTAAATTAAATGAAAAAATACCTTTAAAATATGTCTTGTATGTGACATTCTTGATTATTAAATTTAGTTCATTGTGTTTTAAACTTATATAAATTTATTTCATAATATGTGATGAAAATGAAATCTTGTTTAATAAAAAACCTCTATTATTTGAAGGAAATTATGAAGATTCTTTTGGCATAAAATTCCATTGTATTTTTCTCCTTGTCTTCCAATTTATTATCTATAAGAACTAAATATGGTACTTTATTTAATATTCTTATTGTTTGGAGAACTTTAACTAAAAGGAAATGAAGTATTTATTCCATACTATTAATTTGTAATATTAAAAAAACTGGAGTAATTGGGTATAGAAATGGGAATCTTTGAAAGATTGTGATCTATATTTCAATTTACACAAAACTAGTGTAGTTATTACCCATTCATATCTTGCTTGACTTTCTCCTTGGAAACTTCTCAGAGATGAGACTACATGTTCTTATCATCCATGTCCTAATGTAGTGACTGCAGCTAAAATTAGACGTTGATGATACCATTATGACAAAAGCATCGTATACTTCATACACGATTCTCTTGTAATAAATTTTACACCCTCGCTTCCTGAGGTGAATTAAAAGGTAGGGACACCAGCACCTTGAATTTCCGATAAAATAGTATTGTGTGCAAGAGCCTATACTACACTTGAAAATTCATGATAGTTTGGTCATTAAAATTTTCCAATATTTATCACAGTTTTTCTTGTGGTATTAATTTCCATTTTCTACAAAAATAAAACTTTAGAATATTAGTACTTTTAGGTTGATTATTAAATTAGACATTATAAATTAATTAATTATTAAATGTCTCACACTATTTTATCTAATTATAAAAACCCTTTATACTAGAATCAAAATACTCTATCACTTGAGTATTCTAGTGGAAAGGATCCCTGAACCTCTCCTCATAGTCTACAAGCTATGGATACACCGCTACTTGGAGGGTACAAGGTAAGTGTTTGGCTAGCCAACCGCATTAACTCATGATTCCTTGGTCTGTTGTGTGATGTCCCAACTTCTAAAATCATAACTCGATTTACTCAACGCTTGACTCTAAAATGATAGAAAGTTATCTTTGGATAATCATTACTACCACTTTAGTTAATTAAACAAACCACTCTCATAAGAACTCTCTAGTAGTAAGAAGCACCCTCAGTTTTGGCATGATCGGCACCTCAAACACTGGGTTTTGTTCAAATTTGAATGATGAAAGGTGGTAATGACTTAATATTTCTTTGAGGGTTTTTTTTTGTTTTTCTCTCGAGGAATGTAATATATTTATAATAATCTCGTTCATCTATATTTTCGTGATCACAACTGAACATTAATAGAAAAATATACATCACTTCTTTATGTATTTAATTATTTATTATTTTATTTACTTTCTTGCTGTTATAAAATGAATAAAATAATAAATAAATTCATAAAGTAAAACTTCTACCTGACTAGTATTGAGCATCTAAAACAACCTAGGGGAATCATACCCATGTCAGAGCTTGAATCTTGATGCAGCTTGCCCCAATCCTGTATGTCCACTACTCACCTAGAGTAACGACTCGACTTGACATTGTCTACATCTTACATCATCTTTATCAATTTCCACTACCTCATCTTGATAGGGTCCATGTCTTGCATTGTATTCATCTATACACACCACCTCATCTTGGTGGGGGACACATCATCTTCGTCCAAGGTACACCAATACTCACGCACAGGCGAAGGTGACTAGGGATTTAATTTACAAATGATAGAATTGATGGGAAAACCCTTATACAAATTGACCAAAAATAAAGATAATGCGCGGACCATAATTTAATTAGTTACAAACATCACACACAGTTAAAATAATTAATTAAATAAATATAGTCAGACAAACATAGGTCGGTGATCAAGACCAGTAAGCAGGTATAATAATGCGTGATAAAAATTAAATTCAATTAAATTAAAGTATGAGGGTATTAATTAAATTAAATTAATTAAATAATTTAATTATTTTCAGTCCCATAATTAATTTAATTGTATACTAAAATTAAATCAATAAATTAATTTAATTTAATATAATAATTAAATTAATTAATTAAATTAATTTATTACCAAAATTAAATTAATTTTCAGAGGTATTAAATTTTATTATTTTAAGCCACAATTAATATATAAATTAATTTAATTTAATTATGAAATTAAATTAATTAATTAAATTAATTAAATTAACCTGAGCCCTAAAAAACCATACAGGCCCAAAACTGGTCGTACTGTATCTACATAAACCCATTTTGGGCTGACCAAAGCCCATGCTGGGTTAATCTGGGCCAGGTAGGTCCGCTTAGACCCATTCTGGGTTTGGGAAGACCTGCTCGAGCCCATTTTAGAGTGGTTCAGGTTAAAATGAACCTATAGAAACCATGCAGGGGTTACCTCACTGCCCATATTCAGTTTGAAGTGCACGACATGGATTTCTTAGGGAGGTTCACTAGCCTGTTCAAGTGGGAGGATCTGATAGCAGATGGTGCTCATGCCAATCAAAGTAGGGGGCATCGTGGTTGGCCACCATCTCACCAGATCTAGCTATTGAGAGGTGTCTACACTAGTCCACGATGGTGAATGGCCATACATATCACTGCAGGAGAAGGTACTCCCACTGTGATGCTGCTCATGGAGAGAGGTTGAGGGTGGCAGGCTCAGCCACAAGCGACGACAGGACCTCGACCAAACAGTGGGCGAGTGGAATGGTCCAACAGAAGAGACAGAGTTGGTTAAGGGGGAAGAGGACTAGTTAGAGTCATGATGGAGAAGATAAAAATGGTTGTCCCATATCTAGAGGGTCCACGCCTTCTGGTGGGAGGTTCTGTGAAGGAGGATTGACCGGAGAAGGGAGGTGGCCCGAGCGGTGGTCGCAAGATCTAACATGCCTGATAAGCCACAGAAGCAAGAGATCCATTGAATCTAGGGCCACTTCAAATGGGAGGAGGCCAGTTTTGGCCGACATGGGCCCAATAGAATAGGGGAGACATCCTCAAGCAGTGTCGATTGCAGAGGTCAGTGCTCACGAAAGAGGACGTCGCTTAGACTTAGGGCACAGTGGGAGTAGATCACAGAAGGGGTGGAGGCAGCGCCGTGAGATCTTGTAGGTGCGGTTCTCTAGAAACATGGAGGAGTAGCTTCTATGGAACCAAATAGGGGAGGAGCTAAGTCACACTCACCGGATGGAGGGAGAGATCGGGGGGCACCTCATGAAAAAACCACTTTTTTTATTTCTCCTTTCTCTTAGGTCAAGTCCCCCCATTTTTTCTGTAGTTATTATTTGTTGACCTGGGTGACAACCCTTTTGTGGGCTTGTGTGGTTTTCCACACAGCAGACCTAGAAAAATCTAAAGTCTATTTAATAGACTTTTAATATAATAATGATAATTATTATTTTAATAATTAATAATAATTATTATATTAATAAAATGATAATAATAAAAAGTATTATTATAATTATAATAAAATGATTGCAATTATTATTATTATAAAAAATCCACAATACTGGTGGAATAAAAAAACATAGATTTTCTTTGAATTTTAACACCCATAAACCGTAAAAACGATCCATATAAAAAAATTAAATAGTAATAACTTGGCCATTCAAAATCAGATCGACATGCGATCTATTCCATTGGGACCGATTCATTAACCTCTACTTTGTATAAATGAAAATTAGTTTTTTCTTGGCTCATATTATTTATGAAACCTCCCTATGATACCTATATAAGGTACTGTTGTGCTCAGTGGAAGCCGATAGTCTGGGGATTTTAATTTTTTCCATCATCGGGATGACGAGACTTGCTGTATCTAATGATATTAGCCCCGATACGGTCTGAGGATCTCGCATAAATTAAAAGAGCACATAAATAAAAACTAAGAACATACATGTTCAGATCAGCAACCACTCTTGAATGTAACTCATCACCAGTGATCATTTCTTGAAGGATCTATACTAGGATACCTCTAGATCATCGACACACACTTCAAAAATCCATTGGAGTGTCGATCGTAGAATTTTGGGTGATAGCACGACAATATGACAATATCTTCGATGTCTCTATGATCACCGTGATCCTCTACCTTCGATGCTTGAAGGTGTTATTGGATCATCACTTGAGAGAGAGAATCTCTCTCCAGAAAGTTAGAGGATAGAGAGTATCCCATTAAATAATGAATGAATAGTTAGTTATGTGAGAGACTCTCTCTCAATTTACAGTGGAGGTTCTAAATACCCTATAAGGTTCCCTGGCCTCTGTTTATTTAACATCCACTAAATGAATAATTATGTTGAACTAAACTACACCAATATTATTTATTCTTTTATCACATACCTATAATATATATAAAATATATTATGTGATAAACCTGAGTCATTTAGCTCGACTCGTAATCCTATTTAATATTAAAAGAACCTTAAATATTAAAATAATATTCGTTCGATTAATATTTTCTTGTATTTACTTAACTTGTAAATAAATTTAAATAAATTCAACCAAATTATTCATAACTTGAATAATAATGAATTTATTTATTTCTTTGGTGATCTATACCTTGGAAAACACTCAGAACCTACAGTGGGGCCCACCATGTCCAATATACCTATTCAACTGAATAAGAAAGATTCTTGAATATGCTATTGTGTGTGACCCTCTAAGCCCTTATCTCAATTGTAGTGAATAAAATCCATAGACTAATAGTGGAGTCTAGGAACCTATCAAGGCCCCTAAAGCGATAAGGATTTTCATATCAATGAAAACTATCTGACGAAAACTTACTATGTACTATAATCTCTTTGTATTTAAATATCTCATAAAGTAGGATGCACACTTATGTCATCATACTTTTCTTTCTTTATTATTTTTTGATCTAACCATATGGATTTACATTTTGACTTCTTTGGCCAAAGACTTATGAAGGTTTCACTATCCTGATCAACCAGTCCTAAGATATATAACTTCATTAACTTGGGAGTGACAAATACTTTCTTGACCATTCAACCAATTCCATACCACCAATGACACACCCAACCCAACCCAGCTCACCATGATTTCATTATCCTAGTTTTTTCCTTTCATCAAAGTACATAATCAAACGACACGCATTGGTAATTATCTCAAGTTAGAAGACCAATACACATGTCTATAGATAGGAACAACCAATGACACCCAAAACATATGGTGTTACTATTTGAGGGTTTATCCTCATGATATCACTACTAGAGATCAAAAAGTGAGAACTTCATGAGAAGAAGTATCAATTATTACGAGCCCCTAGAACCTAATAGTTAGACATTTACTATGTCCAGTCAGTAATATGTATCTAGACTATAAGACATTTGTTTAAGATTAACATCATAGTATCTCAAGGATATTATTATAGATTGGGATCTGTTATAACCTTTTTATATGATAATTAATCTATAGAGATTACCATTAAAGACTGGACATAAAAATATTTACACTATAATGGTAAGGGAAAAAATTGTATATATTACCTATATACACAATATGGAAATAAAAAAGTACTATATAGTTGGGTCTATGGCACCCACTATTTCAACAACCACTATAGGTTAAGAGTCAAAACATGAAACTGGACACTTTACAATAGGTGAAGATCAAATTTCCAATGAATCATAAATCTCACACATCATGTGTATCCCATGAGGTAAAAATCACATCAACCATAAAATTATATATCAAGAACAGTAGACCTTGAACCCCTGATAACTTGGACTTGCAACTAGAATAGGTGTTCATGAAACACCTACCTAATATACATTACAGGTTCTGATACATTCGTATATCTCATGGATACCAAATCCCAAATAGTATGAAAAATAAAAATTCCCTAATAACACATTGTAACATCCCGACCCAGATAAATCTCTGAACTGTAACTAGACCAGACCACCACCTGACCAAAGGTGCATGACCTTGAATTCTAGAGGCTACCGACTAGAAGCGGGGGTCTAAGGAGGTTTCACAAGGAGGCTATACCCCATATACCAAAGTTTATAAGGATCTTATGAACAACCAAAACTCATCCATCAATATAAAATATATCAGAGTAAACAAAAGGAACAAATAACCAGTTAAATAAATTAAATATAGGAATATAAACATATAGACTGATTTCCCACCGAGATAACCACTTATAAAAAATAAAAATAAAAAAAATTAAAATTGAAATAAAATTTCATTAGGATCCACCATAATACCCAAGACTTATATCATCCCAAACTCCAAAAACTATCTAACATGCTCTAGATCGACCATGCAACCCCAATTCTCAACAAAACCTGATCGTGAAACAAGTGTATGGATTCTCGGGTAAACAAGTTTCATGGAATATTGAGTATGGTGTGATTACAAATCAGTATGCCACCACTTATAGTGTCCCTAAATATAAATGGTTTATAGAGAAGTTCTTGTATATATACTCAAAGGAATTAATTTAAAAACATTAAAAGCTAAAAACATAAAAACCCCCTAAACTGGGGGGCCGTGTTCATCCTAGGAAAGGTACATACCTACTTTGGGAAATGTTGAGGTGTCTTTGAGAATGTTGTGATGACTTTACCAACCATTTATACTGAATAGATATAAAATATCCATCCCTAGTCCAAACTGACATCCAAGGGTAGTATACCCATCCTTGGAACCTTACACCCCTAGGGGACATGTTCACACTGTGTTAACCATAAAGTGTATCCCTTTAGGGTCATATTCACCTCAAGTTAACTATAAATTCCAAGATCCCCCCCAGGGGTTGTGTTCCCCATGGATTAACCATAATTCTAACGAAGTGTCTACCCAGGGGATGCATTCACCCTGAGTTTAATTATCATAAGGCATAATATGAAAGTAAAGGAAATCAAGGCACAAGGTTCATCTAATATTCCATTTGTTTACAATTACACTTTAATTGGACAAAACATTTCAAAACCAATTCCAAAAATCATTTCTGCCATAATGTTTCTGAAAAACATTCCAAAATACCATTTTGAAATACCAAATCCCAAATATACCAACCCAATCCATTTACCCCATTTTTTATTTACATTCAAAGGAAAAACCAAAATAACTATTCCACATTTCCTTTTCAAAAACCAAACCAAAAACATTTTTTGAACCCTATTTCCAATGCCATTCCCAATTCCATTTTCAAATCCAATTTCCCCATGTTACTATTTCCATTTAAAACACCATTTAATTAACCCACAACTAAGGTCAAGTCAATATTTCACATGTTTATGATTGTGAAATTCTATTTCACAATCATTGATTTACATAAAAAATTATATTTAAATTTGTGTTAACATAAATTAACCATTTTATGAAAACATGCAATAAAAAATATTTCAATTAAGAACTAGGACAATGAAAGTAGAGAAGGAATAACCACACATCATATCACTTACATATTGGGATGAAACTATGAATTAATTGAAGGTACCCCCTACCTCAATTAAATATTTTCCATTTAACTCCAAGGACATGAAGTATTTTCCAAGGCCTACTAGGGCCTAACCAAGCCTTGCCTTAGGCCAACCAACCACCATCATCCACCCATGGTCCTAAAATATGCCAAGAATCATCAAAAGATCCAATTAAGGATTTAGAATAAATTTTCAAATTAATCCCAAAAGAGAATAACCACTTAAAAACTCATCAATGACCTCGTTATACCGTAATAATGACCAGACAAATGCTAATGACTTGTGGTGTGCCCTAGAAATTAACCTAAGAAGAATCCCCAATGTGAATGGATTATTCCATAATAAATTACATTTAAAATTAATGAAAAACCTTAATAAATCAGTCTTCATGAAATACCTTCAACAAATCGATAAATGATAGTACCTGGACAACCTCGTGGGATGTCCCCTTTCTAGGCATAACTGAATCCCCAATTAATTTAGAAAATTACACCAATATATGGTGGATTTAGAATTAAAAAATTAAACAGGATAAGGTAAAATTTTATAATGAGAGGAAGATATGATCAATAGAGGTTAATCTTACCTTATATTGCTGAAAAATCACCTCTAAAAACACCCAAACATCATGGAGAGGAGGGAGGAGAAGGGGGTTCATACCCCTTTACTGTGAACACCATCGAAGGAGAGGAGGAGGGTCTGTCCCCTCATAAATTCAAGGGTAAAATAGAAATTTCCCCATTTTTAAGTCCACCATCTAGCTGATGGCCTCTATACCTAAGAAGACTCACTACCCATCTCCACCCGCTAACTGGTGTTGGGCCACTGACTAGTCATTAGTGACAACAGCCTAAGGGATTTCTATCCTGCAACCACTATATGATTGGTGGTTTGATATAGTTTTCAATAGAAGAAACCATCGAAACCCTCCTAGGGATCCCTCAAGCCCTTGGGATTATTCCTGAGCTCCATAAATCACCTAAAACATGTTTTTGATGTGTCTAAACTCTTGTAACTTGACTCCGAATCCCAATTAAAAATCCAGACCAACCACTAATTGAAAACTCAAGTTCCCTCTAGAAAATTTCAGCCCGTATGTACACACAAGGGTTTACAACCTCCACACTATAGAAATTACCATCCTTGAGAATCCTCTTCAGGTGTTTTATCATTAGTTCCAACTTACTAAGGTCATCAGATTCTATTAAAATAGACACATTCTAACTAGAATTCCCAACATGCTCCCACAACATAACATTAAAAATGAGATGTTTAAACCATCGAAATTCAATGCAATTCCCATAATTCTCACTAGAACATAAAGAAAGCACTTGACCAAACCCATATATACCAAATTAAAGGTTGTGTCATCATCTAATTGACCAAGTGTTCTATGATGCTTTCCACAATAATATTTACCTTACGAAGGAAAATTTGATACCTTGGAGCTTCCACCACCAGAACTGCCTATTGAACATGCTCTCAATGGTCCACTAACCCACTCATAACCTTTCCCATCTTACCAACCCCAAACATACACTAGACTAATACTTAAACATGATAACCCATTTTAATTTCCAAAACCCAAGATAAAATGGACATATACTATCCATCCACTCACAACATGAGAACATCGACTCCTCCTAAAAAATCCACAACCAATGCTTAAAACTCACCCATCATATTCCAAAAAACACAATCGATGTGGTTACTATCCCATTTCATATCATTAAACAAAAAGTAATCGGTCAGATATCCACTTTCCAAATTCTTTAAAAAATGATCGAATTCCTATACCGACACACTATTTATTTACCTAATCCCAATTACTTCACCACCATAGGAACCCCAAGTTTTTTCTGATACAACCCTTGAATTCTCTACTCAATGTCTAGTGTGATTCCATAACCTAATCCTCAATTGACCAAAAATTTGATTGAATCCTTCTGCGAGCAGCCACGCAGTCAGAACATGATAACACTCAAATCATTTTAAAACCACTCTAAGCCCAAAGACAACACCTGGACTCCACCTAAGAACACATATGAGTCCATACTTGGAATTCACTAAGGAATCATGTTGTATTTAGATTCATTTTACAATATAAAAATTCCCTAATGATCATTCAATGACCAATTCCATCCTCCAAAGACTCCTATAACCTGAGGGCCATACCACCCATGAACAACATCACACTCCCCAGCATAAGAGTGACCTTTTCATCACATAACTAGTTCCAAAAACAAACATGACAGACCACACCTTGTCCATCACTGAACAAAAATATCAAACACAGTCAAAACATCTCATACTTGAGTGACACCCAAGACATAACTTGACACACATTCCCAGTTCATGACAACACCATCCTTGGAAACCAAAAAAAATATAACCATAATGAGGGTTACATCCTCAATCATCCAAAGCTAAACTCTCCACCACTATAAGGATTTTTCTACTCTGCTCTTTGAGCACCACCTTAATAGTCCCCAACACCGAACGCATGCCGCTCCCCCCGAGCTAAACTCCAACACTACTCTAACCCTCAACACTTCCATATAGGTCCAACCTAGGTTAGTCATAACACCACACCTAATCTAGTAAAAGTGTCACCTCTATACATAGGGACAACTCAAGTTCTATCATAATCATTGGGCTTATAAACCCAAACCTAGGTCAATCATCCCACGTACCCATTTTGGTTTTGATGTCTCCTCAACCATGGTGGAATGTTTCAAACTTTCACCCAAAACCTCGAGTGCCCTTCCTATAGTGCATAAATGATTCCCATAATCCCTAGGATCATACAAATATGAGTACATACCTAGAATTTACTTAAGAATCATACTGAATTCCCTAATGTCAATTCAATGAACAATTCCATGCTTTGAAGACTCCTACAAACTAAGGGTAATACCACCCACGACCAACAACACACTCCCCACCATAGGAGTGACCTTTTAATCACATAACTAGTTACAAAAACAAACAATATATCCCATGCCTCATTGATCATTGAACAAAAAAAGTTGAACATATTCAAACTATCTCATACTTGAGTGACACTTGAGATATAACTTGACACACATTCCCGGTTCATGAAAACACTATCCTTGGAAACCGCCAAAATTCCAACCATAATGAGGGTTATAACCTAAATCATCCAAAGGTGAAATCTCCACCGCCATAAGGATTTTCCTAATATTCTCCTTGAGAACTACCTTAATAGTCCCAATCACCAGATGTGTGTCGCTCCTCCCAATCTGAACTCCAACACTACGCCAACCCTCAACGCTTCCCTCTAGGTCAAACTTAGGTTGGTCATAACACCATACCCTATATAGTTAAAGTTTCACCTCTCTATACACAGAGACACCTTAAGTTCCATTATAAGATATAGGATACCAGGCCCACACTTGGGTCAACTATCCCACCACACCCATTTCAGTCTTGACGTCTCCTCAACCATGGTGGAATATTTCAAACTTTCACCCAAAACCCTCAGTTTCCTTCATATAGCACATATATGATTCCCATCATCTCTTGGATCATACATATCTATAGTCAATTCATAGTTTTCATACATCACATGCAACCGGTGTGTACTACCTCAACCTACTTAAACATGATGGGTGTACACTCATGTACTACCCGACCAATGAGACCCAACTCATAGTTCCATGAGTCTCATCACATAAAAAATTAGTCTCAAAAGCCTAATTCAACCACTAAGAATGCCTATTTTATACTAGTTTCACCCAAACCAAGCATCTTAGATGCTCTTATTAAAAATCCCAATGTTTCACCCATGTCGAGGCCAAATATATACTTGGATACTACCCGACGACATACTATAACCAAAGGTGTTTACCCATGATTTCATCATACCGAAATTTATATAGAAACATCATTCCAGGTACTCAACCAAATCTTCCCTTTAATCTCTCTTTGATACCAAGCACTTACACTTTAAGTGTTTTACCTCCCCAAGGAACAATGAATTCTCTATGCCTTATTGAACCTTTTAAATGACATTTTCATTCAATAGAAACCTATATACATGACTCAAAAAACATTATACAATCCCATCATACACATAGAATCATATTCAAGTCATAATAGTACCTAACACACATTGGTAGCACCACATGTAAATAATTCAAAACATGAAGCACCTACCCATGCTTCCCATCTCCAAGGAGAATATAAACTTAGGATAACCCCTTTAATGAGTCACACTAAGAGACACTAAGAACAAAATCACAAAATTTATTATTGTATCTCAAAGGAAACTAGGGTATACCACTTAGATTTTAAACCATGTCTCATGCACAAGTCATAGCTCACAAGACAACACACATGTCTCAACAAGCCATGATATCCAACATTCCAAAACACCCACCCACATGTATCATACATTCATAACCAATATCACATGAACAAAAATATCATCCCAATAGGTACCAATACTCACTAATAAATCACCTCTATAACTGCTCCCTCCAGGATCACCACTCTTCGGTCACACCTGTCTCCACTAACAACATTGTCTTAGATGACCTGTATCTGCAAGGACTCAATCTCTGGCTCGATTAATTAAAACTTAATTCAAAAATATATGAGAAAATTCCATATAGTTTGTTATTGAATCTTTATGTATCCAATCCTGAATACCAACTACTCCCCAGGGGTTTCCCACTAAGGCACCATGTGCCCCTACTGACCTACTAGGGTCATTGTACCTCCTATGCACATGGTCTATTCCAACATCATCAAGAACCTCATCATAAATTCACATGACCTACCATCAGAAGAAAATGAATATGTATGATTCACCCCAATTGAGTATAAGGCAACTAAGTAATCATACAAAAAAACGTCATTTAATTCATTGTTGAATCTTTAAATAGCTAAGCCTCTAGCAGTCAGTGATAAAAATCACACACAGGTATGCATGCATTCCATGTGGATCCTATGTGTCTAATCATGATGCATGGGAAACCTATTTCCTATACATTTCAAGATTCCAATCATGTAATTGGTTTATTTCTAATAGACCAAGATCCAATTTACAATGAATCATAAATCTCACACATCATATGTGTCACATGAGGTGAAAATCACATCAATCATAAAATAACATACCAATAATAATAGATCCTAAGCACTTGGTAACCTGGAATTTATAATGGAAAAGGTGTTTATGACACAATAAAACGACATCCATCACAGGCTCCAAAATATTTCTATATCTCATGGCTACCAAATCCAAAATAGTAAGACAAATAAAAACACCCGAATAACACTCCGCAACAACCCAACTCAGATCACTCTATGAATAGTGATAGAATCAGACCACCACATGACCTTATACACACCTCCCCAAATTAAAGATGTCTTTGACTAGCAGTTGGGGTCTAAAGAGGTACTACAGGGAGGATATAACCCCTACATTAGAGTGAAAAATAATCATATAAACAAAAAAACCCATATATCAATAGAATTTCCATCATATAATGAAAAATGAATAAATAATTGAACAATTTAAATAAATGAAATTCTAATATACAAGCATACAAAATGATCTCCCATCGGTCCGACCACGTATACAGAACAAAAATAAAAAAAGAAAACTAAAATATAAATAAAAGTGCATGAGGCTCCACCATAATCCCTAAGCATTACATCATTCCAAACTCTAAAACCCATCTGAGTTACTATAGCTCGCCCACGAAATCCTAACCCCTAGACTAACCTGGTCCTGCGATAATTGTAGTTCAACTCAAGTACCCAAGTTCCATGGTGACCCGAATAGGGTGTGAGTAAAACTCCGTAAGTCACCACCAATAGTGACCTTAAATATAACCAGTCTATAGAGAAGTGAATTAAGATGCGATCAAAGAAAAAAATTACAAGGAATCCATTTAAAAACATTCAAAACTAAAAATGTAAGAAAAATTTGAATCCAAGGTCTAGGTTCAAATTGGGAAATGATACAAACCTTCTTTGGCCAGTGCCAGGGTATCTTTGATCATGTCACAATGATCGTGATAACTAGCTCTCTTAATCTGGGGGGAATATACCCATCCCTATTCCAAACTATATTTTTAGGGTAATATAAACATTCCACGAACCCTACATGTGTTCACGCTTGGTTAACCATAACATGCATCCCCTGAGGGCCCTGGTCACCCCGGGTTAACCATAAATTATTGCATCCTTTGGGGGTCGTGTTCACCCTGGGTTAACCATAATTCTAACCAACCTTCCACCCTAGGGTAGTTTCACCCTGATTTTAACCATCACAAGGAATAATACATAAAAAAACAAAGAACAAGGTTTATCTAACATTCCATTTTATAAAAATTCCACTTCCTTTGGAAAAAACATTTCAAAACCAATTACAAAACCATTTTGACCAAACCATTTCTGAAACACATTCTGAAATACCATTTTGAAATACCAACTCCCAAATATACTAACCCAATTCAGTTACCCCATTTTACATTTCTATTCAATGGAAAAAACCAAAATAAATATGCTACATTTATATTTCAAAATCCAAACCAAAAATACTTTTGGAACCCCATTTCCAATTCCATTCCCAATTTGTTTTTCTAATTCCATTTCCCAAGATAACATTTCCATTTAAAATACTTTTTAATTTACCTAAATCTAAGGTAAGGTAAATCTTGCATATGTCCATGATTGTGAAATTCCATTTCACAATAACCAATTCACATAAAAAATTATCTCTAAATCCATGTTAACATAAACTTTACATTTTAAGAATATATTCCATAAATAAAACTTTTATTTAGGAACTAGTCCAATGAAAGAAGATTATGAATGGACACACATTACATCACTTACATATTTACTCCAAGGTATGACAACAACTACTAAGGCCCATTAGGGTTTAACCAAGACCTATTTAAGGAAAACAAAGCACTATCATCCACCCAAGTTCATAAACCACAAAATTAATTTTAAAAAAATCCAATTAAATATTTATAATTTATTTTTCAAATTGATTCCAAAAGAGCGTAACCACAAAAAAACTCACTGATGACCTTGTTACACCAAAACCATGAACAAATGCACACTAAAAAAATCATGGAGCACCCTAAACCTTAAATTGAGAAAAAAGAAACAATGAAAATAATTTATTATACAAGAAATTTTATTTAAAATTAATAAAAAACCTTAATAAATCAGGTGGTGTGACATACCACTAACATCTCGATGAACGATGGTACCCAGATAGCCTTTTGTGACATCCCCTTACTAGGAAGAACCAAATACCCAATTCATTAATACGATAACACCATGATCCAGGGGAATATGAATCGAAAAAACTATTTGGGAGAAGATAAAAATTTATAATGAGATAAATAGAGTACCAATAATTATTAACAACCTTATATTATTGAAAAAAAAACCTCTAAAAACACCCAAACATCATGTAGAAAAGTGAAAGGAGAAGAGGTTTTAGATCACCTTGATGTGAGCACCACTGAAAATATGAGGATAGGATACCCCATCATAAATTTTAAGGAAAATATACATTTCCTCCTTTTTAAGTCTACCATCTAGCCAACATACTCTATATCCAGGAGGGATCACTGCTCAGTTCCACCTGCTAGTCGGTGCTGGGCCACCAGCTAGTTGGTGGTAATAGCAACCCTAAGGGTTTAATCTCCTATATCCACTATATGTATGGTGGTTGTTTTTTGAATGTGAATGTTTTATTTTGTTTTATTATAAATTATTACATATTTATTTTTTAACCTTTTATGATTTTGTTTGATTACATGTTACTTCTTATTTTTTAGTCTCAAATACAATTTTTTAGTATAAAATACATTATAATTTTCCTATATATTTTGATGATATCTCAATCCATAGTGTTTTATTTGTGTGATTATTATCACTATAGATATATAAGAGATTTATCTAAACTTAATTAGTTTATGAGGAAGTCTAATTTTTTTTTTCTAGTAATATAAAAATTCAACAAAGTTGCTTCTGTAGTTTTAGAAACTCTACAGTCAGTAGTTTTGAAAAGTTAATGTACTTAATTTACTAAAAGTTCTACAGATATAAAATTTCATGAAATTTGATTTTATAGAAATAAAACATGTTTATATTGATTTAATTAGTTTACATCAAATTATAAAAAGGTAGTTTGGATAGTCAATAAATAATCTGAAGTTATGCTATGTTGTTTCGCAGCTGCAGTTTTTTTTCAAGAATGTTATTGATTATGTTTTTTGATAATTTCAAGAGTAGAATAAGTAAGATTTATTAGATTCTTGAGTAATTGAAAATATAATAATATTTTCTAAAAATAAGTATTCTTGACCAAAGTCTGAATCTACTATTAATATCCCTTAACAATTTTTTGAAGTTTGTTAAATAATTTTGTCCAGTTTTTTTATCAAAGTATGGTTCGAAAATCCTACTTTTAGAACAGTGAAAATTATGGTCCAGAAACCCTACTTTTGGTGATCCCTACTTTTAGTGAACCCTAATTTTGGTGAAACCTATTTTTGGTGAACCCTACTTTCAGTGTATCCTACTTTCATGTACCCTACTTCCTTGTACCTTACTTCCATTTACCCTACATTCATGTACCCTACTTCTGTGTACCCTAATTTCATGTACCCTACTTTCATGTACCCTATATTCATGTACCCTACTTTACTGTACCATACTTCTTTGCACCATAATTTCATGTACCCTACTTTCTTGTACCCTACTTTCATGTACCATACTTTTTGTACCATACTTTGCTGTTTCTGCTTTGTGATTTTATGTTGAACATTGATCTGCAGCATATTTATATGGATTATTTGTCGAGGTTTTTCCGCTGGATACATTCATATTAAATCTAAGGATTACGATTGAAGTGATTTTGATGTTTTTTGTGAAACATTTAAAGAGAAAAATTAATAAATTATTTTAATGTATTTTTCCAATAACATCGGAGGTCACAAGATTAGTTAAATTCAAATATTTGAATTTACTTTTAGATTGTGATGCTAGTTTTTAGGAACTGTTTTGACTAAGTTTGAAGATTTTTGAATGGATATAAACCATAGTTTTAAAATCATTCAAATCTATTATTATTATGGAGATATTATTGGAAGAGTTATTCAAATTATTTTAAATTCTTTTATTTAAGATTTATTCTATATTTATTCTCTCTCTATCTATCTCTGTGGAGATATATTTTTTTCTAGATATTTATTCTCTCACTATATATCTCTGTTTATATATATATATATACTTGGTAGTAAAATAAGACACATGGGTTAAAATATTCCATAATCTATTTTTTCAAAGAGAAAATGCTGTGAACTTTGAACCTACTTTGCATTTGCAACGTCCTGCAACACTCTGTTTCATCACCTTCAAGATCTATCAAGGGATGAATTTCTTATGCTTCAACTTATACTGCCTTGACAAGAGGTGATAATCCAAATCTAAAGAATCAGTACCAGTGCCTTCATTATTTATCTTCTCTTGTTTAGTTTTTGAGTCTGTAACACTATTTCCCATCTCTCACGCACACTTTCTATTTTTTTATTCTGTTTATGATTTTACAAACAAAATCATTATTTTTTATTCATTTTTCTCAATCTGTGAATCCCAGATTCTAAAGTCAGGATCTAAGGGTTGTGAATCCCTATATCTAAAGTCAGGATTGTTTGGGTTGTGACTCCCTCTATCTAAAGTTAGGTTGTAAGGGTTGAGACTCCCCATACAAAAGTCAGTATTGTGGTTATCCCTCCACTAGAAAAGGATTTTGTAATTAGGTTATGATTCCTCCACAAAAATCATTTTAGTGCACACATATCTATCTTTTAGTAGAGAGGTATAAGATTAGATTAGGCCCACTTTGGACTGGATTACTATAAAAAGAATCCTTGTGTTTTTTTACTTTTTCCACTACTAATTAACCTTAATAATTGACTTTTACATTTAATTTATTTAATAAATTCTTTTGTTGAATTTTTTTAATCTAGTCTATTCACCCCCTATAGACAATATTCCATTAGTCTATCTGACCTAATAATGGTTTTTTATAGTTTTTTAATATAGTAATAACTCAGACCCTCTTGGGGATCCCCCGATCCATTGGGAAACTTTATGAGGTCCATACCTCACCCAAAACACGTTTTTGATGAGTATAAACTCCTGAAAATTCATTATTAATATCAGTTCAAAATACGTCCTAACTAATAATTGAAAACTCAAGTTACCTCCAAACACTTTTAACCTATCTGTACACATGGGGTTTTACAACTTCCCCACCAAAGAACTTCTCATCCTCAAGAAGCCACATCGGGTGTTATATCATTGGTACCGACTTACTTGGGTCTTTGAATTCCATTAAAATAGTCAAATTATAACTTGAATGCCCAATGCACTCCCATCCACCTCGTAGAAATGGTTGCATCGTTATCTGATTGACTAACTAATCTATAGTGCTCCCCATCATAATATTTGTATTACTAAGGCCAATATTAATACCTTGGATCTTTCTCTGCCAAAATTTACCATTTAACATGATTTAGTGGTACACTAACCACTTAGCACATTTTATTATCTTAACACCCCCAAACATATATGATACTACTGCTTAAAAAATAACACCCATTTTCATTTCAAAAAACCAAGCCGAAATGGACATGTTCTAACTGTATATCTAGTCACAACATGAAAACACTGAATCCTCATCAGAATGTCTTGACTAACACTCGAAACACAACAATTTTATTCCAAATTTCATAATCAATGTAGTTCATATCCCACCAAATCTCATTACATAAAAATAAACTGGTCGGATCTCTATTGGAAGACTTCTTCTGAAAACTCTTTGGTTCTACTGCTGATGTACCATTTATGTACCCAATCCTGGTGCATTCTCCTCTAGAGGCACCCCAATTTTGTTATGATAAAACCCTTGAAGCCTCAAACCCATTTCTAGTGTGATTCCATGACCGAATCATCAATCAACCAAAAATTCCATTGTTCCCTTCCGCGAGCACTGATGGATTCACGATATGATCACATTCAAATCATTTCCAAACCACTCGAAGCCTAAATCCAATCCCCAAACTCAACCCGATAACACATATGATTCCATACCTAGAATTCAATAAGGAATATAGATTTATTTGGATTTATTTTTCCTTTGGTATCTTAATTCCCTAATAATCATCCAATGATCGATTCCATGCCCCGAAGACTCCTATCGCCTGAGGGTCACACCACCCGCAACTGACATCACACTCCACACTATAGGAGTGAACTTATCATTTCATTACAGGTTCAAAACCAAAACACTATAGCTCACACCTCTCCCTTCCCCAAAAAATTGGTTGAACATGGTCAAACCTTCTCATATGTGAGTGCCACTAGAGGCATAACTTGTCCCACATTCTTAATTCACAACAATTCCATCCTTTGAAATTTCCAAAATTCCAACCATAAAGAGGGTTACACCCTCAAGTGTCTAAACGTAAACTCTTCACCACCATAAGGCTTTCCCTACACCATTCCTTGAGCGCCACATTAATAGGACCCAACACTAGATGTGCGCTTCTCCTCCCCATCCAAAATCCAACACTATTCCAACCCTTAACGCTTCCATCTAGGTCTAACCTAGGTTGGTCACAACACCATACATGATCTAGTAAAAGTATCACATCTCAATACTAGGACTCCTCAAGTTCAATCATATGCTTTAGGATACCAGCCCATGCTTGGGTCAGCCATCATATTACAGTTGTTTCGATATTGACATCTCCTCAACAATGGTGGAATATTTCAAACTTTCACTAAAAACCCCGGGTTTCCTACTCATAGTGCCTCATTAATTCACATCTTCCATTGGATCATACACAACCATATCCAATTCATATCCCACATACATCACACCTAACTAGTGCATACTAGATCTACCCACTTAAACATAATGGGTGTATTCTCCTATACCACCCAATCAATGAACCCCAACTCATGGTTTCATAAGTCACATCATATAAAAAATTAGGGCCACGAGTCTGATTCAGCCGTTAACCATGCCTCTTGCATATCGGTTGCACACAACCTAAAAATCGTAGATTCTCTCATCCAAAAGCTCTATATTTTACCCATTCTAAGGCCAACTATACATTTGGATGCTACTTGAAACTGTACTGCAACCAAAGGACTTTACCCATGCTCACACTAAACCAAAATTCATGAAGAAACATCATGTTAGGTACTCAACTGGTCCTACCCTTGAATCATGCTTTAATACCAGGAACAAACACATCAATTTCTTCACTTGCCTAAGGTAAAATGAATTCTCCATTCCTTTCAGATCCCATATAGGTAAATTTTTATGTACCAGGAGTTGTAATAGTGGGTTCCATAGACCCAACTAAATAATTCATTTTGATTACCAAATCATGTATACCATGAGTTATACATGATATACAATTACCATAATAGTGTTGATATTTATGTGTCTACTATTTATATGATAATTTCCTTAGATTAATTATCATATCAAAAGGTTATATAATTTCTCAGGCTATAATGAGAACCTCGAGATACTATGACATTAATCTAAAACATTTTTCCTATGGTCCAAATATATAATGTTGATAAGACATAGATGATACATGACCATCAGGTGTTGGGGTCTCATAATTATTGACACTTATTCTCATAAAGTTCACACTTGGTTATCTTGAGTAGATGAGATCATGAGGACTGACTCACCAATAGGAACACCACACATTTCAAGTGTCATTGGTTATTATTATCTATGAACATGTGTAATGGTATCCTGAATTGAGATTATTATCAATGTATACTATTTGATCACATAATTTGATGCAAGTAAAAAACAATGGCATTGATGTCACGGTGAGGTAGCTTGTGTTGGGTATGTCATTTGTGGTATGCCATTGATTGAATAATAAAGTGATAAATTTTATCTTCTGAAAAGAAGTTATACCTTAGGATTAGTTGATCAGGATGGTAGTACCTTCCCTAAATCTATGGCGAGGATAGAAGAATGTACATCCATCTAGTTAGGTCAATGAACAATAAAACAAGAAAGGATGATGACACGAAGTGTGCATACTGCTTTATGATATATCATGAGAAAAAAGATTATTTTACATGGAATATGTTCAGAGTAAATGTTGGCATTGGTATGAATTTTTCTTATCTCTTTAGGGGTCTTGATTCCAGACTCTACTCAAGGTTTGTGAATAGTATTCACTACCATCGAAATAAGGTCCTAGAGGGTCACACACTAAGAATAGTCAAATATCCAGAATATTTTTATGAATAGAAGTTTAGAAAATTGTGGGACCCACCAATGGGGTCTGGGAGATGTACGAGAATAAACAATCTCCATGTAATAAATAAATTCATATTATTTAAGTATAGAATAATTGGAGTTTAATTTATTTATTTAATGAATTTATAAATATAAAAGTAAATAAATGGAAAAATATTTAATGAATGAATATTATTTAATATTCATGGTTTGTTTAATATTTATGGGAATGTTGAGTTGATTTAATGGATAACTTTTATCATGTAATATATTTATTATATCACAAGCAAGTGATAAAAATATAAATGATGTTTGCGACCTAATTAGCTGTTTATAACACATTTTTTATGGCATATTTAGTGGGTAATAAATATCCAGGGTCTGGGGAGCCATTTTTGGGTATTAACACCACTCTATATAAGGATTAGAGGGATTTCATGATAGGTACTATTCACTATAAGATTTTGATAGCTCCTCTCTCCTCTCTCAACATCCTGGTGAGAGAAGATCTCCATCCAAGCAACCAGATCAAGTTCTCCTTCCCATATTGAAGGAAAATTCATGCGGTGATCATTGGGACGTCTAAGGAATCATTGAATCTTCATGATACCACCTTAAATTTGACAAAAAATGTTCCAACATACTTTCAAAGTATATGAGGATGATCTAGAGGGATCCAACTTTGATTTCTTCTAGAAATGGTGGCTGAAAATGAGCGACTTATAAATAAAGATTTAGATAGAATTAGGTAATTTTTTATTTTGTTTTTATGCGTAAAATTATTCATGTAGGATCCTCAAAAGTTGTATTGGGATTCACTTCGACAGCGATTACGTAGTTACATAGATCTTCAGAGAAATGTTTTTTAAATTCATATCCCATCTGCTTCTACTGTGACACTGGTACCTTTAATTAATATCAGAGTTACCACATGATGTTTTAATCAAAGAAAAATTTAATTTGTAAAAAATTCATGTAGTGGGTGTTGATACAGTCCCATTATATCAAATAGTGATTCAATATGATGTTGGACGGATGAGTTGCAGCCATCAGAAGATTTAAGATCAGATTAATATCGGTGTTTGTGGGATAAAAATTGAAGAGCATATATATATATATATATATCTATGTGTGTGTGTGTGTTAATTTTAACTATAGGCAGTTGGAGAAGAGAATATATAAATATATATGTGTTAATTTTACCCAAGTATTCTAGTTGAATTATAGTGGGTATAATAGAGTTCTCAGGCCAGTCAATCATTCCATAAAATTCTAGAAATCATTAAAAAAACATTTTTTTGAAGGGATAAAATCACAAACTTTGAAAATATTTAACAAAAATATAATAAAATTCAATAGGTGAGTTGGGGTGGGATGTATCGCAAGCTTCCAAATATTTAAAAAATTCTTAAATGGGGTGGCGATTCAGGTGCCAATAGCAATAAAAACCCAAATAAGGGAGAGTTTAATGCATTATCCCCAGTGCATATCAGAGAAAAAAATCTTTTTTCTTTGGGGGTGGAAATGATACCGCCCCACCACATATAGACCCACATCACACCTTTCCAGCCAAGCCATCCCCATAAGAGAGGCTCCGCCGTCAGTCACCCTTTCTGTCATACTCAACTCCCCTAAACCAGCCTCCCATCCCACCAACCATCTCTCATCCCAGCCCTGCTGGTCTTCGACCCGCCTTAGGTTTGTAGTGAAACCCCAAAATTTGATCCCTTCCATCACACCTATGAAAAATCACACTTTACAAACCCCAAAATAAATATATAGACTTAATTAATTTAATTATTTATTTCAATTACATGAGATGCATGTAATAATTGAATTTATTTTGACAATATGCACATTGTATTTACTCGCTTAATATGTATAAGGGCCTACATGTTCGCGAGTGGTGTATTACATGTTTATTAACCATTAAAAATAACCCCACCTATATATGAGTATTTATGTATTATGAAGAGGTTGTTGTAATATGTGGACCACACTGAGATAAGGTTGTATACTAAACTAGATGGTGATACATTGGAATGGGGTACGAGCTGTGATATGCATCAAAGATGACTTAGGTATTTTACCCATAGGTTCATGGTTGATCCATTGAGAATAAATAGATTAACCAATATTAAATGCTAAAGAACAGTCACGTTATTTATTTAATTTATGTATTGTTTATTATTTTTATTAATATGAAAGATTACACAATCACATAAAATAATAAACAATTATTTCATAGATTAAAAATATTTAAGCAATGATGTTTTTTTATGTTTACTGAATTGTTCAATTGTGATTTAGATCACATACTATGTGAATATAATATATAAAATTATTTCATTCATACAAAAATAACAAAATTCCTAGAATAAATATTAAGTTGTAATGCCTTCCATCATTTGAATTTGAACAAAACTAGGTGTATGGGGTGCTTGTCATCCCTAGTTGAGGGTTCCTCCAACCACTAAAGAGTTATTATGAGAGAAATGGGTCAACTTAACTAAACATGGAAGAAAATAAGTATACATAGCTATATTTTTTCATCTTTAGAGGTAAAGCATTGAGTAAATCAAGTTTTTGATTTTTAGAAGTTGGGATTTCACTCAACAGTACAAGGAATTGTGAGTCAATATAGTTGGCTAGTAAAACACCTACCTTGAAGCTCTCGGAGTTGTGGAATAGACATAACTTAGACTATGAGGTGGGGTTTCAAAGATCATTTCTTCTAGAATAATTGAGTGACTATGTACTCCGAATAAAGTAACGAGGGATACCAGGGTTTGATAAAATACTATGATAAATTTAAAGATCTAATTAATTGGTAATGTATAATCTATAATCAAGAAAAGTATGATTTTTTAGAGTTTATTTTATAGAACAATGGAAAGTAATACTAAAAATACACTATGATTACCATTGGATAAAGAATGTGACCTCACCAATACCAATTTTCAAGAGTAGTATAGGCCCTTGTGTAAAGTGCGACAATATAGGAAATTGAATGTGTTGGAGTCCCCAATACCCGTTAAGATTCCCCAAGAAGTGAGGGTGTGAAAGATTCTTATAGGAGACTTATGTATGAAAAATTTGATGTTTATATCATAATTCTATCATCAATGTCCTATGAGTTTCATATACACCACGAGTATATGGATGATTATATCATGTTTTATCATCTTAAACAATCTTTAAGGAGAAAATGAAGTAAGAGGAGGTGATGATCACACTCAATACATGTAATATGAAAGATGGATCATGATCTTTCAATATATACCGTTATTATATATTTATCAACAACTTTTTCCACTTTCATTTAATATTATAAAATGAAAAGTATATAGAAAACATTTCATTATCTTTTGGGTAAGGTTTTCTAAGAAGTAAGAATATTAAATAAAGATTGATCTTTAGTTCTTATGGTGAAAAAGTTTAAAGGCAAGGAGAAAAGGTCAATAGAAAGTATGATTCTAAAGGAACTTTAAAAACATACTTCAAATAAAATAGTAAATTCATTATACATATGTTTATTTTCTTCCCATACTAGAGATAAGTATATGGAAGATTAAATGTAATGAACTGAATTGAAGAAGCAAGTATTTTCTTCTACGTCAGGTATGTTCATCATTGTAAGTGATGTTTCTATCATACTTCTTGGGTATTAAATATAGTATACCTATCACATATGTATAATTAATTATAGTAACCAAGTAAGAAAGAAAAGTTATAATAAGTAAGGTGATTTTTCTAAGCGGCTGAGAAAGGGCGATTTCTAAGTTAGTGGTGAGAAGTACACAACTCCTAATTTCTATGATTAATGATTTTAGTTGAAATTTTATTGATTATAACAAAAAAAATTATCTCACATTTTCATTAGACATAAGGATACATTTTTCCATTATAGAATGAATTTTTTATGGGTCCTAATAATTAACCAATAGTTCAATAATGCTTGAATAATTTGAAATAAATGATGAATATAAAAGGCAAGTCAAAATTATACCTTGTTGTGGAAAGATAATTCTTTATCCCATAAAAATAAGTAGTTTTAAATCATATAACCAATATGGTTTTAGACACTTTGGAGCTAAATACCTTAGGTATTATTGACACATTTACTTGTTTAGTATAGAAAATGAAACCTTTATAAATAAAAGTTGGCCACAAAGATTATAAAATTAGTTCATCAAGAGAGAATGAACTATTCCAAGGATAATATAATGGTAAATATACTTCATAATATTAATTTAAGAGTTTTAAGGTGTCATGAACCATCCCTTAGGGCCCGTGCCATGACTACCCCAAACTCGCCTTCCGAAGGCCAGAGGATGACGACTAGCACCGAAGGCGTCAACCTGCAAGTGGGATGCATTTTCCTATATACTTGTACGCACATACACAAAAACAAACACATCCCAACACACTAAAAAGGGGAAACAAGTACCACTAAAACAAAGATAAGTGTAAGTACAACTGAAACTAAGTGGTCCAGAATACAAACCCAACAAGGAACTGAAAACAACAAGTACAAAAGAAAATTATGATGACCATCTGCAGTAAACCCAACATGATCGCAAGATTAGTGAGGCTACTGAAATTCGAAGTAGTATTTCATGTCTTCCTAGTCCTATAAGGCCCCTCCTGGTCCTAGGCCACCAATTACATTGTCGAATCGTCCGCCAGTCCCGTCTCCCTGAGTACCCCTGTCGAAACATCGGTTGTCTGCACTAGACACAACACGTGTGGGAGAAACCCATTGTAAGAACCCAGTTCTTACTTTTGAGGTATGGGTTTCTTCTTTTCTCTTTTCCTTAAGTGTTTTTGAGAAAATAAGGAAAATGGGGGAAAATCCCAAATTTTGGAAGTACACACCGTGTACTTTTCCACACGCTGTGTACTTTTGGCCGTGTGGGATGAGTACACAGGGTGTGTAGCCATGTCGACGAAGAAGGGTGTAAAAACCGACTACATGCCGTGTAGTGGTCTTTTACACGCCGTGTAGTCAGTCGATAGATGAATAGTAAGGCAGTGGCCAGCTATGCAGCAGAACACACCGTGTACTCTGGAAGACATGCCGTGTAGTCATGTCGGCAAATGAACAGTGCCATGCTGGCAGGAAACCGCCAGAGGAACAGTTAAAAAATGGGAAGTACACGCTGTGTACTTGGAAATACATGCCGTTTACTTTGTTTTTTTCACTTAAAATGGGCAGTAGCCTCCCCTATTCACAGGGAAGGCTTAGAAATGGAGGAAGGAGTGGGAGAGGAGGCCAGAGCTTTGGAGATCCGCCAAGCGCACATCGGGAATCCGTTTTCTGCACCGTCGATCTCCCTAGAACCGCACGGGTAAGCCCTCTCATCTCCTTGCATAGTTCTTGCCAATTTTTCTTCTAATGGAATTTATTTGAGGTTTATTGATAATTCTTTTACCTCAGATCTACGATGTTTTTGGGCGTTTCTGAAATAGACATTTTCGTATATCGTTCGTTGGTGTTTAAGGTATGTTTCTTGGTGTTAAATTTCCAACTGTCGTGTGTTTTTGTGTATTTTTGTGCTACGAACCCATATTGGGGTGTCATGTGGCTGAGGCCATGGATATTTTAAATAAATAAAATTGAATAGGTAATTAATTGTGATAATAAAATGCTATTTGGGATCGTTTCTTGGATCCAGGACCACCCTGGGGGTGCGTTTCTCTGTTTAGCCATTTGGCCCGGATACCTGAGGGTATACCTTTAAAGTAATGATTGTAGAATTTCCTTGAGAGGAATTTCTTGTGTATTTCTTGTTACATATTGGGCATGGCATGGTTACCTGTTTAGCCCGAGGGCAGTGTTGTGATTAGCCTGTGGGAACTTCACTATTTAGCATGTGGGAAACTTCTTCTGTGCCTGTGGGAAGTTGATTCTGTGCCTATGGGTGACACTACTTACACCTGTGGGAAATATCCTTATGCATGTGGCTAGATTCTTGTGTTTGAATTCTCTTTACCTGAGGGTAGGGGTTTATGTGTCTGAGGACATTGGCAGTTTACTCAGAATATTCACTGTGGTGATATTTTTTTAAATTAAATGATTAAATAGATATTAAAATGGAAATATAACTGGTTAAGTTAGTTAATTTTCAGTACTTCTTACTTTATTGCATTTTACTACTGCACACTATTGTTGCATAATTTCACACAGTTGGGCACATGCCTTTGGTGGGTGCATACTAGGATTTTTTTTCTCACACCCTGTTTGGGTCATGCTTTTCGGCCCAAACATATTATGTTTCTACAGGAGTAGATAAGGGAAAGGGTCCTTACACAGGTACTTGATTGCTACTGAGGAGTAAGGGAGCATGGGACCGGGCTTAGGCTCGCGATGATACCGACTGTTTTGTTTTTCTATGTTGTACTCGGCATTGTATTGTACTTCTATGTAACATGTTCTGGATGTTTTCTTAGAACTTGAGACATGTTGCATCATATCTATATAACTGGTTGGTTATCTTTTACTGCAGTTGTTATATTAAATGTGTATGGTTTATTGCTTCCGCTGTTGTTTTATTCTTTTTATTTTATTCCGCTGTGCTACACTTTGACAAATGAGGGCATAGTTTCCCTACTATCAGACTTGGGCCCTCACTGCTAGTCGACACCCTATTTTCTTTAGGAAAATGCGCTTGAGGTCATGTGGCGAACCGGGTTCGGGGCACCCGTTGAGTGGCACCCGGATCCGGGACATTACAAAGTGGTATCAGAGGAGTTATTTTATTTGACTTACTATTTGGAGCCTTAGTCAGGGATAGGATGGGAACGGTAGTTGGTAATAAATAGTGCCCTGGAATAGCTAACCCGTGTATAGGGAAAAGCCAGTCTACCTCGTATTTTTTTTCAATTCTTCTGATTTTGCAAATTTTACAGTTGATTTGATTTCACCTTTGGGTGACACACTTGTGAATGTGTTGTTTATATTTTATCCATGTGTTCTATTTAGTTGCAACCCGATGAGATGAGGGTATGCCATCTCATGCATCATTTAGGCACATGCTAGAAAGCACATGCCATGCATAGTTCCATGCCATGTAGGTGCATTAGAAATCGCATGTTGTTGTGATAACTGTTGTGCTAGAAAATCATTCTATTGTGATAGCTACTTGATAAATACCTTCTATGTGATAGGGTATTGTTGTATGAGTCTGTTGAAAGAATGGATGCCAAACTTTGGTTTTTGGGGAGTATGGGTCCCCATTGACCGAAATTTTGTGGATCATTAACTGTTTATTTTGTTATAACACAGATGAGATGCCAAACTTTTATTCGCGGGGAGTATGGGCCCTCACAGAATGTAATTTGGCACTCAGGTGTTGTTTTTGATATTTTCGGGGTTCCGGAGAAGTTTCTGAGGCATACTATCCGGAAAACCCAGTATACACACCGTGTAGTTCTTTGAACACTCTGTGTACATTATTCTGTTCGGGAAGAAAGTAAAATTTTTTAAGTACATGCTGTGTACCCTAAGTACATGCCATGTAGTCTCTTCCCATGTCACAAACTGTGTGGGCAGTGACATGGGCTAGGGAATGCTTGGGGCGAACACGCCATGTAGCTTCTGTACACACCGTGTAGTGTTGACCCGGAGTCTGTCCGTGTAACTAACAAACACGGGTAAGTTGAATCTTTTCTAGTACACGCCGTTTCAATGATGAACACATCATGTAGTCTGACCTGGGGACCCGGACGTGTAACTAACAACACGGTTCGGTGTAATCCCTTCGTGTACACGCTGTGTGTATCTAGAATACGCCGTGTAGTGTGAGCCGTGTGTCCGACCATGTAACTAACAACACGGGTCTGCAGAGCTCGTCTAGTACACGTCGTATACCTGTGGGACACGCTGGGTAGTCTTGACCGGTGATAGACCTTGTAGACCTGACCGTGTGGCTGGGAAGACGGGGTGGTGTACATGCCGTGTGTGGGTGTAACATGTCGTGTAGTGTCAAGACGAGTAATCGGCCATGTCACAAACGACAAGGGCAGTTGGAAATTACACCATACATGCCGTGTAGATGATATACACGCCGTGTAGATGATATACACTCCGTGTAGTTTTGTTCAACGGGAGCTGTGTGGCTTAGCCGTGTAGAAGGACGCAGGCAGGGTAAAAGAAGTCAGGTACACGCTGTGTAGTCAGGATACATGCCGTGTAGTTTTTTTTGAAAATATTTAATGCCTTATTCCCCCTGTTCCCTTTTGGGGTTCTTCATTTACGGTTGTTGTTAATATTGTTCTAAGGTGTGCATTTGACCTTGTAGTGTCAGGCCGCCGAGATGACCACACGTTGTTTGCCAGGAGAGTGTCAATGATTATACTCTAGAGATGGTGGGCCATGGGCTACCAGTGGATCCTCCAGTAGAGCCAGATGTGGCGCCAACCGTTATACCAGACACAGGCGCGGATGCACAGTTCTGTGAAGGCTTTATGCGGTTTATGTAGACCTTTCAGGGAACACTGCAGGCTACCACATCTATGGCTGAGCTGAATCGTATATTTCAGCAGCAGCATCCACCTACGTTTTCAGGGGATGGCGGACCACAGGCTGCGGAATCTTGGCTGGGTCCTATGCAGACTATCTTCGAGCATATAGAGACGCCTCCAGGGCAGAGGGTCAAGCTCACGATGTATATGCCGCGCGATTCCGCCAAGAGGTGGTGGGATGTTACCACCCAGTTAGAGCATCACAGAGACATGGCGTGGGAAGATTTTCAGGCAGTCTTTTATGACTTCTTCTTTCCAGAGACACTGAGGGAAGATCGAGCTCGAGAGTTCATGAATCTGCAGTAGGGCGCTATGTCGGTGATGGATTATTCTGCTCGCTTTACCGAGCTTCATAATTTTGCACCCATTTTGGTGGGTGATGAGACGTTGAGGGCCAGGCGCTTTGAGGATGGTCTCCGATATGACATCCGAGCACTGGTGAATGTTTTCAGGTTACCTTCAATACATGCTATCGTGAACCAGACACTGATTACAGAGAGGAACCTACGGGAATCTAGTGGTGTGGGCTAGGGAAGTTTAGCACCAGTTTCTGGTACTACTACTAGTAAGAGGAAGATACATATGGAATTATCTCAGGGTGGAAGTACCAGCCAGAAGAATGCTTCAGGTGGCTAGTTCATGTGCTACCAGTGTGGTAGAGAGGGGCACAAGAGGCCACAGTGTCCACAAGACCCAATGGAGTGCCGAGCTTGCGACAGGATGGGTCATCTGCAACGCTTCTGTAGGGAGTTTCCACCAGTGGCTAGTGAGAGGGGTTCTATGTAGACTCTACGTGCGGGAGCAGGACCAGTGGATTCTTACTATTCAGGGAAATGGAATACGTCAGGGTGTGCAGGCAGAGATGGAGGTCGTGGCCATGGTAGCCAGACACTAGGATCTCAGAGGTAGCAGGACGGGACAACTAGGGTAGCCAGGCTATGTCGCAGGGCCGTGGCACTGGGCAGGCATATGCAGTGCAACAGACCCAATAAGAGCAGGTTCCCGGACCTTCTAAAGTCAGAGGTACTATTCTAGTAGCCTCTGTCTTATCTTCAGTACTTTTTGATATGGGTTATACACATAGTTTCATATTTTGTACCCGTAGTGGAGAGCCTTGGGCTCTGTGTTTCTACTTCTTCTGATATCATGATGCTAGACACTCCATTGGGGACTAGAATGGATGGTGTGCGTCAGTGCAAGGAGTTCCCCCTTGAGGTTGGTGGGTGTCACTTTCTTTGGGACCTCTATGTCTTAGAGATGATAGCTTATGATGTCATTCTCGGGATGGACTGGTTGGTTTCCTTCCGAGCCTTTTTAGATTGCTATCGTCGCAGGGTGAGTTTCACGTCACCAGAGGGCGGAGAGTTTCTATACAAGGGAGAATGGGATGTTCAGGCAAGTCAAGCTGGACCAGAGCATTGTGGGCGAGGTGGAGTCATAACCCAGATTGCGAGTTTATATCTGGATGATCATGGGACTTGTCAGACAGATTTCCCTCCAGTGGTTGATCGTTTCAGGGATGTCTTCCCGAATGACTTTTCGGGTCTACCTCTGGAGCAAGAGGTGTATTTCTCTATTGATATTGTGCTAGGGGCAGCACCAGTGTCCATTCCTCCTTACAGGATGGCCACACCTGAGTTACAGGAGCTCAAGAGGCAGTTAGAGGAGTTACAAGCAAAGGGTTTTATCAAACCCAGTACTTCTCCTTCGGGTTCTCCGGTCCTTTTTGAGAAGAAGGCGGACGATACCCTCAAACTCTGTGTGGATTATCGAAATTTGAACCATTTGACAGTTAAGAACCGATATCCCTTACTGAGGATTGATGATATTTTTTATCAACTTCATAGAGCATGAGTGTTCTCGAAGATTGAATTGTGGTCAGGATATCATCAGTTGTGCGTGAGACCATCAGATATACCTCTTACAACTTTTCAGAGTAGATATGGTCTATACGAGTACTTGGTTATGCCGTTCGGACTCACGAACGCACCAGTAGTTTTCATGGATCTGTTGAATCACGTGTTTTATCCTTATCTGGACTCTTTCGTGGTAGTATTCATGGACGACATCTTGGTTTACTCTCACACTCTACACGACCATGCCACCCATCTTCAGATCGTATTGAGTACACTGAGAGAGCATCGACTATATTCTAAGCTCTCAAAGTGCCACTTTTGGATGGACTAGATTAACTTCTTGGGTCATATCATCTCAGAGGCAGGAGTTGCAATAGACCCAGAGAAGGTGAGAGCAGTAGTTTCCTGGGAGCAGCCTAAGAACGTGTTTGAGATAAGGAGTTTCTTAGGTCTAGATGGTTACTACATACACTTCATATAGGACTTATCCCGCTTAGCAGTGCCGTTGACAGGTCTGACTAAGAAGGGTGTGAAGTTCATTTGGTCGAAAGCTTGTGAGACAGCCTTTCAGGACCTGAAAGGAAGGTTTACATCAACACCAGTCCTGATACTTCTAGATCAAGGGAAGAGCTATACAGTTTACTGTGATGCATCAGGTATTAGGCTGGGAGTAGTGTTGATGTAGGGCGATCGAGTTGTTGCGTACAG
This sequence comes from Viscum album, assembly GCA_963277665.1. Classification (NCBI taxonomy): domain Eukaryota; kingdom Viridiplantae; phylum Streptophyta; class Magnoliopsida; order Santalales; family Viscaceae; genus Viscum; species Viscum album. The sequence continues at coordinate 452,388,748 of OY728166.1, read as the reverse complement.
TTCTCAGCAGTTGAGGCCACATGAGAGGAATTACCCGACGCATGATCTCGAGTTGGCTGCAGTTGTGAATGAGTTGCACTGTTGGAGACATTATCTATTGGGGGAATGTTTTGTGGTTTTCACCGACCACAAAAGTCTCAAGTATATCTTTACTCAGTGTGACTTGAATATGAGGCAGCGAAGGTGGGTTGAATACCTACAGTCCTTCGATTTTGAGCTTGCCTATACACCTGGTAAAGGTAATGCAGTAGCTGATGCACTGAGAAAGAAGACTCAGATACAGACTATGCAGGAGGCCAGTGATGAGTGGTAGCTTATGGATTTGTTCTCTGAGATGAATTTGGAGGTGCACGACAGTCAGGGGAAAACTTATATTTCATCTTTAGCTGTGACTTCTACCCTCCTGGATAGAGTGAGGATGAGACAATTATCTGATTCAGAAGGCCTAGTTCTACGGGAGTTGGTGGAAAGTGAGGACCTTCCTCCTGGTTGGATGATAGGCGATGATGAGATTCTACATTTCCATGGATGAGTATGGGTTCCAGGGGATATACGTGAGGAGCTGATGCGGGAGTTTCATGCTTCAGCTTGGGCAGTTCATCCCGGGGTTACCTAGATGTATCGTGACTTGAGACGTCAGTACTGGTGGCCGGGTATGAAGAGATATGTAGCTGGTTTTGTTATGAGGTGTTCCACCTATCAGCAGGTGAAGGTGGAGTATCAGAGGCTAGCTAGACTGTTATAGCAGTTACCTATCCCGGAGTCAAAATGGAACGATGTCGTGATGGATTTCGTGACTGGTTTTCCAAGTTCACCTCGAGGCAATGATTCCGTGTGGGTTGTTTTGGACAGACTCATGAAGGTAGCTCACTTTTTTCCGATCAAGGAGACCTTCAGTTTTGATGAACTCAGGAATTTGTATACCTGAGAGATCCTACGTCTTCATGGGGTTCCACGTTCTATCGTTTCAGATAGGGGTGCACGCTTTACGTCTCGTTTCTGGAAGAGCTTTCAGAGGGCATTGGGTACATAGGTGCTTCTGAGCACAGCTTACCACCCTCAGACCGATGGCCAGTCAGAGCATACGATATAGGTGCTTGAGGACATGTTGTGTGCATGCGTCCTAGACTTTGGGGTCTCTTGGGAGAAGCACATACCCCTAGTAGAGTTTCCCTACAATAATAGTTTTTAGGAAACTATAGAGATGGCACCTTACGAGGATTTATATGGTAGGACATGCTGATCACCTTTGTGGTGAGGCAGCTTTACTGGGACCACGTCTCGTACAGGAGACTTCTGAGTAGGTCCAATTGATTTAGAAGCGGATGGCTACCGTGCAGTCTCACCAGAAGTCTTATACTGATTGCCACAGATGACCTTTGGAGTTCATGGTCGGGGATCAGGTTTTCTTGTGTGTTTCGCTGAGGTTAGGACACAGGCAGATCATGAGACAGGGTAAACTTTCACCGAGGTATGTGGGGCCATTTGAGATTCTGGAGAGAGTCGGGACGGTTGCTTATCAGTTACAGTTACCACAGAGGTACCGAGCCATACACGAAATCTTCCATGTATCTCAGTTGCACCACTATCTTTCAGAACCGTCTCACGTTTTTCAGCCCGAGGAGGTTGAGCTACAGGTGGATGCGTCCTTTGAGGAGCATCCAATTCATATTGTTGATAGGAGCATGAAGGTTCTCCAAGGCTAATCAGTTTCTCTCGTACGGGTACTATGGCAGTATGACCGAGTGCAGGACAAAACCTAGGAGCGGGAGACCGACGTACGTTCTCAGTGGCCAGAGTTGTTCTAAGCTTTATCTTCTCCACCCTTAGAAGGGAAATTCGGGGATGAATTGCTTTAAGGGGGGAAGTTTGTAAGAACCCGGTTCTTACTTTTGAGGTATAGGTTTCTTCTTTTCTCTTTTCCTTAAGTGTTTTTGAGAAAATAAGGAAAATGGGAAAAAATCCCAAATTTTGGAAGTACAATCCGTGTACTTTTCCACACGCTGTGTACTTTTGGTCGTGTGGGATGAGTACACATGGTGTGTAGCCATGTTGGCGACGAAGGGTGTAAAAACCAACTACACACCGTGTAGTGGTCTTTTACACGCCATGTAGTCAGTCGACATGCGAATAGTAAGGTGGTGGACAACCATGTGGAAGAACATGCCATGTACTCTGGAAGACACGCCGTGTAGTCATGTCGGAAAATGAACAGTGCCACGCTGGCGGGAAACCGCCAGAGGAACAGTTAAAAAATGGGAAGTACACGCCGTGTACTTGGAAATACACGCCGTGTACTTTGTTTTTTTTGATTAAAATGGGCATTAGCCTCCCCTGTTCACAGGGAAGGCTTAGAACCGGAGGAAGGAGTGGGAGAGGAGGCTGGAGCTTTGGAGATCCGTCGAGCGCACGTCGGAAATCCATTTTCTGCACCGTCGATCTCCCTGGAACCGCACGGGTAAGTCCTCTCGTCTCCTTGCGTAGTTATTGCCAATTCTTCCTCTAATGGAATATATTTGAGGTTTAATGAGAATTATTTTACCTCTTATCTACGACGTTTTTGGGAATTTCTGAAATTGACGTTCGCGTATATCGTTCGTTGGTGTTTAAGGTAGGTGGCTTGGTGTTAAATTTCCAACTGTCGTGTGTTTTTGTGTATTTTTGTGCTACGAACCCATATTGGGGTGTCGTGTGGCTGAGGCCATGGCTATTTTAAATACCTAGAATTGAATAGGTAATTAATTGTGATAATAAAATATTGTTTGGGATCGTTTCTTAGATCCAGGACCACCCTGGGGGTGCGTTCCTCTGTTTAGTTGTTTGGCCAGGATACTCGAGGGTATGCCTTTAAAGTAATGATTGTAGAATTGACTTGAGAGGAATTACTTGTGTATTGCTTGTTACATGTTGGTCATGGCCCGATTACCTTTTTAGCCTAAGGGCAGTGTTGTGATTAGCCTGTGGGCACTGCACTATTTAGCCTGGGGCAACTTCTTCCGTGCCTGTGGGCAGTTGATTCTGTGCCTGTGGGCAACACTACTTATGCCTGTGGGAAATATCTGTATTTCTATGGGTAGATTCTTGTGTTTGGATTCTCTTTACCTGAGGGTAGGGGTTTACGTGTCTGAAGACATTGGCTGTTTACTTAGAATATTCACTGTGGTGATATTTTTTTAAATTAAATGATTAAATGGATATTACAATGGAAATATAACTGGTTAAGTTAGTTACTTTTCAGTACTTCTTACTTTATTTCATTTTTCTAATGCACACTCTTGTTGCATTCTTTCACATAGTTGGTCACGGGCCTTTGGTGGGTGCCTACTGAGATTTTTTTCTCACACCCTGTTTGGGTCATGCTTTTCGGCCCAAACAGATTACGTTTCTACAGGAGTAGATAAGGGCAAGAGTCCTTACATAGGAACTTGATTGCTGCTGAGGAGTAGGGGAGCATGGGACCAGGCTTAGGCTCACGATGCTACCGGCTGTTTTTTTTTCTCTGTTGTACTCGGCATTGTATTGTACTGCAATGTAACATGTTCTGGATATTTTCTTAGAACTTGAGACATGTTGCATCATATCTATATAACTGGTTGGTTATCTTTTACTGCAGTTGTTATATTAAATGTGTATGGTTTATTGCTTCCTCTGTTGTTATATGCTTTTTATTTTATTCCGCTATGCTCTACTTTGACAAATGAGGGCATAGTTTCCCCACTATCAGACCTGGGCCCTCGCTGCTAGTCGGCAACCTCTGGCATTTGGGAAAATGCGCTTGAGGTCATGTGGCGAACCGGGTTCGGGGAACCCGTTGAGTGGAACCCAGATCCGGGACGTTACACCCATGAAGGGGTGAGTAACACAGTACTCAGTAGAGACCCTAAAACAAAAAGGAAGGACCCCACAAAAATTCCTCAAAGTAAATCCCGAAACACAAGACATCTCACACCAGGTACATTCTAGGGTAGTAACACTAGCATCGTCAGTCACAAACATCAAACTCCTCGACCGCTAGAGAACTCCTCCTCTATCGAGTACAATGGGACTTCCAGGAAACACAGAGCCTGTTCCCACTATCATTTTACTGTTGTGATACTCATCCCAGATTAGTACAATGGGTATGCTGGGTCACACAGAGCCGCTCCCCACTGTGGGCATGTCGGGTCACACAGAGCTGCTTCCCACCTTGGCCGAACTGAGGTACTCCTCCTGTCGAGTACCATGGGTCTATCTGGTCACACAGAGTTGCTCCCCACCATGGGCCTATCGGGTCACATAGAGCCGCTTCCCACTAGGCCGTCGTCGAGTAGTCTTCAAGTCTGAGCCAACCGTAGGGTTTCATATGTATCTCTCTTGGGAGAACCGCTCCTCAAGACATTTTTCACACCTCAACATCCATGAAAGTCACCACAAAGCATTCCAAAAGATCCTATTCTTCGAGAGAGTCACAACTCCACAAACCATACATCAATCGGACATGCGTTTTGCAAGATACAGGGGTTTTAGTAACCAGGGGACCAGTTGCGATGAGGCCTGGTCCGACCTAGTCGGACCAAACCGACCAACCCAGCCTGGGGGTTCTACATACCCCGATTCATTTAGACGAACTCAACCAGACCTGGTATGGGTTAAGGTTAGTCTGGTTAGCTCTGTGTAACACCCCAAGCTTCCATGATACATTTCCCTTTGAATAATGCAATAGATTGCATTGTACGCAACTTCGAGATTCTAACACACCGCGACCAATCAAAGTAGCCGTTATGAATAGTAATACCCACTTTTTAAAATTTTATGAATTTTATATTTTAAAATGGACTTCATTTTAGGATTTAGAGTATCAAAATTAGCTTAGGGTGAATTTTTGGTATTTTTCTGAAAACATTCAGTTTTTTATGAATAGTGAAAATTACTAAGTTTTTATTTAAAACAACTTTTTTAGTCAAAATAATTAATAGTGATGAATTATGAATTTGAATGGTTTTTAAGTATAATTAGATTATATTTTTATCTTTTAATACAATTTAGGTCATTATAAGTAATTTAATATTTAAATTTGACATAAACAATTGTCAATCTTTTGATAGTTATTATTTCATAAAAACACATTTTTTGTTTTGACAACGGGAATTAATTTTAAATTAATTTCTGCCACTTATGTGTTTTGATTTTATAAAAATGTATTCCATATTTGGAATCAGGAGGTCCAAATTTTGTATATAGGTAACGTTTATTTTTAGACATTTTGAATAATTACTTCGGTAAATATTTTTTTACCATGGTTAAAGGGTAAACCCGGTAAATAAGGGTAAAACAATAATATTATAATAATATTAAATTACTCTAAAACATGTACTAACCCTATTGGTTGATACATGTCCGACTATAGGTATCTTTGGGTCTATTTTTGGACCCCATGGAGCCACTTGTAAGTGATAATGACACTTTATATTAATTAAGTTGAAGTAAATACAAAAATGACATAAGCATATATCTTTTAGCAAAAATTTTTTTACATAGGGTTATATATGTTATATTTTTGACTATAAAATTAATTATAAATATAAAGAGATTTCATACATAATTGGATTTTATTTATAATTTTTAGACATTGAATAATTAAATTTATTTATGACACAATAATGATGCAGTATTTTCCTTATTAACGAAAGAATCAAATAATTGGTATTATAAATGTTAAAATAAGTATAATTTGAAAGTTTTTATGACATAAAAAATTTTATTGGTTAATATGACATGTTATTATTACTTAAATGAATTTTATTCGAATTAATAAAGTTGTTAAGACTTTAAAAAAATCAATTATTAAATAGTGTCAAAATTGACATAAAGGAGTTTTTAAAACAAATATTATATTATTAATTGATATTCTATTCCTAAAAAATATAATGTTCGGCCAAAGGACTTATATAATGATAGGTTTATCATTAATGGAACACTTGGGGGTCACATGGAAGTATATAGTATGTTTATTAACTATAAAATATAAAAATACAAAGAGACATGGTAAATGTCAAACTATTTAACTAAGAGTTAAATAAAAACGATAAAGTTAATATAGTGACCCAAACCTGTCTAAAACCTATTGGTTGAGTGTTTTTCTACCTATCCCCACCTTAAACTTTAAATAATACACTTTGGAGCCATTAAAAACCGAATATTAATTTATTATAAAATAATATTTCTAGATTTTTCTAAGGTACCCCTCACCCCTCTTATAAAAGGTAACTCCCCCTTCTCTCTAATTCACACATTCAAAGCCTTTTGGATCAGCCAACACTTGCCCAAATATTCTCTCAACTTCTGTCACTTCAACCTATAGGCCTTATTTTGATCAAAAAGCCAACCTAAGGAGCCCTTTTGATCAAATCAAAAGGAAGAACCCAAAGAAGAGGTAATGTTTTCACCACCCTCTTTCAAGTTCCTTTCTTCTTCCACTTATTATTTATTTGTTATTTCCATTATAAAATAATAACTCCAGTATCTTCTATATACTATGATGTTATTATAAATATGGTACAATCATATTCACTATTCTATCCATCCTTTTAATGACATGTCACTATACGTGCATACGTACGACTTACTGTCTCCACGTCGTGGTGTATTTGTTATTAAAAACATTATTATTTGGATGGGTATGATAATGATGTGTAATTTAAGTAAATAATAAATATAAAATTATAATTATTCTGTATATATGATATAACATCCAATTATATACGATTTTAATATCAAAATAATGATATTGTTGCTCGTACGTACGTACGGACTACCGTCTCCACGAACGCGATGAGATTCATTCCCCATCGTATCCATTCAAGAATAATTCTCATTTGATGATTAAAAGTAATATTTAAGTACTTGATATAATTATAGATATGAATAAGATACAACCTATCCATAACAAACACGGCTTATGTAACAAATCATATTAAGGAAAACGAATCTGTTAACACCCAAAACAACGATAATACTAAGATATTATTGACAAAGAAATGTTAAAATATCATATATGATATCATATTAATGTATATGATTATTGTATAACTTAATAACAATTATTTACCCATTATACAGAATGTAAAATAACCCTTAACCAAGGAAAAGTACAAGGTAAGAGTTTATTTCACAATCTCTTCATTACCCGAGGTTGTTTATACATAATTATCTATTGGGACCTCTTTATCATCCAAATCCATGTTTCTTAAAAATGTATTTCAAATAATTATTAATATTTTACATACTATGTGTTGAATTCATTTATACCCTTGTTTGAATTTTTATAATATGTTTATAAAGGAATCTTTCCGTCGTTTTCCAAACAAGGTCATTTTTAACCTTTTTTCCAGAATTAAGGTAAGAATGTATTTTTTTAACTTATACGGCGGGTGCGGCTATTTTCCACCATTATAAAATTGTCGAAGCTTCCCTTACAATATTATAAGAATATTTTCAAAGTAAATGTTTTAATTATGTGGCATTTAAATGATTTAAAAAAAAGAGATATTTCTCTCAAATAGTTTTGATTTCATCTATGTCAACATCCTTTGATGGATTTTAAGATTATTTGAATTTAATTTATTATGATACAAAACTTCTATATAGTATTGAAGTTTTTTGTGATATTTTTGACTGTGGATGTGTTATTTTTATACCATTCATGGTTTATGGAGAAAGTATTGACATTTCGTATGCTAGTTTTAATATGAATGTTTTTGTTATGTTTAAACCTGTTCATATGAGGAATGCATTGGACTTAATAAGTGACGGGTGGAGCTCGATATAGCTCCTCGATGCATCGGTAGGTCTCATGAGACAAACCAATGTCTTGGAACAAGGCCTTGAAAAAATCTTATTTGTAGTCTTGCCACAAGGCCTTAACTATGTGGTTATGATAGTCTGACATTATGCATTCCATCATTATGAAAGTGGTTATTGATATTGCATGTGATTATTAGATTAGTAGAATATCCATGTGAATAAGTAAATAAAATTATTTCATTTTATTTCTGTCATATTATGCTGAAGTTCAAGTTTAAAAGGCTTTTGTTTTAGTTATACATTGCCTTAAATGTTTATGCTTATTTATGAAAGTTTCCGCTATATTGTTATCCTTACTGGGCATCTGAGCTCACCCCTTTCTATGTTTTATTTTTCCCAGGATGTGAAGAAGTATTTTATGAATGACCTGTAGGGATAGTATGAGGGGATATGAGTGTGGTCTATGGAGACAAGATGTTGTTGTAGTTTTTCACTTTATGATGTAATGTAAACTTTATGAATGTATCTAGGGATTCCAAGGCTACTAAACTAATTGGTCTTTCGAGACTTGATCTTTTGTGATCATGCCAATGTTATGTAATAATGCACCGACTTTGGGTAACTGGGGTCGGGGTGTTACAGTTGGTATCAGAAGAAGTTTAGTATAAACCTTGGAAGATAGATTTAGATAAACTCTAATTATAGAACATATCCCTAAGATAGACTTTGAGGATTAGTATAGAAGAACTTCCTAGAATTTTGGTATTGTAGATATTTTGTGAGTTTTCCAAGCAATACATCCCTGTCTGGATACAAGAAGGTATAGGCGGATCTGGCACAGATGTACCTAGGGGTAAAACCTAAAAACACCACTTTGAGCTATACTTGAATGGGAAGTGGTGCATGACCACGTGCCTTGCTGCACTCTTGGTTACGACACTCCCGGGGGATATGCTTAGGATAATTCTCATTTTATTTACAACCATTATGAAGGGTTTATGGATCACCCATATCCACAGTGTGGAGGATCAATGTTAGATCGCTTCATGAGGCAACAACCACCAACATTAAATGGGAGTACAAATCCATTATTAGCTGAGCAGTGGATAAATTACTTAGAGAAAATATTCCATGCCTTGGGAAGTAGTGAAAGGGAAAAAGTTATCATGACAGTTTACTGCCTCACTGGAAATGCTAACCAATGGTGTTCATTGATTCAAAACACAAAAAAGGATGATGAAGTTTCAAATATGGAATGGAGGGAGTTAAAAGAGACTTTCTTAGAAAAATCCTTTCCTCGTGACCATCGAGCAGATATGGAAAGACAATTTCTGAGTCTGAGACAAAAGGAGGATGAGAATGTCGCAAAGTATGAGGTTAACTTTACAAGGTTAGTGAGGCATGCAGCGGATTATATACATAACCCAAGGAGTAAGATTGATCATTTCTTTGATGGGTTAAAACCATTTATCCATCGAGCATTAGACTCACAACCCTTCTCATCGTATAAAGATATTGTCTTATGTGCTATCAAGACAGAAAAAGAATTCTCTAAATCTTATGAATTTAAAGAAAAGAAAGAGAAGAAGATATCTACTGATCACTATGGGAATGGAAATAAGGGGATGAAGGGGAAAGTTGAATATCCATCCTACAATAAATATGGTAAGAAACACCCTGGTACTTGCTTGAAGGGAATGAGAGTCTGTTACAAGTGTGGTGAAAAAGGCCACCAAGCTCGTGATTGCAAGGGGAAGAAATAAGATACTGATGTTCAATGCTACAATTGCAGGGAGATGAGACATTATGAAAATGAATGTCCTAAGAGTCAGGAGAACTTATCTCAGAAAAGGACAAGGGATCAAGAACAAGCTTATGCTATCACTACTGCTGAGGTAGAAGCTCTGAAAGACAAAGTGGCAGGTAATTTAATGGTTTCCACATGTTTAGCAAATGCTCTATTTGATTATGGATCATCACATTGTTTCATATATTCCCAGTTTTCTAAGAAAATTAAATATTTTCAATTTGATTTAACAAGGGAGTTGTCAGTCAAAACTCCTAAGGGAAGTATCACTGCAACAAAGTTTTGTGAATCAGTCCCCATTAGAGCACATAAATGTTCTTTATCTGTTGATCTCATCATCATACCCATGATTGAATTTGATATAATCCTCGGTATGGATTGACTTTTAGACCATGATGCAAAGATTTATTTTAAGAAGAAGGAGGTTATGATTTTTGATGATGATGATAAAGAACACCTTATCTTTAGAGCAAAATCGTCACCACCTGATTCTTATCTAGATCCACCCCCAGTAGCTCAACTAAATTCAATTATCAGGGAGGAAGAGAATGAAATAACTATGGGTGAGGAAAGGAATGTTCAAATAGAAGATGTACCTATTGTGAAAGAATATGTAGATGTGTTTCTAGAAGATTTACCTGGACATCCTCCAGAACAGGAAATTGAGTTTTTCATTGATTTAATTCCTGGTTCAAGGCCTATATCAAAGACCCCTTATAGAATGGCCAATGTGGAATTAGTTGAACTAAAGAAACAACTAGAGGAATTGAGTAATAAGGGATTTATTCTCCCTAGTGTTTCTCCATGGGGAGACCCTATCCTTTTTGTTAATAAGAAATATGGATCTATGAGTTTATGTATCGACTACAGGGAAATCAATGCTATAACAATAAAGAACAAGTATCCCATACCTTGCATTGATGATTTATTTGACCAACTACATGGAGCTCAATATTTTTCAAAGATTGAACTTCGATTTGGATACCATCAGTTGTGTGTGAAGAAGGAAGACATTATGAAGACAAAATTTCGAACTAGGTACAGGCATTACGAGTTTACAGTAATGCCTTTTGGATTGACTAATGCACCCTCTATATTCATGGATCTAGTGAACATATTTTTCAAGGAATATCTCGATGATTTTGTAGTGGTATTTTTTGATGATATCTTGGTATACTCCAAAAGCTACGAAGATCATGAAAATCACTTGTGCCTTATCTTGAAGTCTTTTAGAAGACATGTTGAGATCTTGCTAACTTGACTTTCAGGGTATGTGGGATCAATATTTACCTCTGGTGGAATTTTCCTATAACAATAGCTTCCATTCAAGTATTCAGATGGCACCATATGAAGCATTATATGGAAATAGATGTCGCACACCAAACTATTGGGATTAAGTTGGTGAATAAAAACTCGTAGGCCTAGAACTGGTGGAGGAAACGATGGAAAAGGTGAAGGTAATCCAAAACCACATCAAAGAAACTCAAAGTAGGCAGAAGATCTATGCCGATAACCAAAGGAAGGATTTGGAATTTCAGGTAGGAGATCATGTTTTCTTTAAGGTATCTCCATGGAAGAGAGTTATATGTTTCGGTAAGAAAGGTAAATTGAGTCCCAGGTACATCGGACCTTTCGAAATTCTAGAACGAATTGGGGTTGTAGCTTACCGTTTGGCAATGCCACCAAATCTCTCCAAAGTTCACGATGTGTTCCATATATCACTGTTGAGAAAATACATGCCTGACCCAATGCATATACTCACCTATGAGGAATTAGAATTGGAACCTGATCTATCTTATTGAGAATATCCTGTCAAGGTTCTTGATACAAGAGAACAAGTGTAGAGAGACCAGACGACTCGTCTGGTAAAAGTTATATGGAGAAACCATAAGATGGAAGAGGCAACATGGGAACCCGATGAACTTATGATGAAGAATCACCCGAGTATTTTTATGTAGTAATATTCTAGAAATTTCTAGGAAAACATTATTTGAAGTAAGGGAGAATGTAACACCCCAATCTTCCATGATATGTTTCCCTTTGAATAATGCAATAGTTTGCATTGTACGCAACTTCGAGATTCTAACACACCATGACCAATCAAAGTAGCCGTTATGAATAGTAATACCAACTTTTTAAAATTTTATGAATTTTATCTTTCAAAATGGACTTCATTTTTGGAATCAGAGTATTGAAATTAGCTTAGGGTAAATTTTTGGTATTTTTCTGAAAACATCCAGTTTTTTGATGAATAGTGAAAATTAGTAAATTTTAATTAAAAACAACTTTTTTAATCAAAATAATTAATAGTGATAAATTATGAATTTGAATGGTTTTTAAGTATAATTATATTATATTTTTATCATTTAATACAATATAGGTCATTATAAGTAATTTCACATTTAAATTTGACATAAACAAGTGTCAATCTTTTGATAGTCTTTATTTCATAAAAACACACTTTGTTTTGACAACGGGAATTAATTTTAAATTAATTTCTGCAACTTCTTTGTTTTTAATTTAGAAAAATGGGTTCCATATTTGGAATCATGAGGTCCAAATTGTGTAAATAGGTAACTTTTATTTTTATACATTTTGAATAATTACTTCGGTAAATTTTTTTTACCATGGTTAAAGGGTAAATCCGGTAAATAAGGGTAAAACAATAATATTATAATAATAATAAATTACCCTAAAATGTGTCCTAACCCTATTGGTCGATACATTTCTGACCATGGGCATCTTTGGGTTGATTTTGGGACCCCATAGAGCCACTTGTAAGTGATAATGACACTTTATATTAATTAAGTTAAAGTAAATACAAAAAATGACACCAGAATATATCTTTTAGAATTTTTTTTACATAGGGTTATATATGTTATATTCTCGACTATAAATATTCATTATAAATATAAAAATATCTAATACATAATGGATTTTTATTTATAATTTTTAGACATTTAATAATTAAATTTATTTATGAGACAATAATAATGCAGTATTTTCCTTATTAATGAAAGAATCAAATAATTGGTATTATAAATGTCAAAATAAATTAAATTTGAAGGTTTTGATGACATTTAAAACTTTTATTGGTTAATATTACATGTTAGGATTATTTAAATGAATTTGTTTGAATTAATTAAGTTGTTAAGACTTTAACAAAAATAAATTATTAAATAGTGTCAAAATTGACATAAAGGAGTTTTTAAAAAAATATTATATTATTAATTGATATTCTATTCCTAAAAATATAAGGTTCTGCCAAAAGACTTATATAATGATAGGTGTATCATTAATTGACCACTTGGGGGTCTCTTGGAAGTATATAGTAAGTTTATTAACTATATAATATAAAAATATAAAGAGACATGGTAAATGTCAAACTATTTAACTAAGAGTTAAATCAAAAAGATAAAGTTAATATAGTGACCCAAACCTGTATAAAACCTATTGTTTGAGTGGTTTTAGACCTATCCACACCTTAACCTTTAAATAATACACTTTTGAGCCATTATAAATCGAATATTAATTTATTATAAAATAATATTTCTAGCTTTTCCTAAGGTGCCCCTCACCCCTCTTATAAAAGGGTACTCCTCCTTCTCTCTAATTCACACCTTCAAAGCCTTTTGACTCGGCCAAAACCTACCCAAATATTCTCTCAAAATATTTAACTTCAACCTAGAGGCCTTATTTTGATCATAAAGCCAACCTAATTATCCCTTTTGATCAAATCAAAAGGAATAACCCAAAGAATAGGTAATGTTTTCACCATCCTATTTCAAGTTCCTTTCTTCTTAAACTTATTCTTTGTTTGTTATTTACATTCTAAAATAATAAATCTAGTATATTCTATATACTGCATTGTTATTATAAATATGGTACAACCATATTCATTATTCTATCCATCCTTTTAATGACATGTCACTATACGCGCGTACTTACGGCTTACCGTCTCCACGTCGTGATGTAATTGTTATTCAAAACATTATTATTTGGATGGGTATAATAATGATGTGTATTTTAAGTAAATAATAAATATAAAATTATAATTATTCTGTATATATGATATACCATCCAATTATATACTATTTTAATATCAAAAGAATGATATTGTCGCTCGTGCGTACGTACGGACTACCGTCTCCATGAACACGATGAGATTCATTCCCTATCGTATCCATTCAAGAATAATTCTCATTTGATGATTAAAAGTAAATTTTAAGGACTTGATATCATTATTGATATGAATAAGATACATCCTATCCATAACAAACACAGCTTATGTAACAAAGCATATAAAGGAAAACGAATCATTTAACACCCGAAACAACGATAATACTAAGATATTATTAACAAAGCAATGTTAAAAGATCATATATGATATCATATTAATATATATGATTCTTTTATAATTTAATAACAATTATTTCACCATTATATAGAAGTTAAACCAACCTTCAACCAAGGAAAAGTACAAGGTAAGGGTTTATTTCACAATCTCTTCATTATCCGAGGTTGTTTATACGTAATTATCTACTGGGACCTCTTTATAATCCACATCCAAGTTTCTTAAAAATGTATTTAAAATCATTCTTACTATTTTACAAACTATGGGTTAAAGTCATTTATATCCTTGTTTGACTTTTTATAAGATGTTTATAAAGGAATCTTTCTGTCGTTAGGTCTTATGAGACAACTAGTGTCCTCGAACAAGGCCTTGACAAAATCTTATTTGTAGTCTTGGCACAAGGCCTTGACTATGTGGTTATGATAGTCTGGCATTATGCATTCCATCATTATGAAAGTGGTTATTGATATTGAATGTGATTATTAGATTAGTATAATATCCATGTGAATAAGTAAATGACATTATTTCATTTTATTTCTTCTATATTATGATGAAGTTCAAGTTTAAAAGGATTTTGTTTTAGTTATACATTGTCTTAAATGTTTATGCTTATTTATGAAAGTTTTCGCTATATTGTTATCCTTACTGGGCATCTGAGATCACACCTTTCTATGTTTTATTTTTCCCAGGATGTGAAGAAGTATTTCTTGAATGACCTACAGGGATAGTATGAGGGGATATGAGTGTGTTCTATGGAGACAAGATGTTGTTGTAGTTTTTCACTTTATGATGTAATGTAAACTTTATGAATGTATCTAGTGATTCCAAGGCTATTAAACTAATCGGTATTTTGAGACTTAATCTTTTGTGATCATGTCAATGTTATGTAATAATGAACCGACTATGGGTAACTGGGGTCAGGGTGTTACAGTCTGGCCAGTGGGCTAGGCCCAATAGGCCTCGCTGGACCCCGCTTGGTTGGCTGAGGGTCTAGCCCACCAGGTTGCCCGGCGACCCGATCTTGTCTGGCCCTGCCCGAAGGGGGTGCAGGTTCACCTCATTGGTATGGGTCTAGCCCATTGGTCTCGGGTCTAGACCAACGGCACGGTCCGACCTGTTGGTCTTGGGTCTGGCCCGGTGGACAGTGGGATTGGCCCGATCTGTAGTGTAGGTCCGGCCCGCTAGGCGGTTTGCGCCCCGCCTGGTCCGCCTCGCTAGACACAATACAGAGTCATATCCATCCTCCTCAATCGCCCTGCAGGTCGCCTCTTTCGCCATGGTCAAGAGACTGTGTCCCTTCACACGGGACACGGCTCGATACCGCGTCCATGGGCCTCCGACACGGGGGACCAACCACATCAGCCGCCTCCAGCCGCCAGATCGGCCGACGGCTTCTCCTGCTGCATCGTGGACCAGTCCGGTCGCGGCCTTTCCTCTAGAGCATCGTTGTGTTGCACCACCACCCACCCGCGGTCGTCACCACAGGACACCGCCGCTAGTCACCGGTGTTGCCGCCAATGTCAGCGTGCTAGCAGATTCATTCGTAGACCACCGGGTCCGCATGGGTGGTCCGTTCTTTGGGCCACTTGCGCCTATGTTCTTTGGGGAATGTCTTCTCCACCGCGAAGGTCTCAAATATTTCTTGCTGTCGATTCAAGAGGTTGGCCGAGAAGAAGACCCACGGTGGAGGGGCTCGGGCCTTGTTCATGTTAGCCTATGCCCTCCGCATTAGATGTTTACAAAATAATGGAGGTCTGAGGATCTTAATTCGAACAACAAGGATAATTCAATCCTGGATAAATAAACCCCAAAAAATTCACCCTCCCGCAAGAACAAACGGTCTGTGGATTAACTTGTTCCTACGTTAATCCATGTTCTTTGTTTTGAAATAAGAATGGGAAAACCTTAAAATCAAACAACCCCCACTTCTTACGACATCTGATGCCACGACGTTCGTCCACGAGGGATTTAAGATGTCGACATTGATTCCCAGCTCTGATCTTTGAAAGGTGTCAAGGATGATCAAGTTCCGCCGATGTTCATCGTTCTTCACTGGGATGGAAGTCCATCAGAGGTTCACTAGAGAATCATCTAAATTTTTAATCAATATTTCCTCAGCACGTCGAACTATAAATAGGATCATGTCGTAGCGTTCCCATTATGATGTGACGTCGCGTCGTTACACTGTTTTATTTAAGAAACAATGTCACAGATATGCATCATTAAAGAATTGTCATGTTGTGAGTTTAATGAGTCATTAATGAGTCTCATTGATGCGTGTCGTCGCTGCCCTGTCCCCACCACACAACGTTCCCATCTACCACTCAAAAGTGAGAAAGAAAATATAACAATTATTTTAAATACTTTTATTATTTTTCTCGAAAAGTCTGAAAAAATAACGTTTTTCACTCGGCCCTTGTCGGCCAAAGTTAAGTCATTTCTAGGAAAATACCAGCATTCTAAATTCAATGGTGCCCTCAGATTTTCAATCTGAGTGACGGTTCAAAATATAGAAAATTCCGCTCGCATGTTTACTGAATGTACCTTAAAAAAAGTTTAAAATTCCATTCCGGGTTCTCAGGACCTCAGAATCACTTGTCGTCGAATTTCACGGTCTCAAAATAATTCCATATAAAAAAAATTACACAGAAATTCCTAGACGTTACATTCTTTCCATCTTAGGGATTTATGCCCCCAAAAGTCAAAACAAAAACAAAACAAAAAGATGGGGGTACTAATCACGAATATGAGCGTCCCGCCCCCATGTACTCTCCTAGAGATTCTCGTGCTGCCATCAAACATGAACTAGAGGAATCAACCATACACTTAGGACACGCTCATGTCGATCCTATCTCTATGTTGGGAACTCTACAAACATTTCCCCATTGTTAATGTCCAGCTCTCCCCAGTCGATGACATGCGATGGATAATGCACGTACCTCCTCAGCTGTGACACATGGAAAACATCATGCACCTGGTGCATATGGGTGGGAAGATCTTGACAGTAAGCCACCTTGCCAACTCTACTTAGGATCTGAAAAGGTCCGATGAACCTCGAAGATAGATTTCTGCCTTGGCCAAATCTATGCAATCCTCTTCGGGGTGAGACCCGAAGGAACACATGATCTCCCTCATCGAACTCCAAGGTTCTTTGTCTCCTATCGGCATAAGACTCCTGCCTGCTCTATGTAGTCCTCATATGCTTATAGATGATTTGAACCCTCTTGGTGGTAGACCATAACTACTCTGGACCCATGGGTGCCGACTACCCTAGGTCTATCCAGCATATGGGTGATATGCAAGACCGCCCGTACAAGGCCTCAAACGATGCCATGCCAATGGTGAAGTGGTAGATTTTTTTTATGAAAACTCCACCAGTGGATGGTGGTCCTCCCAAATATGACCAAAGTCAAAGACACAAGCATAGAGCATGTCCTCCAAGGTCTGTATGGTCCGATCTTTCTGACCATCCGATTGTGGATGAAAAGCTGTGCTCAAACACAACTCTGTCCTGAACGCCTCTTGTAATCCCTTCCATAACCAGTATGTAAAGAGGGTGTTGTGATCTGAGATGATCGTCGAAGGCACCCCGTGAAGCCTCACTATCTCTTGGACGTAGAGGAATCCGAAACCCTCTACCATTCCCTACTCCAAGATGGGTAGGAAGTGAGCCGACTTGGTGAGTCGGTCAACGGTCACAAAAATTGAGTCATGACCTCTAGACGTATGTGCTAACCCCATCACAAATTCCATCGAGATACTATTCCATTTCCACTCTGGTACCTCGAGTGGCTGAGTCAAGCCTGTCGGAACATGGTGCTCGACCTTCACTTACTGACAAATGAGGCATCGTGAAATGAACTCGGCCACTGCTTTCTTCATCCCTGGCCACCAGTACTGACGCCAGAGGTCCTGGTAAATCTTTTCCACTCCATGATGTACTGTTAGAGGAGAAATATGAAAATCCCTCAGCACCTCCTCATGCAATTCCACTAGTACTAAGGTGTTCCCTATGCCAAGGATGATGCTCTCCCCACCTATTGAAAATCCATCAGGAGCCCATCCCAAGGATAATTGAGCATGTCAGGCCTCGTAGTCAATATCCACCTGTTATGCCTCCCTTGCCCACTGTAAGAGTGGGGGAGTAACAGTCATCGACTGGAGGTAAGAAACTTCACCATCGTCCACAAAGGATATCTACATCGCGGCTAATTGCTCTATCGTCTCACTCAGAAGCTACAACCCGGTCCTCCTACTTAGCACATCTTCCACCACGTTCCCCTTTTTAGGGGTATAGACTATATAAAAATCATAGTCCTATAGGAACTCTATCCATAACCACTATCTCAGGTTCTGGTCCTTCTAGGAGAAGATATATTTGAGATTATTTTGGTCAGAGTAAATGGTGAACCGCTCACCCATCAAGTAGTGTCGCCACATCTTCAAGGCAAAGACCACTGCTGATAACTCCAGGTCATGGGTCACATAGTTCTGCTCATGATGCCTCAACTATCATGAGCTGTAGGTGATCACTGCTCACTCTTGCATCAGGACACAACCCAGTCTGGTCCTTGATGTGTCACAGTAAACCACATACCCCACGCCCTCCTTAGGTAGCCTCAAGATGGGGGCACTAGTCAGTCTCTTCCTTAGCTCTTGGAAACTCTGTTGGAATTTATCCATCCACGTGAAGGGTTTCTACTTCCATGTCAAAGCTGACAAGGGTGCTTGTACTCTGGAGAATTTGGGCACAAACCTTCGATAGTAACCAACCAACCCCAAGAATCTCTGCACCTCATTCAAGCTTCTAGGTGGCTCCCAAGAAATAACTGCCTCCATCTTCCCTGAATCTACTACAACTCCAGCCTCTGAGATGACGTGTCCTAGAAAGTGAACCTCTAGCATCCAGAACTGACAATTTTAGAGCTTACTATAAAGCTAGTGCTCTCGGAGTGTATCTAGGACTATCCACAGGTGTGTAGTGTGCTGCTCATCTGATGCTGAATACACCAAGATGTCATCGATGAAGACCACGACGAATCGATCATGGTAGGGATGGAAGATCCTATTCATGAGGCCCATGAACACTACTGGGGTGTTTTTCACACATAAAGGCATCACCAAGAACTCATAGTGTCCGTAACAGCACCTGAAGGCCGTCTTCAGTACATCCTCGTCCCGTACCTGAAGCTGGTGGTAGCTTGATCCAAGGTCTATCTTTGAGAACCACTTCTCCCCCTCCAGCTAGTCGAAGAGGCCATCAATTATTGGTAGTGGGTACTTTTTCTTCACAGTCACCTAGTTCATGCACTGGAAGTCCACGCACAACCTCAAACTCCCATCTGCCTTCTTGGAAAAAAGCATTAGGGCTGCCCATGGTGAAATACTGGGTCTTATGAACCCCTTATCCTGCATGTCCTCCAGCTGTACCATCATCTTGTGAAGCTCTACAGGATCCATTCGATATTATATTATGGATATCAGTGTCATACCAGGGTACATGTTGATGCATAATTCTACCTCGACGGCGGTACTAGGAGATCCCAACCGAAGCTCTCGCCTCATAGAGTTAGCTCACACTACTAATACCAGTGCGTAATCATCGAATCCCCTCCTATAGGAGTCTCTATCCATAATGATGGAACCAATGGATCCACAAAAATCTCTGAGACTCGAACAAGAGCTGTGGAAAGGAAGGAGTGACTAACACCTGTGTCTATAAGTACTTCATTTATGGTAGAGAAGACACAAATCATACTTCGGATTATCTCTAGAGTACTGTGGTCATATGCCTCTGCTATCTGAAGCTGAGCTCGCCCCTATCTGCTTTCTCCCTGAGGTCGGGGTGGACCACTTGTGGGTGATGGCAGTAACATCTCAAACTGTCACCCACCTCCTACTGTTCGGCCAAATCCCCTACCATGTTTGTTTCCCTATGGACCTCCTCGCTCAAACTGCTACCGCTGCCTCGGTAGCCCTTCGACTGTCAGCTGGTCATCTGTACGGAGGTTCAGGAAGTCACGTGCCATGTGTCCCTGCCCACTGCATGCGTAGCACTTCCTGGATCCATGAAGACTCCCTCTAGACTAGTATCCCCGCACCACCGACCCTGAGTCCTGGGGTCGTCCTCTAAAATACTTGGCTCTTTTGGGCCCACGCGTCTGATGTATTCTACCCACCAAAGACTCAGCCGCTGGGTTCTGCTGGTGGATCAAGCTGTTGACATATGCTCCGTCAAGAAGCTCTCCATCATAAGGTCTTGCTCCAACACCCTGGCCTGACTAGGGATGCTGAGAGACACCACCGAAGCCCTGATCTCCCGCCTGAGTCCCTGCTCAAATGCTCGAGCCCTGAAGAAATGGTCTCACACCATATCTATAGAGTAGCGGGAAAGATCCATGAACCTTGTCGAGTACTCAGTCACTATTATGTTATCCTGCTATAGGTGAATAATCTCTTGGATGTGCACAGAGTAGAAGGTCATTGGAAAAAACTCCTCCTGGAAAAGCCTCTCAAAGTCAACCCAAGTGAGGGTCTCCTCGTCATGTGTAATGTCCTGGTTCCAGGTGCCACTCAATGGGTTCCCCGAACCTGGTTCTCCACGTGACCTCAAGAGCATTCC
The DNA here is from genome assembly GCA_963277665.1 of Viscum album. Lineage (NCBI taxonomy): Eukaryota > Viridiplantae > Streptophyta > Magnoliopsida > Santalales > Viscaceae > Viscum > Viscum album. The sequence goes on along the minus strand of OY728166.1, from coordinate 452,368,183 downwards.
CCCAAACTCCAGAGGCTTCCGACTAGCAGTGAGGGCCCAGGTCCGATAGTGGGGAAACTATGCCCTCATTTATCAAAGTGTAGCGCATCAGAATATAAGATAAACATACAACAATAATGGAAACAATAAACCATACACAGCGAGAATGAACAACTGATGAAAAAAAGAGAAACCAAAAGTCATATATATATGAAGATACAGTATGTCACTATTCTATAAAACAGCCAGAACATGTTACACTACAATACAATACATCACAACTGAAGTACAAGTACAGAAAGAAAAACAGAACAGCCCGCAGCATCACGAGCCAATGATCGGTCCCATGCTCTCCTACACCCCAGCAACAATCAGGTACCTATAAAAGGACCCTTACACTTATCTACACCTGCAGAAACATAATCTTTTTGGGCCGAAAATCATGACCCAAACAGGGTGTGAGAAATATATCTCAGTAGGCACCCACCAAAGGCTCGTGCCCAACTGTGTGTAACATGCAACAACAATGTAAAAAAGTAAAATGCAATAAACTAAGAAGTACTCAAAAGTAACCAAATTACCAGTTATATTGCCATTTAATTATTCATTTAATCCATTTAATATAATAAAACACCATAGTGAATTTCTAAGTAAAAAGACAACGTCCTCAGACAAACAAAATCTCGCCCTCAGGTAATCAGAATCCAACCCGTAGGTATTTCCCTCAGGCGTAACATAAATTTCCCTCAGGCGTATGAAGTGTCGCCCTCAGGAATAGAATTCAATCCCTCAGGCACGAAAGGTTTCCCTCAAGAGAAATAGAACGTTTTCCTCAGGCTAATACAGTCACGCCCTCAGGCCATAGTAGAACACCACCCTTAGGCATAAGTAACCGGGCCATGCCCAACATGTAAATAAACATTCACATTCAATTACACTCAAGGAAATTCTATAATCAATACTTTAAAGGCATACCCTTGGGTATCCCGGCCAAACGGCTAAACAGAGGAATGCACCCCCGGGGTGGTCCTGGATCCAAGCACTGATCCCCAAACAATAGTTTTATAACTTTATTTAATCACATATAAAATTTTAGGTATTTAAAATAGCCACGGCCTCAGCCACACGACACCCCATATATGGGGTCGTAGCTCAAAAACACACAAAACGCACAACAGTTGAAAAAAAACACTAAGCCACCTACCTTAAACACCCTCAAACGATATACGCGAACGACGCCTTCTGAAACGTCCAAGAACACAGTAGATCTAAGGTAAAATAATTCTCTCTTAAATGAAAATAACTCCCGTTAGGGGAATAATTGGCAAGAACTATTAAAGAAGAGGGAAGGGCTTACCCGCGCGGTCCCAACGAGATCGTCCAAGGTGGAAACGGATTCCTGACATGTGCTCGGCAGATCTCCGAAGGTTCGGTCGTCCTCTACTGAGATCCTGTCTGATTCTAAGCCTTCCCTCTGAATAGGGGAGGCTACTGCCCATTTTAAGAGAAAAAAACAAAGTACACGGTGTGTACTTCCAAGTACACGGTGTGTACTTCCCATTTTTAAACTGTTCCTCTGGTGGATTCCTTCCAGCGCAACACTGTTCACCTACCGACATAACCACACGATGTGTCTTCATTAGTACATGGCATGTGTTGTCGCACAGCTGGCCACCACCTTACTATTCGCCTTCCGACTGACTACACGACATGTAAAGGACCACTACACGGCGTGTAGTCAGTTCCTACACCCTTCATCACCGACATGGCCACACGCCCTGTGTACTCATTCCACACGGCCAGAAGTACACGGTGTGTACTTCCAAAATTTGGGATGTTTCCCCATTTTCCTTATTTTCTCAAAAACACTTAAGGAAAAGAGAAAGGAAGAAACCTGTACCTCAAGAATAAGAACCAGGTTCTTACAAACTTCACCCCTTATAGAAATTCGTCCCTGAATTTTCCTTTCAAGGGTGGCGAAGATATAGCTTAGAACAACTCTGGCCACTGAGCACGTACGTTGGTCTCCCGCTCCCAGGTTTCGTCCTGCACTTGGCCATGCTGCCATAGCACCCTTACGAGAGGAACTGATTGGCCTCGAAGAACCTTCATGCTCCTATCAATGATACGAATCAGATTCTCCTCAAAGGATGCATCCATATGAAGCTCAACCTCCTCTCGCTGAAAGGTGTGAGATGAGTCTGAATGATAGGGACGCAACTGAGAGACATGGAAGACATCGTGCATGGCTCGGTACCGTTACGGTAACTGCAGCCGATATGAAACCAGCCTGACTCTCTCCAGAATCTCAAATGGCCCCACATATCTCGGTGAAAGTTTACCCTGTCTCCTGATCCTCCTGTGTCCCAGCCTCGGAGAAACATGCAAGAAAACCTGATCCCCAACCATGAACTCCAAAGGTCGTCTGCGGTGATCAGCATAAGATTTCTGAAGAGATTGCGTGGTATCCATCCTCTTCTAAATCAACTGGACCTACTCAGAAGTCTCCTGCACGAGATGTGGTCCCAGTAAGGCTGCCTCACCTGCCTCTAACTAGCACAAAGGTGATTAGCATGGCCTACCATATAAAGCCTCGTATGATTCCATTTCAATAGTCACCTGAAAACTATTATTGTAGGCAAACTCGACTAGGGGCATATGCTTCTCCCAAGAGCCCCCAAAGTCCAGGACGCATGCACACAACATGTCCTCTAGTACCTGAATCGTACACTCTGACTAGCCATCGGTCTGAGGGTGGTATGCTGTGCTCAGAATCACCTGTATACCCAGTTACCTCTGAAAACTCTTCCAGAAATGAGACGTAAAGCGGGCGTCCCTATCTGAAACGATAGAAAGAGGGACCCCATGAAGACGGACGATCTCTCAGATATACAACCTTCCGAGCTTTTCAACCCCGAAGGTCTCCTTGATTGGAAAAAAGTGAGCTACCTTCGTGAGTCTTTCCACAACAACCCACACAACATCATTGCCTCGAGGTGACCTCGACAATCCAGTCATGAAGTCCATTGCGACATCATCCCATTTCCACTCCGGGATAGGTAACTGCTGTAATAGTCTGGTTGGCATCTGGTGCTCCGCCTTCACCTGCTGACATGTGGAACACCTCGTAACAAAACCAGCTACATCTCTCTTCATACCCGGCCCCCAGTACTAACGTCCCAAGTCACGGTACATCTTGGTAACCCTAGGATGAACTTCCCAAGTTGAGGCATGAAACTCCTGCATCATCTCTTCGCGTATATCCCCTGGAACTCATACTCGTCCATGGAAATGCAGAACCTCATCATCGCCTATCGTCCAACCAGGAGGAGGGTCCTCACTTTCCACCGACTCCCGTAGAACTAGGCCTTCAGAAATAGATAGTTGTCTCATCCTCACTCTTTATAGGAGGGTAGAGGTCACAACTAAAGATGAAAGATAGGTCTACCCCTGATTGTCGTGCACCTCCAGATGCATCTCAAAGAATAAGGCCATGAGCAGCCACTCCCCACTGGCCTCCTGTACAACCTGTGTCTGAGTCTTCCTGCTCAGTGCATCAGCTACTACATTACCTTTACCAGGTGTACAAACAAGCTCAAAATTGAAGGACTGTAGGTATTTGACCCACCTTCGCTGCCTCAGATTCAAGTCACGCTGAGTAAAGATATACTTGAGGATTTTGTGGTTGGTGAAAACCACAAAATGCTCTCCCAATCGACAATGTCTCCAATAGCGCAACGCATGCACCACAACAGCCAACCTAAGATCATGCGTCGGGTAATTCCTCTCATATGGCCTCAACTGCTGAGACCCGTACGCAACAACCTGATCGCCCTGCATCAACACTGCTCCAAGCCCAATACCTGATGCATCACAGTAAACTGTATAGCTATTCCCCTGCTCTGGGAGTATCAGGATCAGGGTTGATGTCAATCTTCCTTTCAGGTCCTGAAAGGCTGTCTCACAAGCTTCCGACCAAACGAAATTCACACCATTTTTATTCAAACTTGTCAATGGGCTGCTAAGCAGGAGAAGTCCTGTATAAAGCGTCTGTAGTAACCATCCATCCCTAAGAAACTCTGTATCTCAAACACGTTCTTAGGATGATCCCAGGAAACTACTGCTCTCACCTTCTCTGGGTCTACTTCAACTCCTTCTTCTGAGATAATATGACCCAGGAAGTGAATCTGGTCCATCCAAAAGTGGAACTTTGAGAGCTTAGCATATATCCAATGCTCTCTCAGTATACTCAATACGATATCAAGATGGTTGGTATGGTCGTGTTGAGTGTGAGAGTACACCAAGATTTCATCCACGAATACTACCACAAAAGAATCAAGATATGGATGGAACACTCGATTCATCAGAGCCATGAAAATTGCTGGCGCGTTCGTGAGTCTGAACGACATAACCAAGTACTCATACATACCATATCTGCTTCGAAAAGCTGTGAGCGGTATATCCGATGGTCTCATGCGTAACTGATGATATCCAGATCTCAAGTCAATCTTCGAGAACACTCGTGCTCCTTGAAGTTGATCAGAAAGATCATCTATCCTCGGCAAAGGATATCGGTTCTTAACCGTCAACTAGTTCAACTTCCGATAATCCACATAGAGTCTGAGGGTACCGTCTGCCTTCTTCGCAAAAAGTACTAGAGAACCCCACGGAGAAGTACTGGGTCGGATGAAACCCTTCACCTGTAACTCCTCTAACTGCCTCTTGATCTATTTCAAATTAGGTGTAGCCATACTATAAGGAGGAATGGACACCAGTGCTTCCCCTGGAATAAGCTCAACAGATAAATCCACCTCTTGCTCTGGAGGTAGACCTGAAAAGTTATCCAGGAAGACATCCCTGAAATGATCAATCACTGGAGGGAAATCTGTCTGACAAGTCCCCTGATCATCCAGATATAAACTCGCAATCTGGGCTGTGACTCCACCTCGCCCATGATGCTCTGGTCCATCTCGACTTTCCTGAACATCCCATTCGCCCTTGTATAAAAACTCTCCGCCCTCTAGTGATGTGAAACTCACCCTGCAACGATAGCAGTCCACAAAGGCTCGAAAGGGAACCAACCAGTCCATCCCGAGAATGACGTCATAAGCTGTCACCTATAAGATATAGAGGTCCCAAGGAAAGTGACACCCTCCAACCTCAAGGGGGCACTCTCTGCACTGACGCAGACTAGCTGTTCTAGTCCTCAATGGAGTGTCTAGCGTCATGATATCAGAAGAAGTAGAAACACAGAGCCCAAGGCTCTCCACAATGGGCACAGATATGAAACTATGTGTAGAACCTATATCAAAAAGTACTGAAGATAAGACAGAAGCTACTAGAATAGTACCTCTGACATTAGAATCTCTGGGATCCTGCTCTTGCTAGGTTTGTTGCACTGTATATGCCTGCCCAGTGTCGCGGCCCTGCGACACAACCTAGCTACCCTGAGCTATCCCACCCTGCTGCCTTTGAGATCCTGGTGTCTGGCTACCACAGCCACAACCACCATCTCTGCCTGCACGCACTGACGTATTCCAGTTCCATGACTGGTAAGAGGCCACTGGTCCTGCTTCCGTACGCGGAGTCTGCACAGAACCCCTCTCACTAGCTATCGATGGAAACACCCTGCAAAAGCGCTGCAGATGACCATCTTGCTGCAAGATCGTCACTCCACTAGGTCACGTGGACAATGCAACCTCTTGTGCCCCTCTCTACCACACTGGTAGCACCTGATCAGGCCACCTAAAGAAGCTGCCTGGCTGGTACTACCTCCCTGAGAGAAATCCATCTGTCTCTTCCTATTTCCAGTAGAAATAGTACCAGTAACTGGTGTTGAACCACCCTGGCCCACACCACTAGCTTCCCACATGTTCCTCTCTGTAATCAGCTCTTGATTTACAATAGCATGTACTGAAGGCAACCTGAAAACATTCACCCGTGCTCGAATGTCATAACTAAGACCATCCTCAAAACGTCTAGCTCTCAACGTCTCATCACCCAATAGCACGGGTGAAAAGCACTGAAGCTCGGTAAAATGAGCAGAATATTCCATCACCGACATAGCGCACTGCTGCAGATTCATGAACTCTCAAGCTCTATCTTCCCTCAGCGTCTCTGGGAAAAAGAAGTCATAGAAGAATGCCTGAAAATCTTCCCACGCCATGTCTCTGTGATGCTCTGACTGGGTGGTAACATCCCACCACCTCTTGGTAGAATCACGCAACATATATGTCATGAGCTTGACTCTCCGCCCTGGAGGCGTCTCCAGATGCTCGAAAATAGTATGCATCAACCCCAGCCAAGACTCTGCAGCTTGTGGTCCTCCATCCATTGAAAACATACACGGATGCTGCTGCTGGAATACATGAGTCAGCTCAGCCATAGATGTGGCAGCCTACGGTGCTCCCTGAAAGGTATGCATGAACCGTATAAAGCCTTCACAGAACTGCGCCTCCACGCCTGTGTCCGGTATAATAGCTGGCGCCACATCTGGCTATGTTGGAGGATCTACTAGTAGCCCATGGCCCACCATCTCTGGAGTATACTCGTTGCCTCTCTCCTAGAGAACAACGCACGGTCGTCTAGGTGGCATGACACTACAAGGTCAAAAACACGCCTTAGATCAAGATTTATCAAAGACTGAAAGCGAAGGAACCACAAAGGAAACAAGAGGAAGAAGACATTTAAAGATTTTCAAAACAAGACTACATGATGTGTATACTGACTACATGGCGTGTAACTGACTTATCTTCCCCTGACTGGGTCCTTCTACACGGCTAATCCACACAACTCCCATTGAACAAAAACTACACGGCGTGTATAATATCTACATGGCACGTATGATGTAATTTTACAACTGTCCATGTCGTTTGTGACACGGCCGACTACTCGGCTTGACACTACACGACATGTTACACCTGCACACGGCATGTACATCACCCCGTTTCCTGGCCACATGGCTAAGTCCACATGGATGTCCTCAGAAAAGACTACATGGCGTGTCCCACAGGTACACAACGTGTACTAGACGAGCTTCGCAGACCCGTGTTGTTAGTTACACAACCGGATACAGAGCTCCAACTACACGACGTGTTCTATATACACACGGCATGTACATGAAAGGTTTACCCCGACCTGTGTTGTTAGTTAAACGGCTGGGTTCCCAGGTCAGACTACACAGCGTTTTCTATAGTGGACACGACGTGTATGTCTTAAGGTCTCCTCCGTCTGTGTTGTTTGTTACATGGCCAGACTCTGGGTCAACACTACACGGAGTGTACCTTCAGTACACGGCGTGTTTTCCCCAAACATTCCCTACCCCGTGTCTCCATCCACATGGTTTGTGACATGGGAAGAGACTACATGGCGTGTACTCTAGGTACACGACTTGTACTCGAAAAGTTTATTTTTCTTCCTGAACAGAAGGCCATACACGACGTGTTTTAAAGATACTACACGGTGAATATGCTAGGTTTCCAGACAGTATGCCTCAGAAACTTCCCTAAAACCCAGAAAATACTGAAAAACAACACCTAAGTGTCACATTCCGACTCGTGAGGGCCCATACTTCCCACTAATTAAATTTTGACATCTTATCTGCATTATAACAAAATAACAATCTAATGATCCAACAAATTCCAGCCAGTGAGGGCCCATACTCCCCAAAGACCAAAGTTTGGTGTTCATTCTATAGAAAAGCTCAAATAAAAATACCCTATCACACAACATGTATTTTATCAGAGCAGATATCACAACAGCATGCTTTACTAGCACAACAACTATCACAATTTCGAATGCACCTACATGGCATGAAACTATGCATGGCATGTGATTTATATCATGTTCCTATATGATGCATGAGATGGAATATCCTCATCTCATCGGGTTTCAACTAAATAAAACCCATAGATAAAATATAACCAGCACAATCACAAGTGATTCACCCAACGGTGAAATCAAATCAACTGTAAATTGAAAAATCAGTAAAATTGCAACATGATGTAAATTGGATTTTCCTTATACATGGGTTATCTATGCCAGGGCACAACTTATTACCAACTACCATTCATTCCTATCTATGACTAAGGCTCCAAAAAATAAGTCAAATAAAAGAAACCCTCTGATACCACTTTGTAACGTCCCGGTTCCGGGTGCCACTCAATAGGTGCCCCAATCCCAGTTCGCCTCGTGACCTCAAGCACATTCCCCCAAACTCCATAGGCTACCGACTAGCAGCGAGGGCCCATGTCTGATAGTGGGGAAACTATGCCCTCATTTATCAAAGTGTAGCGCAGCAGAATATAAGATAAACATACAACAACAATGGAAACAATAGACCAAACACAACGGGAATTAACAAATGATGACAAAAAGAGAAAACATCAGTCATATATATATGAAGATGCAGTATGTCACTATTCTATAAAATAGCCAGAACATGTTACACTGCAATACAATACATTACAACTGAAGTACAAGTACATAAAGAAAAACAGAACATCCTGCAGCATCATGATCCAATGCTCGGTCCCATGCTATCCTACACCCCAACATAAATCAAGTACCTATAAAAGGACCCTTTCCCTTATCTACACCTACAGAAACATAATCTATTTGGGCCGAAAAGCATGACCCAAACAGGGTGTGAGAAATATATCTCTGTGGGCACCCAACAAAGGCCCGTGCCCAACTGTGTGTAACAGGCAACAACAGTGTACAAAAGTAAAATGCAATAAACTAAGTAGTACTCAGAAGTAACCAACTTACTAGTTATATTGCCATTTAATTATTCATTTAATCCATTTAATATAAGAAAAACCATAGTGAATTTATAATTAAATAGACAGCGTCCTCAGACAAAAAAAATCTCACCCTTAGGTAATCAGAATCCAACCCGCAGGTATTGCCCTCAGGCGTAACAGAAATTTCCCTCAGGCGTACAAAGTGTCGCCCTCAGGCACAGAAGTCAAGCCCTCAGGCATGAAAGGTTTCCCTCAGGCGAAATAGAACGTTTCCCTCAGGCTAATATGGTCACGCCCTCAGGCCATAGTAGAACACCGCCCTCAGGCATAAGTAACCGGGCCTGTCCAACTTGTAAATAAACATTCACATTCAATTCCTCTCAAGGAAATTCTACAATCAATACTTTAAAGGCATACCCTCGGGTATCCCGGCCAAACGGCTAAACAGAGGAACACAACCCCTGGGGTGGTCCTAGATCCAAGAACTGATCCCCAAACAACAGTTTTACAACTTTATTTAATCACCTATACAATTCTAGGTATTTAAAATAGCCACGGCCTCATCCAGAAGACACCTTATATATGGGTTCGTAGCTCAAAAACACACAAAATGCACAATAGTTGGAAAAAAAACACTAAGCCACCTACCTTAAACACCCTCGAACGATATACATGAACGACGCCTTCTGAAACATCCAAGAACGCCGTAGATCTGAGGTAAAATAATTCTCGCTTAAACGCAAATAACTCCCATTAGGGGAATAATTGGAAAGAATGATTAAAGAAGAGGGAAGGGCTTACCCGCGCGGTTCCAACGAGATCTTCCGAGGTGGAAACGGATTCCCGACGTGCGCTCGGCGGATCTCCGAAGGTTCGTCCATCCTCTCCCGAGATCCTATCCAGTTCTAAGCCTTCCCTGTGAACAGGGGAGGCTGCTGCCCATTTTATGCAAAAAAAAACAAAGTACATGGCGTGTACTTCCAAGTACATGACGTGTACTTACCATTTTTAAACTGTTCCTATGGTGGCTTCCCACCATCGCGGCACTATTCACCTACCGATATGACCACACGACGTGTCTTCATGAGTACACGGCGTGTGCTATCGCACAGCTGGCCATCGCCTTACTATTCGCCCGCCGACTGACTACACCGTGTGTAAAGGACCACTACACGGCGTGTAGTCGGTTCCTACACCCTTCATCGCCGACATGGCCACACGCCCTGTGTACTCATTCCACACGGCTAGAAGTACACGACATGTAGAAAAGTACACGGCGTGTAATTCCAAAATTTGAGATTTTCCCCCATTTTCCTTATTTCTCAAAAACACTTAAGGAAAAGAGAAAGGAAGAAACCCGTACCTCAAGAATAAGAACCAGATTCATACATCATGAGTCTGGATGGTTAAACTCCACCATCTACCTGCTGATCCATGCAGAAGTCTTGCTGCCAAGATCTCCATCTAGTCAGGAGGTGTCCTCACTAAGCGGAAGACACACATCACAACCTCCATCCAGTCCTCAGTGACCCAAGGATCCATCTCTCCCCTGAACCTGGGAGGTCTCTATCTTTGAAACTCATGCAGGGAACTGAGCCTATGAATATCCTATAACAGAACTGCCGATAGTAGATGCTGACCATCAGGTGGTGGTAGCACTGGTGCACCACCCAGTGGGGCTATCTCTAGAATTGGCCCCTGAACAGACACCTCGTCTTTAGGCGGGTTGTCCCCATGACCTTGTATCAGGATCCTGGTTGGTCGTCCACGTGGAGGCATCCTGAGATAGATCAAGGTGTACCATAGTTAGAAGGTTATACCTAGTGATCTGACTCTTATTCAAAATAAGGAGACACTTATGCAACTAGTTTTTTCATGTATTGAGCCAAAAAAAGAATTCAAGTTCCTAGTGTATGGATACGTCGGCCGCCACACCAATAGTGGACTCCCCGAATCTGAAAGTCGAACTCGCAAAACTTAACACTATTGCCCCAAAACAAAAACAAGAGACTCGTGATCTTTGTGGTAGGAACAACCTCCCGCTGATACCATTTTTTCACGACCCTTCCCCTGAGGCCCATGTCGTGACTACCACAAGTCCACCTCCTGAAGGTTAGGGGCTGGCGACTAGCACCAAAGGTGTCAACCATTAAGTGGGAGGAATTTTTCTAAGTACCTGTACGCACACACACACACCCAAATGCATACAAAAACAATAAAAGGGGAAACAAGTACCACTAAAACAAAGCTGATTACAAGTACAACAAAAATTAAGTGGGCCAGAATACAAACCCAACAAGGAACTGAAAACAGCAAGTACAAAAGGAAACTCTGATGACCATCTGCAGTAAACCCCATCTGATCACGAGAGTAGTTGAGCTACTGGAATATAAATTAGTATGTCCTATCCACCCGGTCCTACTGTCCCCTGCCTGGTCCTAGGCCACCATGTCCACCATCGAATCGTCTGTCAGTCCTGTCTACCTGAGCACCCCTATCCAAACGTTGGTCGTTTGCACCAGACACAACATGTGTGGGTGAAGCCCGTAAAGGGGTGAGTAACACAGTACTCAGTAGGAACCCCAAAACAAAAAAGAAGAACCACACAGAAATTTCTCAAACTAAAGCACAAAACACAAGACATCTCACACCAGGTATATTCTAGGGTAGTAAAAGTGGCATCATGAGTCACAAACGTCGAACTCCTCGGCCACTGGAGAACTCCTCCTCTATCAAGTACAGTGGGCCTTTCGGGTCACACAGAGCCGCTTCCCAATAACCTTGGATTGTTTTGGTACTCATACCTGATTAGTACTGTGGGTATGTTGGGTCATACAGAGCCACTCCCCACCGTGGGTATACCGGGTCACACAGAGTCACTTCCCACCTTGGCCGAATTGAGGTACTCCTCCTATCAAGTACCGTGGATCTACCGGGTCACACATAGTCATTCCTCACTGTGGGCCTGCTGGGTCACACAGATCCGCTTCCCATTGGGCCTTCGTTGAGTAGTTTTCAGGTCTCATCCAACCAGAGGGTTCCGTATGTAGCGCGCTTGGGATAACCGCTCCTCAAGCCATTTTTCACATATCGACAGCCATGAAAGTCACCAAAAATCATTCCAAAAGATCCACCTCCTCGAGAGGGTCTCAATGTTGAAAACAACCCATCAATCGTACACACAATTTGCAAGATACATGCATTTTAGTAACCAGGGGACCGGTTGTGATGGGCCCCAGTCCGACCCGGTCCGACCGACTCGACCAACCCGGCCTAGAGGTTCCACATACCCCAGTTCATTTAGACAAACTTGACTTGACCTAGTACAAGTCGAGGTTGGTCTGGTTCGGCCTGGCCAGTGGGCCAGGCACAATAGGTCTCACTGGACCCAGCCCCGGCTGGCCGAGGGTCCAGCCCACTGGGTTACCCAGTAACCCGGTCTTGTCCAGCCTAGCCCGAAGAGGGTGCTAGTTTGGCCTGTCGATGCAGATCCCGCCCACCGGCATAGTACGGACTACTGGGCTCGAGTCCGGCCCACTGGATAGTGAGACTGGCCTAACCCGTTGAGCCACGGGTTCGGCCCGCTGGGCGGTTCACACCCCACCCCGTTTGCAAGAGGTAAACCGGTCCGCCTCGCTGGACGCGGATAGGATCCACGTCTGTCCTCCGCCATCACCCCACGGGTCTCCATGGGGAACCTCCTCTGCTGCGGTCAAGAGACCATGGCCCGTCGGGTGGGACGTGGCTCGGTGCTGCGTCCACGGGCCTCTGCTGTGGTCAAGAGACTATGTCTGCCACCTCCAGCTGCCGGCTCGGCCGATAGCTTCCCTTGCTGTATCGCGGCCTGGTCAGGCCACGACCTTTCCTCTGGTGTGCCGTTGTGGCACACCCCCACCCGCTCGCATCCGCCACTGCGGGAGCCCGATGGCAGTCGTCGGGGCCACTGCTGGCAGTCACTGGTGCCACTGCTGACACCGGTGCACCAGTGGATTCTTCCACAGACCACCGGGTCCACACCGATGGTCCCTTCATCATGTCGCTTGCGCCTGCATTCTCCGGGGAACATATTCTCCACCGAGAAGGTCTCAAATCTATCTTAATGTCGATTTAAGAGGATGAATCTGAAGAACACCCACGATGAGTGGGTTTAGGCCTTGTTTGTGTCGGTTCATGCCCTCTGCGTTAGAAGTTTACAGAACAAGGGAGGTCCATGGATTTTAATTCGAACAACAAGGATAATTCAATCCCGGATAAATAAACCCCAAATAAGTCACCCCCGTAAGAACACACGGTTTTCAGATTAACCTGTTCGTGGGTTAATTCGTGTTTGTAATTTTGAAATAAGAATGGGGAGACCTTACAATCAAACAACTCCTACCTCTTATGACGTTCGATTCCATAGCGTTCTTCCTCGAGGGATTTAAGATACTGGCATCGCTTCCTGGCTCCAATCTTCTAAAGGCATCGAGGATGATGAAGTTTCACTGGCATTTTTCGTTCTTCGTTTGGGTGGAAGTCCGTCAGAGGTTCACCAGATAATCATCTAAATTTTGAATCCATATTTCCCAAGTGTGTCTAACTGTAAATAGGAGCACGTCACAACATTCCCATTATGATGCGACGTCGCGTCGTTACAAAGTTTTATTTAAGAAACATCATCGCTGATACACATCATTAAAGCGTTGTTACACTACGAGTTTAACGGGCCATTAATGAGCCTAATTAGTGCGCGTCATCGACACCCTATCATTGCCCCACAACATCTCCGTCCACCACTAAAAAGTGAGAAAGAAAAGAAATTAATTCTTTTAAATTCTTTTATTATTTTTCTCAAAAAGTCCAAAAAAATAACTTTTCAACTCAACCCTTTCTGTCCAAAGTTAAGTCATTTCTAGGTGAATCTCGGAGTTCTGAATTCAACAATTCCCTCATATTTTCAATCCGAGCGACGGTTCAAATGATAGAAAATCCTGCTCAGAAGTTTACTAAACTTACCTTAAAAAAAGTAAAAAATTCTGTTTTGGGCTCTCAGGACCTCAAAATCATGTTCCATTGAATTTCGCGGTCTCGAAATAATTCTATATAAATAAAAAAATTACACGTAAATTTGGATATGTTACACAAGGAATGAAAAAATGAAGTGTAAAAGAGGAATAGTTAGAAGACATGAGTTACTTTAGGCTCGTGTGCTAAAGAATATCTTGACCAAGCAATCATCGATCATGAAATATAGCATGGAAGTAATTCCCAAATTCACATTTCCTTATACACAAAAAAGCTATGATGTTAGTAAGGAGGATTGATGAAGAGTATTACATACAAACATTGATCAATAAAATGTAGCATGGAGTAATTCCTAAATTCAGATTTCTTTATACACATTAGAGTCATTATGTAAGTAAATTGAGAGTCAATGTTAAGATTAATTTTCATTACAAACACTTTCATTATTTTTCAAGACATTCTTCACAAATAGTGGAATTGAAGGCATTGTTGAATATCTACGCTAGCATAAGGAATTTGAAAAAATATGTTCCCTTGGACTTTCGAAGCATGTATGGATGATCTAGATGGATTTGGATTTAGTTCTTTTGAGAGATGACCACTGACAATGAGAAATTGATGAATGCAGATTCAGATTAAATGAGGTAAATGTTTGTTTTATTTTTGGGCTTAAAATTATTCACACGAGATACTTGACAGTTTTACAAATATATAATTTACCAACTATAACGTATTTACGTCGATCATCATTGATTTTTTTAAATCCCCAATCCATTTTCTTCCACTATGACCCTAATACCTTTACTAGGAACCTTTGTTCTCAATTCAAAACAAATTATTCAGGCCCATCATGTCTATATGATCATATTAAAGGCATCCCATTGAGTAGTCCACATTGATAGAACCTCAAATGAATCATTGAAAAATAAAAGAAGCTACCCATGCTTTCTATCTCTAAGGAGAACATAAACTCAAGCTAACCCCTTGGATAGTTCACCCCGAGCGATACTAAACTCCAGCTCACTAAAGGTCCATGTCATACATCGAGGGATAATAAGGTATTACACCTAGCCTAAAAACTAGGTATCATGCATAGGTCACAAATAATATGACAAAAATTGATGCACCCATCAAAAAAACCATGAAATCCAATGTAACACCCTGGTATTTTAAAATAAAATCATTATGTTCGATAACATATATGATACACAATACCGAGCTTAAATGACCTATGAAATATATGACCTTTATAACCTACCCATTAAATTAGTGAGTATAAATAGTGCTAAATACTTTATGAAATATATATAAAGTCCCTAATCAATATATATGTATTGATAAATTCTTAGGAAAGAAGAACCTAATTTTTAATAAAGGAATTTTATTTTTCAAAAAATACGTTTTCTTTATAAATTATTTTTATTGGTTTTTATGAGAAAATATTATAATTAATTTATTTATATTTTCAAAATTTATTTGATAAAATTAAATTAAAATTTTAAATTATCATTTTATAAATAACTTAGGGTGAACTTTTGATATTTTTTAGAAAATTTTTATTTTTCAGTGAATAGTGAAAAATACTGATTTTTTAAAAACTGTCATTTATTTTCAATAAATTAAGTAATTTAAATGTACCATTATGATGTTAATTTGATTTAAAGAAACATAATTATTATTTAGTTGTATTTTATCTAATTAAATAAATTTTAATCATATTTATACTATATTTTACTATAAGTTTATTTTTGGTTTTAAAAATGCATTTTTCTGAAAACTGTTGTAAAGTGTATAATGTTTCACTATTTTAATTAATTAAAACAAACCCTAATGAGGAATTATTTAACTTATATTTATATTATATATATAATTATTAATTAAAATTTATATAATGATGATTACTAGTCATAGAGTTAATATAAAATCATCTTATGCTTGAAAAATACATTTCTCAAAAAATCGCTTTTTCGTCACGTCTTTGGGTTTAAGTTTAAATTAAATTCTGCCACTTATGTGAATTTAATCTGGTAAAATGGATTAAATATTTTTATTAAGTATGATTTATATTATATAATTAGTCTAAATTATTATTTTTCATAATGAATAGTGAAAATAGTAAAAAACTTTTACTGTGGTTAAGGTGAAAATGAGATTACCAAGGTGTTAAACTAAAAATATAAGGGTTAAAATGACATAAAAACTTGTCTAAATTCTATTGGATGGATATATTTCTATCTTATATCATATAATTATCAATAATGGTTCATTTTTTATCCTTTTTTAAGGTGGAAAATGCGGGTATAACTTTTAATTTCAAACATTTCAAGTGTGTCCTCTCGCCCACTTATAAAAGGCCATCGCCTCTCCCCTCCTATTTAAACCCTAATTTTTTTTCAGTCCATACCTTCCCAAATCCTTTTCTTACTTCCCATACCACATCCTAGATTCCTTTTTTGGATCATAAATCCAATCTATAAATGCTTTAGGTATGATCCTAAAGAGATGGTCCGAAGAAGAGGTATTGTTATTAACTGAGTGTTTTTGTTTTGTTTCTTCTTCCAAATCATTAAAATTTTATTAAACCATGCTGATATAATATTAAAAGTATCTCCCATATAATAATATATTATTATCTTAATGAAAAAACCTACACCCATATCCTCTTTCATAAAATGAGAAACAAAACCATCATTATTATGTACGGTGGACTACCACTTCACGAACCGATGTAATTCATTTTTCATCATCACCTCTCATGAATGGTTAAAATAATGGGATTAATTTTTATATATTATATTAATTAAATATTTATAACTATTAAAATATAACATATCATTTTATTTCTTTCCTTTTCACTTAATTAAAAATGATAACGTTGTTTGTGCATACTTGTGAACTATAACCTCCTTGAAGAGATGTGATTCATTTTTCATCAACACATCACATGGATGATATATATATATATATGTATATTTAAAGAAATAATATGGTATTTATGATATGCTGATATTTATGAAAAGATAAAACATTACTTACCTTCTTTCCATAATGATCGTTGAAAAATGGAAATATTACTCATGCAAATTTATGACCTACTATCCCCATTATCATAACTATGACACCCATAATGTCAATTTTATATGGGAGTATTTATTGGTTGGATTTCCCCTTGAGTTTGGGGTGTTTTTTACTGAAAATGGTGAAGTTTGGGGACTTTTTCCAGGTCACATGGTTAAAGATCATGATTAGTTTAATCGTGGAGCCTCTTATAGTGCCTTTATCTAGGTTACACAGTTGGTGCATGGTTAAAATAACTAGGAAACCCAAGTGTATAGCCCCTATAGATCAAAATTGTGGGGATCCGAATAGTTGGATCATTGGTTGTTTAACCATGAAGGTAAACCATGCAACCCACTCTAAGAGGGGTATTTTAGTCATTTATCCATCTTTTTAATTGGGTTTTCTCCCCTTATCTTCCCCCCTTGAACCCTATGCCTTGGACGACTCTTAGAAACCTTTTTGGATCCTCCAAAGATCCTCTAAGGTGAATTCATGGTGGTTTCTTGGTGATTGTTCACCCAATTCAATAGTTAAGGGATTACCTCTCCTTCTTCTTTGGGTTTCTATGTTTTCCCCTTTCCTTATAACACTAGGAACCATGCTTGGATGATTTACATACCTATTGTTGTGATAAATTTGTGTATTTTCTTTCTAGGGGTTGTGATACCACCTTTGATTCCTTTTACAGTGTATTTCATCAAAGGAGAAAAAGTTTCACCACTTCTGGTAGGTTTTTTTGGTTCATTTCATTTTATTTAAGAGTTCCATGATTGCTTGATGATTTAAATGCGTTTTCTATTTAAATTAATGAAATATATGATATATAGTTTGGGTTGTTAAAGATTTTACATGCTTGAGTGATTCTTTTCATTTCGCTAAAATGGGTGAATTGTCTTATGCTATGGAATTTGATTTGAAATCGGTGATTTATACATTCATTGTGTTTGATTAAATAACAAAGAGGGTTTTCATCATGAAATACACTTGTTATTTGGGATTTGGGCCAAATTTGGTTTTCAAAGTGGGATACCATTTTTTGTTTAAAAGGTTTCCTTATATTAAAGTGGTCTCATCACTTTATAAAGAAAAATAATTTTCCCTTGACTTGTTTGATGGTGTTTGAAGTTGATTATTATTTCTTTTGGAAATATGTTTAGATTCCAAATAGTTTTATAAAGGGATTTCCAAAAGTATATATATTAAATTTGATAAGTAAAGGTCCATTTGGAACTTTGGGATGTGATGTTGATTGTGCCCTAGTTGAGCCCCCTTTTTCATTGTTGATGTGTACGCTTATCCATGTGATAGATGTTTTTTGATGTGATTCATGTGAAACTTATGTGTTGGGGATCATTTTAAGGGTAGTGTGGGATGTGGGAATGATACAATTATGGTGTTAGCCCTAGGGTATTGTTATTGTCATGTGAATACATTATTTTTCATGGCCTAACTCCATTGTTATTCCATGAGGATACTGAGGTTTCTAAGTGGGAAGTTGTGGGATATTTGTTGGATAGTTGAGTATTTTCACTAGCTATACGCCCATTAGTTTAATGTAACACCTGGATTTAGGGGTTTTCACCAAGGAGACTGCTTAGAGAAATTTGGTGGATATATGTGTGACTATTAACCTACCAAAAGTTAGGACCAGTTTTTCATGTCTTGTGTTGTTCCATTATTCCTCATGGTGTTGACTCATGCTATGTATCATATGTTATGCCTTTTGTTATAAATATTGTTCTGTGTGATGTTTATTAGCATGGAGTTTCCTTTTATTATATATATCAGCATGTGTGATGTATCATATGTTATGCCTTTTGGTTATTGTATTTTGTTATATATTGACATGATTTTAAAATGTTTTAATCCATGTGTGGGTTTATTTTTCAAAAGTGTTGTATTTTTAAAGAGATATGGTTAGAACTTTGAATTGGAATGTATTTTGGTAAAACCTCATTATGGAATGTTTTATGAAAATTGTGCTTTGATAAAGTGCAAGTCCAATGCTTTGTTTATCCCTATACTATGTATAGAAAAATTAAAATGTATTTTTCCAATTATTTTCAAACTATTGAGCTTGGTTTATTTTATAAAAATGAATGAATTATAATCATGGTGGTATCCTACTGGATTTGGATCACACTCTACATACTCATGTTGATGGATATATATTCTTCATGTATTGTGCATGTTTCTCCAAGTTTTGGATTTTATATTGGATCTAGTTCCGTCTTTCTTGGGAAGCAGGTGTTGTACGGATGATGGTGGTGACTGGAGAGTCACATGTAGTTAGTGATCGTAAATTAAATTTTATGAAATTGGTTGGATAAATATTTGTATTGGATTCTTCAGTCATTATTTTTTTAGATTATATTTTAGTTTTTTATATATTATTGGTTGTTTATTTATATGATATGTCTCTTGGAATGTATATTGTCATTTTAATGTTATTCCATGTTTAGATGTTTTTATTTGGTTCCTTTATAGTGAAAATTTCCCCAATGGTAATTTATGATACCCTTGATGATTTTTGTCACCCCGAGGGGATTGGGAAAGCTCCTTATGTATGTGGTGGGCCAACTCAAGAATCTAATGAGCGGATGTCCCATGTTGGTTTGTTACCAAATGATATCAAAGGTGGTTCTAGGTTTCTTGAAAAGGGGAATAGGTTCTTGATACCCACCCTATTTGTTATTTTTTATGTTTTTGGGTAGTATGGAGACTAGTATTGTCATCAAGGATCGGGTGGAGTGTGTAGGAAAGTGCATGGCCAACTCTTTATCACACTGAATCTCAATTTTCTATGGGTGTATCAGGTTTGAGTCTTGATCTTGAGTTTAGATTTATATGTTTTGATGGATTTTTGATATGTTGAGATGATTCTTTAATCCTCATTGAGTGAACTGGTGATTTTGGGGGTAGATTTGAGCTTCAGAGGAAAAAATGGTGAATATACTAGGGTAAAATGGTTAACATGCTTGGTCTGGTAAACCATGCATTGCCTGTGCGACATGGTTCTAAAACCATTAAAGTTCACGCTTCATGGTTGGAACGCAGTTTACTAGCATGTGAGGCCAAACCATGCATAGTGAATTTTACCCACTAGAATTGGTTTTTTTCATCCCTTTATTCCCAGATTTAATTTAATGGAGTATTCTATTGCCATGATATCCTATAGGGTAATTTCAATTGTGATTTCTTAGCAAGTGATGAAATTGAATATGGTTTTATTTTAGATGTGTACTTGTGTAATTGGTTTTTTCCCTTGGGGACTTTGCATTGCAGAGTGGAAAAAATAGTTTTCAAAATAGAAAATATGTTTCATTTATGAAAACCCATTTTATGGTAATTTAAAAACCATGCGTGTTTTTTTGAAACTGGTCTAAGGAAAAGGTTTTGATTTGAAAATCATTTTAGACCAAAAGTTTAATTTTAGTGAAATGTTTTAATTATTAAAGTAGATGTTTTAATAATTGGTTTATGGAAATATTTTCCTTGAGATGGCTTATTGAAAATAGGAGTTTTGATTCTTTTTTCCAAAGGAGTTTGCACATTCCCTTTTTATGATAAGTTATGTAATTATTTTGAAAGAGAGTGGTTTTGACCTTTAGTTTAAATGGTTTTTGAGACCAGTGGGTCTCAGTGATGGGTAGATCATTTAAAATGAAATTTTCAAGGAGGTTTGATTTTTTTTTTCAAAGGATGTTTTGAAATTATGATTTGTTTTGTTACATTGGATATGGGGTTGTTTTATTTTTTTGAGGAGTCTTGGTGGTTAGGCTCATGTATTTTGTTGTTTTTTAATTTTCTCCTGGAAAAGTCTTGGAGGAATAGAGAGTTTTGTTCCTAGGGTTCCTCTTTTTATTGTTATATTCCTAGGGTTTAGACCTCCTCTATTATGGATTTTGTTCCTTGAGCGCTTGATAGTTTTAAAATTCCATAGTGTTAATGTTTAACCATTGTGTGTTGAATTTTTTTGGGTTTTTGAAATTTGTTCAAGGTGAATGTATTTGTTCTTATTGAAAGGTTGTATCCACTTGAAATTTCAAGTGGGACTTGAAATGACAAGTAGTGTTAAATTTAAATGTTGATTTAAAATTGGATATGGAATTTTAAATGTATTTTGACCTCTTTTGGGTCATGAAATGAAATAGAAAGTATGGTTTTCAATTTCAAAAGGTTTTTCTTAGGTTATTCAATAGTGTGATATTTTAAAACATTTTAACCCTGATCAGGTCATGTTCTAAAATTTTAAAGTGGGTGTTTCAATCCTGTTGATAGTCTTAAAAGAAAATTCTTTGGATTTTGAAAATTTTCTTCTTTGGGTTTGTGAAAAATCATTAGGAAGATGTTTTTCAAAATGGATTTCAAGAGATATTTTTAAAGGATGGTTTTATGGGGGAAGTTAACCATTGAAAAGTGGAACTTTTAGTGTTTTACTAAATTGAATGGGTGATTTATGCTTTAATTCACTTTCAAATTGGATTGTTGAAATGATTTAGAAAGTGAGTTTGGAAAAGAAAGGTGTTTCACTTTGAATTGTATTTGAGAAAAAGTTTTGAAAGAGGAAAAAAAGATTTTTGATTTCTTATGATTTTTAGTAAACAAACCTCTTTTGGTGTTTCATAAATGGGGTTAAGTCCTAGAAAAGTGATTTTTATGACGTTTTTAATTTAATCCAATGGGATTGTTTTGTGAAATTCTTGTGTGTGTTTCAGTATTTGAATTTTTCTAGTTAGTGTGATTACCATCCCACTCATGTGATGACATAGGTTTTGAGCTTTAATTCATTCCTTATTTTCCAATTTTCTTCTTTTGAATCCTTTGGTGTTTTCTTATTTTGTGTCCTATTTTAAAGACAATTTCTTATTGATGTGGGTATAAGTTACGTTTGGTTTGGTACATGGGTAATTAGTATGGATGTTTCCTTTAGGCCTTTGAGTTCTTTATAGTGCTATTTTTTTAGGGTTATCCATGGTATGGTGTTATATATTGAGATCCTAGTTTACCCCTCGAGTATGATGACCCTTGTCAAGGGCCCATGACATCTCTTATTATGGCATGCCTTATAAGTTTTCCCTTTAGGAGGTGAGTGCTAATATTGTTGATGGCTCGTCCTTAGGAGTGTTAAGTTGTTTGAAGTTGGTTTTTCCTTTGAGGAAGTGAGGTTTTATTCTTAATTGTTCTTTGTAACCTTTTTGGATACATTTCCCTATAGTGGAGGTTTTTTGGAGGTGTTATCTTTAGTTACACCATTTAAGAGTTTTCTAAATGGTGGGGATATCTATGTTTGATCTCCATTTCCTTTTGGATCTCATACATGTAAGTGTGTTTATGTTTTTCTTGGAGACTCTTTATAGACTTGTAGATTTGGTGGTTCATTTTTGAGCAATCATCATTTCTTGAGAGTTTATTCCTAGGGACCTCTATAGCGGTTCATTATCCAACTCACCTCATTTTGCTGAAGGTGTGTTTTCTCTATTCTTTTTTTACTTCCATATTGAATCGGGAATTTATAGGGAAATAAAGTGGAATAGTGGGAAGTTTTTGAAACCCCCAATGTTACTTTTATGTGGGGTATTTGTTAGTTGGTTTATCCCCTTGAGTTTGGGGTGTTTTGGACTGAAAAGGTTGAATCTTGGGGACTTTTTCTAGGTTTCATTGTTAAGGCACATGGTTAGTTTCACTGTGTAGCCTAAGTTTTTAGCCTCTTGTAGTGGATTTATCTAGGTCTCATGGTTATTTCATGGTTAAACTAAACATGTATCCTAAGTTTGCAATCCGTGTAACTCAAAATAGGAGGGATTTTCACAGTTTGCACACGATTTGTTTAACCATACAGGTAAACCATGAAACCCACTATAAGAGGGGTATTTTAGTCATTTATACTTCTTTTTTTATTTGGAACTTTCCCCCCTTGACTTCCCCCATTAGAACCTTATTCCTTGGATATGTATCCTAACCCTTTTTGGATCTTCTAAAGCTTCTCAAAGGTGAATTCATGGTGGTTTCTTGGTGATTCTTCTCCAAGTTTAAAAGGCTAAGGATTATCTCTCCCTATTCTTTTCTTTTATCTCTTTACCACTTTCCATATAAACCTAGGGGTCATTATTGGATAATTTAAATGATTAGGGTTGTTCTAAATTTGATTTGTTTCTTTCTAGTGGTTGTGAACCCTCCTTTGAGTCCTTTTTCGATGGATTTCATCGAAGGCGACAAGGTTACACTACTTGAGGTAGGTATTTCCGTTTCATTGACTTTTATTTAAGATTTTCATGATTGGTAGATAGTTTAAACGTGTTTTAGATTTAATTTAATGACATATATGATATATAGTTTTATTTTTAAAGGTTTTACATGCTTGAGTGGTTCTTTTCCTTTGAAAAAAATGGGTGAATTATCCTGTGCTATGGAGTTTGTTTTGAAATTGGTGCTTTATGAATTCCTTGTGTTTGATTAAATTCCATGGAGGGTTTTCATCATGAAATTTACTTGTTATCTGGGATTTGGGACAAATGGGATTTTCAAAGTGAGATCCCATTTTTTGTTTAAATGGTTTCCTTATTTTAAAGTAGTGGAATCATTTTATAAATCAAAATGGAGTTCCCTTGACTTTTTTGAAATTTAATATGATTTATTTTAGATTTTTTTGGATTCCAAATGGTTTTAAAAATATATTTCCAAAAGTATACATATTATATGTGATAAGTGAAGGAACGGTTGGAACTTTGTGATGGGATATTGATTGTACCCTTGTTAACCCCCTTTGTTGTTGTTGATGTGTATGATTATCCACATGATAGATGATTGTGATGTGATTCATGTGGTGACCATGTGTTGGGACTCATTTTAGGGTTAGTTCGGGAGGTGGTAAGGATGTTACTGTGGTGTTAGACCTAGAGGATTTTTATTTTCATGTGACAAAGTTATTGTTCATGGAGCACCTATGTTATTATTTAATGAGGATATTGAGGTTTCTAAATAAGAAGTATTGGAAACTTTCTTCACTAGTTGATGTTTTTCACTATCTAGACCCACCTTAGTTATAGGTAACACCTGGGTTTGGGGTTTGTCACCAAGGAGACTACTTAGAGAGATTTGGTGGATGGATGTGTGACTATTAACCTACCAGCATTTAGGTCCAATTATACATGTCTTGTGCTGTCCTGTTAGTCCTTGTGGTCTTGAATCATGCTATATACCTTATGTTATGCCTTTTTTAGGAAGGAAGTATTAAAAAAAAATGGGAAAAATGGTTAATGGATTATGAACAATGTTGAGTGATTAATATGTATACATTTAGGGATTCAAGAGTTATGATATAGAGGTAGATTTTAGGATGGTCATAAATTTAAATTATCTAATACTCTTTTGGTGTTTTATGTGATGGTATTACTTTTGGAGACATTTATTGAGTTTTGATAGATGTTTAAGGTATATCTAACCCAAGGGATAATAAGTGAAAATTCTATTTGAGGGTTACTGTTCTTTTTGTTTTGTGGACACACGTTTAAATCTATTTATAACCTTTAGGGTTTTATGATCTTTGATGATTAAGATTAATTTTTAGGATGTTCATTATATTTCTAAGAATGTTATAAGAATTATATTATTATAGTTTTAAAAAAGGGCAACCAATAACATCCAAAAAGTCCATGATGGTTGAACCCTAAACCGATGGGTGATAAGGGTGTAACACCTACCACTATCCTATGCGATGTACTGGTTAGTATGACATAATTATTTTACTCAAACTATTTCACAGATAATGATTAAATTTATTTTTGGAGCATATGTTTTATCATATAGATAACCATGATATTGAAAATTGATTTTGTGGTTAGGTGATTAATGTTATTTCGTAAGAATTTCACAATTTTAGGAAACTTACATGATTTAGGTAAAAAAAACA
This sequence comes from Viscum album, assembly GCA_963277665.1. Taxonomy (NCBI): domain Eukaryota; kingdom Viridiplantae; phylum Streptophyta; class Magnoliopsida; order Santalales; family Viscaceae; genus Viscum; species Viscum album. The sequence continues at coordinate 452,343,484 of OY728166.1, read as the reverse complement.
TTATGGGATTTTATTTGAGGAATAAAGGTTTAATTATATTTTGGAATCATATATTATTTTACTATGTCTTTTTAGTGATTCAATTTACTTATGAAAATTATTAGTATATCTTGAAGATTATATGATTAATGCATATAAATTTTTTCTATGATACTTTAAAAGTGATTGGTTCTATTTGGAGTCAAATTTAAAATCAAACTCGAAAGAATTTGTGATCAAAACTTTCTGATTTTTTGGGTTTGGATATTAGTTAGTAATATTTTGGATAATTATTTATAAAATAAGCTAAAATTTGGGTGTTATTATTGAGGATTGAAGTTTAATATTGTATTTCATCATATAATGGTTTATTAATTTTGGGAATTATCTTAACTTGTGCTAACCATTTTGGTTTTTGTTAATGTATACAAATATGAGGAATAGATTTTTATTACTTTTTTGAATTATGTTATCTATTAGAAGTGTATTTTAGAACTTTTTTCATAAAAACTCATCTTGAATACTGGTTAGTATGACATAATTATTTGTTCCTTCTTACACCTCTTTAAATTATTATTAAAAAATAATTATATTATAAAACCAATATATAATATATAATAATATATTATTATGTTAATTTAACAACCTATACCCATCTCCTCTTCCATAAAATGGGAAACAAAACCATCATTCGTGTGTACGATGGACTACGGCCTTGCAAACTGATGTAATTCGTTTTTCATCATCACCTCTTAGAGATGGTTATAATGACAGGATTAATGTTTATATATGATATTAATTAAATATTTATCATTATAAAAATATAATATATCATTTTATTTATTAAATTTACACTCACTAAAAAATGATAACTTCGTTTGTGCGTACATTTGTACTATTCTGCCTATAAGTAGCGTTGTGATTATTTTTTCATCACAAAATCATATAGATGATATATATAAATATATTTAAAGAAATATTATGGTATTTATGATATTAGGACCATTATTTAAAGATAAAATAATACTTACATTCTTTCTATAATAAATTTTGATAAATGGAAACGTTACTCATGCATACATACGACCTACCGTCTCCATGATCGTAACATAGTCGATTTTTCATAACCATTATTCATGATTGGTTTTAAAAGTATAATTTATGTATAAATATGATAAATATTTTATTATTATTATTCTATAGATTATGGAATAATATCCTATTTTACCATAGTCAACCTACAAAAGTCATTTTTCACATATAAGCTGAATACCATCAAAATTTCCAAAGTGAACGTAAATGATTAAGTAATTGTCTATGGAATGGAAAGAGATAAAATAAAAGGAATAATAAACATGAAAAAGGTTCTTACGTAAGTAAATAATTAACATAAGTTTATTATTATGTAAGATAAATAATATATGTGACAAGTCAGACTCAAGGTAAGGGACACTTTAACTTAAAACCCCGTTTTAAATGTTTTAAAGATTTATTTTATAAATATTTATCTTCCATGTACATGTTTTTATAATTAATTTATGAATAAATATTTATAAAATAATTATAAAGTACATTTTTATGTCTCTTTTGACCCTTTCAAGGGTTTTATCATGAAAATGTGCAAGCTTAAAATGTTTTATTCATGGTACGGTCCTTGGGAAATTTTTATGATAATAGGTGAGCACGATATAGCTTATATGATGGGTTGATCCCCATTAAATCTCAACATATGATGGGTTGATCCACATTATAGATCAATATACGACAGTTTGATCCCCATTATATCTCAAGATATGATGGGTTGAACCCCATTATAGCCCAACATATTAGGGGTTGAGCCCAATTATAGCTTAGGATATGATGGGTGAGCCCCATTATAGCTCTCCAATACATTGGGTAACATTATTTGAATTAATAAGAAAGAATGAGGGAGTTATTAAAGGGTTTATATTATGGATTTAACTAGGATATAGTTATTTATGACATGTGATTAAAATGATTTATGAATGTGATGCTCTAAGTTTCCAAAAATAGTTTTCATTTTCTTATTATGGGGTTTAAAGGTTTTCTTTGAGAAAATTTTTTTGTGGATTTTTCACGAGGAAATGATTTATTTCATTCGATCAAAGAATATTGAGATAAAGGTAAACATTTCATGGGTTATTTTTTTATTGGGTTAATGGTTTTATTTCCATTTATTTCCCTTATTGGGCTTTTTATTCTCATCCCATGTATTTAAATTTTTTTTCACAGGGTTTAAGGATGGGTAATGGAAAATAAGAATTCAAGTTAAAATTAATGAATATTTATCATGAAAATAAGTCATTTTTTATTTTAAAAGTTTTATATTATAGGAAAAATGGATACTGATTGAAAATTTACACTTTATAATATATGGTTTTGTTATGTATGACTTATGACCTAATTCTCTAAAACTCTAAGATTGAAAATATCATCAAATGTGAGAGAATGAATTATTATCTTAAAAATCAATATTATGTGATGTTTAAGGCCAGGTCCTTATATCCAATGTTCTAAAACACCCACCCATGGGTATCATACCCACATACCTGGAATAACATTCCAAAAACTATTAACCCACTAGGAGATGATCCTCATAAATCATCTACCTTAGAAAATAATCCCTTGAGGATTAATACTTTTTATTAACACCTGTATTAAAAAATGATATCATCCTAGACGACCCGTATCTAAGAGGAATCAATATCTAGATTGTTTAAGTAGAATTCCATTCCAAAATATATGGGAAAATTCTATATAGGTTGTTATTTACACTTTATATAAATGAGCCTAAATACTAATGACCCAACAGGGGTTTCCCACCAAGGCATCATGTGCCCTTAGAGACCTACCAGGGTCATTGAACCTCCTGTGCGCATGGTATATTCAAACATTATCAAGAACCTCACCATAAATCCACATGAAATACTATAAAAAGGAAATACATATGTAAAATTCTAACCAACTAATTCTAATTCCACTAAGTACTTGTTCAAGAAAACCCTATAGGAGTAGTTGCTGAAACTTTAAACAACTGAGCCTCTATTCATTAGTGATAAAAATCACAAAGATGTAAAAATTCATGTCATATAGATCTATGTTCCTAATAATGATGTATGAGATGCTAATTTCCTCTACAATTTAAGATTTTAATCCTACAACTAGCCTCTTTCCAATGGAAATTATCAATGAATCATAAACCTCACACATCATGTGCATCATATGAGGTGAAAATCACATCAATTGTAACATCACATCACAAAAAATATATACCTTGAGTCCCCATTAACTTGTAATTCCTACTAGGAAACGTGTTCAGGATGCACTAACCCAGTATCCATCATAGGCACTGACACTTTCATTTATCTCTTGGCTACCAAATCCCAAATAGAAAGGGAAATAAAAGTACTCTAATACCAATTTGTAATGCCCCAACCCAGTTCACTCTATGAATAGTAACCTGACCAGACCACCACATGACCTCAAGAGAACCTCCCCTAATTCAAGAGGATTCTTACTACTGGTGTGGGTATAAGGAGGTACCATGGGGAGGTTATACCCCATGTATCAAAGTGGAAATCATCATATAAATAAATAAAATTCATCTATAAATATAACATCCATCATATTATGATTATAGAATAAATAACCAAAATAGTTGAATAAATGAAACGTTAATATACAAGAATATATACTGATCACCCATCGAGCTGACCACATATACAGAACAAAAATTAAAAACAAAACTAAAACTAAAATAAAAGTGCAGGAGGTTTCACCAAAATCCTTGAGGCTCACATATTTATGAACTTCAAAACCTATTTTAGATGCTCCATCTTAGCCATGAAATCCTAGGCCTTAGCCCAACATAATACTGTAACAAGTGTAGGTATTCTTGGGTACCCAAGTTCCATGGATACCTGAGAAGGGTTTGACTAAAAATTAGTAAGACACAACCAATGGTGTCCATAAATATAAATAGTCCATTGATAATTGAATGCATATGTTCTCAAAGAAAAATAGTTATAAGGTATCCATTTAAAAAAAATTAAAAACTCAAAATGTAAACAAACATTGAAACCATGGGCTGGTATTACCTCATGAGTGGTACATACCTATTTCAAAAAATGCCGAGGTGTCTCTGAGCATGTCATGAGGACCATTCTAAACATCTCTCTCAACCATGGGTAATATACCCATCCCTAGTCCAAACTGGAATCTAAGGGTAATACACCTATTCTTAGAGACCTATCTACCTAGGGCCCATGTTCACCCCGGTTAACCATAACATGCATCCCCAGGGACCGTGTTCACCCTAGGTTAACCATAAATTCCTGCATCCCTAGGGACTGTGTTCACACTGGGTTAACCATAATTCTAACCAAGCATCCACTCGAGGGCTGTGTTCACCCAGGATTTAACCACAATAAGGCATAATATGAAAATAAACCAAAATAAGGAACAAGTTCCATATAATATTCTATTTGATAAAAATTACACTTGTATTGGCCCAAACATTTCAAAACCAATTCTAAAATTGTTTCCACCACAACATTTTTGAAAAACATTCTAAAATACCATTTTAAAATACCAACTTCCAAATATACCAACACAATTCATTTACACCATTTTATATTTTCATTTAAGGGACAAAACAAAAAATAACTATTCCACATTACTATTTAAAAAACTAAACTAAAACTATTTTTGGAACCAAATTTCCAATTCCATTCCCAATTCCTTTTTCAAATTCCATTTTTCCTAAGTTTCCATTTTCATTTAAAATGAAATTTAATTAACCCAAAACCCTGTTCAAGTTAATATTTCATATGTAAAATATTTTGAAATTCCATTTTACAATCACCAATTCACATTAAAACTTATCTATAAATCCAGGGTAAAATAAATTACCCATTTTAAGAAAATAATCCATAAATAAAAATTTTAATTAAGAACTAGGCCAATGAAAGCAGAGAAGGAATGAACAACCATCACATCACTTATATATTTAGACGATACCATAAATTAATTAGAGGGACCACATACCTAAATTAAAGATTTCCCATTTAACCCTAAGGGCTAGTAGTAGTTTCCAAGGCTTGTTGGGGCCCGAACAAGCCCCATTATAGGCCAACTAGACACCACCATCCACCTGAGGTCCTAAACAATGCCAAATATTTTAAAATGATATAATTAAAAAATTATAATTAATTTATCAAATGAATTCTAAAAGAGTGTTTCCATTGAAAAAATATTTGGAGGCATCATTTCATTAGAACAACTAATTAAAACAATCTAATGACCAATGTAATTACCTCAACCTTAACCTATTAAAAAGAATCAATGGGATCTGCTAATTCCATAATAAATTCAATTTATAATTAAGGAAAACCCTTAATAAATTAAGAAATAGAATATACCTTTAGTGTCTTGATGAACGGTGTTACCCAAACGACCTCTCGGGATGTCCCCTTGCTATGAAAAACCAAATACCCAATTCATTTGGATGATTCCACCAAGATCTAGTAGAATCATCATAAAATACCTAACTAGGAGAAGAGAAAAATATATAATGAGATGACGATAGGTGAAACATGCCAAGTTTTTAAAAAAATAAATTGAAAATAATGAAACTTTTTTTAAGTAGATAGTTATAAATATCCGTCAAACATAAATTTTTCACTTCTATGATTTGAATTTCAAAAAATGGTCATCTACGGTTGTGATCAGTAAGTTATTTGGAGTCTGATAGAACCAACTTGTTTTTTAGTGAATAGTAACATACCCTTATGAATAGTAATATGACCCTAATTAATAGTAAATTGTATTATTATTTTATTTTATTAAGGATTTTTGATAATGACATCTTGGTTAATTTTTCAATGTGATATAAAAGCAGTTATATTTTTAAAATTGTGAATTTTTGAATAAAGTATGCTTTTATTTAAAAAATCAATTAATCATATTTAGAAAATTATTTTCCAAAAATGGATTTAATTTTTTAATTCTACATGTCTAAAAATGGTTAGGGTGATTTTTTGGGATTTTTCTGAAATTCTTGAATTTTTGATGAATAGGGAAATACGGTAAAATACCGTATATTCAAATTATCAGTCAAATAAAATATTTTTGACATCATCGCTGATATAAGCCCACTTGATTAGAACTCACATGAACTTATTACTATTTGTGTTCACATGAATCAAGACTATTTATAGTATTGAAAAAAAATATTAAACTAATGATTAAAATAATGTAAAATCCCTCCTCTCCACTATAAATACCACCCTCATTCCCCTCTTCCTCTCACACCTCTTAAACCTTGATAATTGTGTAAGTTCTCCAAAATACTATCCCCAAGGCTCTTCCCCACGTCTAATACATTATGGTCTCATCAAAAAGCCAAAACCAAAGGCCTTAAGGAGGATCTCAAGGAGAAGAGATCAAGAGGTAAGAATCCTCTTCATTTTTCATGTGTTTTCTTTTCAATCACTTTATTTTCTTATACTCTCTTCCCCTCCCCTTATCCAAGAGGTATGAATTCTACAGAATATTATATATTATGTATGTTATCATGTTAATTTAAAATGTTCATCATCTTTATTCCTCTCCTCTTCCTCTTATTCTAAAAAAAACATCGTCCCCGATGTGCTGATTTTCCAAAATCATGGATGATGTGTTTTCAATTTCCATTACATAATTCAAAGATGATTATAAAAACCTTTTAATGTTTGAAACATAATTTAAATTTTATTATTTAACCTATTTTATTTTCTGGAATGAACTTATATCCATGACATTAAATTATACAATGAAACAAGTTCATGATTCTTGAGGAACGACCAAAAATGATTTAAGCAAATATCATTAATGTTTTATCTAAATATTCATCATAATATATGATAAAAAATGATTTATGATATCATTATATATTATAGAAACATATTAACACCAGTTCATTCCACTTATGTAATTTCATTTCTATACGACAGGAAAATAAAATACAAACCGACCATGGAAATCGTGTAAAGAACGCTCTCAAAACAATGGAAGGAGCAAAATACTAGTAATTAAAAAATGAAATGATGTTATGAAATGATCATATAAGGTATTATAAACATTAATATGTTTCTTTAATATATTAATAACATTATTTTAACCATTATAAAGTAGTTTTAAACAAGTTTTAATTAAGACAATGTCGAGGTAAGGGAATTCTTAACCCAATTTCAATTCTTTGGGTTAACCTTCTACTTCATTATATACGTGGTATTAAAATTGTTTGTGTTATTAATTTTGTTTATATTATGATTAATTATGTGTATTTATAGTTTATATACATATTATATCCACTTTATTAAGTCTCAATTTAATTATATGATATTTGTAAAGGTATTTTCTTTTTAAAATCCTCTTTTAAAAATTTTGTTTTACAAAATTAAAAAGAAATGTTTTTAGAAAATTATTATTGCTGTATGATTATGTTCTAGTTCTTGGGAATTGTTTATTATGAAGGGTGGTACCTATATATACCTCCAATTCATTGGTTATGTGTAAGTTGTAGGTTGGATGTATGGTTACTCCAAGTTTAACTACGATGGTTACACAATAAGGTAGTTGTGAGGGTTACATTTTAAGGTAGCCGCGAGGGTTACAAATCATAAGGTAGATATGATGGTTACAAAACTAATTAAGTGATTATCCAAGATAAATTTATGGTTCTATTTATGTTCTATATTTTTTGTGGAAATCTCATGGAAATCCCAAGTTTCACAAAGTAAGTTTATATGGGTAATAAGTATGTATTTTGAAAATGATTTCATATGTTACAAGTATTCAAGGACTAATGTTTTCTTTACTTATTTTTATATCCTTTATTGATAATTTTGTAATAATACCTATTTTTTAAATTATTTTAAAAGGTTATAAGAATGTTTAAGACAAAGAAGGAATCCAAGTTAAATGTTAATGAAGATTTGTCAAAGAAATCATGTTTTATTTGAAAAGTTTTATATTTTGGAAGAAATGAATACTGTTTCTATGGTATCCACTCTGTATTAATGTGTAATGTTATGAATGTATTATGTACTAATTATTTAAATCTATAAAATTTAAAATATCCTCAATGTGAAAGGAAGTGATTTCTTGACTAAATTCAAGATTATGTAATGTAATAAGGCCGAGTCCTTATAGTTGCTATCAGAGGATGGTTTAGATAACTTTAGGGGTTAAGATGATGTTAATAGAATACCATAAATGATTTTTACTCAATGATTAATTTTAATTGTTATAGAAATTTAATATTACCATGTTTCTTCAACTAAGATATGTTTGATCAGAATGGTTTTTTGTAGATGAAACAAGGAAGATAAAGTGGAAAGTCATCGAAAGAATGATATCCTTCCGAATCTACAACCTGGAATGACAGGGATTAAAACCGAGAAGTTTTTAATAGTAATGGATCATCTAAAGTAGGAAATAAATGGTGGTGGAATCTATGTAAGAGAACAACCATAGGTAACACAACAGAACATGACGACAGTTGAACATTTTATGAGACAACACCCTCCTGCTTTCAATGGATCTTCTGACCTAGTAGCAGCTGAAGGATGGATTAAGGCCCTTGAAAAGATATTTTATGTTATGGGATGTTATGATAATAAAAGGTTAATTCTTTAAATTTATCATTTTGAAGGTGAATCTGATAAGTGGTGGTCAATGGTCAAAAATATCCACAATAGAGAGGAGATTGATGCCTTAGAGTGGGATGAATTTAAAATAATTTTCCATGAAAAATATTTTCCTAAGGTGGTGAGACTTAGGATAGAGAAGAAATTAATTAAATTAAAGAAAAAGGAGTAAGATTAAGTGGCTGTGTATAAAGAAAACTTCACCCGACTAGTGAGGTATACTTCAAATATTATCCTGGATATTAATAGCAAAATCATCCACTTTTACTCAGGATTAAAGCCAATGTATCAAAGGTCATTGGCCTCCCGTGAATTCAAAAGTTATGAGAAACTTTTCCAATTTGCTGAGAGGGTAGATATGGAGTTTGATGAGGATCATGTACACTTTGAAAAATGGAGAATAAGAGGTCTAAATGGAAAGTGATGGGTAATAATCAACCAAATAAATCTGATGGTAAGAAATTGCAGTTTTCAGTTTGTGAAAAGTGTGGCAAAAAGCACCCTGGGGAATGAGTTAACAAAACTAGGAAGTGTTTTTGTTGTGGTAAGTTTGGAAATATGGCCTGAGATTGTAATAAAAATTATCCTAAAACTAATACTAATAAGAAAACTATTAAGTGTTTTAATTTTGGAGAGATGGGTCATTATGAAAATGTCTACCCAAAGAGATATCTGAATAATGCAAAGAAGTCAGAATATAAGCAGAAAGGTGTAGTGAGATCCTTTGTGACTACGTCAGTAGACATCGGGCCGTCCAATGAAGTTGTATCATGTACCTTGTTTGTTTACTCAGATTTTTCTAAAGTTTTGTTTGATATATGGTCTACACATTCCTTTATTTCTGAGGAATTTTATGGTAAATTGGAAATATCACCTTAACAAATGAGACCAAAATTTATTGTTAAAACACCAGGGGAAATATTATAGCAATGAGGAATTATAATAATCTTTCAATTTTTGTCTATGGAAAGACTTTACCGGAAAACCGTATTGTTTTTTCATTAGTAGATTTCTATGTCATTCTTTGAATAGATTGGATTTTTGTTTATCGTGCTAAGATTGACTATAGAGATAAATATTTTTTTTTCAAAAAGTGTTTCAGTTTGTATACAAGAAAGAACCCATAAAATTGATAACATATCCGGAAGCTGAGAAACTGTTGAAAGATGGAAATGAATTTTATCTTTCTCATATTGTTGAAAACAAGGGAACTATTCAGATTAATGATGTTCCCATGGTAAATAAATACCTTGATGTTTTTCCTGATGAGTTACCTAGTGTCATACCTAATCGAGAAGTCTAATTCACAGTTAAATTAGTTTTTGATGCTAAGACATTTTCAAAACCTCTCATATCAATGACTTGTTTGACCATCTCCAGGGATCTTAGTACATTTCCGAGGTTAACTTGGGATCCAGATACCATCAGCTGAAGGTGAAGGAGGATGACATCCCAAAAACAGCTTTTCGTACTAGATATGGGCGTTATGAATTTGTTGTTATACCATTCAGGTTAACTAATGAACCTCCTGTATTCATGGATCTTATGAATAGAATATTTCATTAGTTTTTGTATAAGTTTGTGGCTGTGTTTTTTGATGATATTATGGTATTTTCTAAGAGTAAAGAGTGGCATGAAAAACATCTAAGGGTTGTTTTTCAAACCTTAAAGGAAAAGAAACTGTTTGGAAAATTCAGCAAGTGTGATTTTTGGTTGCAACATATTTCTTTTCTTGGGAACATTTTAAATAATGATGGAATAACAGTTGATCCTTCCAAAAAAGTGGTTGATGAATGGAAAATACTTAAAAATGTTATATAGATTCGTAGTTTTATTGGATTGGTTGGTTATTACTGACAATTTGTTAAAAAAATTTCACGGTTATCTATCCCACTAACCAAGTTAATGAAAAGGGGTTACATTTATTTGGATAGAAGAATGTGATGTTTTTTTAGGAATGGAAGAAGAGATTGGTGAATTCTACAGTTTTGAACTTTCCTTCCTGAAATGGTGAGTTTGTTATCTATAGTGATGATTCATTGAAGGGATTGGTTTTTTTTTTATGCATAATGATTGGGTAATTTCTTATGCTTCTAAACAACTAAAACTTCATGAGTTAAATTATCCCATACATGATTTGGAATTGGAATCTATGGTATTTTCTTTGAAAATTTGGAGGCATCATTTATACGGATCCAAATGTCAAATATATACTGACCATAAAAGTCTAAAGTATATATTCACTCAGAAGGAATTAAACATGAAGTAGAGAATATGGCTTGAACTGATAAAGGATTATGATTTCACGATCAATTACCATTTGGGAAAAGTAAACAATATGGCGGATTACTTGAGTCAAAAACATCACGCATCATTAACCATGTTACGTTTGGAACATGATCCCATGATTAATGATTTAATTAATCATAGTTCTCCCTTTTCAGTTCATCATGTAAGTACTAAGATGTACAGAGAACATCAGAAGTATTACTGATGGGATGGAATGAAAAGAGATTTTGCAGATTTTACCATGAAATGTTTGACATGTCAACAAGTTAAAGAAGAGTGGTAGTTACCAAAGGGGATGCTTCAGCCACTACCAGTTCCAGAGTGGAAATGGGAGAATATATCCATGGACTTCGTAGTGGTACTACCTAAGAATTATCAAGTTAACAATGTGATTTGGGTTATTATTGATCAGCTGACTAAATTTGCACTTTTTTTTTCTATTTGAGATACAATACATTTGGATCATCTTTCTTGATTGTACCTCAAAGAGATTTTCTGGTTACACGGAGTTCCTTTTTTCATCGTATCTGACCAGGATCCTGGGTACACTTATAACTTTTGGAAGGGCCTTAAGAATTCATTGAGTACAGAATTAAATTTCAGTATAACTTTTCATCCTCAATCAGATGGGCAGTCAGAATGAATGATTCAGACTTTGGAGGATATGATTAGATCTTGTTCAATGGACTATTAGGGAAGTTGGGATCAACATATTTCTTTAATTTATTTTTCTTATAATAACAATTTTCATTCAAGTATGCATATAGAACCTTTTTAGCCATTGTATGAGAAGCAGTGTCGAACTCCAAACTTTTGGGATGAAGTTGGGGAAAGGAAGTTGATGGGACTAGAATTTATAGTGGAAGTGGCTGAGAAAGTGAAGATGATCCAAAAATAGATGAGTAAAGATTAGAGTAGGAAAAAACATTATGCAGATAATAGAAGGAAATACTTTTCTTTTGAGTTAGGTGATCATGATTTTCTTAGAATCTTACCATGGAAAAGTGTTATGCATTTTGGTAAGAAAGGAAAGCTAAATCCATGGTTCATTGGAATTTATGATATCTTGAATAAAGTTAGACTAGTCTCCTACTGAGTATATTTTCCTTAGAGTTTATCTCAATTACACAATTTTTTTTTTCATGTTTTGATGTTGAGAAAGTATGTTCCAGATTCATCGCATGTTTTGAGCCCATAAGCAGTTCATTTGGAAGAGAACTTTTCTTATGAAGAGAAACCAGTTCAGATTCTTGATCGAAGGGAACAAGTATTGCAGAATAAGTTAATCCACTAGGTAAAGGTTTTTTGGAGAAACCACATGGTTGAAGAAGCAACATGTGAATCTGAAAATGCTTTGAGGGAAAGGTACCCTCACTTGTTTAATAAGTAAATAAAATTGTGAGGGAATACTTTTCAAAAGGTGGGGATAATGTAACACCCCAAGGTTTTACAAAAATAAATTAAAATTAATGAAACTTTTATTTAATTAGATATTTATAACTAGCCTTTAAACATAATTTTGCTGCTTCTATGATTTGAATTTCAAAAAGAGGTCATCTACAATGGTGATCAATAAGTTATTTGGAGTCTCATAGAACCAACTTGTTTTTTAGTGAAGAGTAACATACCCTACTGAATATTAATATGACCCAAATGAATAGTAAATTGTATCATTATTTTATCTTCTTGAGGATTTAAGATAATGATATCTTGGTTAAGTTTTCAATGTGATATAAAAGCAGTTATAGTTTTAAAATTGTTAATTATTGAATAAAGTATGATTTTATTTAAAAATTTAACTAATCTTATTTAGAAAATTATTTTTAAAAAATAGAGTTAATTTTTTAATTTTACATGTTGAAAAACGTTTAGGTTTAATTTTTGGGCTTTTTCTAAAATTCTTTAATTTTTGATGAATAGTGAAATACGTTAAAATACCGTATATTCAAATTATCTGTTAAATACAAAATTTTTGACTTCATAGATGATGTAAGAGCACTTGGTTTGAACTCATGTACACTTATTAATATTTGGTTTCACATTAATCAAGACTATTAATAGTCTGGAGCAAAAATATTAAATTAATGATTAAAATAATGTAAAATCCCTTCTCTCCTCCACTATAAATACCACTCTCATTCCCATATTCCTCTCACACCTCTAAAGCCTTGAGCATTGTCTAAGTTCTGCCAAATACTCTCCCCAAGGCTCTTCCCCACTTCCAAGACTTTTTGGTCTCACAAAAAGTCCAAAACCAAAGGCCTTAAGGAGGATCTCAAGGAGAAGAGATCAAGAGGTAAGAATCCTCTTCCTTTTTTCATGTGTTTTTTTTTCAATTCCTCTCTTTTATTATAATATCTTCCCATCCCCTTATCCAGGAGGTATGAAATATACAGAATCTTATATATTCTTTTTTTTATCATGTTCATGTTAAATATTCATCACCTTTATTCCTCTCCTCTCCCTCTTATTCTAAATATAAAAACACCGTCTGCGATGTGCCGATTTACCAAAATCGTAGATGATGTATTTTCAATTTGCATTAATTCCTTTAAAACTAATCATAAAACACTTTTAATGGTTGAAAAAGAATTTAGATAGTATTATTTAACCTATTTTATGTTCTGGAATTAACTTCTATCCATGACATTAAATTATATAATGAAACAAGTTCATGATTATCGAGGAACCACAAAAAATGATCTAAATAAATATCAATAATGTTTTATCTAAAGATTCATCATAATATATGATAAAAAACTATTTATGGTATCATTATATATTCTGGAAACATATTAATACAATTTCATTCCAATTTTTTAAATTAATTTCCATACAACAAGAAAATAAAATACAAATCGGCCATGGAAATCGTGTAAAGAACGCTCCCAAAACAATGGAAGGAACAAAATACTAATAAATAAAAGGTGAAATGATGTTATGAAATGATCATATAATGTCTTATAAATATTAATATGTTTCTTTAATATATTAATATAATCATTTTAACCATTATACATTAGGTTTAAACAAGTTTTACGTAAGACAAACCCGAGGTAAGTGAATTCTTAACCCAATTTCCATTCTTTGGATTAACCTTCTACTTAATTATTTACGTGGTATTACAATTGTCTTTGTAATGAATTTTGTTTATATTATGATTAATTATATTTATTTATAGTTTATATACATATTAAATCTACTCTATTAAGTCTCACTTCAATTATATGATAGTTGTAAGGGGATTTTCTTTTAAAACCATCTTTTAAAAATTCTGTTTTACAAAATTCAAAAGTAATGTTTTTATGAAATTATTCATGTTGTATGATTATATTATGGTTCTTGGGAATTTTTTCTGATTAAGGGTGGTACCTATATCTCCCTCCAATTAATTGGGTATGTGTAAGTTGGAGGTCCGTCGTATGGTTACTCCATGTGTAACTGGAGTAGTTACAAAATAAGGTAGCTTTGAGGGTTACATTGTAATGTAGTCGTGAGGGTTAAAAAACATAAGGTAGCCATGATGGTTAAAAAATTAAGTAATTAATTCCCCAAGATAAATTTATCTTTCTATTTATGTTCTATATGTTTTTTGGAAATCTCATGGAAATCCCAAGTTTCACAAAGTAAGTTTATATGGGTAACAAGTATGTATTTTTTGAAAATGATTTCATATGTTACAAGTATTCATGGAATAATGTTTTATTTTCTTCTTTTTATATCCTTTACTGAGATTTTTGTTCCCATCCCAAGTTTTTAAATGATTTTCATAGGTTATAAGGATGTGTAAGACAAAGAAGGAATCCAAGTTAAATGTTATGAAGATTTGTCAAAGAAATCATGTTTTATTTGAGAAATTTTATATTTTGGAGTAAATTAATACTATTTATATGGTATGCACTCTGTATTAATGTGTAATGTTATGAATGTATTCTGTACCAATTCTCTAAAGCTCTAAACTTGAAAAGATCCACAATGTGAAAGGAAGTGAGTTCTTGACTAAATTCAAGATTATGTAATGTAATAAGGTCAGGTCCTTATAATAGGACTACTAGAAATCATTAGAGGAGAAAATTACCTTATATTTATGTAAAAAACCTCCAAAACACACAAAAATCATGGGTAGAAGAAAGAGGACAAGAGGGTTTGAACCCCCTTACTATGCACACCACTAAAGGATAGGAGGAGGGGACCCCCTTATAAATTTGAGGGTGGGGTAATAGAAATTTTACTCTTTTTAAGTCCACTGACTAGCCAGTGTAGGGCCACCAACTTACCAGTGTCCTCTATTGTCAAGAGGTCCCACTACCCATTTCCACTGACTAGTTGATGTTGGGCCATTGACTAACTAGTGGTGAAATAAGGATAAGGGATTGTTATCATAAAACTACCATCAAGCTGGTGGTTTGTTATAATTTTCAATTATAAAAAGCTTAAAAACCTTCATAAGGATCCCATGAGACCCTAGGACACTCCATGACCTTTGTACCATACCCAAAAATATGTTTTTGATGAGTCTAAACTCATAAAACTTGACTAAAAATCTTAGTTTAAAATCTAGCCCGGACACTAATTGAAAAGTCAAGTTGCCTCCGAAAAATTTCAACCCAATCATACACATGGGGTTTTACAAGATTTTAATATCATTATATAATATAATAAAACCATATGGTAATAACCATATCCAAAATGAATCATTATGACTCAAGAAAAGAAGATGATTTAAGAAAACCACTTACATTGTCGTTATCTTTTAAATTGAAAACTCGTGAAAGGTAGAACATGAGATGGATTTTTAATTACAATATATTTCTTTAAAAATTATGACAAAATAAAAACATGGAAAATATATAAATTATAAAAATTAAAAAATTGGTGAATACACATCATATCATATTGAATCAAAATTGAGATACAAAAACTCTTACCTTAATTCCTAAATTCCATGAAAGAAATTTAAAATCCTATATAATATAAATATAGTGATAAACCTCTTAAAAACCTTATAAATACCTATAAAATTTTATAAAATTCAATTATAATCATTTATTACAAATATATTTGTTAGTAATATTTTATTTTCATCATCGAATGTTATTAGTTTATATTTTTTGTTTTGTACTAGTTTTATAATGGAAGTGTATATTATTGTTTATAGGTTCAAATTTATTCATTAAAATATAATTATAGGTACTGGAATATATGTTTTGTAATTATTTATACTATTATAATTTGATTTCATAAGTATTATGTTTATGATTCATGATGACAAAGTTGGCGACAATCTTGTTTTTCTAATTCATAACAAACAAAAAGGTGGTACAACAATAATATGTTTAATATTGGTATAAAATTTTTAGAAAAATAAAGCAAAAATTATATTCTCATTAATTTATAATTAAACCACTATTTAAGTTTTCTAGTCATCCATGATAGAGATTTATAGCATTGTTGAAGCTGTTGGTTAAACCAAACCAAAAAAGAACATGTTATAATCGATGGATGAGTATGGTTAAGAAAGTGGATATTTTGGAATAATATCATTATAAAAGAATCATAATGATATTTATTATAAGTTATTAAAGGAAATGAATCATATTTTAATATATATTAATAAATAATAAAATACAAAATGAAAAATTAAATATGTCACTTTTGTGGGGGCGGTAGTCGACACATACGCATGATGACGTCTTCATTTTTTAAATGGTTTTTAAGGAAGGTAGAAGATGGATATTCTATTAATATAATAAAATTTAAGCAGATTATTAATATTTATTTTTTCATAATTTCATTTATAGAATATTTTTGAGGGGGTAGTAAAATAAAATTAATTAAAACAAAAGAAAAAAGGAGTAATTGAGAATGTTACCTTACTCCTTGGAAGATATCCTTTGAAAAATGGATTAAGGTTTTGATAGGTAGTCTTTTGATATGAAAAATGACTCTAGAAAGTGTATAGGAGTGTTATGGAGTTATTTTGGAAGTTTTTATTTGAATACAAGAGGCTTTGGGTGCGAAGATAAGTGGGGTTATGATGACCCATTTTATATGGGAGAGGAGTGAAATTTTTGTAATATATAAATGGTAAAGTCACTATTAAAAGATCAAATTGGTCCAATATTGGACAATAATAGAGAACGAGAATATTTATGTAAATAAATACTCAAACAAACATTTTAACAGAAATATTTGACATGTTTTTAAGTCTTTTACAATTAGATTTTTTACTTTTACTATTTTTAGTTTTTACTGTGGTAACTAATTTTTACCTAAATAATTTACTTTTAATGACTGAAAATAAAATTAGAATTATTAAATAATTTGGGAATAATGATTAAAAATATTAAATAAATTTTATAAAATAAAATTCATATTTATAATAAATATTAATTTGAACATTAGCGTATGTAACACGTAAAAATCCATTTATCTAAAAAGTGTATTTCTAAGCATAAATGTTATGCTTAAGATAAATTTATCAATTTCATTGTTTTTTATGGAATAAGTTGGTTTATTATTAAATAATTAATATTTATGTTACTTTAAAATAAATACAAATCCTAATTTCACTTATTGAAAATTTAATTAATAGAGAAATACTAAAAATAGTTTTTATTAGAATAATATTGCTTAATTTTCAAAATGTTAAATATGAGTTTTATAACTTCATCATGGTATTTTTAAATTCATAAATTCACTCCATAGATGTATTTTTTATCATAAAAAATGTTTTATAAGTTTCTAAGTTATACTTCTTGATATATTCATAAACGTTGTGGTTTTAATAAAAAGTGTATTTTTTCACTATTTACCTAAAGATCAATTATTTTATAAAACTACAAAAAAATTATCCCATGTTAATATTGTTATTATGAATTCAAAAATTAAGTTCATTTAATAAAATTAAAATTATAAAATTATAAAATTTATATTCTAAAGGAAAATGAAAAATATAAAAAATTGATCTTTATAGAAAAATAATCTTTTAAACTTAAAATATTCTTAATCGTATTTAATACAAAATTATATTTAAATAAGTGTTAATATATTAGTTTTAAATATTAATTATTTTTAGAATCTCCATTTAAAATTGATAAATATAATTTATTAGGTAAAATACACATCAATTTAAAAATAGATCTTTTGAACAATATCCTTTTTTAATGTTTAGTGGTTTTAATCACATTTCATTAATTATTTATCTTCTAACCAATAAATTTAATCAATTAATTGGTGTTAAAATAAATCAATTATTCATTAAAAATAATTATATATATGGGATTTAAATATTTTTTTTATAATAAATCATTTTATTATCTTTTAATTTACTTGAGGCTTTATTGTTATTGTAATTTTCTTATTGATGTTTCACATCATATTGTATTATTTTAAAAAGGTATGTCATTTTTCATTTTTTGTTCGATGTTTCATGTGAAACAAGATACCAAACAAAGTATTAATTTATAGAAAAAATATATTCCAAAATATCAGGGTGTTACATCCTTTACCAGTTAACATATGATTTTTGATGGTCCTGTGCAACATCCATCCACTCTCAAACCATATAAATCTTCTATTTCATGTGTTGCACCACATTCAGTCCTAGAAATTTCAACTCCCTAACCTCAGTCTAGTAAAATGAAGATACAAAATTCCATCTATACAATTCTTTGAACATATCCATGCTAGTATAAGAGTGGAAGTTGTTGTTATAAGAGAACTCATCCAGGGTAAAATGAATCATCCACATTCCATCAAAATATAGTATGTAAGAACACAATATATCCTTCAGTGTATGGATGGTACGATCTATATTCCCATCCATAAAAGGATAGGAAATAGTGATAATGTGAAATTAGGATCCAAAATAATTCTATAATCATCTCTATACTCATGAGGTGAAATGAGGATCCCAACCAGAAATGATGGTCCTCAGTACCCCATGAAGCCAGACCACATCATCTACATATTTCCCCTCCAAAACCTATAAGACACCTGACTCCATACTCAACAAGAAGTGGGATGGATTATTCAATAGACCCACTATAACCCAAATTGAATAACATCCTCATTGGTCTCATGGTATAACATTGATGAAATCTATAGATATATTCCCCCATTTCTACTCGAGGAAATCCGATAGATACAACAAACCACCTAGAACATGATGCCCCACCTTAACCTTCTGGAAGAATAAACACCATTATAAGAAGTATAATATCGATATCTTCATCATGGGACACCAAATATGATCCCTCAAGGCATGATACATCTTGTCCACACCAGTATACACTACCACTACTAAGCTATGGAACTCATAGATAACCTCCTCACGCACCACCGATGGAACAAGAAACCTCCCCTAAAATGTCATCTGATAAAGATAATCCTTTGAACATCCATATGGAGCCTTATTATAGATAAAACAATCCTTCATCACCTATAACTTTGATTATTCCCACAAAGACTCCTCCACCCACTCTGAAAAGGATGGTTTCACTGTTATTTGAAATAGGAAACCCCTACCACCAACCTCTTCTACATCAAGATTCATTTCCATAGGATACTCCATCACCGTTCAAGAATATTCAAACTCCTAAAAAAATATTCCTATGAATTTATACTATGTTAATTTTCAACAACATTACCCTATCCTAGGGTGTATGAGATCTTAAAATCATAATCCTAGAGAAACTCTTTCCACTTCCACTATCATAGATTCAGATCCCATTGATAGAAAACATACCTAGGGATATTTTTATCTATAAAGACTATAAAAATTTCAATAATGGATGTCATAGTAATTATTTTGGGGACTTAACTTCATGGACCCATATGATATCACTACACTATGGTTCTTCAAGACACAACCTAAACCAAGATGGGAATCATCATAGAAACCCTGAAAAATTAATCCTTATTATAGAAACTGAAGCATGAGAGATTTAATAAACCTCTCCTCCAGGAAGTTGAAAGTTCCCTAACATTTATTAGTCCATTATAAGGCCTACTACTTCCTGGTAAAGGTTTTTCAATGGGTATGTTACCCAAGATATGTTAAAAAAATCTTTGAGAATATTCCATAAGATAAAGAAAACTAAGGACCTTTGCAACATTCTTGGGTTCTACCCCAGAAGCAACTATAATAACCTAATATTTTAATATGTAATTCTCTTTTAAATAAGTACAATTTTGAATAAATTGTTTCACACACAACAAAAAACCAAAATGAACGACAATAAATTTTATTATGATAAATTTATAAGTAGTAAATATAAACATTATAATATAGTTGTTAAGTTGGAAGGTATAAATAGATGTAACCACATTATGAAATATATATATAAAGAAAAGTAAAGTTAATTTTTAATACTAATTCATTAATAAAATTCAATTAATATATCTAAATAACTAATAAGATTATTTTATGATTAATAATTCATTTTTCTAAAAATTTCATATTTATGGGATATGTATTTTTATTTTAAGAAAATAAATATATTATGGTTAAATAATGGTAAAATATATTTCTTATATGAATAGTAAATTAACATGAATTTATTTAGTAATTGATAGGAAATAATAATAATAATAATTGATATTATTAACATTCATTTTCCTATAAAAAATATTTTCATTATATTTTACGATTTTATTCACAAGTTAAATTCTTAAATTTAAAATTTTAAATTGAAATACTAAAGTTAATTTTTTGTATTAATCATAACAATATTAGCATAGGATGAATTTTTGGGATATTTATGAAAAGATTGATTTTTAGATAAATAGTGAAAAATATTGTTTTCACCAATACCATTGAGTTTATGTCTTTATCATGATATAAGTATGACTTAAAAACATATAAAAAATTATTCTCAATAAAAAACAATTATGGAATATAATTATTCATTTAAAAAATATTATTTTTAATTTTTAAAACCCATGTTTAATATTTTGAAACTTAAGTAATATTTGTGTTATTAAAAACTATTTTTAATCTATTTATTTTAATTAAGTATCCATAAGGTGAAACTAGATTCTATATTTCTTTGAAAGCCAAATAAATCCTCTAATTTTAATAATAAAACAATTAATTTCATATAAATCAGCAACACAAATAGTTTTACCCTTAGCATAAATTTTGTGCTTAAAAATACACTTTTTTTAAAAAAAAAATGGTTTTTAATTTTTTTATATATTTGAAATCAGAATGTTAAAATTTGGTTCTAAGGGTTTTTATTTTTTTATACAAATTAGTTACTGAGGTTAAATATGTAGTTACCATGGTAATGGTAAATTAAGGTAAAAAGAGTTTAACCAAGTGAAAAAGAAATTAAACATGTTAAAAAATGTATCTAAATGAGTGTTTGATGTGTGTGTTGACTAAAACTTATCTCATATCCATTACTGTCCACTTTGGAATCCAATTTCCATGTGAAACATGTGTTTCTTTTATATTAAGAGGTTATATTTACAAAATTTCCATTCCTTTCACTTATAAAATGGGACTTACACCTCTTCAAATACATTATGAAAATTTAAAGTTCCATTGAAAATCTACTGATTTTACTTCACATATAAACCTATTTTACATACCCATGAATTTGGTCATAATAAGTTGGCCTAATTCCTCCATTTCTAATAAGTAATTTAAGAGAAAGTTCAAATTATCAATGCAAGTACTAATCACTCCCTAATATTTTTATTTATGAATATTTATCTTCCAAACCTATAGTACCCATTAAAACATTATTAAATAAGTATTATTTATATAATTATATATATATATATATATGGAATAATCATTATCCACAATTTTATTTTTCCCTTAGAAAAATGAAAACGTAGTTCATGTGTACGTGTGGACTACCGCCTCCACAAAGTGATGTGTTTCATTTTCCTTTACCACCTCACAAAGATGGTTCAAAAATGATATTTAATTAAATAATATGGTATTTATAACATCATTAATATTATGAAAATATAAATTAATTTCCAATTTACTTCCTTTTAATGGGAAATGAAACACCACCCATGCATACGTGTGGACTACTGCCTCCATGAGTGACGTGTTCTGTTTTTCATCACCTCCTTAAAAAGATGGTTCGAAAGAATATTTGATAAATATATATTATATTAGGGATTCATATTTATATATGTATATATATTTATTGACTATTATTATAAAGTAATGAAATAAAAATTTACAATCATTATGAAATAATCAGCTGTTATCTTTAGAATACCCTAAACAAGCTTGTCAGGGATCCTGTTCTTTAAAACCTTACCCATACCTCCCATATAATGAAAATGGAGACATATAAATAATTTAGAAAAATTATTTGAATATAATTTATAATCTATTAATTATGAAGTTAGTATCCAAGAATTTGGTACGATGTTCCCATTACAGAACATGTGTGAAACAAGCAGAATTACAACATCTGATAATGAAAATAAGCGTTAAGTAACTAAATAATGTATGATAAATGATTTTAATAAAATAATAAAATGGGTTATACATAGATGAATAAGGTTATGAAATGTGTTATTAGGATTGTTATTTTTATTATACAAAAATTTAAATTTCCTTCACGGAATCTGAGAATTATGGTAAGGTTTTTTGAAAACTCAATTTAATTTCATTGAGTTAAAATGATTAATCTTGAACCCCATTCTTCTAAGTTGAATTATTTTATCCTATTATTGTATAAAATTATATTTACACTTTTATTTATATCGATTTACAATTATTTCTCACTAACACCTTTTTGAAGGATTTGTACTTCAAAGATTGTGATACTCATTAGGGTTTTCATCTCAATTCCACTTTATTAAGGAATGTTATCATATTATGTACCTATTATTATTTTATATGATTTTATTACTAACACATTGTATTATATTATTATTATTATTATTAAATTCTATTTTAAGGAATTTATAAGTATTTTCAAGAATACCCCCCTTAAACCCTTTTGATGCAAGTGTTAGTAAAATCGTAAGTGTTTGTTAACTCAATTTACATTCATTAAGTT
Source organism: Viscum album (assembly GCA_963277665.1). Lineage (NCBI taxonomy): Eukaryota > Viridiplantae > Streptophyta > Magnoliopsida > Santalales > Viscaceae > Viscum > Viscum album. Next base: position 452,320,464 of record OY728166.1, on the reverse strand, counting down.
ATGATTGTTCTTATTGAACCTTTTTCTTATAAGTTGGGTAAATTATACCTCATGATTTAATTATATTTTAATTCCACTTCCTTCTCTTTTTATTTTCATTTCCTTATCATGATCTCATTTTTTATGTATTGTTACATCAATCCTTTTTCTTTAATAGACTTATTTATTCATAAATGAAACATTATTGAGAATAATTTACATCCTCTTCAATAGATATTTTTTGAGTCAGAATTTTTACTTATTACTTTTCCATTCCTTTATTTTTGTAAATCACAAACACTTTCTTAAAAATATGTTTATGACCTTTTTATGACCCAAGTGTTTTATTATGTTTTTATAAAAAAATTACTTTATACCATACATAGAAATGTTTATAATGTGATACAAATATAAACATTACATTAATCAATCCAATACATCAAACTAAAGGTGTGTCCAATCCATTGGAATGACCTTTGTTCAGACCTATGGTTATACCTATGTCTTTTTTACCTGACTGACAAAACTAATGACTATTAGACTGAACATGGTACCAATACATCAAACTAACCCTCATTCAATTCATCAGATTCATAGTCAATAAAGATGTCCATCAGACTTACTAAATTTTATAATATGAGTACCTAAGAATTTTTTCTATTATAAGTAATACACTATATCATTATAATGGTGCTAACCAAAAACAACTTCAGACATTTAGTTACAAATGATTTGTCAAGCACCAGTTGTCTGAGGTTGTTTCAAAAAACTTAGAAATATGACTGTTAGAGCTTCTATTATAAATAAATGGTCATTTGAAGAGTTTTTAGATGATAAATTTCTCAACTCAAGTCTTCTAAAGTTTTCTCTATGCTAACGTCTCAATATTAGTCATTGAAATGCAATAGAGAGCTGTCTTTATAAGGAATCCTTATCAGGGTTGTTTCCTTTAGAACATTTGATTTTGTATTTTTTATGTCCAATAATTGTTACGATTGAGGGATTGTAGGGATAAGAATATAATTAATATGATATATAGGACTAAGGGATTATGGGGTTATTAATACAAACAACAATCATTGTATCGAGGTATTTCAAGGATAAAAAGACAGAGCATGTTTTGATAATCAGATTGAGGGATTTCCTGGTAAGGAAAGATAGACTTTACAATAAATATAAAACAGTGGAAAACTTTAGTCAAGTTTATTGACTTCCTTTACTCTGAAGGTTAAACGAGTGAAATATTTTAATATATATTATAATTCATTATTACTTTTATAAGCTATGTATTTCTTATTTGTACAAGATCTATTTTTCCACCATGCATGTTTTAGGAAGTTAGTCTTCATACATATCTTTCTAACAAACCATTTTATCAGTAAGACTATAAAACTGATAAAAACATACTCTGATATAATTAGATCATCTTTGATACTAATTCTAATACTTAAATCAATAGGTGAATTCTGAGTCTGATATTTTTTACTTTAATAGGTATTTTGTTTTATTTAGTTTGATGTTTTTAAACTACAATTCAACCCACTCTTGTAATAGTAACCATATTAGTGGATCTTTTAATTCAAAAATTGGTATCAAAGATGGTTTATACTACTATATCTTGCCAAGTTTTTACTTTCTTTATCAATTGCAATTTTGTCAAGTTTTTTTTATAAACTCTTTGTTTATAATTTTTTTTACACTAATGTGTTTTAGTAGAAAAATAGTTTCTATTTTTTTAAGATGGAAGGTATGAATACTGGATCTCATGATAATCTAAATCCTATTTGGCCACCTATTTATTATGGGAACTACTATTAGTATTGGAGAGATATGATGAAATATTCTATGATCAACACTGGAGTTGATAATTGTTTAATGATTATTGGAAAGTATGAGATTCCTGATAAGGACGTTTCTACTTTTACTAATGTTGAGAAGTTATACTATATGTTGAACTAAAAAGTCAAAAATAATATATTATGTTCTATGATGAGGAATATTTACAGTCAGATATTATCTTGTGTAGCTGCTAATAGTATTTTGAGTATGTTGGAAGTAACACATTTTGGTACATCTAAAGTCATTGAAACAAGAAGAGCCATGCTTAGAGCTTATTACTAGTCCTTTGATTTTATACATTGTGAGACAATTTACAAGATTCAACAAAGGTTTATTAATATCATCAATAATTTACATTATCTTGGTGAAAATGTCTTAATGATGATATTTTAGTTGAAAATATTATTGATATAATTCCAAATGAGTGGGAATCTAAAAAAACTATTTTTGATGATAAAAAAAAAAGATTACCAATCTAACTTATGATGATATTATTGGAATACTCATACAATATGGAGGGATATTAAAGATATATGATGAAAAAGATAAAAATAAAAATGGGGGAGTTGATTTTACCACAACATCAAATATTCATACTAAAGTCGATTCAGCAGAGAAAGTAGTAAAGTCTTCAAGAAAGAAGAAAGTTATTGTTAAATCGAATTTTAGTTTATATGACATTCTAAAAATGAGTTGTCTAATCTTTCCCGAAGGATGAACAATATTTTCGGAAATAAATATTTTCATTATAGATATAAAAAAGGTAACAAGGATAAAAGTGAAAAGAAATATTTTGAGGTTATTTGTTATGAATGTAGGAGAATAGGACACATCCAACCTGATTTATTTAAGCTCAAAATGAAATATGTAAAGGAAAGTAATTCAGAGAATAATTAAAAGAAATATTATAATTGAAAAGGAAATAAAATTATAAAATATTTTGACACCTAGAGTGCCAGTAGTGGAGATTCTTTTGAAAATTCTTCTAATAATGAATGTTCTGGATAGAAGAACATTAGGATTTTTGAAAAATTACCTATGGTAAATAAATTTCTTATATAAAAGGTATACACTACTGTATCCCTTACAAATATGTATTTAAATGAAAACTATCCTAACAATAAGAAAAATTATACATCTTCTGATGAAGAATCTTCCTTAGTAAAAGGTAATACTTTACCTAGTTATAAGGAAGTTCTATATTTCTTAAAATTTTAGAAAATGAAAATTTTAAAGTTTGTAAAAAAATTGATAATTAAAAAGAAAAGATTGCAAAGTCAGATTCAAGAATAATTCCTCTAACCAATGAAATATCATATATTTGTAAAGATATTGATAAAAATTATTTTGTAAAATATAGTTTTTTAAAATATCTTGAGAAAAATATTTCTGAGAAAAATAGTTTACATAATAATTTATATAAACTTAGTTCTAGTTCTATTTTTAATGAGTAAAAAAACATAGTTGTAAAACTAAATTTTGAAATATCTAGTTTGATAAAACATCTATCTAAGTTTACCATTGGAAAGGAAAACTTTGAAAAAATGTATACAAAAATTAAACTTCATGGTAATAATTCTGGAATGGGTTATATAAATCAAAAACTTATTTTTAGTAATAGTTATTTCATTCATAAAAGTGAACCATTTTTGTAACACCCGAGAATTTTTTGTTATATAAATCATTAAAGGAATATTTTTCTACACAACACTTTCTTGGCTTACTTTACACGAAATCATGACTTTCCTCGATAGCTTGCGTCGTACGCAATACCGAGTTTCACTAAACAACGATATGCTATTAAAATATTATTAAAACTAGCCATTATGAATAGTAATAACCACTTTTTTAAATTTTATAAATTTTATTTTTCAAAATGGACTTCATTTTTGGATTCGGAATATCGAAATTAGCCTAGGGTGAAATTTTGGTATTTTTCTGAAAACTTTTAATTTTTGATGAATAGTGAAACCACTAAGTGGTAGTTAAAAAACTGAATTTTTCATAAAACATAATTTTACCGCTTCTGTGAGTGGAATTTTGAAAATCCGAGAGACACGGTTAATATCAAGGACTAAAATGTGGTTCAATGAGATGAAAATAATTTTTAGTGAACAATAACTTTTTACTTTTTTTTACCACGGTTAAAAGTAAATAGGGTAATTAAGGGTAAAGATGATATTATTATTACCCTAACACATGTCCTAATTCTATTGGAAAAGTGTAATTCGACCAAAAACAAACTTAGGAATAAAATATGACCATTTAGGCCCACTTGGATTAGATTAGGACATTTATTATTAATTTATTTAAAGAAGGGTTAAAATAGTTAAAATCAAAGTTTAATAAGTAAATAATTTTTAATATAAGGTTATACATAAGATAAATTCGACTATAAATATTAATTAGAAATCTAAAAAGATTTACTACATAATTATAGTTTATTTGTAATTTTTAGACATTAAATAATTTAATTTATTTATGACACAATGATTATGCAGTAATTATCTTATTAATGAAATATTGACATAATTAATGTTATAAACACCAAAATAAATGTAATTTGAGACTTTTTATGAATTCCACTACTTTTATAGGTTAATATGACATGTTAGTATTGATTTAATTAACTTTTTTCGAACTAATAATTCTGTTATGATTTTCACAAAAATCAATTACTAAATAGTGTCAAAATTGACATAAAATAGTTTTTAAAACAAATATTATATTAGTAATTGTTATTTTATTACTAAAAATATAAGGTTTGGCCAAATGACTTAGATAAGGTTATATATATTAATAATAAACAACTTGGGGTTCTTTTGGCTGCTTATAGTAAGTTTATTAACCTTATAGTATAAGAACACAAGAAGACACGGTAAAAGTAAAATTATTTAACTTAATGTTAAATCTAAATGATAAGGTTAAAATAGGAACCTAAACATGTCTAAATTCTATTGGATGAGAGGATTTCGACCCATACCCACCTTATCTTCTAAATATATCAATTTGGAGCTATTTAAAACCGAACTTGACTTTATAATAAAATAATATTTTCAGTTTTCCCAAAGGTGCCCCTCTCCTCCCTTATAAAAGGGCACCTCCTCCCCCTCTTGCTCACACCACTTTGAGCCTTCAAGCTCGGCCAACCCCTGCCAATTCCTCCTCTCCACTTACCTAGAGACATCATAGAGGTCCTGGTCTTCTTCAAAGACCAATTTTAGTGCCCTAAAAGAAGGTCTCAAAGAAGCACTTCAAAGAAGAGGTAATGTCCATTACCGATTCTTTCATCTTTATTTCTTCTTACAATTCTTCTTCTTTAGTTGTTTCATTATGAAGTAATAACATCAGTATCACTCATATAATGATATGTTATTATAAATATGAAACAACCCTATTTCACCATCTATCCATCCTACGGAAAAAGAAATCACCGCGCGTGCGTACGTACGGAATACCGTCTCCACGCCGTGGTGTAATCTATTTTCCACCACCACCTTACTTGGATGGGTATAATGGTGTAAATAATGACTATATATGACTATTATAAAGTAATAATGATTCTGAAATAGTATACATACACTCCAATACAATTCCACGATCATAGGAACGATATCATCACTCGTGCGTACGTACGGAATACCATCTCCACGATGTGATGCGACTCGTTCTACATGATCTTCATTTCATAATGATTATATAAATGAATTGAATGAATGAATATGATATATATTACACTAATCCCATTCTGGAAATGAGGTATCTATAACCTAAAGAGAAGAATACGAATCTATTCGACAAGACACGCATAAGAACAAAAAGTTATAAACACCCGAATAACAAGTAGCAATGAAATATTACTACTAAGAAGCTAAGAAAATGACCATATATGATATCATAAAAATAAGTATGATTCTGGAATAATTCAATAACATTATTTAAATCATTATATAGGAGGTTCGGACACTTACGAAGCAAAACAGACCTAAGGTAATGGAAATATCATAATCTCATTTTTATCCGAGATTGTTTATACTTTGGTATTTACTGGGGTGTATTTTTATCATCCACATCCATGTTTCCTCAATATGTAATATTATTTCCATCCACCTACAATTTTTTAAATCTATTTTTACCCTTTGTTGAGTTTATAGTAAAAGATATGAAAGGAATATTTTGTCGTTTTTCGTACGAGGTACTTTTTGACTTTTCCAACAAAAGTATGAGAAGAATGTTTTTTTAACTTATACGACATGAATGGATTTTTAAAACATTATTTACAAGAAGATTAATTTACAAGTTTTCAAGTTTATTTTTAGTCAACTTCTTTTAGTTTAAAGTTGTATGACATGTTAAGAAAGGAAAAATGTTTTTGAAGAAGAAATGATATTTTCCTCAAGAATGGAGTTCAAGTGTTTTCCATCTAAGATAATAAAGGGTTCTGTTTTTATCCCTATTATTACATTGATCTGATTATATTGTGATGGAATTATTTTTATGAATTCCTTTATCTTATATGAATTGTTTTATGATGTCATGATGTTTAAGACTCCCATTTGTATTACATGGGTTATGCAATGATGTATGATTTATGATTTTGTGGAACACATAAGAATGGTATCATTATGAGATGGGTGGGACCTATATATCTTTCCAATGCATTGGGTAAAGATTTTATATCTCATGAGATAGACATGGATGAAATGGTAGGTTATACCGGTTCAGTGAAACAGGACTGAAACGAGGAATGAACTCGGTTCAGAAAGGGACTTTGTCCACTATGATAGTCTTGGCAATGAGTCCTGACTAACAAGAAATGATTGTCTATGATTATGTGTGTATGACACAAAGTTTCATGTTTTAAGTTATTATTATTGGGATTACATTTCACTACTATGATTTATCCCATATTATGAAATTATGCTCTATTTTGCAGGTTAAGATTTCCAAAAGTTATGTTATTATGAATATGATGTGATTGATATTTCTTTTGTTTACCCTTACTGAGCATTTGAGCTCACCCTTTCGTATGTTTTCATTCCCCAGGTCAGGAAGAAGGTTATTAAGTAAGATATGCCAAAAAGGGACTCTAGATATGATGAAATAAATGGGAGACAAAGTAGATGCTTTATGAACCAGTTGTTTATGTTTCCCAGTTTCTAAAGACACTATACCTATACGGTCCTTTCTTGGTTTTGTTATATGTTGTAATAAGTGTGCTTAAATTCTGAAGTAATAACAATGTATGTAAAGTATGAGTCGTTATAGTTGGTATTAGAGGAAAGGTATAGTCAACCTTTGGAAACTAGGATGTGAAAGCCTTAGTAAGAATCCTAAGGATAAGTCTAAGCATAGAACACAATCTTATTGTTTTAGAAATGGCCACGAACAACCTATGATAAGACCTTAAGTGTGAAATTTTATTCTTTATTATATGGTTTTCCTATTATAATTAGTGTTGCTCACATTATTATTCTTGGTTTTAGTCAATGGTTGGAACCCGAAGGAATCGTGTTAATGCGGAATGCGACGGGCAATGCAATGATTGTCCCCCTGAGCAACCAAACGTTATGGGAGCTGGAATGAAAAATCTTTTAGCCATGCTCACACAACTTTCTCAAGCTATGAATCATGCAGGACTTCCAAACGAGCAAAGGAAGGAGCAACATTCTGTTGAATCCTTCATGAGATAGCGTCCACCTTCTTTCAGCGGGTCTACTGATCCATTAGTTGTTGAACAATGGATTAGTACTACTGAAAAGATATTTTCAGTTATTCAATGTTCTGAACATGATAAAGTCATCCTAGCAGTGTATCGTTTGGAAGGAGATGCTGATCAATGGTGGAATCTTATTAAGAATACGAGGCAAAGGGATGAAATTGAGTCCATGGAATGGGACGAGTTCGAGAACTTATTTTTCAATAAGTACTTCCCTCGTATTATCCGAACAAAGATGGAGAAAGAGTTTCTTGAACTGAAGCAAAAGGATGATGAATCTGTTGGTACCTATGAAGCAAATTTTACAAGACTTGCAAGGTACGCTTCTGGTATTATTATCCAACCTGAGAGTAAGATCGATCGATTCTTTAGTGGCTTAAAACCAAGTCTTCGAAGGGCATTAGCCATAAGGGACTTCAATAGCTACGAGGAAATCGTTCGATGTGCTCTCAAAGTCGAGATAGAGATTGGAGTAACCCATCAGTCATATGGGTTTGATAAGAAGAGGAAAATGTAATTCAAAGGAAAATCTAAAGAGCACACTGAAAAGAATATGAGCTTTCCCTTATGCTCAAAGTGTGGAAAGAAACATGGAGGGAGTTGTCTTAAAGGGACAAGTAAATGTTTCGAATGTGGAAAGGAAGGTCATCAGGCATTTGAATGCCATGATGATGGGAAGAAGATGTCTAGTGATGCAAACAAAGGAAGGGATACACATAATGAACCTACTACACTTCAATGTTTCAAGTGCAAGGAGATGGGGCATTATGCCAATAAATTCCCTAATCCAAGGGTTGATGATGATGGTCGACGTCAACAAACTCTTAAGGCTAAAGACAAAGGAAAGTCACATGCAATTTCTATCAGCGATGTGGAGTACGATAACGATGTGGTGAAAGGTACACTTACCATCCACTCTAAAGTAGCAAATGTTTTATTTGATTCTGGATCCACCCACTCTTTTATTTCTGAAGAATTTTCTAAGGGTATCACCGTATTACCTCAGCAATTAGATGTTGGTTTAGCTGTGACAACACCTAATGGCACAACAGTCGCATCAAAAGTTTATAATTCTTCTCCGATCGAAGTTTGTGGGAAAGTGCTTCCTGCAAATCTTGTGATCCTTCCTATAGTGGATTTTGATGTGATTCTTGGCATGGATTGGCTTTCTTTATATGGATCTCATATCAATTGCAAAGAAGGGAAGTCACATTTCATATTCCAGATCAATCTATGATCATCTATCAATGCAAGGATGAACATAACCTTCAAGTGGAAATTTCTTCCATTTTATGGGTATTGATTCCACTAAATGAAGGTTATTTATCTCAAATGGTTGGTGAGAAACTCACGATTAAGAATATGCCCATTGTACGGGAGTTTGATGATGTCTTTCCGGAGGAATTACCAGGTCTTCCACCGAATCGTGAAGTTGAGTTTTCAATAGAACTCGTACCGGGTGCTTTGCCTATTTCAAAGACACCTTATAGAATGGCCCCAATTGAGTTGCAGGAATTGAAGAAGCAACTGCAAGAGAATCTTGATAAGGGATTCATACGCCCTAGTGTGTCACCTTGGGGATCACCTGTTCTATTTGTTAAGAAGAAAGATGGATCAATGAGACTCTGCATTGATTATCGAGAACTTAACAAGATCACTATCAAGAAAAAATATCCTCTCCCACGCATTGATGACTTATTTGACCAACTACGTGGAGCTCAATACTTTTCCAAGATTGATCTTCGTTCAGGGTATCATCAATTAAGGGTCAAAAGGGAGGATATACCAAATACGGCTTTCCGTACAAGGTATGGACACTATGAATTTATAGTGATGCCATTTGGTCTTACTAATGCCCCTGCTATCTTCATGGATCTGATGAATAGAGTCTTTAGAGACTATCTTGATCAATTTGTGGTAGTCTTTATAGACGATATTCATGTCTATTCAAAGAGAAAGGAAGAACATGAAGATCACTTGAGAATTATATTTAAGACCCTGAGAAAGGAGAAGCTTTATGCCAAATTTACCAAGTGTGAATTTTGGCTTCAAAAAGTTGCATTTTTGGGTCACATAATCTCAAAAGAGGGGATATCTGTGGATCCAGCAAAAACAGAGGTTATCGAAAGATGGTCGAGACCAACAACAGTAACTGAGATCCGAAGTTTTCTTGGTTTGGCTGGATATTATCAACGTTTTGTGAAATATTTTTCACGATTATCTAATCCACTCACCAAGTTGACTCAGAAAGGAGTTAAGTTTGTCTGGACGGAAGAATGTGAAGATAATTTCAAGGAGTTGAAAAGAAGGTTATCCAGTGCACCTGTGCTCACACTGCCTTATAGTGGAGAAAGGTTTGTGATCTATAGTGATGCATCCAAGAATGGATTGGGGTGTGCTCTTATGAAAAATGATATGGTGATAGCTTATGCCTCACGACAGTTGAAAATCCATGAGCAAAATTACCCAACACATGATTTGGAGTTAGCTGCGGTAATCTTTGCATTAAATATTTGGAGGCATTATCTTTATGGAGAAAGGTGTGACATTTATACTGATCATAAAACTTTAAAGTATATTTTCACACAAAAGGAGCTGAATATGCACCAAAGAAGATTGTTGGAGCTGATTAAGGATTATGACTGCTCAATCCATTACCACCCTGGGAAAGCAAACAAGGTGGCAGATGCATTAAGTCGACAAGACCATGCCAGTTTATCCATGATTAGGATCACAAAAGATCCAATATTTATGGATTTACAAAGGATGGATCTTGGAATTATAATGGAAGGGGAAAAATCTTATCTTTCTCAAATGAATTTTCAACCATCTATAGATTAAAGAGGCACATAAAGAAGATGTCGAGTTACAAAAGAAGGTGAGAAATGTTCCTGAATTCAACCTTGATTGTGATGGGATAATAAAGTTCAGGAATCGGGTTTGTGTTCCTCCCATCCCCGAATTAAAGAAGGAGCTGCTAGATGAGGCTCATAGTTCTTCATTCTCTATTCATCCTGGAATCACGAAGATGTATAGGGACCTGAAAGAGTACTTCTGGTGGGATGTCATGAAAAAATATGTTGTTGAATATGTCTCTTGATGCTTTGTTTGTCAACATAGTTAAAGCTAAGAGACAGAAGTCTAAGGGGATGTTACAACCATTACCTATACCCGAATGGAAATGGGAAAACATCACTATGGACTTTGTCACAGGACTTCCTAAAACATCCAAAGGCAATAATGCTATCTGGGTCATAGTTGATCGTCTTACAAAGTCCGCACACTTCATTGCTATTAGAGAGGATTTCTCTCTGGATCAGCTTGCTAGGATATATATAAAGGAAGTGGTAAGATTGCATGGAGTTCCACTTTCTATTATATCTGATCGGGATCCAAGATTTACCTCGAAGTTCTGGCGAAGTCTTCAGCATACTCTGGATACAGAGTTGAGTTTCAGCACTGCTTATCATCCTCAGACAGATGGTCAGTCTGAGAGAACAATTCAAACCCTAGAAGATATGTTGAGAGCTTGCTCTATGGATTTCAAAGGTGGTTGGGATCAACACCTACCTTTGGTGGAATTTTCTTATAATAATATCTTTCACTCCAGTATTCAGATGTCTCCTTATGAATCTCTCTATGGAAAGAAATGCAGGACTCCAACTTGTTGGGATGAAGTTGGGGAAAGAAAGCTATTAGGACCTGATATCGTTGATGAAATGGCAGAAAAGGTCAGATCTATTCAACAACACATAAGAGCAGTTCAAATTCGACAGAAAAGTTATGCCAACAACCGAAGAAAAAACCTAGAGTTTGAAGTGGGTGATAAAGTATTCTTACGAATATCTCCCTGGAAGAGGGTTATGAGATTTGGAAAGAAGGGGAAGTTGAGCCCTAGATATATCGGTCCTTTCGAAATACTGGATCGTGTTGGGAAGGTAGCTTACCGATTGGCGCTTCCACCGAATCTCTCTCAAGTTCACGATGTGTTCCATGTCTCTCTCCTGAGAAAGTACATACCTGATCCTTCACATGTACTCAGCTCAGAAGTTGTACCGCTGGAGCAAGATCTTTCTTATGAAGAACAACTGATAGAGATTCTGGATCATAGCGAAAAAGTCCTATGAAACAAGACCACTCGATTGGTGAAATTTTTATGGAGGAACCACCAATTAGAAGAAGCTACATGGGAGCTTGAGGATATGATGAGGGAGAGGTATCCTCATCTGTTTGTTACAAAGTGACAAATTTCAAGGGCGAAATTCATTTTAGGGGGGGTAGAATGTAACACCCGAGACTTTTTTGTTATATAAATCATCAAAGGAATATTTTTCTACACAACACTTGCTTGGCTTTCTTTACATGAAATCACGACTTTCCTCGATAGCTTGCGTCGTACGCAATACCGAGTTTCACTAAACAACGATATGCTATTAAAATATTATTAAAACTAGCCGTTATGAATAGTAATAACCACTTTTTGAAATTTTATAAATTTTATTTTTCAAAATGGACTTCATTTTTGGATTCGGAATATCGAAATTAGCCTAGGGTGAAATTTTGGTATTTTTCTGAAAACTTTCAATTTTTGATGAATAGTGAAACCACTAAGTGGTAGTTAAAAAACTGAATTTTTCGTAAAACTTAATTTTACCGCTTCTGTGAGTGGAATTTCGAAAATCCGAGAGACACCGTTAATATCAAGGACTAAAATGTGGTTCAATGAGATGAAAATAATTTTTGGTGAATAGTAACTTTTTACTTTTTTTACCACGGTTAAAAGTAAATAGGTTAATTAAGGGTAAAGATGATATTATTATTACCCTAACACATGTCCTAATTCTATTGTACAAGTGTAATTCGACCAAAAACAAATTTAGGAATGAAATATGACTATTTAGTCCCACTTGGATTAGATTAGGACATTTATTATTAATTTATTTAAAGAAGGGTTAAAATAGTTAAAATCAAAGTTTAATAAGTAAATAATTTTTAATATAAGGTTATACATAAGATAAATTCGACTATAAATATTCATTAGAAATCTAAAAAGATTTCCTACATAATGATATTTTATTTGTAATTTTTAGACATTAAATAATTTAATTTATTTATGACACAATGATGATGCAGTAATTATCTTATTAATGAAATATTGACATAATTGATGTTATAAACACAAAAATAAATGTAATTTGAGACTTTTTATGAATTACACTACTTTTATAGGTTAATATGACATGTTAGTATTGATTTAATTAACTTTTTTCGAACTAATCATTCTGTTATGATTTTCACAAAAATCAATTACTAAATAGTGTCAAAATTGACATAAAATAGTTTTTAAAACAAATATTATATTAGTAATTGTTATTTTATTCATAAAAATATAAGGTTCAGAAAAATGACTTAGATAAGGTTATATATATTAATAATAAACAACTTGGGGTTCGTTTGGCTGCTTATAGTAAGTTTATTAACCTTATAGTATAAGAACACAAGAAGACACGGTAAAAGTAAAATTATTTAACTTAATGTTAAATCTAAATGATAAGGTTAAAATAGGAACCTAAACTTGTCTAAATTCTATTGGATGAGAGGATTTCGACACATCCCCACCTTAGCTTCTAAATATATCAATTTGGAGCTATTTAAAACCGAACTTGACTTTATAATAAAATAATATTTTTAGTTTTCCCAAAGGTGCCCCTCTCCTCCCTTATAAAAGGGCACCTCCTCCCCCTCTTGCTCACACCACTTTGAGCCTTCAATATCGTCCAACCCCTGCCAATTCCTCCTCTACACTTCCCTAGAGACATCCTAGAGGTCCTGGTCTTCTTCAAAGACCAATTTTAGTGCCCTAAAAGAAGGTCTCAAAGAAGCACTTCAAAGAAGAGGTAATGTCCATTACCGATTATTTCATCTTTATTTCTTCTTCCACTTATTCTTCTTTAGTTATTTCATTATGAAGTAATAACATCAGTATCACTCATATACTGATATGTTGTTATAAATATGAAACAAACCTATTTCACCATCTATCCATCCTACAGAAAAAGAAATCACCGCGCGTGCGTACGTACGGAATACCATCTATACGCCGTGGTGTAATCTATTTTCCACCACCACCTTACTTGGATTGGTGTAATGGTGTAAATAATGACTATATATGACTATTATAAAGTAATAATGATTATGAAATAGTATACATACACTCCAATACAATTCCACGATCATAGGAACGATATCATCACTCGTGCGTACGTACGGAATACCGTCTCCACGATGTGATGCGACTCGTTCTACATGATCTTCATTTCATAATGATTATATAAATGAATTGAATGAATGAATATGATATATATTACACTAATACCATTCTGGAAATGAGTTATGTTAGGGCCAATGGGGGCCTATATACCCTGAGAGGGGGGGTGAATCAGGGTATGGATATTCTTTTTCAAGTTCTTCCTGCCCCACTGGATCTTGACCTCTTTGTTACAAGGGTCACTTTGTTTGAACTTGTGTGGTTGCTATGATCACTTGTCTCCTTTACCTGATGATGATGCTTTGAATGCAATGCAGGAAAGTAAGCAGGCAGACACAGAGATTTTTACTTGGTTCACCGCTAAGGGCTACGTCCAAGGAGCATACGCCGACAAGTTGCCGGTTCGTACCAAATTCCACTAGACTTCACTAGCTGTGGATTACAATGTTCGGGCTAGATCACTTCTATGCCCAGGCTCACTGCCTATACAAGGTTTAGGGTCAGCTCACTGCTTTCCCAAGGGTCACTCCCTGTTTCTCTCTCTCTGGCTCACTGCCGGTGGAGAGGATCACCTTCTTCCTCTTCCTAAGCTCACTGCTCTTGGAAGGGGTTCACTCACAGTTTATAGACCTGTAGGTCTCTTCATTTCCATGAAGGAATGCATCTTCCTCTGTATGTAGATGCTCTGTTGAAGTCCAACTTTCACCCGCAGATGAATCTCACTTTGCACCGGATGTACCGGACAACCTCAATTTTTACGCGCAACCCTTACGGTGCCTTGCGCGCAATTTCTATGATTTGCGCGAAATTCCTTTTTCGCGCAACCTCCAAATATTACGCGCAGCCTAGAAACTGCCTTGCGCGCAATTCACTACTTTTGCGCGAAATCCACTTTTCACGCAATCTTCCTTTTACGCGCCAATCACCAACTTTCTGCGCAGCCTTTTCTTTTCGCGCAACAGCTGACTTTACGCGAAAACTTTAAGTTTACGCGCAACACCCTTTCTAACTTCAATTTCGCGCACTAGAGCTCGGGTATTTTCTATGTCTTGAGCTCTTCTGAATGGAGGAGGGTCACTTCATATTTATAGGCAAAATCGACCCCGCGCGAAAAACCCTCCTTGAGCGCGTAATCCGCTTTGATCTTCCGCGCACAAACATTTTCCGCGCACTGCTCCATAATTTCGCGCACCTCATGCCTTTGCCATTTTACGAGCTTCGGACCTCGTAACACCTCTTGCGCGAAATACTTCATCCGCTATTTCGCGCACCACTTCAATTTTCCGCGCACGCCTCCAAAATTTCGCGCGCCTCATGCCTTTACCGATTTTCAAGCTTTCGGCCTTGAAACATGTTTTGCGCAAAATACAATTTCGCGCAACCCGCTGTTTTGCGCGCCACACTTCAAGATTTCGCGCAACCCTCTAGTTTTGCGCGCCACGCTTAATTTTTCCGCACACCTCCTTCATTTCTCTCTCCTCAACCTTCTCCAACAACATATCACTCCATTTTCCATTGGCGATTTTCAGGCCCAAAAATTTGGCAAACACTGGAAAACGGCGCCACCTTGTACTGCTCTTTTGTACCGCATCCAGATCGTCCTTTCCTTTGTCAAAGTTCTTTGTCAACATGGAATGTCAACAACTTCTCGGGAACTCGACAATTCTCCATGGAAACCTGCTTTGTCAACAAACACAATCAACCCAAAAATGCTGCAATGTTACCTTGAGGGATTTTTGCCCAACAATCTCCCCCTTTGGGTTTGTTGACAACTCTTCACAACTCTGCTCAGAAATATTTTCTGCACTTTGATACCTCTCTGAGTCTTCTTCCAGCTGCTACCACCATTCGCCGCTTGCGATTATGACAGCGTTCAAGGATTCACTTAACATGTACTCTAAGCCCACATGAGCAATGCTCGGCGTGAGAAACAAGAGTAGTATGAAAAGTTCATCAATGAATCACTTCATGTCAGACCCCAATTGTCGATTCCACCCTGATACCAATTCTTAAAATAAAACCAGTTGTTGAACCACACTGATACCAATTGGTGAATTCTTAAGTTGATACCAATTGTTGATAGCTGGACACCGTCTCACACCATTCCAACACCACTGTTCTGCTTTTATCACGATCATTAGCTGTCGTGATTTCTATGATTTGATCGATCACGTCTAGCATCGTCAGATTTAAAAATCTCTCCCCCTTTCTCATTGCTCCCCCTTTCTGGCTGCTCCACCTGTCAGCTTCTCCCCGTATCAATTATGATTTATCAAATCTCCGCACTATTTTCTCTATTGAACTAACACTTTTCTCCCCCTTTGTCAAGCACTTTTCAAGCACTTTTCTCCCCCTTTGTCAACGAACCCAAAGGTCACGCCTTTGTAGTCTGTAACATAGTAGAGAACACATATCAGCACATTAGGGAAAAACACACCATACCTCGGGGAGAGGGGGGGGGGTGTCCCACATCCACACTATTTCAAGTGCGGGGAATCGACTGAACTCCCAGAGCCAGTCGATGCCTCTCAAAAGCTTCCTTGGGTAAGGCCTTGGTCAGAATGTCTGCAACCTGTAGCTCTGTAGGCACATACTCCAACTTCACGATCCCCTGCTCAACCTTCTCCTTGATAAAATGATACTTAATCTCAATGTGCTTTGTCCTTGAATGATGGACGGGATTTTTGCTAAGATTTATAGCACTTGAGTTGTCGCACTGGATTCCGATCGTAGACTTCACTTCAACTCCCATATCTTCAAGCTGCTGCTTTATCCACAATAACTGTGTGCATGCTTGAGTGGCCGCAATATACTCAGCTTCTGCGGTGCTTAATGAAATGCAATCCTGCTTCTTGCTCAACCAAGCAATACATAGTCCGCCAAGATAAAATGCACCACCTGACGTTGATTTTCTATCATCCGCTGAACCGGCCCTGTCTGCATCAGTATATCCCAATAACTCTGTCTGAGATTTGTCATTGTAGGTCAAGCCGAAGTCCACCGTGCCCTTGATATACCAAAGTATTCTTTTCACTGCAAGTATGTGACTTTCCTTGGGATTACTCTGATACCTCGCTGCATGGCATGTGGCGAAAACAATATCAGGCCTTGTTGCGGTTAAGTACAACAGACTTCCAATGATTTGCCTGTATTCTATGATATTAACTACCTTGCCATCCTCATCTTTTTATAATTTCATCCGGGTAGCCACCGGAGTCTTCATCTCCTTGGAATTTTCCATTCCAAACCTTCTCAGGACCTCCTTGGCATATTTAGATTGAGAAATGAATGTTCCATTCCTTCCTTGTGTGACCTGTAGACCAAGGAAAAACGTTAGCTCTCCAATCATTGACATTTCAAACTCATTTTTCATGAATTCAGAAAACTGTCTGCACTGAGCTTCATCTGATCCACCAAATATTATGTCTTCTTCCTTGACCAGCCTCACCATCCTTTGATTACTATTGTTGTTGAAATAAAGATTGTAATCAAATCCCCCATACTGAAAACCAATCTTCTTCAAATACTGATATAGCCTTCAGTACCATTCTCTTGGGGTGTATGCTTTGCACACCAGTCGTGCTTTGTTTCGAATCATTGTGCCATCTTCGTTCATCTTGTCTAAATAGACCCATTTTGTCCTGATGACGTTTTTATCATCTCGCCTCGAAACAATTTCCCAGGTCTGATTCTTCTCAATTCTGACCTATCTCTTCATTCATGGCATGATCCCAGTTTTCATCTTCAGCTGCATCAGCAAAGCATTTAGACTCAACCTGAGATAGTAATGATGTCTGCTGTAGTGATTTCATTCTCTTTGTCTGAACTGGATCTCACTGATCACTGATGATAGTCTGCCTGTCAATTTCAGCTCGATTCTTTGTATTTTGTGCAGATAAGGATTTTACATCCTTGTACTCATCATCAGTATCTTATTCTGAGTCACCCTCAGCCACTTCTTCTCCCCCTGTGTTGCTTTCTTCCTCAACACTTTCGTCAGGAAATTGTTCACTGACTCATTTTTCAGTGGCTTCATTTCTTTCAGCTACTTTTCGCAGCTTCTTGGTATCCTGAAAAATAGTCAGCTGATACCACAATGTTAGATCAAATTAAATAAGCATGAAATGCTTGATCACTGCTGCTTCTCTCATAGTATGTCTTCTCTCGATAGACAACTCTTGAGCTGGGTCATCCAATTATTTCCTTGATGGATCTGGCATCTGATTTTGTTGTTGAATGCTCCCCCTGTGTTATGCAACTCTTCCAGTTGTTAGGCCCAACAGTTTAGACCCATAACACGTCTTTTCCTCCTGCATCATTTGTTCTCATCTTCCACTCAAATTTGAGCCATTAACAAAATCTCTAAGCCTACTGAGTTGGAACTCGGTGTAGGAAACAAGAGATAAAGCTAATAACACAATCACTTTTAATTGTGCTCAGTTTCATCTTTTCTTCTTCATCCCTAGTTCCTGATTTGAATCAATTGAACCTGTAGAGCATATCAGATCTCCACTTCGCATCCTTAGATGCCACTTCCCCTTGGATCGTATCTCCCTAAAACCTGAAACACATCAATCATCAGTTAATAGCATTTATATGCATAGGGAGAGGGGTGTATTATAGAATCCTCAACATGAGGATGATGGTTGATCCTGATGGGTCAACCCTTTGATTCTTTCTTGGAGCGCATCACACTCCTTTCTTGCTTCCTCCAACTGCCTGACCAACTTCAACTGTTCTGGCCATATGACTAGGCATTCTTTGCTCACATTCTGAGCCTTTTTCTGATATGAAGATTCTGCAGACTTGACCTTTCTCACAATCTGGGGTTTAGACCAACTGGTACACATTTCGATCTTTGATGTTCTACCGAAATTCCATTTCCCTTGATTGTTTCTCGGTGCAGGAATCTCCTTTCTTGTCATCTTCCCTGTCTTCTTTTTCCATTGTAGGGATCTGCCTTTTTCTTCCACTTCTCGTTGCAAAACACGAAATGTGGATTTTTCGATGCATTCTTTGCTTATCTGCCTTTTATCAGATTTATGAGTCACTGCCCTATTTTTCATTGGTGGTGGGTCCTCCATTGAATGTCCATTCTTCTTTATCACCGCTGGAGTAGATCTCCCCTTAATCTTCCAGGTTTGCTCACATTCTCTCCTTGAGAGCTGTTGTGAGTATGACAGAGGAGGTGACTGACACACCTTTCGTTTAGCTCCATGTGTTTTCCCCGAGGCTCGAAGCCTATTCTTCTCCTTACCACTTTGTCTCCCAGTACATGCTTCTTTCTTGTACACTTCCTGTGGTGGAGATCTCTTTTCTTGTTCCTTTCCCTTTCCTGCTTTCTTCATACTACAATGTCTCGCCATGTGCCCATAGTGAGAACATATAAAACATTTTCCCTCAAAGGCATACCTCATTTTATCATCTCTCTGCTGAGATGTTGATGCACCTTGAGTTCTTCCTCTGATATTGTTCTCCTGAGCTTCCTGACACATGCTCATGGTGTGTCCCATTCTTCCGCAGTAATAGCATCTAATATATGCTTTCCTCTGAGAAGCTCTTCTTTCTAATTTCTCATGATGCTTCTTCCTGTTCTCAGATTTATTAATGTTTCTATTTTCACAGCCTGAAATGTACTCCAGAGCCTCTGTACAGAAGCTTGATGTGTGGCCATGAATCCCACAGAAATAGCACATGTCGTCACTTCTTTTTGTAACTGACCTCTTAGGCCTATCTCCAGCACCTACAGGTTTTTCTCCACTCCTGGAACTGTTCACGGCTCTCTTCTTATCATGCATGGGAGGTGATTCATAAAATCCAATACCAGCTTTTCCGAAACTTGCTGGTCTTTGAGCTGAGAAAATATTCTGTTGTTTCTCTTCAGAAATAGCATATTTGTTCTTCATTTTATCATCACTTGTCGAAGGATGATCAAATAGTAAATGCAAGGCATCCTTCATTTTAGGCTTTCCTTTGGATTTATACTTCTCTATTTCCTTCTTGACTGATTCTAGCTCTTCTACCAACTTTTGAATCTTCATATCCCTTGATTCAAGTTGGACATCAAGTTCTTCCTTGAGAAGCTTCCCTCTACTCACCTCATCTTCCAGTTCATGCTTCATCTTATCAACCATGTCATTTTGCTCCTTTACCTTCAATTTTTCTTGAGCAACAGAGTTAGAGCAACATGCATTCTCTTGTTGTAGCCTTTGACTCTTATGAACTTCTGCAGACAACTGTGCTGCTAGATCATTATTTCTAGCTTTAAGATTTTGTGCTTCATCTGAATTTTGACTCTCTTCATAATCACCAGCCTTTTGTTTTCCTTTAATTCTAGCCATCTTCTGCAGCTCTTCAGCATTTGAATCATTTTTCTCTGTTAGGTCAGTAACTATATCAATAAGCCTTTGATTTAATCCTTTTAGCTTGTTGACCTCAATCTCCAATCCCTTGATCTGGATATCTTTAGATTTGGCTTCTTCAGTGTTTCCAACGTCACTTGGAATATTAGGTTCTTCGATGCTCTTGAATTGATCTTTCACTTTTCTATTCAAGTCATCGATCTCCCTTTTCTGTTCTTCAATCTTAAGCTTATACTCACTGACTGATTCTGAGTTCTCTGGTGCTGATAACTTGAGTTTCTCAATTTTATTTATCAACTCAGACTTCTCTTCTTCCTGCTGCTGCATATAGAGTTTGGCATCGCGAACAACTTTGTTAGCATTCTTGGTTTTGGCTCTCCAAACATCTATCTCTTCAAGAGCAGCCTCTAACTCAGCTCTCATATCTATTATTCCTTCAATTTCTTCTTCTATTTCAGTATCACTCTGATGCTCATGTACTTTACTCATTCCAACATCATGATTGAGTGAATCAATCTTTTCCCTTTCTGATTCATCCAAGCCTTCCTTCAGCAAGCTGTTTGATTCCTTTAGTTGAATCACACATTTTCCATATACACTTCCACACTGAGGAGTACCACCTGACTTCTGATTCTTCTTTGATGTTTTTCCCTTTGCCATGGATCACGAGATAAGAGCAGACTAATTCTTTAAATACACAGATCGACTACACCAAGTCAGAACAAACAAATCTAATAAAGGCAACCTATCCCTCTGATACCAATTGTTAGGGCCAATGGGGGCCTATATACCCTGAGAGGGGGGGTGAATCAGGGTATGGATATTCTTTTTCAAGTTCTTCCTGCCCCACTGGATCTTGACCTCTTTGTTACAAGGGTCACTTTGTTTGAACTTGTGTGGTTGCTATGATCACTTGTCTCCTTTACCTGATGATGATGCTTTGAATGCAATGCAGGAAAGTAAGCAGGCAGACACAGAGATTTTTACTTGGTTCACCGCTAAGGGCTACGTCCAAGGAGCATACGCCGACAAGTTGCCGGTTCGTACCAAATTCCACTAGACTTCACTAGCTGTGGATTACAATGTTCGGGCTAGATCACTTCTATGCCCAGGCTCACTGCCTATACAAGGTTTAGTGTCAGCTCACTGCTTTCCCAAGGGTCACTCCCTGTTTCTCTCTCTCTGGCTCACTGCCGGTGGAGAGGATCACCTTCTTCCTCTTCCTAAGCTCACTGCTCTTGGAAGGGATTCACTCACAGTTTATAGACCTGTAGGTCTCTTCATTTCCATGAAGGAATGCATCTTCCTCTGTATGTAGATGCTCTGTTGAAGTCCAACTTTCACCCGCAGATGAATCTCACTTTGCACCGGATGTACCGGGCAACCTCAATTTTTACGCGCAACCCTTACGGTGCCTTGCGCGCAATTTCTATGATTTGCGCGAAATTCCTTTTTCGCGCAACCTCCAAATATTACGCGCAGCCTAGAAACTGCCTTGCGCGCAATTCACTACTTTTGCGCGAAATCCACTTTTCACGCAATCTTCCTTTTACGCGCCAATCACCAACTTTCTGCGCAGCCTTTTCTTTTCGCGCAACAGCTGACTTTACGCGAAAACTTTAAGTTTACGCGCAACACCCTTTCTAACTTCAATTTCGCGCACTAGAGCTCGGGTATTTTCTATGTCTTGAGCTCTTCTGAATGGAGGAGGGTCACTTCATATTTATAGGCAAAATCGACCCCGCGCGAAAAACCCTCCTTGAGCGCGTAATCCGCTTTGATCTTCCGCGCACAAACATTTTCCGCGCACTGCTCCATAATTTCGCGCACCTCATGCCTTTGCCATTTTACGAGCTTCGGACCTCGTAACACCTCTTGCGCGAAATACTTCATCCGCTATTTCGCGCACCACTTCAATTTTCCGCGCACGCCTCCAAAATTTCGCGCGCCTCATGCCTTTACCGATTTTCAAGCTTTCGGCCTTGAAACATGTTTTGCGCGAAATACAATTTCGCGCAACCCGCTGTTTTGCGCGCCACACTTCAAGATTTCGCGCAACCCTCTAGTTTTGCGCGCCACGCTTAATTTTTCCGCACACCTCCTTCATTTCTCTCTCCTCAACCTTCTCCAACAACATATCACTCCATTTTCCATTGGCGATTTTCAGGCCCAAAAATTTGGCAAACACTGGAAAACGGCGCCACCTTGTACTGCTCTTTTGTACCGCATCCAGATCGTCCTTTCCTTTGTCAAAGTTCTTTGTCAACATGGAATGTCAACAACTTCTCGGGAACTCGACAATTCTCCATGGAAACCTGCTTTGTCAACAAACACAATCAACCCAAAAATGCTGCAATGTTACCTTGAGGGATTTTTGCCCACCAAGTTATCTATAACCTAAAGAGAAGAATAAGAATCTATTCGACAAGACACGCATAAGAACAAAAAGTAATAAACACCCGAATAACAAGTAGCAATGAAATATTACTACTAAGAAGCTAAGAAAATGACCATATATGATATCATAAAAATAAGTATGATTCTGGAATAAGTCAATAACATTATTTAAATCATTATACATGAGGTTTGGACACTTATGAAGCAAAACAGACCTAAGGTAAGGGAAATATCACAATCTCATTTTTATCCGAGATTGTTTATACTTTGGTATTTTCTGGGGTGTATTTTATCATCCACATCCATGTTTCCTCAATATGTAATATTATTTCCATCCACCTAAAATTGTTTAAATCCATTTTTACCCTTTGGTGAGTTTATAGTAAAAGATATGAAAGGAATCTTTTGTCGTTTTTCGTACGAGGTACTTTTTGACTTTTTCGACAAAAGTACGAGAAGAATGTTTTTTTTTAACTTATACGACATGAATGGATTTTTAAAACATTATTTCCAAGAAGCTTCCTTTACAAGTTTTCAAGTTTATTTTTAATCAAATTCTTTTAGTTTAAAGTCGTATGACATGTTAAGAAAGGAAAAATGTTTTTGAAGAAGAAAGGATATTTTCCTCAAGAATGGAGTTCAAGTGTTTTCCATCTAAGATAATAAAGAGTTCTGTTTTTATCCCTATTATTACATTGATTTGATTATGTTGTGATGGAATTATTTTGATGAATTCCTTTATCTTATATGAATTGTTTTATGATGTCATGATGTTTAAGACTCCCATTTGTATTACATGGGTTATGCAATGATGTATGATTTATGATTTTGTGGAACACATAAGAATGGTATCATTATGAGATGGGTGATACCTATATCTCCCTCCAATGCATTGGGTAAAGATTTTATATCTCATGAGATAGACATGGCTAGAATGGTAGGTTATACCGGTTCAGTGAAACAAGACTGAAACGAGGAATGAACTCGGTTCAGAAAGGGACTTTGTCCACTAAGATAGTCTTGGCAATGTGTCTTGACTAACAAGAAATGATTCTCTATGATTATGTGTGTATGCCAAAAAGTTTCATGTTTTATGTTATGATTATTGGGATTAAATTTCACTACTATGATTTATCCCATGTTATGAAATTATGCTCTCTTTTGCAGGTTAAGATTTCCAAAAGTTATGTTCTTATGAATATGATGTTATTGATATTTCTTTTGTTTACCCTTACTGAGAATTTGAGCTCACCCTTTCGTTTGTTTTCATTACCCAGGTCAGGAAGAAGGTTATTAAGTAAGATATGCCAAAAAGGGACTCTAGATATGATGAAATAAATGGGAGGCAAAGTAGATGCTTTATGAACCAGTTGTTTATGTTTCCCAGTTTCTAAAGACACTATACCTATACGGTCCTTTCTTGGTTTTGTTATATGTTGTAATAAGTGTGCTTCAATTCTGAAGTAATAACAATGTATGTAAAGTATGGTTCGTTATAATTTTTCATAAAATTCCAAAGATGTGGAAATTGGAAGAATTTTTTTTCTTTGAATAGAGTTCGGTCTCTTGGTTTTCATAAAGGTTATTTTTCTAAGGAAATGAAATTTTCTCAATGTAGTAATGTTGGTCAAATTTGGTTACCTAAAATACTATTTTCTGATAATACCGAACCCAAGGATGTTTGAGTTCTTAAAAATTGATATTTTTTGTTTTGGGAAAAATAAAGATAGTTCCAACAAAAAAAATATTTGGTACATGGATAGTGGTTTCTATAGACATGTGGCTGGAAAAAAATATTTCTTTAATAATATTATCAAGATGAAAGTTGAAAAAATAACTTTTGAAGATAATGATCAAGGAGAAATCATCGGTATAGTTAACATTTTACTTCTTCGAAAACTCTTATTTAAAATGTTTTATTTATTATAAGACTTAAAAAAAACCTTAAAATCATAAGTCAATTATGTGATGAAGGTTATCTTGTGAACTTCAAGAATGATAAATGAACATTACATTGTTCCAAGGATGAATTTATTCTTTATTCCAATAGGCCTAAGAATGTTTATACACTAAATGTAGAAGGCCTTAAGAGCCAAGACTTACCCTGTCTGAGTAAAATAGAAGATCAATTTTGGTTATTTTATATAATTTTAGTAAACCATAGCCTTATAACCTTATCTAAGTTAACTAAGAAAGGACTAATAAAGGATATTCTAGAATTAAGGTTTGATACTTCAAAAGTTTGTGACCCTTGTCATTATGGTAAGAATCATAAGTCAAGTTTAAAATATATTAGTTAAGTCTCAATTTCTGATTCTTTATAGTTATTATTTATGGATTTATTTGTTCCTAAAAAAATTATAATTATTGGTGTAAAATATTATTTATATGTCTTATTTGATTATTACACTAGATACACACGGGTCTATTTTCTTACAATGAAATATGAATCCTTTCATTATTTTAAAACTTTTGTATCCAAAGTTAAAAATGAGAAAAACCAATACTTGATAAATATTCATAGTGATCATGATGTAGAATATGGAAATTATTATTTTGAAACTTTTTGTAGTAATAAATACATTAAACATATATTTTTAGCACCTAGAACCCCAAATAAAATATTATCTTTGAAAGAATAAATAGAGTTCTTCAGAATATTACTAGAACCATGCTGAGTGAATACTCAGTTACTAAATTTTTTTATGATGAAGTGGTTAGTACTTATTTTTATACTATAAATTGAGTTTTAATTATACATTTTATTAATAAAAATCTTTATGAGTTGTGTATAGAAAGAAAACCAAAAGTTTCTTACTTCAAACTTTTTGGATGAAAAGTATTCATTCTAAATAAAAAATATAAATTACATAAATTTGCACCAAAATCTAAAGAATAAATATTTTTAGGTTATTCCACTACTAGTAAGGCTTATAAAGTTTTTAATAAAAATTATTGTATTATTGAGGAAACAATACATGTTTATTCTGATGAAATTGATCTTTTGTTTTCAAACGGCCCTAACCTACATCTTCAAATGTTATTTCTAATACTTATTTTAAACATTTTTTATAAATTTCTTCCAATAAGAAAATAACTCAAGAATATGTTTCTAAATTTATTCCTTAGGGATATTTTTTACATGTTGTTGAAGAAAAGACTTTAGAAAACCCAAGAAGTCAATTTTTTCTTATGAATCATATTAGTGAAACTATCATTGGTGATGTAGATCAACCGGTTAGAACTATAAGTTCTTTGAGAAATTAAATTAAGAATATAGATTTCTTATCTCGATTTGATCCTAAAAATCTTGATGAGGATTTAAGTGATAGGTATTGGATTAAGTCTATGTGAGATGAGATGAATGAGTTTGAAAGGAACAAAGTCTAGAATTTAGTTGATCAACCTATAGAAACTTCTATAATTGGAGTAAAATGGGTATTTCTGAATAAATATGATGAAAATGTCATAATAGTTAGAAATAAATATATACTTGTTGTTAAATGTTATAATCAACAAGAGGGAATAGATTATGAATAAAAATATACTCCATTAGTAAGACTTGAATCTATTCGAATACATCTATCCTTTGTAGCATTCTTTGATTTCAAACTATTCCAAATGTATGTGAAGTGTGATTTTATTAACAAAAATATTTAGGAGGAAGGTTATGTAGAACAAACCCATATTTTTGAAAATAAAAAAACCATAATATGTTTATTAAATTACCAAATCACTATATGGACTAAAAAAATCCCCTAAACCTTGGTATGACAGGTTAACTTGATTTTTGTTACAAAAAAAATTATTAAGGGAGATGCAGATCCAAATATTTTTTTTTAAAATAAGTAAATAAAAACATTATAATTAGACAAATATATGTTTATAAAATTATATTTAGTTCAACTAAAAAATATTTAATATATTCATTTATAGATCTTATGATGTTTGAGTTTGAAATGAGTATGATGGATGAGATAACATATTTTCTTGGTTGTCAAATTTTACAAAAATGATAAGGTACTTTTGTATCTCAAAATAAGTATATAAAATATTTACTTAATAAATTAAGATATAAAAATACTAAAAGTATTAGTACTCCTATTGGTACATACAATACTTTAGATCTTGATGAGGCTAGGAAACCAGTTGATTAGAAAAAATTTAGAGGTATGATTAGAAGCTTACTTTACTTAACTTCTATTCATTTAGATTTAATGTTTTTAGTATTATTATGTGATTATATCAAGAAAATACAAAATAATCCCATATTAAATATGTAAAAAAATTCAGTTATCTTAAGGGAACTATGGATTTAGGATTATTCTATTCTTCTAGAAATTTTTGTGAACTAAATTTTTTTCGGATGCTGACTTTGGTGGATGTTGAATGGATAGAAAAAGTACATATGGAACATGTAATTTCTTGGGTGAATCTTTAGTTTCTTATTCTTTTAAGAAAAAAAACTCAGTATCACTTTCCACTGTTGAAGCTGAATATGTAGTCATTTGAAATTACTATGATCAAGTGTTTTTGATGCAACACACACCCACAGACTATGGAATGATTTTTACTAAAACTAAAATATTTTGTTAAAAAAAAGTGCCATTTATTTAAATAAAAACCCAAAACATCACTCACATGATAAAAACATAGATATAATACACCACTTACTTCAGGATCACACACTTAATGGAGATATAATTTTACAATTTATCAAAACATAAGAAAAATCTGATGATATTTTTAGCAAACCCTTTAGTTTCAATAGATTTGAATACATCAAACAGAAGTTAATAATGATCAATGTTAAGTGATCATTCATATATACTTATTTTTTACCCATATACTTACATTAATATACTATTTCTAATATAGAGAGTACATTTTATTACTTTTTCTAAAACTTTTTGTTTCATTTTATTTATTTTTTATTGTTGTATCTTTTTCATACTCGAATTTTACAAATTTTTCTAGATTAATTTTTTTATAAAAGTATCGTAATGAGTTTTTCTTAACAAAGTATCATAATAATTTTTCTTACAAAAGTATCATAATGAGTTTTTGTTAAAAAATTATCTTAATGAGTTTTTGTTATTCCAGCTAGTGAGAAGGAGGATGGATCCCTTCTCCGATGGTTCCCTTATCCCGCTTTTGGCCTGCTAGGGTTTCCTTACGAAACCCTTTGCTTGGGGTCACCAGTGCATCAGATAGTGGATTCCTCCTTCCTACCCCTTATCCTTTATTTTTCTTCTTTATTACTCTCCACTGCTCTGTTCAAGGTTGGCATCTCATCCGAGATTTTCTCTTCTTCCTTTCTTCACCTTCTTCCCCCTTCTTTGTCTTCTTCTTTGTGCTCATTTTCCTTTTTCAGTGGTGAGGTATTCTTCTGGTTTGATTCTTCACCGACATTGATCATTGTTGTCAATGCCCTTAGCCACCATACCTACTATGTCCACAACATTCTTCATGACTCTCTAGGTCAGATCTAGAGCGATGAACCCACATTGGTTTTTAGTTTTACGGTGCGGTGGGTGAGGGTTTATCTAGTGCACCCGTGGCATTGTGTTTTTGTTTTCAATTTCTGGTTTTTGTCTTGTGGTTTTGTCGCCACTCGGAGGCCATGGCATTCCTATCCCTACCCTGTCATCAATAAATTTCACTCCTCTCTGATTTGGACCTGGAGTGGTGTTTCTCGGTGCTACTTGTGTGGTTTGGTTCCCTTTTAGGCAGAATATTTGTGATAATTAGTGTTAATGAAGATGAAAATGTTGATTTCGGATGACAACGATGATGATGTTTGATACAGTTCTGTGGCGTTGGTTGAGGTTGTGATGCATATGGTTCATGCGGTCTGCGAAGCCATGTGATGGTTCATAACCTAAGACATACATTTGTTCAAGGCAATGGGAGGTCATATTTCCCAATGCAGTGGGTTGATTTTTTGAATTTTGAATGTGGTGCAGTGAGACAATGTGTTTTGAATGTTGTTGATTTTCTGAAGTGGGATAGGTTATGAAGACTTGGATTTAGATTCAATCTTCAAGGATCAGTTCCAGATTAGGATACAGAGTAGGTATATTTCATTTGGCATGACCGTTCAGATTTTGATGAACAAGAGGGTATGGATTAGCCATCAGTACCATCCTCGTGCAACTCTACGTGGGATAGCTTGCCAAATGATCATGTGAGGTGGAGGTTTTTCATATCAATGTAATTTCTAGGGGGGAAGTTTCTAGTAGTTTTGATATGTCTTTACTCTTGTATTGCTATATTTCGATTTTCTCACTTTTTCCTCAAAAGTTATTTTGAAATAAAAATTTAATTTTCAGTCAGTTTTTTTTATGAAGGTATTATAATGAGTTTTTGTTATAAAAGTATCATAATGAGTTTTTGTTACAAAATTATTGTGTTGAGTTTTTTTATAAAAGTATCATAATGATTTTTTATAAAATTATCATAATGATTTTTTGTTATAAATTTATCATAATCAGTTTTTGTTTTCATAAACTATCATAATATATCTTTGATACAAAAATCATGAAAAACAAGTTACTAATATCGATGAAAATTCCTACTTTAAAAGGTAATCCTATATTATTTTAAATTTTTTAACTAATTCATTACTTTAGTTTATAATGTTTTTTATTACCTATTCTTTTGGTCTTATTACTTTGATATGTTTTCCAAAATTTAAAAATTTCTTCTAATCGGAATGATTCTCAATCTGATAAAAGATTTTAAAACTTTGAGAGTTCAAATAACTTTTTAAAAAAAAATTCTTCAGGTAAATATTATCCATCATATAATTTAAAGTTTAAACACATCCATTTAAAGGCTTTTGGAATACAAAGAAACTTTTTCCCATGCCAATATAAAGTTGGGTCACCCGGATGCCCCACATCATTTCTCAAGGTTTTTGTTCCCAAGATCTCACACCCCTTAAAGCTGCCAGTATGATTCTTTTTCCTTTTGTCCGATCTACATATTAGTTCTCATTATGATGGAAACCAAATAAGACTATGCAAAATGGTATGTTTTTAGAGAAAGAATCATTAAAATTTATTAGTTTTATAAATATGATACTGCTCTCAAAGGGATCATTTCTTTACATGTTCGGGAAAGTATTTGTGTAGAGAAACGGGATAAATATTTTGATCTCTATTATCCTAAAATTGTTAGAGATTTTTATGCCTCTATTCAGTTTGTAAAATAATAATTTAAGGATAAAGTCTCCTTTACCATGTTTATGAAGAGATATAAGATTTTTTTCAAGAGATTAGCAGACTTGGTGGGAATTCCTTCTGATGGTGAGGCATATTTACCATCGCACAAGTTATTGAACACACTTGTAACTTTCGAGAAGAATAAGGCTAAAGCTTCTTTATTTCTATGATATGAAAAAGTAAGGAATGTTTCACATCTAACACCAGAAAAAAAAGTAATAGAATTGTGGATGCAAGGTTATATAATCCCCAAGAAGGGTGATAGGGATATGTTATAAGTTTCTGATATCTTTTTTTTAGATTTCTTAGTCAATATGAGTAAAATAGACTTGGTAAAAAATTTCATTAAAATGGATAATTTTAAAATCACTTCTATAAATTTGAAGATTATCATTTTATTTCCTTTATCAATAAGTTAATTGTGAAATGTATGGAACTTTTTAAATTCGAGAATAAGTCTTACCCAGTAAGAGAAATGGTTTTGTTCATTGGTGAAGACACAATTTCAAGAATGAATTTGGTTTTTGATTCTAAATTAAAAAAGTTTCTTGAAAAGGTTAATGGTGCTAAATTATAGGAACAACCATCAAAGATAACCAAGGATGTTAATAAAAAGTTAAAGGCTGAATCTTCCCCACCAGTGAAACATAAGAAAGAAAATAAAATGTTGGATGATGTTTTTGAACAAATTTGGCACATAAGGCGTAAAAGAAACCAGGGGATCCTGAGATTGGTATTGATCCTACTGAGGAAATGTCATTAATAATTCAGGAAACAAAATAGTTAAAAGAAGAAAAAAGAGAAATAAACAAAATAAGATACTTTCATAAGTAAGAGTTTGTGAAATTTTTTTTAGAAGTGTTGAAAATGATTTTGATAATCCTATATTTTGTAACAACCCAAAATTTTATCGATGGAAATGCCTTCTTATAATTATTTCATATAGTATAAACCATATAAAATCACATTTATAATACAATAAAAACTTTATAAATGAATAATGAATGAAATAGGAAGTATTTATAGAAGTTAAGGAACCTATACGGATGAAATAGTAACTTGACCTTAGGAATAGTAATATGACCCTTATGAATAGTAAACCAGCAAAATGAATAGTAACCTCACCCATGAAAGAATAAATAAAATTTATGCATCTTATAAATGATAATATGATATAATTATATCCTAGTATAAGTAAATAAATGTTTTAAAAATTATTAATTAAGTGTTAGTATTTTTGTAAGTCATAAATATTTAATTATAATTGTATAATTAGTCTAATAATTTAAATGGAAATTTATTTTCATAATTTTTTTTCATAAATTAATATTTTTTGTCTTATGATTATAATATAATTTTATGAAACCTTGCTTAATTTTTCAAAGTGTTATAAAATCAGTTATAATTTTAAAATTTGTATTTTCCAAGTAAATGATGATTTTCATTAAAAAATAAATTTAACATATTTATAAAATTAGTTTCATAAAATGGAGTTCATTTTTTAATTCGACACATAGAAAAACTTTTAGGGTTAATTGTTGGGATTTTTCTAAAATACTTGAATTTTTAGTGAATAGTAAAAGCTATAATTTACGATAAAAGATAAATACCTGAATTATGGAGTCATTGATGATTTATAGATGATAAAATACCAAAATATCTAAATATAATTTATTATTCTAATATATTTGGTAATAATTATCAAACTATTCCTAGTCTTGAGCCAAAAATAATACACAAAAGAATAAAATAACGAGAAAACGTCCCTCTCCTACATTATAAATACCACCCCTCACCACCTCTTCTCCTCACAACTCTAAAGCTTTGATCCTTGTCCAAATTCTGATAAAATATATTCCCAATACCTCCCATGTCCATAGTTCTTTTTCCTCAATAAAATACCAAAACCAATCCCTCTAAGAAGGTTCTCAAGGAGAAGGATTCAAGAGGTAAAATCCTCTTTCTTTTCTTTTAATTTTTTTCAAATTTTTTTCTTTTCCTATTATCTCCTCACCTACCCTCACCCGGATGGTATGATAACTCTAGATATATACATATACAGTAATTTTATTATTCTAATGTAATAATCCATCATCAAACCCTTGTCCTCTCCCATTTATTCTAAAAAGGGAAACACCGTCTATGAGGTATAGTTTTATCACCTTCAAGGATGACATGTTTTCATTTTCATTAATCGACTTCAAGGATGTTCAGAAAACCATTATAATGGTTTAAACATATTATAAAATTTATGTTATAACCCTTTTTATAATATTGAGCTAACATATATTCATAATACTAAATGATAGAGAAAAACGAGTTCATTGTGATTGAAAACCACCAAAATTAACTTAAAATGACCATCATTAACTTTTATCTAATGATTCATCCTAATACCATATAACAAAATAATTTATAAGTTCATTTAAACTTATGTAAGTTAGTTAATAACAAATAAAAACAATTCTTGATATTTATTCCCATTTTAATTTAACTTCCATTCATGTATACTAGTGAACCGATCATTAAAACCAAGAAAACGAACACTCCCGGATGATGAAATTAAACTCTATAACTCATAAAAAATAACATAAATGAACTTAATAAAACTATAATGAATAAAATGAATATATAGAATATTATTTATTTTTAAATTAATTAATTTAATTTTATTATCCAAGATATTAAATTGAAGAAAGCATATGGACATAAGGTAAGATAAATTCTTGAAACCAAATCTCTTTCTTTGGGTTTTCTCTCTTTCACTTCATTTTAAATATGGACGTTCCTTTATTTTTATATAAATATCAATTATTTTTTCTTAAATTTTATTTTCCGGGATATATAAGCTTCCAATATGGTTTTATGAAAAATGAAAATATTTTTTCCAAAGAACTCTTCTTAAAAAAACATATCTTCTACTTCATATGAGATTGTTTCTTCTTCAATCAAGATTGATACCAAGAATCTTATTCCATTTTTATCTTGGAAACTCCAATGTTTATGAATTCATGATTAATGAAATTAAACCCATTACTTTCCATGGGTTATTTTATGTCCAATATTGATATACATTCTATGTGGCATGCATGATAATGTAAATATTATGATGTAATGGGTGCGCCTGAAATTATATAGTGCATGTAAATGTTATGATGTAATGAGTGTTCTCAGAATTATATAGCTCTCTAATTAATTGGGTAATTTTATGTATCTCATAAGGTAAAATTAAATATTCATGAACATGATGATATCTTTTTTCACAGCTATGTGTGGTATTTGACCACTAAGGCATGATGTTTCATTTTTATGCATTAAAAAATTCCATTATTTTATCCAATTTTTACTCTCATTATTATGATTATGATAATTTACTTATATTATTATGATGATTATTATGCTCACCCATGTTTGATGTCTCTTATTCATCATATTACTAGGATTTTAGCTCACCCTTTTCTTTTATGTATATCCTTAGGTGATTACTTGTACTAAGGAGAACACAAGGGATAATAAGAAGCTAGAGAGGAAGGAATTAAATAAATTTTTATGTTCTATTTTTTAAAAATTATGTATGGACCTAATTTACTCAAGACACTAAACCTTTGGATCCTATTTTTGAAACGCCTTTTTGTTGTTTATCTTTAAAATGTTGTAATACTCATGTCAGAAATATATGGTTTCTATAGTTGGCATCAGATAATGGTTTAGTTAATTTGGGAATTAGGATTATGGAACCTTAGTGAAAACCCTAAGTATGAGATTAAGTTTATGTAATCACCAAAGAATATTTGTTTTGGAAAAATTATAAACATAGGGATCCCACAAGATATGCCTTTAGACTTAATTTCACATAGTAATAAATTATTTATTCATGACTTGTTTACTTATGTTTGTTTCTAACATTTTCTATTTTAGAAAATGGTGTGAATCGGGAGAAACTAGACCAACATCTTATGCGAGGGAAAATGCAGTGATTTCCTGAACGACATCCCCAATGCCTTGGGAGGTGGAGTTCAAAATTTCATGGCGATGATTACCCATATTTCTTTGTATATGAACAATACACTGAATAATGTGGAACGTCCTCCTTCACATTAGAGGGAGAAATCAGCTATCAATTCTTTTATATGACAATGATCACTGACATTTAGTGGATATTTTGATCCACTCATCATGAAAAAGTGGGACAAATCAATAGAGAAGATATTTTCTATTCTTCACTATTTTGAGATGGATAAGGTGACTATGTCCATTTTTCATCTAGATAAAGAGGTCGATTAGTGATGGTTATTAATTAATAACACCAAGCTGAAGGAATAAATTTAAGAGATGGAGTGGTAAGACTTTAATATAATGTTACTTAACAAGTATTTCCCTTGGAATCTTTATACAAAGATGAAGACATAATTCATTGTGATGAAGAAAACGGAAGGTGAATCTATCATGGACTACAAATAAAATTTCATAAGTCTTGTAAGGTATGTTTATAGTTTTTTATCAATAATGATAGCGAAATTGATAGATTCTTTAGTGGTTTAAAACCACAACTTATAAATGATCTAGAAATTTTAGACTTTAAGAGTTATGAAGAAGTCATTCGATGTGATCTCAAAGTAGAGTTGGAGTTTGGAGAATTTTCCCATGGTTGTGGTGATAAGAAATGAAAATGGAGTTTCAAGCTGGGAGATTTAATGACAAAGGTGGAAAGAAAAATCAACCACCCACATGTCAAAAACATGGGAAGAAGCATGATGGGAACTATATCAAAGGGATGGGAAAATGCCATAAGTGTGGGAGAAAAGGCCACCAAGATCATGAATATAGAAAATACATGATGAAGTGGGAAAATGTGGTGGAGGAAAGGAGAAAACCACCTTTGGTTCAATGCTTCAATTGTATGGAACACGGTAACTATGCAAGCCAGTGCACTAAACCTCAAGTCTTCAAGGGTACTCAACATTAATAATCACCAAATCCAAATGAGGAAGGAAAATCTAATTCCATCACTATTATTGAGGTGAATCCTGATAATGATGTGGTGATAGGTATGCTGGTTATTCATTCAAGAATAGATAATGTATTATTTGATTATGGTTCTATGCATTATTTCATATATTGCAATTTTAGTAGAACTATTCAAACACCACCTCAAAATATGGAGGTTGAGTTATCCATGAGAACAAAAAATGAGAAAATTATTTAATAAAAATTATATAACTTCTTCCTGATCAATTTTTATGGAATTAACCTCCCAAAAAATCTAGTCCTACTTCGTTTGATAGATTTTGATGCTATTTTGGGCATGTATTGGCTATCTTTATTTAGAGCCAACATCAACTGTCAGGAAAGGGAGATCACTCTTCACATCCCTAAGAATCCACCAATTCTATAAAAGTGTAAGGAGAAGGATGAATATTCTTTGGATCCATTATCTCAAGTGTGGATATTATTTCCTTATAAGAAACCATATCTGACTCAAATGATTTAGATGAATGAGAGAATCATGATTAAAGAAATTCCCAGTGTAAGGGACTAAAATGATGTGTTCCCTAAAGAATTGCTTGGTCTTCCTCCTAATTGATAGGTTGAGTTCCCAATTGAACTAATTCTTGGATCTCTTCTTATATCAAAGAAACCTTATAGAATTGACACTATTGATTTGGAAGAACTGAAGAAGCAGTTACAAGAGAATCTAGACAAGGGTTTTATATTCCTGAGTTCTTTACTAGGGGTTGATCCAATCCTCTTCATCAAGAAGAAGGATAGATCGACGCTTATTTTCATTTATTACTGTGATCTCAGTATAATCATGCTAAATAATAGGTATCCCCTTCCATGTATAGATTATTTGTTCGATCAACTATGTGGGGAAAAGTATTTCTCTAAGGTGGACCTTCAGTCGAGATATCACCAATTAAAGTTGAGTAAGGAATATACTCCAAATAGTACCTTTCGAATGATGTATAGACACTATGAATTCATAGTGATTCCCTTTTTACTCACTAATGTTCAAGAAATATTAATGTAATTAATTAATAGAGTATTTAGAGACTACCTTGAGAAATTTGTGGTAGTTTTTATTGATGATATTATAATACACTCCAAGATTAAGGAGGAACATGAGGAGAATTTGAATACTATTCTAAATACCTTAAAAGGGGAGAAAATTTATGTAAAGTATAGTAAATTTGAGTTTTGGATGGAGTAAGTATCATTCTTGTTGCATGTTATCACCAGCAAAGGGATATCTGTGAACCCTTGCAAGACAAAGGCAATCGAAGAGTAGACTAGGATAACATCTATGATGGATATCAATAGTTTCCTTGGTCTATATGGGTATTACCGGAAATTTGTGAAGAATTTCTCATGATTTTAAAAGAAACTAACGAAGAATACTTGTAAATGAAAAAAGTTTTTTAGGACTAGTGAATATGAAGACTGCTTCAAAGAGTTAAAAAGGAGGCTTATCACTACACCAGTACTCTTGCTTTTAGAAAGTGGAGAACACTTTGTGGTATACTGTGATGCTTCAAAGAAGGTACTAGGATGTGTAATGATGTAAAATTATAAGGTTATAACCTATTACTCAAGATAGTTGAAAATTCATGATCAAAACTATCCTACGCATGTTTTAGAGTTGGAAGATGTGATCTTTTCATTGAAAATCTAGTGGCATTATCACTATGAGGAAAAGTGTGAAATATATATTGATCATAAGAGCCTCAAATATATATTCACATATAAGGAACATAATATGTGAAAATGAATATGGTTATAGGTCATAAAGGATTGTTACTTCTCAATCCACTGCTATCCTAGCAAAGCAAATAAAGTGGCAGATTCTCTAAGTAGAAAGTATCTTGCAACATTATCAATGATGAGAATTGAGAAGGATCCAATCTTATTAGATTTTAAAAGGATGGACATGGGAATCATTAAGGAAGGAACATCATCAATCCTTTATTAATCGATTTCTCAACCATCCCTTATTAGAAAATAATGGATTCTCAAAGAAATGATGTGGAAATTTAGAAGAATGTTGAAGCTATGAGAAATGGGAAATCCTCAGAGTTTAAAATTGATGAGGAAGGAGTAGTAAGATTTGGGTCATGATTATGTGTACCATTTGATCCAGAGATAAATAATGACATTCTAAATGATGCGCATAGATTAACCTTCTCTATTAACCCAAGGATCACAAAGATGTATTAATATCTATGAGATAACTATTAGTGGGACAATATGAACAAGGAGATCACCGATTATACATCAAAATGCATGATATGTCGGTAAGTTAAGGCTGAAATACAAAATTATAAGGGGTTTATGAATCCATTACCTATACCAACATGGAAATGAGAAACCATCACTATAAAATTTGTCATTGGACTTTCGAAGACATCCATAATAAATAATGATATATGGGTTATTGTGGATTTTATCACAAATACAACTCACTTTATCACAAATTGAGAGTAAATATCATTGAATCAAATTGCATGGATATATATAACAAAATTGGTAAGGCTTAATGGAATACCACTATCTATTGTATACAATTGAGATTTGATATTCATCACCAAGTTCAGGAAAAGTTTTTAACATTCTCTAAACACTGATCTGAACTTCAGTACGACTTATCATCCCCAAACAGATGGACAATCTAAGTGGACTATTCATCCACTGGAAGACATGTTGAGAGCATGTTCTATGGAATTGAATGGAGGATGATATCAACATTTTCCTCTGGTTGAATTATATTACAACAACAGTTTCCACTTGAGCATCGAAATGGATACATATGAATAAATTTATTGAAAAATATGCAGAACACTAGAATTCTAGGATTAATTTAGTGAAATTAAACTTATAATACCTGAAATAGTTGAAGACATGGTGGAGAATGTGAAAACCATTCAGCAGTATAACGAGTCATCCCAAATTTCACAAAATATTTATGCAGACAATTGTCAACGAGACCTTGAGTTTAACGATGGAGACATGGTATTCCTCAACATATCTCTATGGAATAGGATTTCAAGATTTGGGAATAAAGAAAATCTGAGTCCCAGGTACATCGGACTCTTCAAGATTCTTGATCATGTTAGAAATATGGACTATCCAGTAGAACTTCCACCTACCATGTCTCAAGTACACGATATATTCCATGTATCTCTCTTGAGGAAGTACATACGAGATCCCTTGCATGTACTTAATCCAAAGGTGGTATAATTGGAAAATGATCTCTCTCATGAGGAGCATCTAGTGAAAATCTTAGACCGTAGAAATAATGTTCTATGCAACATGACTACCCACCTGGTCAAAGTACTATGGTGAAACCATAAGTATGAGAAGGTAACATAGGAACTAGAGGAAGTGATGAGGGATAAATACCCTCACTTTCTTATGTAAAACAAAATTTTTAGTGAGAAATTTCATAAAGGGGGAAGAATGTAACAACCCAAAATTTTATCAATGGAAATTCTCTTCTTATAATTATTTCATATAGTATAAACCACATAAAATCACATTTATAACACAATAAAAACTTTTTAAATGAATAATGAATGAACTAATAAGTATTTCTAGAAGTTAAAAAACCTATACTGATGAAATAGTAACTTGACATTAGGAATAGTAATATGGCCCATATATGAATAGTAAACTGGCCAAATGAATATTAAAATCACCCATGAAATTATAAATAAAATTTAGTAATATTATAAATGATAATATGATATAATTATATCATAGTATAAGTAAATAAATGTTTTAAAAATTATTAATTAAGTATTGGTATTTTTGTAAGTCATAAATATTTAATTACTATTTTATAATTAATCTAATAATTTAAAATGACAATAATTTTTATAAAATGTATTCATAAATTAATATTCTTTTTTCATATGATTATAAAATAATTTTATTGAACCTTGCTTAATTTTTCAAAGTGTTATAAAATCAGTTATAATTTTAAAATCGATATTTTCTAAGTAAATAAAAATATTAATAAAAAATAAAATTTATCATATTTATTAAATTATTTTCATAAAATGGAGTTCATTTTTGAAATCTATGCATTGAAAAATGTTTAGGGTTTTTTTAGAATTTTCTAAAATACTGGAATTTTTTGTGAATAATAAAATACAATAATTTACGATAAAAGCTGAATACATGAATTATGGAGTCATAAATTATTTATGACTGATTTAAGACCAAAATATCGAACTATAATTCATTATTTTAATATATTTAGTGATAATTCTAAAACTATTTATAGTCTTCAGCCAAAATAATAAACTAATGAATAAAATAACGAGAATACACCCCTCTCCTCCACTATAACTACCACCACTCACCACCTCTTCTACTCACACCTCTCAAGATTTGGGACTTCTCCAAATTCAGCCCAAATATCTTCCAAATAACCTCCCATACTTCCATATGCATTTGGTCTCAAAAAATGACCCAAAAAATCCCCCTAAGGAGGTTCTCAAGGAGAAGGATTCAAGAGGGAAAATCCTCCTTTTTTCTTTTAATTTCTTTTCAAGTTATTTTATTTTATTATTATATCCTCAACTACCCTCATCCAAATGGCATGATAAATCCAAAACCATAAATATAATGGAATTTTATTATTATAATATAATAATCCATCATCAAACCCCTTATCCTCTCCCTTTTATTCTAAAAATGGAAATGTCATCCGTGAGGTATTGTTTTATCGCCTTCAAAGACGACATGTTTTCATTTTCCATCACCACATTCAAGGATGGTCATAAAACTATTATAATAGTTGAAATATATTGTAAAATTTATTTTATAACAATTTATATATTATGGAACTGACATATATACATAATACTAAATTATAAAACAAAACGAGTTCGTTGTGATCGAAAACCACCAAAATTAACCTAAAATGGTTATCATTAACTTTTATATAACGATTCATCCTCATACCATATAACCAAATGATATATAAGGTCATTTAAAATTATTTAATTCCATTAACAAAATATAATAACTATTCTGGATATTTATTCCCATTTTAAACAAACTTCCATTCATGTATACAAGTGAACCGATCATGAAAACCAAGAAAACGAACACTCCCGAACGATGAAATTAAACTCAATAACTCATCAAAAATCCCATAAATAAACATAATAAAACTATAATGAATCAAATTAATGTATAAAAGTTTCTATATTTGTAAATTAATGAAATTTATTTTATTATCTAGGATATTAATGTGAAGAAATCATTCACACATAAGTCAAGAGGAATTCTCGAACCCAACTCTCATTATTTGGATTTTCTCTCTTTCAATACATATTCAGTATAGATGTTCCTTTATTTTTCTATAAATATAATTTATTTTTTCCTTAAATTTTCTTTCTTGGGATATACATGCTTCCAACGTGGTTTTATGACATATGAAAATATTTTTCCAAAATAACTCTTCTTAGAAAAAAACATATCTTTTACTTCTCATGAGATTGTTTCTTCTTCATTAAAGATTCATACTGAGCATATTATTCCATTTTTATCTCGGGAAATCCAAATATTATGAATGTATTCTTTATGAAATGAAACCCATTCCTTTCCATGGGTTATTTTATGTCCAAGATTGATATATGTTCTATGTGGAATGCATGATAATGTAAATGTTATGATGTGATGGGTGCACCCAGAATCATATACAACATATAAATGTTATGATGTCATGGGTGCACTATGAATTATATATCACTCTAATGAATTGAGTAATGTGATGAATCTCATGATGTAAAGTGAAATATTCATGAATATGATGTTAGCTTTGTTCAAAACTATGTGTGGTATTTGACACATAGACATGATGTTTCATTTTTATGCATTGCAACATTCCATGCCTTTTTCTAATGTTTCCTATCATGATTATTTTCATGATTATTTTCTTATATTATAATGATGATGATTATACTCACCCATGTTTCATATCTATTATTCATTCTCTTGTTGGGATTTTATCTCACCCTTTTCTTTTATGTATATCCTTAAGGGATTACTTGTACTATGGAGAACACAAGGGAAAATAAGAATCTAGAGACGAAGGAATTAAATAAATTTTTATGTTTAAATTTTTAAATGTTATGTATGGTCCTATGTTTACTAATAAAATAAACCATTGGATCCTTGTTTTGTAATGCTTTTATGTTTTTTATCTTTAAAATGATGTAATAATCATGAAGAAAAGTATGGTTGATATATATTTCCAGTTTTTCATACTGATCAATTAATTCCTCATGATGATATCGAGTTTCTTGAAACTTATGTAATACCATCAGTAGTCCCTTCAGTGGTTGATAAGGAAAAAAAACTAGTTATTGAATAATCAGTTCCATCCATACCTAACAAATAATCAGTATCTAAATCTGTTTTAAAGGGAGTTTTAAGAATAGATTATTAGTTTGACCAAGAATTAAAAGAAGAATAAGACAAAGAAGGAGAAGAAAAAGAAAAAGAAAAAGAAAAAGAAGAAAAATAATATGAAGAAAAATAAGAAGATTGGAAAGAAGAAGAATAAATATAAAAAGAGGAAAAATAAGAGATATAAAAAGAAGAGAAGTAAGTATAGGAAGATTATTAAGAGAATAATGAGACCGATAAAGGATAAAAATAAATGTAAACATCATAATATTCTTCATCTATATTTCCTTCATAGTCTGATAAGGATACAGAAACACAAGGATCTCAAAAAGAAAAATCTTCATCGAATCAGGAAGAAAAATCATTAATAAAAAATGAGGAAGAGTCATCCTTTATGGAAGAAGAACTAGACCAAAAATAAAATTCCAAATTCAATGATAAGGAAGAATCAGATAAAAATATTTATATTTTTACTATTTCAGAAGAAATAGAATATCTAGATAAATTTCCGAAGATAGTTTCAAAAAAAATTGAACAGAAAGGGAAATCAGTTGATGTCAGAACTAGTAGATCAAAACCTAATCTGGTTGATCCCAATCATTCAAACTCAGAATATATGATTTCTCAAAAGAGTTTTAATTATATTTGTATTACATTGAAAAATTTTATTGATTAGATTCCTTATCTACCTAATATAGAGGCAAGATGTAAGTTGATTCAGGAATCATTGAATGATAAATCGTAATCACTATTTTTTTTATTGAATCAGAGATCAGGATTGAGTAGGATATTAAAGTCTATCAAGAAAAGTTTAAAACAAAAAATTCATCATAAAATTATATGGTAAAGTGGTCCAACCACGTGGATAATGATATTATAGAACATGATGATAGTTTTTTGAAGTAAATCATTTTTTAGAAATGGAATAATCCTTTAAAAAGTTTTTTATTATGATTTGGATCGAGTGAAGTTCATTTAAGATTTTAGTGATGCTACTTATGACCATATCAAGGATTTTAAAGTTTTGAAATAAAAGGTTCAAAGTCTGTAGTTAGAAAATAGAAGTCTCAGATCTTATGAAGATGAATTGATCCTTATGAAGGAAGAAGTTCAAATTCTAAAGACTGAAGTCAAAAATCAAGAAGTTTTGAAAGAAAATATCATGAAACTTGAGAAGGATCGATAAGAGTTCAAAAAGATGTAATATATTATAAAAAATACTATGAATAAATTTTTAATAGTTATTATATTTGAATTGTCAAATTAATATTTTAAAACATTTTAATTCTTATTAAATTTGATTATCTTTTTATCCAAATAATTTCCGCTTCAATGAATTCCATTTAATTTTTGATGTATGTTATTTCTGTAAATTTGTGGATGATTAGTTAGTTCATAATTTATTGTTTCATATGTTATCTTTTTTAAAATTTTAGGAAAATATAGATTTTTCCCATTCTTTTTATAAATCAGAAAGGGGGTGAATGTTTCATAAAATGGGATTCATAAAAAGAAATAAGGTTTAAAAAAAAAAATATACTACCCTAAGGGTGAGTTATAAATAATAACTTCAAAGTTCTTTAAAGAACAAAGGGATGTTATATTTTCAAGTTTATTATTATTTAAGTATTGTAGTTTGTGATTTGTAAAAAAGGGGAGATTGTTGATCTAGAAGTTTTACTTCTCAATTTTTCATTTCTTTAGTTTCATAAATCACAAAAACATTCTTAAAACTAGGTATAATATCTTTTTTATGTCCCAAGTGTTTTAGTATGTTTTTGTAGAAAAAATTAATTTATACTGTACATAGAAATGTTTCTAATTTATTAGGAATATAAACATTACATTACTCAGTATGATCCATCAGACTAAAGGTGCGTCTGATCCATTAGAATGAACTTTATTCAGACTAGTCGTTAGACTTATGTTTTCTTTACCAGACTAAAAAGAGTATTGACCATCGGATTAACCTTAGCAAGGATACATTAGAAAAAACCTCATTTAGTTCATCAGATTGATAGTCAAAAATGAATTCTATCAGACTGACTAATGGTTATAATCATAGTACTTAATAATTGTTTCTATAGTAAGGAATATACTATAGCACTGTAA
Source organism: Viscum album (assembly GCA_963277665.1). NCBI lineage: Eukaryota > Viridiplantae > Streptophyta > Magnoliopsida > Santalales > Viscaceae > Viscum > Viscum album. The sequence goes on along the minus strand of OY728166.1, from coordinate 452,277,144 downwards.
TGGTTCTAAAAAATGATGTCAGACATTTAGTTACAGATGAGTTGTCATGCGCCAGCTAGATGAGTGTTGAAACAAACTAATAAATATGACCATTGGAGCTTCACCTATAAATATCCAGTTATTTGAAGAGTTTTTAACTGATATATTTTACAACTCAAGCCTTTTAATTTATTTTTCGTGTGAACATCTCATTATTAGTAATTTTCATACTTTAGATAGTTTCATTCTAAGGAATCATTTTTCTGAGTTGTTTCCTTTAGAATATTTAATTTTGTATTTTTCATGTCTAATAATTGTTATAATTGAGAGATTATAGGAATAGGAAGATAGTGAATCTGATCCATTGGATTGAGGTATTTCGGGGCTTGGAAGATATATACTCATTATCGTATCGGGGGATTTTGAGCATAGGAAGACAAAGATTATTCTGATAATCATATCATGGTATTTCCTAGTAAGGAAAGACAGACTTTATAGTAAGTATAAAACTATGGATACCTTTATTCAAGGATATTTAATACCTTTATTCTTAATTTTAAAAGAGTGAAATATTTTAATATAGCTTGTAATTAATTATTAATTTTATAACCTATGTATTTATTTTTTGTACAAGATCTATTTTTATGCTATGCATGTTTTAGGAATTCAGTCTTCTTATTATCTTTTTAACAAACTATTTTATCAGTATGACTGTGAAATCGATATAAACATACTCTAAAATAATCATATCATCTATGATAATGATTCGAATACCTTGATCATCGAACGAATTATGAGTCCAATATTTTTTAATTTAATAGGTATTTTATTTTTTTAGTTTGATATTTTTAAACTATAATTCACCCCCTCTTGTAATAGTAACCATATTAGTCACTCTTTTGATCCAACAATAGTTCCCCTGCATATCCATATTATTTATTTACAAAAAAAATTACCTTTCATATTTTTGAAATAAAAATATATATTATATCATGTGGACTTCTTATTTTTATTCACCTCTTTTCAAAAGGAAGATTTATCATCATTTTTTTGATGTGGGTTTCAAAAACGTATTTTCAAAATATTAAAATTGATTTCCCTTTCATGTTCATATTTTTATCTTCCACTCCACATTTTTTATGGAAATCCTTTTTTTTCATTTTCAAGGCTCTATTATTAGTATTCCTTTTAAAGTAGTTCTTTAAAATGGGGTTTTAATTTTACCTATTTAAAAATTATGTTTGAAAGTGTCTTGTAACTTATTGTTTTTACAAAATTTTAAAAATATTTTATAAAAACATTTTTATGATTTCAACTTCATTTTCCTATTTATGTTTTAAAATTTTTATCTCCTTGGAATTTATATTTCATTAATTACCATCTAAATCCTATCGTACTAGTTTTTTAGGGGGATTAAACTCATGGTATCAAAAAATATAATTATTAATCACTTATTACATGATATTATTTTAAGGGTTATTTATTAGAAAGTGTTGTTCATTTATGTCAATACGCTTAAAAATTATTATGTTATGCTTGGAAAATTATTTAATGATACCATTCTCCCTCTTTATCTGGATATATTATGATTATGTTATTCTATTTATTGTCTAGGTAAAGTTTTGACATCTCATATGAAATTTTTTCCAATAAAGACATTTATTACTAAATCATATCGATTATTTATTATATTTACCATTAACTCCTTTTATATAATGAATGTATTAGACTCAGTAAGTGATGGGTAGGAACCGATATTAGATAGCCCATCGACAAAACAATAGGTCTTATGAGACAAACTAGATTAGGTATTTGTTGCACGCCATCCCAATTATTTATGATTTCATGGTATGATTCCTTGACTGTATGTTTATGATGTCTTGGAATTAGACCTTGATGATAAGATTTATTATTTTTAGTGGATCCTTAAACCAATTTATTTTTTTGATAATTACAAATATTTTTTCATTTTATTTCATTTAAATGTATTAATACTATAAATTATGTATTAATAAAATCATGTTTAACATTGAGTATATCATGATATTTCTTTTCTTAAAATATATTTATATTTCATGTTTGTTTTGTTCATAACATGTTCTATAAGTTTCATGAAGAATTTATAAGATAAATAAGTCATTTAGGACCTTAAAATATCAATTATACATGATTTTTACTATTACCACATAACCAATATACTGTAAAACATATAGACAATTCATAATTCACATAGCTGATTTGTAATTAACATAGTCATTCTGAAATCCACATAACCAATTTTCTAGAACCAGTTGCCCTATGTATTTCAACCATATATCTGGATAAAGAACTGTAAATTGAGTTCTTATTTATTTTGTAAAGATAAGAAAATATTCTATATTTTATTAGAATAAATTAAATTCAGAATCTACTTCCATTATATCTGAAATTTGGTTAGAAATCATTGTATGTTTTCAGTCTTATTTCTTTAGTTTTACAGAACAGTTTTGCTTTAGTTTTTAATCATAACTTGAGATATAGATGTCAGAATAAGGTGATTCTTGATTATTTATAAATCTAATGAAATTTCATAAATATAATTCAACTGGACCAAAATATGATTATTATATTTAGTATGACTATTTTAGGTCTGAAATTAGATAAGTAAATCTATTTACATATTTCATAAAGTTAGATTTTCGAATCCCTTATGTAGATTTGGTTACATTATTTGGATATGTCAATTTACTTATGTAAATCACCTATGTCGATTTCACCTATGTGAACCGCCTAAGTGATTCTCCTATGCGGTCAATTCTATTATGTTGAAAAAATTCCTATGTGAAAACCCCTTATGTGAATTTTCCTATGTATTTCAGTGAAATTCTAAAGGTTTTTCTAAAATCTGTAAATTTTCTCTGTTTTAAATAATATTTCATATTTAAATTTTATGAATGTTTATTTAAAATATTCAAATTGTTCTAATGACCTTATAAATTCATATTAATTGTTTATAACCTATGAAAAAAATATTTTTTTTATTAGTTTATGTTATTTTCTTCGATTATATTATCTATAAATTAATATTTGTTGATATTAAACTTATTCAAACTTTTTTTAATATATTTAAGGTAGTGTTACTAATTTTTTAATTTCTACACATGTTTACTACTTATTTTAAATGGAATGTTTTTGAATTTAATATTTAAAATTCAAACTTTTTATTTTCATGAGATATTTGATTAATATATTTTTGAATAGATTTTTTAAATTATTTAATGCGTGATTTAAAATTTGTTTAAATTATTATTCATTATTTTAAATTTTGGTTGTGAGTTAAGTGATTATTATGCAATTATAATTTATCTCTTCTCTCTCTCTCTCTGATAATCCATTTTTATCATTTTTTTAATTTTAAATTCTATAACCTCTCTCAAATATGTTGAGTTTATTAGTTTTAAAAAGGAGTGTGAGCCTTGATACTGTGTATAAGTTACAAAATACCCATTTGATACATCTTCAATGAGAGATTTCATATTTTTAAAGTGATATAGTGTGAAGAGTGTGGTAGTATTGATTCTATGAAGTACTATACATTCTACCTATGCTGAATTTTTCTCACTACTATTGGATGATCTCTCAAGGGCTGAAAAAAACTTCTTTGTATTGTTCTACTACCTTGGCTATACAATCAGGTTGATCAAATGATCAGGAACTAGTACTTATGTTTTATTCATCTTCTATCTATTTCATTATGTTTTCTTAAGTATGTAACACTTCTTCCCATATCTCACATGCTTTAACTTTCTATTTATGATTATTCATACAAAATAATTCTCTATATTCTGGTTGTGAATCCCAAATTCTAAATTTAGTACCGTTTGGGTTGTCACTCCCAATATCTAAAATCAGGGTTTTAATTAGTTTGTGAATCCTCATTCAAAAGTTGGGTGTATTTTGGTTATACCTCTACTATAAAAAGAATGTTATAATTGAGTTATGATTCCCCTTATAAAATTATATTATCACACAACATATCTCTTGTTGAGTAGAGAGCAATAATAGTAGACCAATTCCACTATAGACCTAACTAATATAAAAAACATCCTTAAATTCTTCCTTTTATTCCGCTGCTAATTATCTTTGTTAACTAACATTGATAATTAATTTAGATAATTAATCCATCTCTTTAAAAAAATTAATCTACCCTATTCACCCCCTCCAAACCATCTTCTATCACCTATCCGACCTAAAAATTGGTATCAAATACTATTCCTTTTTGAACTTATACAATCCTTCTATAGATTCTGTTGATTATATTTTATCATGCTAACATTTTTATAGACCTTACTATCTAAGGATATGGTCAATGAGCTGAAAATAATGAATAAAAATGATGGATGGATTCTGTAAAAACCACCTCACTTTGACAACAACAATTATGGTTACTTGAAATCTAGAATAGATTCATACCTCAAATAGATAATCATATATTACTGGTTGATCATGGAAAAACCTTACAAGCTACCATTAGCTGACCCAAATACTCGACAAGAAACAATGTAGCTAAATATTTTTTGAATTACAAAGTTATAAATATTTTATATTGGTCTATTAATAAAAGTTCATTTATTCGTTTTTCTATGTGTAATATAACTCATTAAATCTAGATGATTCTATAATTTACTCACATTATCTTAGACACTATTATTAGAACCAAACTTGGGATACTTTGAGCAGAGTACTAATATTTTAGGATGGGTGAAGATGAAAGTGTAAACCAAATATTCCACTAATTCACAATCATCATGAATGAAATGAACTCCCTCAGAGAAGATTTGGAGAATCCCGTACATATTGAAAGAGTCCTAAGATAACCACCCAATAAGTTTCATGAAAATAAAGTTTTGATCAATGAAATTAAGAATTTAAAATAATAAACATTAGATGAACTCATCAGATCACTTCTTCAATATGAAATTGAATTAAGAATATTGCAGAAGAATAAACTTCAAGGAAGAAAGGTATTTATTTAAAATAAAATATAAATTTTGTTACTAACTCTTATGAATCCAATACATAGGAAAGTGACAATGGATAAATTAAAAATATAATCAAAGGTATTTATAATTTTATAAATAGAAAGTAAAATTTCAAGATGTGACCAAATAAATTTCAAAATAATGATTGAAATGAAAATAAGGACACTACATATAGAATAGATATAACATTTTTTAAATGTATAAAGAAGGGAAATATCAAACATGACTATCCAAATTCAAATAAATAAGGGAGATAAAAAAATTAAAAGAAATAATTGAAATGTTCTTATCATGCTAGATGGAGTTGCACTGAAGAATCTGATTCAAGTGATGAATCCAGAAGTGAATAAGAATCAGCCAAATTATTTTTTATGGTGAAAAATATAAACAAGGTTAGTAATGATTCTTATTCTAGTTATTATTCTAATACTGATGGTTTTAGATTTGATGAGTTGTATAAAGAAAATAAAAAGCTAAAAACAGATATTTTAAGAGTTACTAAATTATATAAATAATTAAAAGAATAAAATAAGATTATTATCAAAGAAATTAAGAAATCCAATAATTATAATGATGAAATTAATGAATAAATAATAAATTATTTTTCATGTTTTAAAGGTAATATTCATGATTATTTTGAGTCTTTTCAGGAGGAAATTGATAATCTTAAATAGGAATTTTAAATCTTAAAAGATATGTTATCTAATTTTATTAAAGGAAAAGAAAAATATGAAAGGATGGTGGATATGATGAAACCAAATAAATATATAACTAGTTTTGGTTATAATCTATAGATTCCTAATTTATAAAAGACTACTTTTGTTAAAATTTATTCTAAAAAGTTTTTTTATATATTACATACTAGTGTACCTTACAATAAATGTTTCAACTCTGTTTCGATACCTAATAATTATATTCTAAACCATATTGGACCCAAAATATCATGGATATAAAAAATATCAAGTAATTGATTTTTATAGGGAAAATTCCTTAGATGTATCAAAAACAAAACATGGTACATGGATAGTGGATTTTCTCAGCACATGACTAGTGAATTATTTAATTTCATAAATTATACCAAATTTGATGGAGGATCTGTAACTTTTAGAGATAAATCTAAGGGAAAGGTTAAGGGATTTAGTGAATTAGGTATTTTTAATGTTGTTTTAATTTCTAAAGTTATATACATTGAATGTTTGAATCACAACTTAATTACTATTTGAAAATTATGTGATGATGATATGTATGTTAAATTTGAAGATATTTTTTTAAATGAAAATGTTTCATTTTATGTTAATAAAAAATATAATATTTATTTTATTAATTTATTTAATCTATCTAATAAAAATTTTAAGTGTATTAATGATATAGAAACAGATGATGTTATCTGGTATAAAAGGATTTTACATGATCATTTATGAATGATACAAAAATTATCCAAGAAAGTACATATTTTGAATTTACCCAAGTTAAAGGTAAGTAAATATTTTGTTTGTTATTCATTCTAAAAATTTAATAAACATAAGGAATCTTTCAAATCTATCAATCATGTTTAAACTTATATACCTCTTGAATTATTGCATCCTGATTTATTTGGTCCAATGAAAACCCCTAGTTTAAGTGGAAAGAAATATGTTTTTTTTATTTTTGATGATTATAGTTGATTTACATGGGTTTATTTTATGTATCAAAATCATGAAACCTTAGCTATATTTTTTTATATTCTATTTCAAAAAATGAAAGGTTTTTTAATTATTTTTGTTAAAATTTATAATGGAGGTGAATTTTTTAATTTTAATTTTGAAAAATTTTGTGAAGAAAATTTATATGCTCATAATTTTTATTCCCTTAGAACACAAAAACAAAATGGTGTCTTAGAATGGAAAAATAGAACTATTCAAGTGATGGATTGAACTATTCTTAATGAATATTATTTACCAAAACATTTTTGTATTTAATATTTTGACACTACTTGCTATGTTTTAAATAGAGTTCATGTTATACCTTTTTTTGAAGAAAACCCCTTATGAATGTTTTAATGTAAGAAAACCAAATTTTGGTTATTTTAAAGATTTTTGTTGTAAAGTTTTTATATTTAATACAAAAGATAATTTAGATGAGTTTGATGCTAAAAGTTTTGAAGGTATATTTCTTGGTTATTCTTATATCATTAAAGCATATAGAGTTTATAATAAGCATACTATGACTGTTGAAGAATCTACACATATAAATTTTGATGAATCTTGTGATATTTAAATATATGTTTTAGAAAATATTTATGATTATTTTAGGGATTTCAATTTTGGTGAAGAAAAACCTATTTATAGTGTACGTTTTTTGGGGGAGAAAATGTTTTTTAATCTAATCTGATCACATGGAGGATTCATAAAGATCATCCCATTAACAATGTGATTGATAATGTTGGTTCTGGAATGAAAACTACAAGCTCTAATTTAAACTTCTTTTCTAACTCTAATTTTGTTTCTGATCATTTTACTACTAATGTTGCTGATTATTTAAATTATTCAAATTGGATTATTTCACTTAATGATGAACTTAATCAATTTTTTAGAAATTATTTTTGATCTTTAGTTGAATTTTTTAAGGATAATCCAATAATCAAAACTAAATGGATGTTTAGAAACAAGATGGATGATTCTTGGTATATTGTAAAATATAAATCAGAACTTGTTTCCCATGGATACTCTCAAAGAGAAGGTATAAAATTTGAAGATTAAATTTAACATATTTCCAAGTTAGTGTCTATTAGAATCTTGTTATATTTTACTTATTTTCAAGGTTTTATGTTATATCAAATGGACGTTAAAAGTTATTTCTTAAATGGTTTTATATCTGAAGAATTTTATGTTAATCAAAACTTGGTTTTGAAATTAAAAAATGTTATAATAATTTTTTAAAATTATATTAATCTTTGTATGGTCTCAAACAAGCACCTCGAGCTTGGTATGGGAGGATTTATTTGTTTATATTGAATAATGGTTTCAAAAAGTGTAATTTTAATATAAATATTATTATTAAAATAAATTCTAATTATATTTTAATTAGGAAAATTTATGTTGATGGTTTAGTTTTTGGTTACCCTTTTGAATTTCTCTATAATTATTTTTCTACTTTGATTTCATTTGAGTTTGAAATGATATTAATGGGAGAATTAAAGTTCTTTCTTGGACTTCAAATTTCTCAAAGGAAAGATGGAATATTTCTTAATAAATCTATGTATGATAAGGATTTTATTAAAAGGTTTGGTCTTGATCCATGTAAATCTATGAAAACACATATGGTTACTTGTTGAAAATTATATGTTGATGCATTTGGAAAATCTATTGTATTAATGTTCATAGGGTCATGATAGGTATCATTATTTTTTTAACTACATCAAGTAATGATATCATGTTTAGTGTTTGATTTTGTGAAAGGTTTCAAGATGATCCTAATGATACTTATGGTTTATCTAGTAATGAAATCCTATTTGGATAATGAAAGTTGATGTAGGATCTGGAACAAATACACCTTGGTTTAATAACCCTAAAAATATTTTTTGGGTATTAGATTGATCTTCACCAAGTGCATAAGAAAATGGGCTTAATAATCACAAGGTTTGACACTCTCAGGGGATATTATTTAGTGATTAATACAATCTTTATGAACCATTATGAATGATTTGATTATATAACTATTTAGGTTAGAGAAACTAATAGAAAAAATGACCATTAATAACCAATATTGGAACTTAGAGATTCATAATTTAGTTTTTAAAAATCATTTATAAGTTATTCATTTTATGTTTAATTAATATACATTTACTAATTTTGTAATTGTCTAGACAACTCTGGTCCATTACTTTGCTAAAATATGGTGTTTGGGGTGTTCTGGGAGGTCAAGGTGACTAATTCCCAACATTTTTCCAAATTTCCAGTACATTGAATAGTGTTTCCAATTATGTGAATAATACTGTTGGTGTCAGTGAGTCAGTTGTACTATCGGTGTCGCTGAGTGATTTGTACTATCAGCGTCGGTGAGTAATTTGTACTGTTAGTGTCGGTGAGTCATTTGTACTGTCAGTATCGATGAGTCATTTTTACTATTGGTGTCGGTGAGTCATTTGTACTATCGGTGTTGGTGTGTCATTTGTACCGTCAGTGTCGGTGAGTCATTTGTACTATCGACATTGGTGATTCATTGTATTTTTGGCATAAGTGAATCATTTGTTCTGTCGACGTCATTGATTTATTTGTAATGTTCATGTTAGTGAGTAATTCGTACTGTCTACATCAGTGATTCATTTGTACTATCGACGTCGGTGAGTCATTTGTACTTTCAGCGTTGGTGATTCATTTGAACTATCATCGTCGGTGAGTCCTTTAACTATCGGCATCAGTGAGACATTTGTACTGTCAGCATTAGTGATTCATTTGTAATATTGGCATTGGTGAGTCATTTGTACTGTCAGTGTTGGTGATTCATTTGTATTGTTGGCCTCAGTGAGTCATTTGTACTATCAGCATCAGTGAGTCATTTGTAATGTTGGTGTCAGTGAGTCATTTGTGAACAGTGTTTCCATAAATGTTTCATTTCCTTTGTCAAATTTCTAGATTTTTCTAAATTTCCCAGTTTTTCTCTTTTGATGTCTTTCTTTGACATAAAATTAATTAAATTCCATATTTATGTGGGGCTGAATCCATTTCATGGTCATTAAATCATATCTTTTATTTTTATAAAAATTCATAGGCATTTAATTGGTCAAACTGCGTGGTTTAATGCGATCCGATTTTAATGGAAAATCCAACGTATCTTAAACTGCTGCTCCATTAAATCTTTTAAAGGAATGATATATCTTCCTCCATTTTTCTTCATTCTTGTTCTCTGGTGAAAGAGGCTCTTACCTTTCCTTCTTCTGATAGGATTCATGTGATCAAAATTTCCTCCTTGGATTGGTTCCTCTTGAAGTTCTTCCTACTTCAAGTGCACCCACCTTTTTTGGTGCAACCAAGTAGTAACGATCAATCATCAATATACGGTTTGATCTACCCTCATTCATCAGGGTTCCTCTCCTTCTGTTTCTCCTTTTCCTGTTATGGCATGCGATCTCCATGTTCCTAATGGAGTTTTCTTGGGTGTTGGCCAGTGTGGTCGTGTCTCTACATCCTCGAGTGGATGCGGTCCTCCAGGAGAGGTGATCATGATCTGTTTTGTGGGACGGTTCTCGTGCAAAGAGCATCGAAAACCTTTTGAGGTAGGGGATTCATGGCTTCACTATTATTTTACATTCAAATGTATATTTAGCATTTTTTAGCCCACTGGATCATAATGGAATTTACATAATAAATATTTTAATCGGAAAAATAAATTGGTATCAATTGTATGTTATTGGATCTTGTTTTTCTAAATAGTGTGATATCTATGCTTTCCTTGTTTAGAATTTCATTCTTGATGAAAATTGGTAAATAATGTAAACTGGGATTAATTGTAATTATTTTTCGAAGTTAAAGAGGCATGTAAATGAATCTGGTTGTTTCTGCAGTAAGCATGTTTGATTGAATTAATTGATTAGCTGAAGGCATGTTGATGCTTGTTGATAATAAATTAAAGGCATGTTAATTAATTGTTTAGTTAATTTTTGATAGCTTACTATTTAGGTTTCCCATAGTTGGAACCTATAAATAATAAATTAGTTAAATCCAAATGGATTAAAGAATCGATTATTTGATAATAGATAATGCATGGTAGGGTTCAAAGTTACCCTCTTACTTGTAAGGTCGATTGCCTTGTGCTTTAGAGACATGAGTTCTCATTATGTATGAAGGTTGGATGCCTTGTTTAAGGGTCAAGATCCTAGTTGATATGATGTTTTTTTATTGCTTCTTGTGTTGTGATGTGAGCCTGGATGGCTTTTGTGATATGTGGGGGTAGGGAGGCCCATTATTTGTGGTAGTAGTTGACACCTAGAGTGGCGAGATGCATCAGTTTTTGGACGTGGGTCTCAGGGAGGACCCTGAAGATGATGAAACAGGTCAATTATTAAATGATTGGATGCTTTTTGAATATTTTTGGTGGTTTATCAGCTTTACTTTCCCCACTTCTCAAGGTATCTATTCTTTCTTACCCTCCTCCCAAAAGGGGTGAAGACGTGCATAGTATGCCATGTGCTTTCCATGTTTAGCTTCTCAAGGGAGTATGGGTCTATTCTCCTAGTATAGGTGGAAAAGACTTGACAGGTAGTTCATCTATTCACTGTGTTGATCCCCCTTGTGTTTAGTAGATTAGAATATTTTTCTAAGAATGCCTGGGAATAAGGGAAAATAATAATGATGCTAATAAATGATTCAATAAATGATGTTAACCCATAGGGTTGGAGCTTTTTGGGATGCAATGATGAGTTAATATTTCTGAGAAGCTGTGGACTTGTTTTGGTTGTGCATGGAGGGCATGAAACCCTGGGTGTGATGCTAATGAAATGTAATATGGAATTAATAACAATTAATTAATGGTTAAAGAATTAATTAACGTAAAGTGAAATGTATAAAATGGATAAATTAATCTAATGTATCTCTTTAAATGGAATGTGCTTATAGGATACCTAGTATTAGCAGTAGCAGCCTGGAGTCCGATAGATTTTAGCTACAGTTGAGTCTAAGACTGGGTTATTCACATAGTGTGGTTGTGAGCTATAATATATTATGTACTTTTTGTGTTTCTATATGCTACTCCACCTCGTTAGATAGAAAAACTGACACCCCAAGGGGTTCTGAGCCCTAGGGGTGTTTTCCCCAACATTATGGTGGGAGGATGGAAGGCTGACTACCCCCCTTTGGCCCCACTCTCTTCTCTTGGTAGTAACTTGTTCTGGTAGGCACATCAGTTAGTTTTTATCCATATATGTGTGTAGAGGGCTATAATGTCTTGTGGTTATTCACACACATATATTCTGGATATAGTTTCCTATGGACTACTGTAGGTGTAACATGTATAGGCTGTGATGGCTTGAGGATCCTTACTTGGTGTATGTGTTATAATGGCTTGAGGTATAATGCACGATGTATGATACACATTATGCGAGCTGTGGTGGATCCTAGAAACTACCTAGTTACTTTGGTTACATGGATGTGTTGGTTGTGTTGTACGAGGTGCATATTATAGTGCTTCTCCCATGTGTCTTCAAGCAAGCCTGTTTAGAGAGAGATTTTTAGGACGTGCGATGTTGGGGAAAAGCTGAAAACCAGTAGGGAAGTGGTAGTGGGGTACCCTTGATATTCTTTATTATTATATTATATAATCTTGTATGCGATACTTTGTGATAGTAACCATGGTGAGGTTGGGAACATAGTATACCTATTTAGGTGACAAGTTATTTTTACTTATTGTTCACTGTGCTTTAGCATGCTTTCTCTACTTTTGCATGAGAGTATCCGGGGAGGATCCTACTGAGTATACTATTATACTCACCCTATGTATATATAAACTATTTTTAGGTCACTTGGAGAAGGTCAAAGATCTGACTGGTTACTACTAGATTTGGGTTGTATGAGCGGTTCGTGCTTCGTGATCACTTCTATTTTACTTTATTTTGGTACTTGCAGTTTTTTATTTCAGTTGTAGTAGTTCTTTCATGAAATTACATATGTGTACTTGGTATTTCATTTATATTGCAGTATCATTTGGAGTTAGTTTTTGTCTGTATTATTTCTCTCTTCCACATGTGTTCTCTTAGAGGGAAATTCCTTCCATTTGTGTGTTTACTATACCCTCATTTCCAGTCACCAACCTGGGGCCTACTGGAGGTGGGAATCAGGGGTCACTACCTCCCTTCTCACATTGTTTTCCCAGGAGGGGTAAACCTTGTGGGGAGGGGGTCATGATAAAGTGGTATTAGAGGTCTGGTTGAGGGATAGGATGGTGTTTGGAGTTAGGCACATGTGAGGTTGCATGGGTTGGTTGGGAAATAGTTTCAAATAAGTTTAGTAAGTGATGTAAACACTAGAGACTGGTTGAGACATATGCGTTTAGGGCCCCTTTTGATCTGATTCATGGACCTTTAAGTTTACAATGGATACTAAATGAGGTGATACTAGTTGGAGGATAGAGACCTAGAAAAGTATCATGTATCATTCTTCTTTGTGACTGTATTTGAATGGGTATACCTTAGGATAGATAAACCAAAAATGAATAAAAGAAAAATATTAATTAATTAATGTTGAGTATTCCATATTCTAGGTTTAGGAGCTATAATTGTTTTTTATTTTGTAGGTATGGATCTAGGTTGACGTCATCATTAGGTTCGCGCATAATATGTCTAGTAGGCTGTGCCCGTATATCGCCATAGAGTAGAGGTTTACTATGATGAAACTTAGAGGAGGACACTCCGAGAGTTTCAGCGCCAGAGTCTGTAGAAGTATGATGGCTCCATTTCAGATGCATTCATGGAAGACTGGTTGGAGGATGTTGAGATAGACTTCAGTCTGATCCGTGCTCGGAAGGATCATTGGGTGTCTTTGGTTGTGAAAATGTTGCATGGGGTAGCGAGGTAGTGGTGGTTTTTGTTCCTTGGGGATCGTGATGATTCGACGATCTCGTAGGAAGAGTTCTGAGACAAGTTTAGAGCCAAGTTTCTTTCTTCGAACATGAAGGCTTCTAGTCACCAAGAGCTACTTACCCTTCGACATGGGAGCTCCAGTGTGCCAGATTTTGGAATCCATTTTAGGAACCTTTTACAATATTCTTTGGACCTATTTCCAGATGAGGAGGCCAGGGCGAGGCATTTCGAGGAGGCTTTTCATACAGAGATTCAGTGCTAGGTCACCCTGTTTATGCTGAAGACATATATCGAGGTTATAGTGAGGGCAGAGGTCATTGA